>CP139506.1:40893270-41588270 GCA_021014915.2 Artemisia tridentata subsp. tridentata | reverse complement strand
TACATTTTTCTTTGTTTTCTAAGGAACGTGCACTATAAATAGTTTCCCAAGCCTTTCTGGGAATAATGAGTAAACTGATTGAAATGGTTAGCCTATGCGTACCATTCTCTTATTGTTCTAAATGTTTTATTACTGCAGGGTTAAGAAACACGAGACATACCATAAAAGCCAAAGAATAACTAATATTTTACACAAACAAGAAGCAAACAAGAACGAAGCATGATAAATGTCATAACAAACACGAAGCAAAGCATTTCTAACCTCAAGATCATCATCAACATTTCTTTCATTTTTCATTTCCATTTCTTCGACTTCGATTAGTAACTGTGGTTTGATTTTTCATTTGCGTTTCTTTATATAGGCAATGAAGGCAATGAGATACAATATATCAAATCATTCCTATATTTATAATTTGCGTCTCAAATATTCAAAATTTCGATATGTTTTTTGCCACTCATTTGCGTTTCATTTGACAGCCATGTTTTTTTAGTCAACTTGTTTTTAATATTTGACAGCCATATTTTTTTAGTCAACCATTAACATGCAACCATTGCCATGGATAGATAAATTACATTTAAAGAATTCAACCTTGTTCCTAAATTAGCTTAAACCGTGTGATGTAAAGAATTACTTGCCAAAGATAATGTTTTTAATTAAAAGTTTCAACATTTCAACTTTGACTATGTACCCTCCCTTTATAAGTTTATTCTTTAATTAGTTTTTCAAGGTTTCAAGGGTAGAATAGGCAAATCATATTTTCAACATTTCACAAAGCTTGACTTTTCCACTTTTCCCCTTTGACCATACACTCTTTATATGTAGTTAAGATAAAGAGAAAACACATTTGCTTAAAAATTTTAAAACTTAAAAAATGAGTAATGTTATTAGACTAAAATACCCCTACTTATAAAAAGAAATGCCATCTATTATATATTTAAAAAGAACATGAAAGGATCCCAATCCATATATTTAAATACTTAATTATAATTTAAACCAGTAACTTTCTTCACTCTCACCTACTCCACACCCATATATACATAAAAAATAAAAAAAAATTGCAAACCAAATTAACACTATTATACAATGTCGACGTTATGTGCGGGTAATCGTTTAGTGAAACATAATAGTAGAGTAAACCTTGAATTAAGCACTGCTATAAACTTATTTTGATGGAGGTGAATCTAATAGTAGGTCTATATATCATTATTAGTTAACCAAATGAAAAAGATTCATAATCGAAAAGGTGACCTATATATTACTCTTAACCAAAATCCATGTGTTAAATTGCATCTAGAATACAATATGCGTTTCGCAACTCTTGATAACTGCCACTTTATCCCCCTAGAAAGTGTCGGGTTGAGGATCTGGTCAAGTCGGAAGTTTCGGTCTTGATACGGGTTTGGGTAGGGCTCTTAGTTGTAACTTACCACCAGGATCGGGAACAAATTTGGCATTTGAAAGCTCAACACTAAGAGGAAGAAAAATGATGGCCTTGAGATAGGCTCTCTAATTATATCCCAAACAGAAAGCAATTTGAATAGCAAGGAAGAACCAAAGCACTGTCTTCGACAGCCAGAGGCTGCCTAAATGGGTTCAGCTGAACCTGTGCAAAGGTAAACCATCTTTTAGTACAAATAGCCAAGTGAAAATGGGCAAATTAGTAATTATGACAAGCATTCAGAGAATAAAAACATTGCAATATTCAATCCCATTGCGATGAAAATACCCCTATATTCCCATGATAAATGTATAATGAAAGTCTTCAGAGTTCAAATTTCTTATGGTTGTGGTCGATCGTTTCTCTAAGATGGCTCACTTTGTTGCCTGTCAAACGACTTATGATGCTGTCCAGATCGCCACTTTATACTTCAAAGAAATAGTCCGTCTCCATGGGGTTCCAAAGACTATAGTTAGTGATCGGGACGTTAAATTTCTAAGCCACTTTTGGTTGACGTTGTGGAGGAAGTTAGGCACGAAACTCAAGTTTAGCACGTCGAGCCACCCTCAAACTGACGGACAGACCGAAGTCACTAACCGAACCCTTGGGTCATTACTACGAGCTCTCATCACAGCTAACTTGAAGCAATAGGAGGAATTATTGCCTCGGGCTGAATTCGCCTACAACCGGGCTCCTAGTAAGACAACAGGAATCAGCCCTTTCATGGCTGTTTATGGTGTCAACCCAACCACTCCACTTGATCTTGCTGTCCTTGACAACTCCACAAAATTCAGTAAGGAAGCCAGTGATGTAGCAGCTGATATCAAGTCAATACATCAGCGTATTCATGACACAATTGCAAAGACTAATGAGCTCATTAAGTACCGCCGTGATAAGTGGAGGAAGCATGTTCTTTTTAAACCAGGTGACCTCGTTTGGCTGCATTTTCGAAAGGAAAGATTTCCATCTAAACGTTGTTCTAAGCTGAGTCCTCGGTCTGATGGTCCGTTTAAAGTTATTGCTAAGGTGAATGACAATGCTTATAAAATTGATCTACAGGGGAATTCGTCCGCTTCAGCCACCATTAATGTTGCTAATCTTCAGCCTTATTATGACCCTGATGAACCCCTTCTAAATCATAGAACCGGGGATTATTTCCAAGAATCCGAAGTTGGAGCGGGGAAAAAAAATCCCCAGAAGTTTGAGGTCAAACTTTTTTGACGACGGAGAGGATGATAGGAAGGCACCGGTCCAGGCCCATAATCCCACATCTACAGGCCTGACTCAAAGATGGATTACCTTGGTCCAACTAGAGTATCCAAATACTTGACTGCATGAAGTTTGACTGCCCCACGTTTTTAATTCACAGCATGTTCTTTTGTTTGAAGTTGTCAAAGTAGTTATTTAGGTTTTCCACAAGTGTAGGAAACGTGGGTTAGAAGTGCTATTGTTAGTTTCTTTCTTTTCACTCATATGTACTGGAAAACGGGAATGAAAAGGCAGATTTGATTTTCCTAAAATTTATTCTCTGTACTTGGAGGATATTCTTGTTCCTTGCTATTCTAATTTTGGGTAGATAATTAGAAGGTGATCTTGGACAACTAATCCAAATTCTCATGGTGTGACTGTATCGACAATTTGGCTTAGAGATTCTGCCCAACAAAGCTATTGACTCAAGTATCACCATCCAATCAAGAGGCTCGTTGCTATCAATCTCTATTTCGTTTATCAGCTCCTGAAAGTACCATATGAAGTTATGGACTATAAGCAGAAAACAAACATATATAGGTGACAAATGGGCCGGTAAGACAGGCTGTATAACGGGTCACAACTGGCACTTTTGTACAGGTCTAGTTGACCCAAAGACGTTCATAAGTATATAAGAGGAATTGCCACCTATACAAGCATATGCACAAAGATATATCACACATAGATCAAAGACATACAATAGTCGGTGACCAGCTTCTGTAAGCAGCGATACGAGCATTTGGAGCAATGATTAAGTCGGGAACAAATTCCTGTCCATTAAGAAGCAGGTCTACCTAAGAATTGCTATCAAGAACGCATCAAGTAAAATACTAGTGAGACTAAGAAAAATAAGTAACTTGTATTAAAGCATTATTGACCCCCAAATACTCAGATAATCATAAGCAGAATCTATATATTAGAACATTAAAAAAATCTGATAATTGTGACTTCAGTTCACAATAATCTTTTAACTGGTTCCAAAACGCAAATCCAAACACCCCCTAAAAGAAACAAGCCAACCACTTGATGGTGGAACCAGGAACCGTAACTAATTAACATGGAGAACAAAAAACGCCAATTCATTAAGTTAAAAACCAAAAGTAGATATGGATGAAAATACCTAGGTAGTGTAGTTAAATGGCCTGATATATGGTCAACTGCTGCAATAAGAGTAGAAGTAGTTACGGCGCCGCAACCGTCGCATCGGCGGTTAGGTTCGCCGGAGCAACGTCGGCGGCTTCCTTTTCCGGCACACTCCATTTTTACCGGAAGGTTGTTACACACAGTCACTGTGTTTTTCTTTTAAGAACATTATTCATTTTGTACCCCTCTTTTATTTTACACATTGCACTTTTGCCTCCGATCTAAACTTTCATATTTGCATATGAGCAAAAATTCACAAAAGAAATCCACTCGCTGATGTGTCAGCTGGTGATTGATGCTTTTTCTGGCAGTTACTCTCTCCTTTCTCTTATTAAACCAATCACCCGATAACACGTTGTGTAGATTTTGTGAGTGGGTCTAGTATTTCTCTTTGCATATTTAGTTATTTAGTGATAAAATGTTTAAACACTTTTATACATTATATGGATTAGAAACTTGTATTTTTGAAAATATGCAAATATTTGGGTTACATTGAGTTTTTCCACTAAAATAACATAAATATTAGTCATGATGAAAAAGGTCAAAAACTTATTCTTAAAAACAAGTATGTGGTTGGGACTTAAGTGTGTGGGAGAACCAAGCACAAGGCCGATTCGTCATCAGGCATGAGGCCGAGCCAATAAATGAAAATTATGCTGAAAAAAGTCTACCTTTTACTCAATCTTGCAACTTTTAAGAGATGTACATGATGAATGATGACGTATAGTCTACACCCGGGCCACGGACCCGATTAGTAAACAATACTAATATATAAGCCCACCACGTATGGGCCGCTACGGCAATTAGTGGACTACCACTTATACGATTTGGGCCTACAAGGCCCAAGCCCAAAGCTATTTTCGGATAGGATATGGAATACCTGTTGGAATTTAGTAACCATGACAATCATAAAACTCCATAAAACAAAGTACACAAGTGCGGAAGCGTGTAACACATAAGTATAACATATAAAGAATTAACATAAACATAAAAGGAACGTACCTTTGCGATTCTAGCCCGAACAAGAATCAAATTGAGCAATATGAATGAACCCTAATTAGGGTTTATGTGAATTAGGGATCTATTGATTAACCCCTTACCGTTTTGTTAATCGATCCAAGATATTAACTATAGTGAGTTAATACCACGTTCTTGTACACACGTACTATTAACGAATTAAAGCTAATGCTAGTTAAGTAATACACAAACAATTTTTTGTTTTAATAAACAAAAACAATTGACTAAATAAAACAAAACACCAAAAATTCATATTGTGTTGTTGTTGTTATCGATTACAGTAACCAAGAAAAAATACTTTTCTTTTCCATGCACATGCATGATAGATACATACATGTATTATGTTACTGTGACCATGTCGAGAAGAACAAGTAGGAAAATTAAGGGTTTTGATTTAATGTGTGTACAAGAGATACAAAAAATAAACCCTTAACTTTGCTTTTATAGGATACAAAACTTAGGGAACAAGTTAGGGTTCTAGATCTTTCTTGTTCTCTATTTTTTATCCATGGTCCTTATCTTTGTAAGTTAGTCAATTTTCGCCAATTACTAACATTCTTTATTTGTTTTGTGTAATTAATAATTAAATATAACTTTTTATATTAAATTATTAAACTTTAATTCTCATACGTAAAGTGTGCAATCCCGCGGTCTCGAGTTCGATTCTAGATATATACGTATTAATATTTATCCACAACTCTAACAGCTCCCACTTGGATATCTATTAATAGTATAATGGCATTGGTTAGCGTCTAGCAACACGCCAATGCCCCTACACCAACTCGAGTTAGGTTTCCTGGAAAAACCTTTAATGATTCATCATTATTATTATCCTTTTGTTACTAATACCACGTTAATAAAGATATGGATCTCAGTCATTCTTTAATTAACAATTCTGTTTCTCGTTGTTTATGATTGAACAAGATTACCAAAACATCTGAACGTATTCCAGATAGACTTTGGGCGTGCGCACGCAAACACCTTGTCAACCCTACGAGGGGCCCAGTAATATTAAACTTCAAAACAAATTTGAAGGAACAAATTCTCTCTTGACTACAAGAATAACCCATAGACTTTGCAACATTTCTGAAAACAATCCGTATGACTCCCAGTTACGGTAAGCGGTAAATTGCTTTACAGAAATGCACTACATCCATGACACTTATCTGGTATCTCAAGTCTGAGGATAACTAAATTCATGATTTACTTACTGACAAGATCCACAAAGTAAAATCATGTAGTTGGGATAAGTCCTATATTCAATTCATTGAATATCATGTGAAATTGGTATGTCAACGCATCAATATACTTCCAAGTATATTCTAACCAATACTCAGATTTGTCTTAGTTTAATGATATTCCCATATCATTAATTGACAACGGACATTTAGAATAACCTAAGTTATTCACGGATTTAAACATGCAAATATAGGACACAATTTATTATTAATGAAAACAAACGTACCTAGTACTTTAATTCATTATAAATAATAATTGTTTAATGTCCTTTATCCAAACACTAAATAGATCAATGCATGATATTACTTGTTAATGAATTATGCCTCAAGTCATGTCTATCATACTTGTTGACAAGGCATAAATCAACTAACTTTGATCTATAAAAATTTTGAGAATACTTATTTCAAGAATTATAAAAATTCTTGTATGTGTGTATTCAACTATCCTGATATAGTCACACAATACTTCATAAATGATGTGATATCCTCAACCATCAATTTATGACAATCAAACTTTCAAACGTTTTAAAGTTTAAAGTATTCTAACCTTTTAATGTATAATGCAACTATGCTTCTTAGTTAAGCATAACTAGTTTACATGGCCATTATCAAGGATAAAATCCTACCATGACTAGTATTGAGTGTCATCTCAATTAAACAAACACTATTGTATAAAACTACAATATGCCTTTTAACTATTCCGTAAACTTAATATCAATTGTGTAATTTAGATGCCATATAATCTTTCAAGATTTGTTGGCTATAACAATTACGCAACAACTTGCCATATTGTTTATACTTAGAATTTAGGAGCAATTCCAGGTTGAGGATCATTATTCTAAGTCCAAACATATTCGATTAGAATATCCATTACACAATTTATCAAATATCTTTTATTAGATATCAAATGTTGTCAAATCATTTTACATTCAAACATGATACAACAATGATATACATGAAAATCCTAGAATCAATCATAGATTTTATTCATGTTCTAACTTATCAAAAGATATATTTTTCATTTAGACTTTCTAAATGATATGTTATGTCTTATTAGAATTAATTACCGCACATGTTTATAATAATAAACATATATCTCAAGGTTGTATGTTTTACTTCTTAAATTCTTCAAGTAAAGTTTCATTCCAAGTTAAGACTTAACATTTAAACTTACATGGAATGTTACTTCCCATATGTTATACAACATACATTATTTAAGAAATTTAAACATAATACTCCCACTAGCTTTTAGGAATACTTAGAAATTGTCTTATTTCAATTATAAATCAAACAATGGATTTAATAATTAAACATAAGAATATTTCATAGATGCATGCATTAATCCATTCATGGATTATTACACTTTGTACACTAAAATAATTATGAATTCAAAAATCCTTTCGATTACTTACCGCCCTCGCTCAAGTAATCACTCAAGAAAGAGTTTTGATATTCCATTGTCATCCTTCATATAAATGAAAATAGATATGACAATTATTATCTTTATTTATTTAATGTGCTTATGAAAGAGTATTCAATCATAGTTAATTACTTAAGTATGATTAATAATCTTGTCACAAGCCATACATTAAATATGTGTACAATATTGTCCATATGATTTCTACATAAAGATTTAAACCACTAGGGTTTTCTATCTTTAAATAAACTCATTTCATTCTCTAGTCTTACTTTAGAATTCAAGATAAACCAAATTTCCAATAAATTGATTATCTTGACGGACATCATCTTTAACATTCATAGCATGAGTAATTTTCCAAATTCAGTATTTGAAAACTTATCATAATGATTAACAGGCTTACCATAATCCTGTAACTCATAATCCTTAGCATATTAATCAGATATCCAAGGTATCCTTGCGGATCTATGAATTAGAATTCCATCATCTTGAGATCTAACATTTACATGTCTAGCCTCATCATGATATTCGCTAGTGTACATTAGAAGATTATGTATCTTGTAACTTTATCTCTACAAGATAAAACTCCCACTTGCCTTTTGTAATTTATAGACTATTTATAAATAATTAGCAAGTTAAGCAACACCAATTTGTTCTTATTTTGGACATTACAAATACACTTTGATAGTTCCTGACATTCGTTTGTTAAAATCCAGCTTCATCAGAAGTTTAACAAATTCAGAACTTCATTTTTAAGACTTAATGTGATTCATCACATTCCATAATAAATAATGTCTTATAAATCTTCTAGGAGTCTAATTTGAGTATATTCAATCCATACTCAATTTCCTAACCTTGATAACTTTTGGAAGAAAAGAAATTATAGTTATCTTTAACCAAACAATACTAATAAAGTTTGATTTTCCTAACTGAACACACCACAAATATGTGGTATTTCATTAGAACTCATATTGTGAGATAATCTAACAATATGAAAGATAACTTTGTATTCCTTTTGGCTTACCTATTTCCCAACTAAGTCATCTTAATGGTGAAATAGAATTTCAAGCCTCTTGCATGCATTATAACTCAAGTACTTATTAAATAAGTCACTTCATGTTCATGTCTCAATCAAGAAGACATAAACCGTTATAATCTCACTACACGTTATAAATCATTGATCAACTCAATGACTTCTTGTATATGTCTTTAATAAAGAAGACATAACAAGTTAACGTCTTACTTTAGATTATACTAAGTCTTAAAAAACTTTATTTATAACTTTACAATAAAGTATAAATATTTATAACTAAAGTAATCATGAACACCATCATTTGGTTTCAATAGTATTTTCAAGTTAACTTATTCCTTCATTTATTTATGTCATTCCAATAATACATAATATTAAAGTTGAAGTAATCTTGTTATCACATTGACACAAGTTCTAATAAGTATCTAATTTAGAAACTGTAAATTTTTCCATGTGTGGTCTCACGCACACTTGGAAATTTACCTTGTCATTAATTTTGGTCCAGGTCTCACGCATACCCAAAATTAACTCCAAGTGTTTTTAAGAATAGATATGTATAATCATATTAGAACAAGAATCTCTTACCTTGCGGTTAAGAGAATCTACTAAATCATATTGCTATATGTTATACCTTGCACACAATAAAGATTTCTCCCACTTGTGCATGGTACAACATCATGTACCACATAAACAACACTGCACGCGTTTGTTTAATGTGATCAATATGATTTGCGTCATTAGCATAACTAGTAGATATAGAGTTATTCAATCAAGGAAACGCACATGACTATCCTTGGTAATATTAGTATCTATATTTGGAAAGTAATTATCTTGAGGCATTCAAAAGATAATCTGAGTTACAATCAAGACAACAAATCTTGTAACTCCCACTGAATTAGAGAACTTACAATAACCCCTTATTCAGTAATGAGAACACAAAACTCCCACTGAATTCGACACCATAATAAGTGTTTCATAAACCAGTGAAAGGAAAGAGTGTCCTTGTTACTTTCCTACATCTTTGACAAAACTTATTCGTAACAATTACTTAGGTTTAAAAAGATTGTATTCTACTATGTAATTGATGGACTATCCACATTTACATCAAATGTGATTCATCACATTGCTTACTATTAACTTGAAAAATTGACATGCAATTTCTTCCATAGTAGGTCTACAATTCCAACAATTGTATGTAGTACTTTAAATGGTTAAAACAAAACAACTAGATATACTAGCTTGTCTTTTACCATTATGCGGTAATTAGTCTAGCTTCTAATTTAATAACTCATAAATTCGCAATAACCTTAACGTTTAAAACTTGCTATGAGTTATGTATTTAGAATTTAGACAATTCTAATTTTTTCCATCATACCTTTCTCATTCATGAAAAGGAATAGGATTTAGTCTCACGTTTCTCATATGAAAGGAGACTTGGTTTATTCTTTTTATGAAATTGACTCTAACCAAAACCCCTACAGGTGTAGATCAATTTACTTATAAAGAATAATCCATGTTTACGGTTTATCGTTGCATTAATACAATTAAAAGAATTTACAAAATTCACTTTAGTATTTTTGATAATAACTCTTTAAGAAAATAAAATACCCATTGGTAAATATTCATATAAACCATAGTATTTTTTTAAAGCTAGGATCCTAATTGACATAGTACCGTTACATCAGTTGATCTGCTAGTGATGATAGTATTCAACTAGGTAATCTGTCGAACAATAATTGGCAAACAATTTTCCAATTCCTAGATCATTATGGGATTTACATCATATTGATTCATCAATATGTCATGTAAGCATGTTTCATCCCATCTTATGCCTTAAGCTCTAGGTCTCACGCATCAGCTTAATTAAGTTGTCTAACTTAGAAACAGTAAATTCATCCATGTGTGGTCTCACGCACACTCGGAAATTTACCTTGTCATTAATTTTGGTCCAGGTCTCACGCATACCCAAAATTAACTTCAAGTGTTCCTTATAGTTAGATGGCATGTAACTTAAATTTTAGGGTATTTAGTTTTTGGTGTGACAAAAACATGTACAAAGACGCATGCACTCATCTTTGTATCATTAGTTTACAAAACAATTTTTATTAACCAATTAGTTAAGAGTAAACCAAAACTATTTACTTGAGGTATTGGGTTCACCAATTAAAGAAGTACCAACAATTATCGCCCACATATCCTACTCTTACATGTTATTCGGATATTTGCCACAAAAGTGGCGCGTGGAATTGAGGTAAATCACCCTTAAGATGATAGTGTACGTAAATAGTGATATAGGTAAGTCGCAGTTGACGCACAAGCGGGCCCGGAGAGCCGGTAAGAGCGAATCTCTTAAAAAACCCCTCTCCAGATAAACCCACCACACAGTTTATCAACTTTGGTCCGCCTTTCACACACTATTGTACAAAAACATCAATCAAGCAAAAGTTTATGATCTTAGTCTTAAAAAATTAAGTGACAAAGTTTATATCTTGCTAGTCTCGCCTGGGAGCAAATTACCGTGCGAAGCGAACCACTGTCGGCACATAAGACTCTGCAAGATCCTTACTTTATCACTTTATGTTTCACCATTATTAGTCCAATTTAATTTTTCTTTGAAAATTACCCTTTTATTGCTTACTTTAACATATCACATATAAAAAAACAATAAACAAGTAATATAAAAGAAAACAACAATCAACTAATAAGAAAAACAATTAATTGTTAGTGAAACATCTAGCCACATGCAACCTTTTAAACAAATCCTATTAATAATCTATATGTGAATTATTATGTATAGAATCAATAAAACTCCCATTGGTTTTCGAGCTCATTGTGCCCAATGGACCACAGTCACCAACAATTGGCCGCGTAAGTTTTAATGATAATATACCACGTTGCACATAACTGATTCATTAATTTAATATATTAGGTCTTCCCTAATTTTAGATTTATCTAAACATGTAGCAAACATCTAAACAATTTAATTCATGTAATTATCCGTGACTAACATGCATGTTTTGTCACGGATTTATGCATATCACATAGCAATTAGGTCACAAGATACATAACACAACAACTTGTTAAAGACCTAGGGTTTCTAATTAATCATAATTAATTATGAAAACCACAAACCCTAATTAGGGATTATGGAACAAATCGACACCCCCCCCTAAATTAGGGTTAGGGTTTCGACTTTTTATTAAAAAAAACAAATTTTTAATA
This sequence comes from Artemisia tridentata subsp. tridentata, assembly GCA_021014915.2. Lineage (NCBI taxonomy): Eukaryota > Viridiplantae > Streptophyta > Magnoliopsida > Asterales > Asteraceae > Artemisia > Artemisia tridentata. The sequence goes on along the minus strand of CP139506.1, from coordinate 41,576,517 downwards.
ATAAAACCCTAGAAAAATAAAACATGTATAATCTAAACAATTTAAAGATACGTTTTTTTTTTTTTTTTTTTTTTTTTTTTTTTTTTTTTTTTTTGTTTAAGTAATTAATTACATGTTATACATGGCTCTTGATGCCACTGTTGGAATTTAGTAACCATGACAATCATAAAACTCCATAAAACAAAGTACACAAGTGCGGAAGCGTGTAACACATAAGTATAACATATAAAGAATTAACATAAACATAAAAGGAACGTACCTTTGCGATTCTAGCCCGAACAAGAATCAAATTGAGCAATATGAATGAACCCTAATTAGGGTTTATGTGAATTAGGGATCTATTGATTAACCCCTTACCGTTTTGTTAATCGATCCAAGATATTAACTATAGTGAGTTAATACCACGTTCTTGTACACACGTACTATTAACGAATTAAAGCTAATGCTAGTTAAGTAATACACAAACAATTTTTTGTTTTAATAAACAAAAACAATTGACTAAATAAAACAAAACACCAAAAATTCATATTGTGTTGTTGTTGTTATCGATTACAGTAACCAAGAAAAAATACTTTTCTTTTCCATGCACATGCATGATAGATACATACATGTATTATGTTACTGTGACCATGTCGAGAAGAACAAGTAGGAAAATTAAGGGTTTTGATTTAATGTGTGTACAAGAGATACAAAAAATAAACCCTTAACTTTGCTTTTATAGGATACAAAACTTAGGGAACAAGTTAGGGTTCTAGATCTTTCTTGTTCTCTATTTTTTATCCATGGTCCTTATCTTTGTAAGTTAGTCAATTTTCGCCAATTACTAACATTCTTTATTTGTATTGTGTAATTAATAATTAAATATAACTTTTTATATTAAATTATTAAACTTTAATTCTCATACGTAAAGTGTGCAATCCCGCGGTCTCGAGTTCGATTCTAGACATATACGTATTAATATTTATCCACAACTCTAACAATATCTCCTAAATAAAGGGGATATACACCAAATATCCAAGGTCGGCGAATACGCCGAGGAGTAGGGAACAAGAAACCTACTAGGGTTTCATGTGTATATAAAGGGCACCCAAGCCCTCGGTAAAGGTACGACTTCATTCAAACCCTAACTCTTCACTAAACCCTAAAATTCGATTACTTACTCTCACGCCGGAGGATAATCGGGGGAGACAATCCCTCGATAAGCCTAACGGTGTTGGTTCTTTTTCTTAGTGCGCAGGTTCCACCCAACATTAAGATCTAATTGGTACGAGAATAGAAGCCCTCACAAGGAACGCCCAACTTTTGTATCAACAAGTGGCGCCATCCGTGGGACCCTACACTAAGAGTTTTACCAAGAACTAGAATGACGAAACACGGAAGTCACAAGAGTCCGCATGGGAAGAAAGCGCATGATGACCCACTAGGGAAGAAGCATCAAGCGGATGCGCCCCCTAAGCAGGCCACTGGGACAACCAGCACGCCTAGAAGCTTAGGAGCGTATTCAGATCTGGTCTTTCCTACAGTGGAATCGCTTACCACGACTACCCCAGCTATTACAACAAGTACTAGCGCGGTAGAACTGGAGCGCACCCCTCTTACCATGCCAGAAGTGAACTTCACTGAACCTCCCAATGCACCTATCCGAAACAAGGATCCTGCCTTGGAAACAGACTCCATCGCGCTAGAAGGAGTCACTTCCGAATTGGCGCCAAGCGACTTTGTCTCTCAAAATTACGAAGCCTTGGCTGCGCTCATGCGAGAGGAGGCAAAGAAGAGGTCAAGCCAAAGTCTGCACGGCAGACTCAACTTCGACCCTGAGCATGAGGCGTCCCCAACGCGCTACCAAAAGGAAAGACGCGAGAAGGATAGCCGCAAACAACCAGTGTTTACCAGGATTGGAAGGAGGATTATGGATGATGAAACAGCCGATCTTCAACATCTGGAAGAGCCTGAAGAGGGGGAGCGGCGCGCCAATGTCCACGCTAGGCTTGGCAGTCGCAGGATCCAAGACAGGCTTGGGCGACGATGCTCCCCAAGTGAAAGCCCCTCAAGCTCTGATTCTGAGGATAGTCGGCGCAAGCGCCGCAGAGGAGCAAGCTCAGACTCTGATGATAGTCGACGCAAGCGTCACAAAAGAGTTCGCTCATCTTCAAGAGATTCCTCGGACAGCGAGACTGGACACTGGAAATCAAGAGGAAAATACCGCGACCAGGAAGACGAAGACATGTCTCTTCCCTGGCGTCGCCAAAAGGTTGATGCGTTTACTAGGCGCATCAGCGATTTTTCGGAGAATAAGAAAAGGCGCATGCCTGCTAACGTCAAAACATATGATGGGACAGGTGATCCTGATGATCACCTAAAAATTTTCGAATCAGCAGCTACTATCGAAAATTGGCCACAACCTGTGTGGTGCCATATGTTCAACTCTACATTAGTAGGGAATGCGCGCAACTGGTTTAGCAAGCTTCCACGTAGAAGCATCGATGGGTTTGAGGAGTTGCGCAAGGCGTTTCGCTTAAACTTTACTCAAAGGAAGAAGTGCGCCAAAAACCCTGTCGAACTCGCTAGGGTTAAACAGCGACAAGGGGAACCCACAAGTGCTTTCATGGAACGCTTTAAGGACGAATGCATGAAAGTCAAGGCGTGTCTAGAGATACTAAAAATATCGGGTTTTATGAATGCAATCAATAACCCAGATTTGATAAAAAAGTTAAACGATAAGGTTCCCTTAACTTTCGACGAACTCATGAAGCGCACGAGGTCTTTCGTCCAAGGAGAAGAAGCCGCTGCGGATAGCAAGAAAGGCTATTCGAACCATAGGCCACAAGAAGAGTCAAGGAGACAATCCAATGACCAGGGCGGCAATCGTAATAAGAGTTATCGCACTCAAGGCGGTGGAAGGGGAAACGACAAGTACACCCCATTAACAAAAACTCCAAAAGAAATATTCGCGACGGAAGGAGCTAACTTCCCGAAACCACCACCAATGCGCACCCCAGAGGATCGGCACACAGGGAATGGCTATTGCGAATACCATGGACAGAAAGGCCACACAACCAACGAGTGCGTCCAATTGAGCCAATTGATCGACAAATTGGTAAAGGAAGGAAAGATGGACCACCTCGTAAAAAACATCAGAGAAGGGAAAGACAAACCAAAACCAGGGGCCAAGAAAGAGACATCAAAAGAAAAGGCAGATATCATCTACATGATACAGCCATGGCAGCGTACGACAAGACAGAAAGTTAGTCAACGTTTTTCTAAAGGAAACGAAATTTCTTTCCCCTCCCTGACTGCGAACAACGCAGTAGTGGATCCACTTACCATTGAAATACATACGGGGGGTCATGACATCCGTCGCATGTATGTAGATGGAGGTGCATCCGCTGACATTATATATGAACACTGTTTCAAGAAGCTACGACCTGAGATACAGAATCAGTTGATCCCAGCCACAACGTCGCTCACTGGCTTCATAGGGGAGAAGATATGGCCCATGGGGCAATTACGTCTATTTGTAGAAGTTGGTGACAAACCACATTCTACAGTCACATGGATGAACTTCATGGTAATCAGATCCCCCTCTCCGTACAACGGCATCATCGGGAGACCTGGAATATCATCTATCCGCGCCGTGCCATCCACAGCGCACGGGATGCTAAAGTTCCCAGTGGAAGGAGGTATTGTCACTCTTTACAATACCACCATACCACCCAAAGAATGCAACGCAGTGACAAACGACGTAAACGATGCTCCAGAACAGCGCGCAATCAAAGTCCCAAACCTAAAGGTCGCCATCCACCTTGACTACCCGGATCAACAAGTATCTATTGGCGGGTCTCTGTCTGACAAAGGCAAATCAGCTATATGCGCACTTTTGCAAAATAACTTAGATATTTTTGCATGGGAGCCAAAGCACATGACAGGAGTGCCACGTTCTATCACGGAACACAAGCTACAAATTCGACAAGGATATCCTCCAATACGACAGAAAAAGCGCGGACAAGCCCCAGACCGCGCAAAAGCCATCCTGGAAGAAGTACACAAACTAGTAAACGCAGGCATCATGCGGGAAGTGTACTACCATGACTGGCTCTCTAACCCAGTAATGGTAAAGAAGAGCGATGGCAGTTGGAGAATGTGCGTAGACTTCACAGACCTCAATAAAGCATGTCCACAGGACTGTTACCCGCTACCGGAGATAGACTGGAAGATCGAATCTCTGTGTGGATATCCCTTCAAATGCTTCCTGGACGCATACAAGGGATACCACCAAATTCAAATGGCGGAGGAAGATGAAGAAAAAACGGCCTTCCACACAAGTCAAGGGGTCTATTGCTATACAAAGATGCCCTTTGGTCTAAAGAACGCAGGAGCAACATACCAACGATTGGTAGACACTGCGTTCGAGAAACAAGTAGGCCGCAACTTGGAAGTATACGTCGATGACCTCGTCATCAAAAGCCATACTGAGGAAGAACTAGTGCGCGACATGGAGGAAACGTTCAAAACACTGAGGAGAATCAACATGAAATTGAATCCCAAGAAGTGTACATTTGGCGCTACAGAAGGCATGTTTCTCGGGTATCTAATAGAACCCTATGGGATCAAGCCTTGCCCAGAAAAGACCCAAGCAGTCATTGACCTCCCCTCACCGCGCACACTGAAGGAGGTCCAGTCCCTAAATGGCAAACTAGCCGGACTAAACCGATTCTTATCTAAATCAGCGGACAAGTCACTTCCCTTATTCAAAACACTCAAGAAGTGTACAAGAAAGGGAGACTTCAGGTGGACCGCGGAAGCAGAAGAAGCCTTCCAACAGCTCAAACAACACATAGCAGCCCTACCAAAGCTTGTCGCGCCCCGACCAGGGGAAGAGCTGATCATGTACCTATCTGCGACTCAGGGAGCAGTCAGCGCAGTACTACTGACTGACAGGAACTCTGTCCAAACACCCATCTATTTTGTTAGCAAGGCGCTCAAGAAGACGGAGATTAACTACACTGCAATGGAAAAGTTGGTCCTAGCTTTAGTATTTGCAGCAAAAAGACTGCGCAGGTATTTCCAGGCGCACCCAATAGCTGTTATCACAGACCAACCCATCAAACAAGTTATCTCGAGACCCGACGCATCGGGACGCCTACAAAAATGGAGCGTTTTACTGGGTGAGCATAACATATCATACAGACCGCGCACTGCAATTAAAGGGCAGATATTGGCCGACTTCATCATCGAGAAGCCGGATACTGACACTACACCTGCGACAAGCAAGGGGGAACCTCAAGAACCATGGATCCTATTCACTGATGGATCCTCATGCGTAGATGGATCAGGAGGTGGCCTTATTCTCACTAACCCAGAAGGAGCTGAATTCACATATGCTCTGCACTTTGAATTCACAGCCACGAACAACGAGGCAGAATACGAAGCACTCCTGGCTGGGTTACGCATCGCAATTAAAATGGGTGCACGCAACTTAGAAGCGAACGTCGATTCACGGCTAGTTGCTAACCACGTGTTAGGCGAGTATGTAGCAAAGGAGGAACACATGATCCAATACCTCGAAAAAACCAAATCTCTGATCCAGAACTTCGATAGGTTTACCATCAAGCAGGTTCCCAGGGGTGAAAACAGGAAAGCAGATGCGCTGAGCAAGATTGCATCCACCAGTTTCGCACATTTATCGAAACAAGTATTGGTGGAAACCTTGAAAAATAAGTCAATCGAAGAAATGGAAATATCCACAGTGATAGAAGAAGAAGGCCCTACGTGGATGACACCAATCATTGACTTCATTAGTAAGGGCATACTCCCCCAAGAACAGAAGGAAGCTAGAAGAATCCGGCGCACAGCGCAGCGATTCGAGCTTAGAGATAACGTCTTATATAGACGCTCATTCCTACAACCATGGCTCAGGTGCGTTGGACCTCTCCAGGCAGACTATGTACTTCGAGAGATCCACGCAGGCTCATGCAGCATGCACTCAGGACCACGGTCCATTGTAGCGCGCGCACTAAGGTCTGGATACTATTGGCCAACTATGCACCGTGACGCGCGAGACTTGGTACGGAAATGCAGTGATTGCCAAGTTCACAGACCTATTCCGCGCCGACCACAGCATGAACTAACGCCTATTACATCGCCATGGCCATTCCACAAATGGGGTATCGACATCGCTGGACCTTTCCCTATTGCCGCAGGTGGATTGAAATTCCTTATTGTGGCAATAGACTACTTTACTAAGTGGATCGAAGCAAAGGCAGTAGCGACCATAACAGGTAACCAGATAAAACGATTCGTGTGGGACAACATAGTATGTCGCTTTGGATTACCTGGTGAAATTATCTCAGATAACGGAAAACAATTCCGTGATAACCCGTTCAAAGATTGGTGCGAACAGCTGAACATCACGCAACACTTTGCATCAGTAACTCATCCACAAACCAATGGTCTGGTTGAACGCGCAAATAGAAGCCTAGGTGAAGGAATCAAAGCGCCCCTGGACAGACACAAAGGAAGATGGGTAGAAGAACTATCACATGTTCTCTGGGCGCACCGAACAACCATCAAGGTTAGTAACGGGGACACTCCCTTCTCTTTGGTCTATGGGACAGAAGCTGTAATACCAGCTGAAATTGGAATGCCAACCATCCGCACTGCGGAAGTTAATGTGGCAACCAATGATGATGAGCGGCGCATAGACTTAGATCTATTGAAAGAGCGACGTGAACGCGCAGCAATACGCGAAGAGAAAGCCAAGTCAAGAATGAAAGGATACTATGATGCCAAAGTACGCAGCACGTCATTCAGACCAGGTAACTTCGTATACCGCGAAAACGACTCAAGCCGCGCAGAAGACACTGGTAAACTAGGACCAAAGTGGGAAGGACCTTACGAGGTCATAGAAGCACTTGGCAATGGAGCGTACAAGCTACGCGACAAGGACGGACATGAGCTACAGCGAACGTGGAACGTCCGCAACCTGAAGCGGTGCTATCTTTAAAGCAGGCTACGGCCCAACATGGACACTCACGCACTTTAGAAAGTGCCCCAATAAAGATCCATGTAATTTTATTTTTTAAGTATTATCTAGATAAGTATTCTCTTTTAAAACTTGCAAGTATTAATAAAACGTTATGGTTTCTAGCTAACTCCATAACACATTTAACTCTATTGTTTGCATCTTTCATTATCGTGTTTCAATATTGTTATAATTTTGCCTACATGGCGTGCATGCACACACTAAGACCCACGATGGCAGAAAGGATGAGTAAACCTAATAAACAACTCGTTGAGTAAGAGGGTTGCAAACCCATCAACTTTGGATCACGAATCCTTGTTAAACACCTTGCGCTCAAGACGTTGGCGCAAGTTCCTTACGCATCCCACGACGGATGCGCACTAGGGCACACTGTGCGCGTTTAACAACTCAGGAAATCAAGACCCTTGATTCCTTAAAGTACGATACGATAAGTAAACTTACAAAAATACATACACGACTACGGTCCTTATTTAAGAAAATTCATACATAATGATAATTTTTCTTTTCTAAGCACGCTTAGGTAATTAAAGATATCTTCACGCAAAGATACATACGAACTACGAGTTCAAAAGCATAAGTATTTGGAAGTTGTAAAAACACTAAGTACAAAAGCAAAATTTTTATATATATGATGAGTTTCTAAATACTCATCATTTTTACCTAATCTGAGCTGCCAAAACATTAAAAAACACTCAGAAATACATCAAAATACTGAAAATATCCCAGGGATTGTGTTTTATGTGTTTTAAATGCAAAATGTTTAAAAATAGTTGAAAAACGAATAAAGTTTGCAAAATTGGCAGTTTCAGTCCCTCAAGTTTCAAAACTTGTCAAAATTAGTCCCTGAGCATTTGTTTTGTCAGACAAATCACCAAAGGTCCTTTTTTAAATCATAAATTATCATATTTAGTCCTTTGGTGAAAAGTTTGAATAAATTACATCTTTGGTCCCTCAAGTTTGAAATCTGTCAAAAATAGTCCCTGGGAATTTTAAAAGATAGAAAAGTGAAATTTTGGTTCTTGGATTATGGAAACATGGCAAGATTCACCCTTGATGTATTTTGGAAGATGTGCAAGATGGGTCCTCAAAAATTCAGGAATTGCAAGAATGGTCCTTGTGATTAATTCCCTTGTATCCTAAATCTATCCTAAACTATGCTAAACCGGATCCACTACACAACCCATTTCGCTTAACCCCTACACCCCATCAGCCCACCATACCCGGATACCCACGAAAACCAAACCCAACTAACCAAATCCCCCAAGCCCACTTAACACCCAACGGCCCAACACCCATAAAAACTAAACCGACCCACCTTATCTCTAATAATACTATAACCGGGGTCAACAATCCCCAAATTTAGTCAAAATCCAAATCAGATGAACCCTAAATCCCTACTTCGCTTACTCCCTTGTCTTCTTCCCTATCCCGCCAAAACACAAGCAGCCAACACAACCATCACTATCCACTTCTCTCCCCAAAACTTTCACCGTTTCACCCACTTCTCTTCTCCCCAACACCAAAACCCTTCCCCTTATACCTCCCCACTCACGGGTTTCACCTCCATGTCATCAATCCGTGGGATTTAGTGGCGCCAAGACCAAAATCAAGAGCTGAGATCATTTCTTTTTAATCCTACGGCTGGGAAAGAGTCAAAGAAGCACAAATCGAAGTTATCAAAGGAGTACTCTCACGGGAGAAACACAAGAAGAAGGACCGGAGTATTTTATTTTTTAGTATAAATAGAGTAGGAGGTTATTGTAGTAACCAGGTTTATTTTAGCGTTTTCTTTTAAGGTAATTTGTATTTTATTTTTAAGTTGTAATTTACTCTTGTTTTAATTTAATTTTAGTCGAGTTTTTTTGCTTAGATTCTGCTTCTTTCGTACTTGTTACTGCGTATTTTGGTAGTTGTTCTTGGTTATTGTGGTTTTTATGGTGGTTGTTTATTTGATATGATTTGCGAAAAGAAAAAAAAAAAGTTGTTGTTCTTAGTTTAAGATTGTTTACTGCTTTGAATTCTGCTTATTGAATCTTGTAGTAAATGCTTTAGTTTAAGATTATTGTTGGATTTGGATCGGTTTAAGATTAGTGCGAGTTGAATTTGGATTTTGAACTTTAGTTTTTATCTTGTTTTAGCTTAGCTGCGTATTAGTTTAGTTACTGCTTATGTTAAATAGTTAGTTACTGCTTGTTACTGAATATTTTAGTAGAATGTGTTTGTGTTATTCAGTGTTGGATTTTGCAAATGGTTTAAGTTTCTTGTTTGTGATTGCGTTTCAGTAAGCGAAAAAGAAAAAAAAAAAAAAAAATAGTTTAAGTTTTGCTTTAGTTTGATTTAAGTGTTGTTTTAGTTTGAGTTGGATTTGGATGCTTTGTGGTGCAATCGGTTAATGTTCAATGTTTGTTATGTACATCGAGTGTAGCAGCAGACCCGTTTGAGTTTTAGCTCCATTAGAGCTTATTTTTGAGGTTATTTTGAATTATAAAAAGTTAAAACTCATATTGTAAGTTAATTTTATCAGTTGGCAATCGAGTTTTCAAGAGAAAAGTAAAAGAAAAATAGTTTTAAAAATTGGAAGTTAACCAGGATCGAACCTGGGGTAATTCTGTTCTAAAATCGTTTTTAGTTTGCCCTTTTTACAAGTCAGTCCATTAGTTTCAGTTTAATCCAAATTGGCCCCTGTCTTTCTTATAAACCGATTTTAGTTTAAAATAAGTTTCAGAAAAGTACAAATCAGTCCCTGTCTTTGTTTTAGTTTATTTAAAGTATTAATTTTTACATTTTTGGCCCCTAAGCTTTTGTAGATTTTTATTTTTCTTTTATAAAAATTAGTTTTTATTGTATTTGTACCCCTAGGTTTAGTATTTCATTTATTTCAAGTTTTTAGCTTCGTGTGTTTACCGTATTTATTTGCGTTTTCATTTATTTCAATTTCTGTTTTTATTTAATTTAATTTCAATTACCACAACACCAAATAATCTCCAAATCAAATCATCAAGCATTTTAATTCCGAACCTAAAACAAAATCCTCGATTCACACCTCGTTGGGACACGACCCGGGTGATCACTTGCCCGGTATCACACACATCACATTCACGGGTTTTGCAAGTTTGACTCTTCCTAAGGTTTGACTTGTCATTTCCCAAAGTATCACGTGTGCACGATACTATATTTATTTATATATATACTACACACGGATCAAATTTTGGCGCCGCTGCCGGGGAGGTTGTGTTGCGACAATATTGTTTAAGGTTTAAACGATTAGTGACTTGAGATCCTTCTTCACGAAGTTATCACTTCCAAAAAAAATTATTATAAAACACAAAAATATTTTTCTTTTCTTTTGTATATATATTATCATATAAAAACAAAAATACAAAAAGATTTTCCGTTTTTCTTGTTAAATTAATAAAACAATAAAAAAAATTACCGTCGAAAACCAAGACAGAATACTACCTAACTGGGGGTATGACCATTAATATGTTCCCAAACAAAAGATTAAAACTTGCCTTTGTGTCGCTTGCGAATTCGGCTCACCTTTGATTGATAAACAAACTAAAAAGGAGGTTCTAGGATGGTCTTGACATTAAATTGCAGACCGAAAGGAGCGGGTTTTTAAGGACATTTATTGCCCACCTTTGCTCCTCCGCCACCCTGTGCGTTTTTTCTTTCAAAGAGCTACCGTACGCTTGTTTGATTTAAGGTTTAAGTTCACTTGTGTTTTGCCTCGGTCTTGTTTTAATTGAAATTGTTTTTGATAGTGCATGCGCACTCGTTCTTCTCCATCAACAAGTCCGTTACGTGAACTCGTGCATACCTCGAGAAGACGTAATCGAAGACGTAATCGTGGGCATTCCGCCCCAATAGCCGGACCCGAGATTCGTGCTATTCCCGTTCCTCCCATTGTCACAATGGCGGAGGAACGTACCATGTGTGAGCTTCTCCAAGCACCCACCGAGGGTTACGGAGATGCTATTGTTGTTCCGGCAATCGTTGCCGATAGCTTTGAGCTTAAGACCGGGTTGCTATCCTTAGTAACTTCGAGTCAATATTTCGGATTTGAGAGGGACGATCCTCATTCCCACATTCGATGGTTTAACAAGATCACCTCTACCATCAAATACCGAAATGTACCACAAGATGCAATCAAATTGCTTCTTTTTCCTTTCTCTCTCGAGGGTTCGGCCCGAACTTGGCTAGAAAAACAACCCCCTCGTTCTATTTTAACATGGGAAGATTTGGTGTCAAAATTTGTGAATGAATTCTTTCCTCCATCAAAAACCACAGCCCTTAAAAATGAAATCACCAAATTCACTCAAAAATTTGATGAATCCTTTAGTGAAGCGTGGGACCGTTTTAAAGAATTACTTCGCAAATGTCCTCACCATGGTTTCTCCGAGTTACATCAACTCGATACCTTCTACAATGGTTTGAACCATTCCGATCAAGACTCTCTAAATGCCGCCGCCGGTGGTAATCTCTTGTATCGGATGACTAAAGATGCTTTAGCCATCATTGAAAATAAGTCTAAGGTTCGTACTTCACGAAGCAAGCAAGTTGTTTCTCAAGTGAATGCTTCACCTTCTACTTCATCTCCCGTGAGTTCTTCTAGCACCGATGCTAAGATTGACAAACTCACGGAGGCTATTCAAGCTTTGGTTCTTTCCAAGCAAAAGAAACAATCTTCCCCACAAACTTCTTCACCCACTCAAGTCAAAGCGGTGGAAGAAACTTGTGTCACTTGTGGTGGTCCTCATGCATATTACAATTGTACTGCCACCGATGGTAGTCATTGTGATGTTAATGCGGTATCCGGGTCTTTCAACCAAGGAGGTAATCAATACCGTCCTCAAGTTGACCCGAACTATCGTGTTAGCAATCAAAATGGACCACCCGGATTTTCTCAACCCAACAATCCAAATAGATTCAATCAAAACCAACCGAGAGGGCAAAATGTTCAAAATCAATTTCAAGCCCCGATCAATCAATACCCAAATCAAGGTGGTAATTTTAATCAAGGCTTTCAAGCTTCGAATTACCAAGCCCCAATTGCTTCCTCAAACGAACTTGCTAATTACATCAAAGCAAATGAAGCAAATATGAGGTCAATGCAAAATCAAATCACCACCTTGAAAAATGATTTCCAAACTTCAATTTCAAAACAAGGTTACGAACTTAAAAATGAGCTTAAGAATACAAATCAAAAGATTGATCAATCTCAAAATAAAATTGAGAACATGTTTGCTAGTCTCATGTGTCAATTGAATCAACCTTCAACTTCGGGAACCCTTCCGGGAAATACCATTCCAAACCCGAAGGGTGAGTTGAAAGCTATTACCACTCGTAGTGGTAAAACAATTGATGGACCCTCGATTCTTACTCCTTCTCCGGTGAAGGAAGTGGAACGAGAACCCAAGGTGACAAAGGACAAAGTGCAAATTACTAGCCCACAAAGTACCGCAAACGTCCAACCTTCGGTAGTCCAACCTCCAATTCCGGAACCCGATGTTCCGAAGACAAATTCTAAGCCCTCGATTCCTTATCCTTCGAGGCTTAATGAACAAAAGCTCCGTGACAAAACTAATAGTCAAATGATGAAGTTTCTTGAAATCTTTCAAAAGATACACTTCGATATTAGTTTTGCGGATGCTCTTCTCTACATGCCAAAGTTTGCTTCAACATTCAAAAGTCTCCTTAGCAATAAGGAAAAATTGTTGGAATTGGCAAAAACTCCATTGAATGAGAATTGTTCGGCGGTGATTCTTAAGAAGTTACCCGAAAAACTAGGAGACCCCGGCAAATTTCTCATTCCTTGTGACTTCCAAAAGCTTGATGAATGCTTAGCCTTGGCCGATCTTGGCGCAAGCATCAATCTAATGCCTCTTTCCGTATGGGCAAAGCTTTCTCTACCGGAACTTACTGATACACGAATGACTCTCGAGCTTGCAAACCGATCGGTTACTGTTCCGAAAGGTATTGCCGAAGATGTCTTCGTGAAGGTTGGCAAGTTCCATTTTCCTGCTGACTTCGTAGTAGTCGATTTTGATGCCGATCCCCGTGTCCCCCTTATTTTGGGAAGACCATTCTTGAAAACGGCTCGTGCATTAATCGACGTCTACGAAGGTGAAATGACTCTTAGAGTCGGTGATGAAAAATTGGTCTTAAATATTGAGAGTACTTCAAAATATCCTTTCAAGCATGATAGCGAGTCAATTAACCAAATTGATATCATTGATACTACATGCGAGGAATATTTTCATGAAGTGCTAAGTGGCAATCCCACTTCTTCGGACCATACCAATGCTCTCTCTTCCCCTTCTCTCACTCCATTTGAGGGAAGTGACTTCATTTTGGAGGAGATTGAAGCTTGTTTAGCTTGTGATGTAACTCAATCGGAAATGGATGAAGGTGTGTTTGACATGGAGGGAGACCTTCGTCTAATTGAGAAGTTACTTAATGAAGATCCATCATCTCTCCCTCCGAAAGAACTTCATAATGAGGAAATCACATCTAGAGAGAATCCTATTGATCCATCGGAGGTCGAACTTAAGGACTTACCGCCTCATCTCGAATATGCATTTTTGGAGGGTACCGATAAATTACCCGTCATAATTGCTAAAGATTTAAATGATGAGGAGAAAACCGCTCTCATAAAGGTTTTAAAGTCACACAAGCGAGCCATCGCTTGGAAACTTTCCGACATTAAGGGTGTTAACCCGGAATTTTGTACACACAAGATTTTAATGGAAGATGACTTTAAACCAGCGGTTCAACATCAAAGGAGGGTTAATCCAAAAATTCACGAGGTTATCAAAAAGGAAGTTCTTAAACTTCTTGATGCCGGCTTGATTTACCCTATCTCGGATAGTCCTTGGGTGAGCCCCGTTCATTGCGTGCCTAAAAAAGGTGGCATTACCGTTGTTACGAATGATGAAAACGAGTTGATTCCTACTCGATTGGTGACGGGATGGCGTGTTTGCATTGACTACCGAAAGTTAAATGACGCCACCCGTAAAGACCACTTCCCTCTTCCATTCATGGACCAAATGCTCGAAAGACTAGCGGGAAACGAGTACTATTGTTTCCTCGACGGTTTCTCGGGTTACTTCCAAATTCCCATTGACCCGCAAGATCAAGAAAAGACCACTTTCACTTGCCCTTATGGAACGTTTGCCTACCGACGCATGCCTTTTGGCTTATGTAATGCTCCGGGCACGTTCCAAAGGTGTATGTTGGCCATTTTTCACGACATGGTCGAGAAAACTATGGAAGTCTTTATGGATGATTTCTCGGTCTTTGGGGATTCTTTCACCACATGTCTCTCCCATTTGGACAAAATGCTTCAACGTTGTGAAGACACTAATCTTTGTCTAAATTGGGAGAAAAGTCATTTCATGGTCAAAGAGGGCATTGTCCTCGGCCATAAGATTTCTAAGAATGGGATTGAGGTCGATAAGGCTAAAGTTGATGTTATCGCTAAGCTACCTCATCCCACTACCGTCAAGGGTATTCGGAGTTTCCTTGGTCACGCCGGTTTCTATCGTAGATTCATCCAAGATTTTTCGAAAATCGCCCGGCCGATGACCCGTCTCCTTGAAAAGGAAACTCCGTTCGTTTTCTCACAAGAGTGCATGGAAGCTTTTCAAACTCTAAAGAAAAAGCTTACTGAAGCACCGATCTTAGTTGCCCCCGATTGGGACCTACCTTTTGAACTTATGTGTGATGCAAGTGATTTTGCCATAGGTGCGGTCTTGGGGCAACGAAAAGCAAAACATTTTCAGCCTATACACTATGCTAGCAAAACTATGACCGAAGCTCAAACACATTACACCACGACGGAAAAAGAATTATTAGCCGTGGTATATGCTTTCGAAAAATTTCGGCCATACTTAATCTTGTCTAAAAGCATAGTGTATACGGATCACTCGGCTCTCAAATATCTCTTTGCAAAACAAGATGCAAAGCCGAGATTGCTCCGTTGGGTTCTCCTCCTACAAGAATTTGATATCACCATCCGTGATAAAAAAGGAGCCGAGAACCTTGCTGCTGATCATTTGTCCCGATTAGAGAATCCTCATCAAAGTGTGCTCGAGAAAAAGGAAATAAATGAAACATTTCCTCTCGAGACACTTAACGTGGTGTCTTTTCGTGGTGATTCTAGTACCCCATGGTTTGCCGATTTTGCAAACTACCATGCGGGAAACTTTGTTGTGAAAGGGATGTCGTCCCAACAAAAGAACAAATTCTTCAAAGATGTGAAGCATTACTTTTGGGACGATCCCTACTTGTTTAAAGTGTGTGCGGATCAAGTCATCCGGCGGTGTGTTCACGGCCAAGAAGCCGTTGAAATTCTTAAGGCTTGCCACAATGGACCCACGGGGGGACATCATGGTGCCAACTACACCGCCAAGAAAGTGTTTGATTCCGGTTTCTTTTGGCCCACAATCTACCGTGATGCCCATGACTTGGTCAAATCTTGCGACTCTTGTCAACGTCACGGGAAGATTTCTCAAAAAGATGAAATGCCACAAAACGTCGTTCAAGTTTGTGAAATCTTCGACGTTTGGGGCATTGACTTTATGGGCCCGTTCCCGTCTTCACGAGGGAACAAGTATATACTCGTGGCCGTCGATTATTTGTCTAAATGGGTTGAAGCGAAAGCACTCCCCACTAACGACGCCCGAGTAGTGTGCAAATTTTTGAAAACTCTCTTTGCTCGGTTTGGAACTCCACGTGCTATCATTAGTGATCGTGGTACGCACTTTTGCAATGATCAATTTGCAAAAGTCATGCTTAAGTACGGTATCACTCACCGTCTTTCTACCGCGTATCACCCACAAACAAGTGGACAAGTGGAGGTTTCAAACCGTGGTTTAAAAAGAATTTTGGAAAGGACTGTAGGTGAAAACCGTGCGTCCTGGTCGGATAAACTAGATGATGCACTCTGGGCCTTCCGTACAGCCTATAAAACACCCATCGGGTGTACTCCTTACAAACTTGTGTACGGAAAGGCGTGCCATCTACCGATCGAGCTCGAGCACAAAGCCTATTGGGCCTTGAAGCATGCAAACTTCGACCTAAAGTCCGCGGGTGATCACCGCAAAGTTCAACTCAATGAATTAAATGAACTTCGTGATCAAGCCTACGAGAATTCTTTGATCTACAAAGAAAAGACAAAGAAGATCCACGACTCCAAGATCAAAAACCGCGTTTTTAACGTTGGTGATCGAGTCCTTCTTTTTAACTCTAGATTAAAGATTTTCTCGGGCAAGTTAAAAACCCGATGGACTGGACCATTCACCGTTGCCAAAGTTTTTCCTTATGGTACTGTCGAGTTATCTCAAAATGACGGACCAAACTTCAAGGTGAACGGTCATAGGTTGAAGCATTATTTTGGAGGGGACATACCATCCATGGTTGTCCCGGATCTCCAAACTTTCCCCATGGACCAATGAATTCGGGGTCGAGTCAAGCTAGTGACTCGGTTATCAAAAACATTAGCAAAACATGGGTTCTCACCCGTGACTCTGTTTTCTTTCTCTTTTCTACCACTAAGTGTGGGGGAGATGGTCTCTTCCACTCACTTCCCCGTAGACTTTTTAATTGATTTTTCTCCCGGGCTGTTCAGGAACCCTTTGTTACAGTTGGCCGTTCACAAGCGGTTAGCTTGCGTGACAAACCTGATTGTTCGGGAGAAATCAACTCAATTCGGGGTCGAGTCAAGCTAGTGACTCGGTGATCAAAAACTCAAAGCACCATATGGGTTTTCACCCATATTTCTGACTTCTTTCTATTTTCTACCACCTAAGTGTGGGGGAGATGCCCCACATGTTGTATATATGAAAAATTTTCACAAAAAAAAAAAAAAAAAAAAAAAAAAAAAAAAAAAAAAAAAAAAAAAAAAATGTGTATATAAAATAAAATGGCTATTCATATTTCCCTTTCACGTTCTAAGTGTTGGTTTAACAACCGGTACTTTGAATATTGAGGGCAATATTCAGTTCTAAGTGTGGGGGGGGAATTCTAGCAAATTTAATCAAATGTACCATCTAGCACCCCCATTTTAGCCAAAATTTTAAAAATTTTTCTCACTTAGAACGAAATAAAACGGTTATCAGTCCGCCATGTCTAACCCACAAAAAGGATTGGCTAATCCAAGAGCAAACGGCTCTTGGTAAAGATGTCTCAAATCCGTTGATGGCTTGCAATTTGCCGAAAATTGTATGGTTTTCGACTCACCATATCCTAAAAAGATGAAGAGTGGCTAGCCCGCACGATTATGGCTTGTGGTAAAGGCAGTGGAAAAACCATAATTGGTAATCAGCTCACCAAAGATAATATTGATAATTTATCTAAGAGTTGGCTAGTCCAGAAGCAAACGGCTTCTGGTAAAGACAAATCAAAACCGTTGACAGCTGATGGTTTGCTCAAAATCATTTGGTTATCATTGTACCAAGGTTCTTACTTGAACTAAAACAATTGGCTACTCCAGAAATGATGGATATCTGGTAAAGAGAAAAATCCATTAAAACTTCATAAAAGATTGCTAGGGACTAGCAATAGTTTAGTGTGGGGGATTGATGAGTGTCTAAATACTCATCATTTTTACCTAATCTGAGCTGCCAAAACATTAAAAAACACTCAGAAATACATCAAAATACTGAAAATATCCCAGGGATTGTGTTTTATGTGTTTTAAATGCAAAATGTTTAAAAATAGTTGAAAAACGAATAAAGTTTGCAAAATTGGCAGTTTCAGTCCCTCAAGTTTCAAAACTTGTCAAAATTAGTCCCTGAGCATTTGTTTTGTCAGACAAATCACCAAAGGTCCTTTTTTAAATCATAAATTATCATATTTAGTCCTTTGGTGAAAAGTTTGAATAAATTACATCTTTGGTCCCTCAAGTTTGAAATCTGTCAAAAATAGTCCCTGGGAATTTTAAAAGATAGAAAAGTGAAATTTTGGTTCTTGGATTATGGAAACATGGCAAGATTCACCCTTGATGTATTTTGGAAGATGTGCAAGATGGGTCCTCAAAAATTCAGGAATTGCAAGAATGGTCCTTGTGATTAATTCCCTTGTATCCTAAATCTATCCTAAACTATGCTAAACCGGATCCACTACACAACCCATTTCGCTTAACCCCTACACCCCATCAGCCCACCATACCCGGATACCCACGAAAACCAAACCCAACTAACCAAATCCCCCAAGCCCACTTAACACCCAACGGCCCAACACCCATAAAAACTAAACCGACCCACCTTATCTCTAATAATACTATAACCGGGGTCAACAATCCCCAAATTTAGTCAAAATCCAAATCAGATGAACCCTAAATCCCTACTTCGCTTACTCCCTTGTCTTCTTCCCTATCCCGCCAAAACACAAGCAGCCAACACAACCATCACTATCCACTTCTCTCCCCAAAACTTTCACCGTTTCACCCACTTCTCTTCTCCCCAACACCAAAACCCTTCCCCTTATACCTCCCCACTCACGGGTTTCACCTCCATGTCATCAATCCGTGGGATTTAGTGGCGCCAAGACCAAAATCAAGAGCTGAGATCATTTCTCTTTAATCCTACGGCTGGGAAAGAGTCAAAGAAGCACAAATCGAAGTTATCAAAGGAGTACTCTCACGGGAGAAACACAAGAAGAAGGACCGGAGTATTTTATTTTTTAGTATAAATAGAGTAGGAGGTTATTGTAGTAACCAGGTTTATTTTAGCGTTTTCTTTTAAGGTAATTTGTATTTTATTTTTAAGTTGTAATTTACTCTTGTTTTAATTTAATTTAAGTCGAGTTTTTTTTGCTTAGATTCTGCTTCTTTCGTACTTGTTACTGCGTATTTTGGTAGTTGTTCTTGGTTATTGTGGTTTTTATGGTGGTTGTTTATTTGATATGATTTGCGAAAAGAAAAAAAAAAAAAGTTGTTGTTCTTAGTTTAAGATTGTTTACTGCTTTGAATTCTGCTTATTGAATCTTGTAGTAAATGCTTTAGTTTAAGATTATTGTTGGATTTGGATCGGTTTAAGATTAGTGCGAGTTGAATTTGGATTTTGAACTTTAGTTTTTATCTTGTTTTAGCTTAGCTGCGTATTAGTTTAGTTACTGCTTATGTTAAATAGTTAGTTACTGCTTGTTACTGAATATTTTAGTAGAATGTGTTTGTGTTATTCAGTGTTGGATTTTGCAAATGGTTTAAGTTTCTTGTTTGTGATTGCGTTTCAGTAAGCGAAAAAGAAAAAAAAAAAAAAAAAAGAAAAAAATAGTTTAAGTTTTGCTTTAGTTTGATTTAAGTGTTGTTTTAGTTTGAGTTGGATTTGGATGCTTTGTGGTGCAATCGGTTAATGTTCAATGTTTGTTATGTACATCGAGTGTAGCAGCAGACCCGTTTGAGTTTTAGCTCCATTAGAGCTTATTTTTGAGGTTATTTTGAATTATAAAAAGTTAAAACTCATATTGTAAGTTAATTTTATCAGTTGGCAATCGAGTTTTCAAGAGAAAAGTAAAAGAAAAATAGTTTTAAAAATTGGAAGTTAACCAGGATCGAACCTGGGGTAATTCTGTTCTAAAATCGTTTTTAGTTTGCCCTTTTTACAAGTCAGTCCATTAGTTTCAGTTTAATCCAAATTGGCCCCTGTCTTTCTTATAAACCGATTTTAGTTTAAAATAAGTTTCAGAAAAGTACAAATCAGTCCCTGTCTTTGTTTTAGTTTATTTAAAGTATTAATTTTTACATTTTTGGCCCCTAAGCTTTTGTAGATTTTTATTTTTCTTTTATAAAAATTAGTTTTTATTGTATTTGTACCCCTAGGTTTAGTATTTCATTTATTTCAAGTTTTTAGCTTCGTGTGTTTACCGTATTTATTTGCGTTTTCATTTATTTCAATTTCTGTTTTTATTTAATTTAATTTCAATTACCACAACACCAAATAATCTCCAAATCAAATCATCAAGCATTTTAATTCCGAACCTAAAACAAAATCCTCGATTCACACCTCGTTGGGACACGACCCGGGTGATCACTTGCCCGGTATCACACACATCACATTCACGGGTTTTGCAAGTTTGACTCTTCCTAAGGTTTGACTTGTCATTTCCCAAAGTATCACGTGTGCACGATACTATATTTATTTATATATATACTACACACGGATCAATATAGAAATACGTTTCTACAAAAGACTTGTACAAAAAAGCTAAATGCTATATGTACGCCTTAGCTGGCTAGAGCCCCCACTCATAGCCGCTTCCTTCGCATCCTCGAGCCGCTTTAACAACCCTACATCATCAAGGGAAACAGTGGCCACGGAAACAGGCACCCCGTCGGATCTAGATTGATGCGCAGCGCCTATGCCGCACAGAATGGCCTTCCCTTTCACGCCTTTCTTTCTTGCGACCCTGGAAGCATGAGCATTTAGCGACCTTTGCAAAGAAATCTCTTTCTCAATACGGAAAGGATTCAGAATGTCACGAGGCTGAGCAAAAATGGGTACCTTCAACTGCGCTACATCAGGCTTCAAGTAGAAGTCCACTTGCTGATCCGCATCATCCTGCAGATGCCTGGGAAGGGTGAGCCCCGCCATGATCACGCTGATAGGCTGATCCTGATCACGCTCCAAGCGAGCGATATGCGGAAGCTCAAGCTTCTTTAGCTCTTCCATGGCAGCAACAAGCTCAGCACGCGCATTCGCCTTGTACCCAGGCACCTCCGCAAGCGGCACGGTCAACAACTTGGCCTCAGCAAGCTTGCTTGCGGCCAAGGTCTCACCATGTGCAATAGCGCACTCCACAACCTTGCCAAAGGAGGTGGTGACCTCGGGATGCTCCAGCGTGCACATGGCGGCCAGGCGAAGACCATGACTGATCAACCACCTACGAAATAACACAAGTGTTAAGCATAAAAAGAGTTTACGATATATACAAGTCATAAACAGATAAAGCAGCATGTACCTGCGCTCAGCCACGGACTGAACCAGATGAGGGTATAGCTCCTCATCATATTCGATGCTGAGCTTGCGGAGCTTCTCCTCTTGCATCTTCAGCGCAAGCTCCACGCGGCTACGGAACTCTTCAATATTGGCAAAGTGCTTGCTCCTATTCTGTTGCAAGTACTTCAGCGCCCATAAAGAATTTCGCTTCTGAAGGTCCGCAGCAGCACGCTCCTGCTCCAGCTCAGCCATCACCAATATCTTCCCCTCCCCCAACCTTTGCGCAGACGCTTCCGCGCGCTCCAGTTTAGCCTTGGAGCTCAGCTGCTCAGCTTTAGAGCTTGCTAACTCAGCCTGCACAGACGCTAACTGCGCCTGCAGTCTGGAAACTTCCTCAGACTGGTGCACCCTGGCTTGCGTCACCAGCTCAGATTGGCGCACAGCAATGGAGGCCAGCTCCTCCATCGCAGAGTCAAATGGACTTAACTCCTCTCCAATACCCCTGGGAGAAGGCGCCTTATCCAAAGAGGAAGTCGCCTTGGGAGGCGTACTTCCATCTACAACGCCAGCGTCCTCCACAGGCTGTTCACTGCACAAAAGAACAAGAAGCAAGGTTAGCGCACGAATAACATTCAAGTATACGCAATATCCTAAGGGATTGCTAAAAAATACTTACATGGGGGTAGGAGACGAGGACACGTCCTTCTCCATCTCAGCCGTGGACGTACCTCCACCAGACTTCTCAGCATCCACACTGAAGACACGAAGGAACAAAAGTTAGAATAAAGTATAACTTGATAAAAGTTCATAACTAATAACTACGACACTTACTCCATCTGCACTTCAGTAAAAGATGGGCTCTTCTCAACCTCAGTGCGCGACCTCTTGGAAGAACTTTCAGCACCACTACTAAGTGCCCTCTTGCGCGTCAGTCGGGGGCCCTCCTCCATCTCACTGTCAGTCTCCTCTAAATGAATAAGCGTTTTGCTGGGAGGAGACTGCGCAGTGTCAGGACCCTGCTGCACAGGAGGAGCCACCTCTTGCAGCGGCTCAGCTGCCACCACATTAGGGGAGCCCTCAGACTCCGGGATAACCAAGTCCACGACACGCCCTGCCGTTGCCTCCAGAATGGTCTATTCACCATCCCCCAGAGGACGCACCCCCACTGCTACGGCACGCGGATTCTCCAAGTTAACAACCGCAAAAAGATCCATCTCTGCGCAATAAAGTAGACAAAGAAAAGCAAGTTACATAAAGTATGGAAAACGAAGAAACGCTTACATTAATAACGACAGAAGGAGCACCCACCCGTGCCATCCGCATTCAAGAATGTGGGAACCTCTGTCTCATGCTCGAAGAAGTTGCGACTGATGCCCATATGCACCAGGAACGCTTCCGGATACGGTTTGATGGGAATACGGTTCTCATAATTGACCGCCGCATGATCCACGTTATACCACGTCTCCGGGGGGCGCTCATCCTTGGGCAGAGTGGCACGGGTGTAAAATGGAAAGTGGGAAGGAAAGACGGCGGCGTCAATCCAGAAGAATTTCTCCCTCCAGTCCTTGAGTTTATCCACCTTCTTCACATAGCATTGTAACTTGCCTACGCGCTTCGCGAAAGTAACCCACCCATTTGACCACGTCGCGTGATAGAACGCGCGGAATAATTGGAGGGTCGGGTGAATCGCTAACAAGCGACAGTTCACCTCAAAATTGGCGATCTTCCCAGCACCAATACAGTGCAATTGGGAGATGTGGAGCTCGTAATAATTGAGTATATCACTCAAGAGCACGGAAATGGGTACGCGCTGATTCGCCCACTCGAAAAAGCGCGTATATAGCCCCACCTTCCCATCGGGGAAATTCGCGATGGTGTCATTTGGACCTGGCACCTCTGGGTGCAGATCATAAGGGATAAAATAATCCGAGGTGAACTGATTCAGTTCATCTTCGGTTATGTTAGAAGTGAAATCCTGAAGTTGCATAACCATTTTGTGTTTTCGAATGTGCGCACGCGCTATTACCTTCGGATTATCGTTCTTTGATAGCAGATTGGAAGATATAAAACTGGTGGAAATATGATTTTTACTGTGGATATCACAGTAAAGGGAGGCGGTAGCTTATATAGTTTTTCACCCACCACAGATGATTGACACGTGTATCCCACTAACTCGAATCGTGTGGATGGGAGAGCTGATGGTACAGGGCAAGTGGATAACTTCTCCACTTCCCAAGGTACCCGAATTGCACCCTTTTTGGACTAGATACATCATACGTGCGTTGTTGGCGGTAAATTTTTGAAATCTTCCCGCGTACGCGTGGGGAATAATTTCGACACGTCTTTAGTCTAGCATCCGCAGGTTTTACCCTGCGCACACTAGACTGGGGGGACATGATGACGTATAGTCTACACCCGGGCCACGGACCCGATTAGTAAACAATACTAATATATAAGCCCACCACGTATGGGCCGCTACGGCAATTAGTGGACTACCACTTATACGGTTTGGGCCTACAAGGCCCAAGCCCAAAGCTATTTTCGGATAGGATATGGAATATCTCCTAAATAAAGGGGATATACACCAAATATCCAAGGTCGGCGAATATGCCGAGGAGTAGGGAACAAGAAACCTACTAGGGTTTCATGTGTATATAAAGGGCACCCAAGCCCTCGGTAAAGGTACGACTTCATTCAAACCCTAACTCTTCACTAAACCCTAAAATTCGATTACTTACTCTCACGCCGGAGGATAATCGGGGGAGACAATCCCTCGATAAGCCTAACGGTGTTGGTTCTTTTTCTTAGTGCGCAGGTTCCACCCAGCATTAAGATCTAATTGGTACGAGAATAGAAGCCCTCACAAGGAACGCCCAACTTTTGTATCAACAATGAAATACCCTTTTATTATTAAGATATCGCGTATTTCACTAGTTTTGAAATGTTTGGAGTTGTCATGTATTTTGAACAGGTGTTTACTTATTTCTCTTTAAATAACAAGCTACTTATTTCTCTTTGAACAACAAACTACTTATTACTCTTTAAATAACCGGATTTTTTCAAATTCTTATCGTAGAACTCGTCCAGCTGCCTTGATTTTAATACATTGTTTAGCATCATTCAAAAAGAGAGGTGATTTGCACACTTTGTTCTATGATTTGCACACAGTATTATACGAATAGATAAAGCAAAATAAAAATGTAATACAACTATATAAAACATAAAATAGACCGTCTCAATTTAAATAAAAATAAATAAAATGCATATCAATCTCCATTCAAAAAGTACACTTTTGCTTTCAAACGAAAAAAAAGTTTAGTACGAGGCACAAGAAAACAGTTTATCTGTATGTTTTTGAAGGCCATGAAATTTATGGTAGTTGTATGATTCAACTTCATTCACCAAGTAGTATGTTAAAGTAACATGAGTTGATAAATCAACACACCTATAACTATATTAAAACACTAGTTGCATGACTCGCCTCATGGGCGGGCTAGTTTCATAATTTTCATTTCTGAATACCATCCATGTACATGTCGGGGAAGGTTGAAACTTTAAATTTATATATCATACGTAAATGTAAAAAACAATTTTATTAAGATACAAATCATGAAATGCCTAATGAAAATCCAAAAGGACCAAAAGAAAGTAAATATTTGGACTATAATAAGCTAATGACTTGATGAAAGGATCAAAACTTTGTATCCCATCACGAGAGATAATGTGGTAAAATTATAGATGAACTTAGGGTGGTCAGCTTATAAGTGTAAAGCAAGCATTTATGAAATACGTAGATCGACGAGATAATGAAATATGGACAATTTAGAGATGAAAGCCAAGCATTCAATTTAATGCCTAAAAAAGGTTATATTTCTTCAGCTGTTAGTGTTATGCTTTATCCTAACTTGGTCATGGGCTCATTTGATGAAACAAAATGGTGGTTATGATACCAGGAATACTTGAGGTAGTGGAATTGTTTGAAAGGATGCAAAAGGGTGGAAAACTTATCCGCTTAATCCTATGCTTCAGGAAAGCATAATTGAAACATATTGTTTTATCCCATTACAACTTGCAAGCAGCAGTCGTATGATATTTTTCGCTACTACTTCTATCTCATTTCCGTTGTTTACAAGGAAGTCACTTATTTGAGCATGTAATAAAGTATTTGTGTTTTGTCAATATGTTATTTGTTTGTAAATATTATTTAACTTCCTGATGATCTCACTGCATTTGACCATATACATGTATGCCTTATGCTGATTGTCTTTTATTAAATGAAACAAATAAGTTTTCAATCAGTTGTGACCTTAAACCTTGAGGGCGATGTATTTAGGATCTATTTAGACTTGACTTCAACTCATGAGATTAGTCAATGGTAAGTGAAATGAAATAGAAACTACAGGGGGAAAAAAATCGTTAACGTATAATTTGTAGTTTCAGTGATAGGAGCCTTTTGCCCGTTTGTCATACAAGTATGGAGATCAAAAGCAGGAAGTGCACAGATGTGCTGTTTTTAATATTTATGCTGATTTGCTTTCAGATATGCTCAGACGCACAAGAAGATTCATCATACCAAGAGATCCCGGTGGGAGTGATTCTAGATATGGGATCATGGGTCGGAAGGATTGTTCATAGCTGCATGACCATGGCACTATCTGACTTTTACACCTTTAACAACCACTACAAAACAAGGATAGTTCTCCACAGTAGGGATACACATGGAGAACCACTGCATGCTTTATCCGCAGGTAAATAACTATTTCAGATTATATTTGATATATACTTAAGATGATAAAATATCTCTTACAACTTCCAAGATATAAAGGGTCAAACAAAAGCAAATTGATACTTGCCATATCTAAATTGGAGAAAAAATAGAGAGCAAACTATAACTGAAACTAGAATCAGAACGGGTCTAGTGTGAATAGGGATGGCAAAAAAACCCGAACTCAAAGGGGAAATCCGAAACCCGAACTAACTAAGGTGGGGCGGGGCATGCTTATCGGGTTACGGGGCGGGTTTGTAGCTTAAACGGGGATTTTAATCGGGTTTGGGGCGGGGAGCGGGGAATAACATCCCCGCCCCACCCCACCCGAATAATATATATGCATGTACATATAAATCTATATCCACATGTTATTATGTTAGTATTTAATTAATAAAAACATCTTTCTCTAATATTGTTAGTTTTTTTTTTTTTTTTTTTTTGTAAGATTGCAAAAATTGTGATCATAGTAACTTGTTTGATGTAAAAATAATAATAAATGTGAAATTGTGCGTCTTTGGTCGAGAATCGCGCCCAAAGAGGAAACCCCGATAAGATCCCCAACAGGTACAAGGCGGGTTTGGTGGAGCAATGCGCCTCAGCGAAGCGCCTCGGTTAGATCCCCGATGGGGATTGGGGTGGGTTTAGGGAGGACTTTGGCAATTGGGTTTAAGGATGGGGTGAGTGTCCCGCCTCAAACCCGCCCCGTTGCCATCCATAAGTGTGAACCCTAAACCATAATGGTTTATCCTGTAGTGGTTGGTATGACATATTATATACTGTAAAGTTCTTGATCATATTATTAATAATGTCCCCTATATATAGATTACATAATGACTTGATAAGAAAGCTAACATAATTGATAAAGCTAACATAATTGATTAATCCTAAACCAATAACGCTTGGGCCTTACAATCCATTCAGCTAATACACCCCCGTAATCTGATTCGTTATCAAGAGTTATCATAAAACCATGTACTGTCCAATATCTGATAAAGCTAGCAGTACAAACTTCTTTTATCGGACAAGGCTAGCAGTTTTAATTCCATACTAGCAGTACAAACGCAGCAGTATTAACAACTTTCAACTGGCAGCATTAAAATTTACTCAGCAGTACTAAGTGAAACGCAGCAGTACAAACTATCTAAGTAGCAGTACTAAGTATTAGCGAGCAGTACTAACTTATTATGGCAGCAGTATTAACAAAATAAATAGCAGTTGTATATTCGCCCTTTGCTTCCAGTAACCCTACTTCACAAACAAACATAATCACAGTCCTTCCACAAGTAGAGTTACTCATAGCATTGATGCACCAGTACCTTCATGCGTGAATCTACTCCCATTAGAAGTAACCTTACTGATCATACTCGACATTCCAGTAGACATTAAACAGGGTTTAACTCTAATCGCCATTCATAAAAACTTCAAATCAAGAGTCTTTAGAAGCCCTAACAGCAATACGCAGCAGCAGAAACATTCAATATAACCAGTAATCTGATTTGTTATCAAGAGTTATCATATTAGGGTTTAGAAAAACCCTGCGTTCCAGTATCACCACTCAATAACCAAATCATTCATGAACAAATCCATCTTTAACATCACGAAACAACAACTAACAGTTAAGTATCCAGACGACGCTTTTTAGTGTTACTAACCTGTTGCTAATTAAGAACACATGATGCATCACATATAGCAGCAACATACAACTAATATCGATCAATATTAGGGTTATTAAAAAAACCCTATACGACTTTTATATAGGAACCCTAAAAATCGATAATACCATCATCCAAAGCAGCTTCATCGACAATAAAACCTTGTTAAATCCCTAGATCACGAGCTCCCTGAGCTCTGATACCAATTGTGGAGTTTGATATGACTCCTTAGATCGTTTTGAGCTCTAGGAATAACAATAACAAAGATTAACACTATATGCAGCGGATTAAACAAAACATCAATTGTTATTGTAACAAGGTTTCTTCGTCATCATCTTCATAACAATACAATTACAAACACGATAAGCCCCAATTCTACTTGATCAAGTGTAGAACGGTTACTAATCTAACAGGAATCATAAGATCCTTGAGGCTTAACAAACATAAACTCTATCTAGGCATTTACAAGAACCGACGCCTAGAACACACACACTTTTCTAGTCGACTACATCTTTTCTCTATACACACATAAAACCTAGACCCTGTGTCTCTTTATATAATAGAGACATCTAGGGTTTACAAAAACTACTAACTTTATTCATTATCATTTAAGCCTTTGTAGTTTCGTAATTGCTTCATTCTTCTTAATATTGTTTTGTACTTATCAACTCAATATAAAACATGTGGAAAACTAGAAAGGGGGTTGAATAGTTTTTACCGTTTTAAGAATTAATTCGCTTTAAGACTTAACATGATTTCAAGTTAATTCACACAAACAAATAATATAAGTAATGCTAGTAAAGGAAAAGAACAATCAAACCACAACACAGATGTTTATAGTGGTTCAGCTACAAGGACTCTCTTCCTTGCCCTACTCCACTCCTTGAGCCTCTAACTCGAGAGTTTTTCTTCACTAAGAAACAAGCTCCCTTCTAGGCGGAGAAAACCTTTACACGTCGCTTACTCTTTTTGCGGTACTAAGCTAGATATCGAGTTCTTTACAAGGGTACAACCACTCCTAACGTCGCTTAACCTTTTTCCGGTATTAAGCTAGATACCGAGTTCTTTACAAGGGTACAACCACTCCCGACACTCTATGTGTTTTGAGGACTAAAACACTAACCGATCACTATTGAATGTTTGGTATAACAATGATGTGTGAACTACAAATGAATCACATAATAACTACTCTAAAGGTTTACATCACTGTGTTGAACCTTGATGCTTGATCTTCTTTGCTACAAAAGAAAGATCACTAAGAATGAAATGAATGAATGAATGGGTTAGTAAAGTAAGAAAGAATGTATATGTAATGTATGCTATGTGAGTGATAATTTTCCTTGAATGATCAACTTGCTATTTATAGGCAAAACTGAGCAGACAAGGGACGGATTTGGCAGACCCAAATTCTGGGTTCTGCCCTTATAGCTGTTTGGGTCCGTCGGGACATGACAACTAATATCTCCAAGATCTTTCCAAATCTTGCCAAGAGATTTCCAAATCCTATTCTTTGCTTCAAGATCTTTCTAAGATATTCTTCAAATCTTCCAAGATATCCAAAGATCTTAATATGATGTATGCCATGATGTCATGTATATATTTCTATTTTTAAGAAATAAAAATAAACATGTAAATGTATATATGTATGCAATGTGTAATTCCTAGTGATCATGTAGCATGTTCATGAGTTTAAAAAGCTTGTTACTATAAATGTAAAAGACTTTAACTTATATTTATGGTTTGCTAAAGATAAACCTTATAATTTTCATTAACAAAATAAAGCAAAGATCGTAAAATATAAATAACGTTTTTAGGACGATATTTGTATTAACAATCTCTCCATTTTTGTTGATGACAAAACATAAAGTTTATTTTTAAGCAATTTAATAAGTAAAGTGAAAGTCTTTTAAAAATATAGATTAAGTTAGTTTATGCAAGTTGTGAAAACTATTTTAAGCATAAAAACATGTACTGTTTGTACTAACAGTGATGTATTAACTTAATCTTATCTCCCCCTTTTTTGTCGAAACAAAAAGAAGAAATGCATAGCGGAATGTGGTGAACAGTTCTTGGTTATTACTCCCCCTAATTTGGAGTACCAAGTATGACTCAATGATTTTGAGAAACTTAAAGCTCCCCCTTGGACAATACTCCCCCTAATTGGAGTGCCAAGGTTATGATGCATGAACCTACAAAACAAAAGTTAGTGTATGATATGCTCCCCCTTGATCAATACTCCCCGTTGCTAAGGTACCAACGTATATGATTCAAGGATTATGAATGAAACTACAAAACAAAAGTTAATATATGATATGCTCCCCCTTGATCAATACTCCCCGTTGCTAGGGTACCAACGTATTTGATTCAAGGATGAGAAATGCTACAAAACAAAGGTTAGTTGTATATGAATCAATCCAACCAAGTAGCATAATGCATATGTAAAGGTGCAACCAAGCATTGTGGTTCAACCCGTTTGACTAAAAAAAATCAACTAAGTAATATGATACATATCAAAAGGTTCAACCAAACATTGTAGTTCAACCCATTTGACTTAAAAAGTCAACTAAGTAAAGTTGTTCAAACCAATCACAAAGTTCAAACAAAGTTAATACTTTAACCAATCATATTATGATGCAAATGTTAGTATATCAAACCAAAATATAATGCATATGTAGTGATCACCCACAAGCATAAATATAACATCCTTCCATTTGAAAATTGTTTATGAGCAAAGTCATAAAACAAGGAGTTACAACATAAAGAAAATAACTTTAAAAAAATCCTAAAAAGTCCTAAGAAATCCTATAAAAGGAAACTAGGAAGAAACTAAAAGCTTCTATTGTGGAGGATGGGAAAGAGCATTTAGGCGCTCTAGAATGTGGTTCAAAATGAACCTCATTTCGTTTTATAACTCATGAACCAAGATGTTGGTCCGTTGAGTTAGGTGGGCGGTCCTTTCGCACATGGAGCATCCATGCCTTGGAAAGTAAGGTTGATTGTTGGTTGGTGGTTGATTGTGGTGGTGGTGGTGGAGGTGGTGGAACATAGGTTGATTGTTGGTTGGTGGTTGATTGTGGAGTTGTGATTGAGGCAAGCAAGATGGATTGAAGATCCATAGCTTCACTAAGGTGGGAATCCACGATATTCGAGAATGCATAAAGGCGTTCAAGCTCATCATTGATCTCTTGTTGGGATTAGGGTTGGTTTATCCACATTTCCTCATCAATAGCATTGAGGGTGGACCTTGGTGAAAGTGGTTGAGGTTGCGGTTGTGGTGGTGCTTAGTCACGGTAGAGAGGACTGTGAATATCCCAATAAATGGGATGGAAAAGGAGTGGTTCTTGACCTTCAAAAGTCAAGGGTGGTGGATTTTGAGACCTTGGTGGAAGGTCTTCAAGGGTCTCTAGGTATGGATGAGGTGAGGATGGAGGAGTCACAAATAGCTCCATTGGATGGAGTTTTGGTGAGTGTGGAGGTGATGGTGATCTAGTTGGTTGTGATGGAGCGGGTGGTGGTGTGGTAGCCACTGGAGTGATTGTTGGTGGTGGAGTGTTGATGACCACATTAGGTGGTGTTGGAGTGGAGAGGGTGAGAAAGTTCTCATTGGCTATAGGTGATGAGATGTTGAGAGGTGATGACTCTTCTGATAAAGATGCTAGGTTCACAAAACAACACGGTCTGACACTCATACGAGATGTCCTTCTTGGGGGTCTGTTGGTTAATGAATTGTTGGATTTTGTTATTGTTGAAATGAGAGGGATTGCTTAGAGTTACAGGAATGATGTTTAGAGATGATGGTGAAGGTGTGAGTTTTGATCAACTAAAGGTTCCAATTTATAGGCAGTAAGGTTTATGGAAATTGGTGTTTGGATTTGATGTTGATCCATAGAAGGATTGAGGTTCCTAATGATTTGGAACAAAAAATTGAGCTAGTCACATCATCTAAGTCAACCCATAGAGATGGAGTTGAGTAAAGGGTTGAAGATATGCAGTAAATGCAAGGTTTGAGTGGGAAATCTATTGATTTGATGTTTCCACGGATTGCAAGGAACCAAATTGAGGGTTCCTTGCTTGTTACAGAAAGGTAACTTGGATGGAAATTTGAATTTTCAAATTTTGGTGGGAAATGGATTTCTTATGGTTCTAAGTGTTCCTAAATCATTCTAATGTGCCTAATGATCAGTAGAATAATCCTAAGAACTAGAATCAATAATCTAAGGATCGGTATTAGACGGGAAATTTGAAAAATGTTACTGTTGAATGGCGGATCCAAACGATAACAAGTGCGGACCCAAGTTTTTGGTTTCGCAGAATCCGCAGGGTGAAATTTGGCGGAGCCAAAAATTTCAACAGATGGAACCCAGAAATTGGTTCCGCCATTTTCGCCAATCCAAAAATATTAATAGACGGCTTACGAAACTACCCGAAACCCATTGAAATCCCGAAAATTCTCCTAAATCATATGTAATTAATTAGTTGTGATTGTTTAAAAACAAAAACACAGATTCTAACACATGATAACACATAGATCAAACGGATGATTTTGCACTTACCATAAAAGGAAGTTAAGCCAAACGGTGGCTTAAACACGGAAAATCGATAACAACAAGTGTTATCATCTTGCATTGTTACGTTAGTTCACATAAATGTTAAATACCAACGTAATATCCTAAGAACACAACAATTCATCACATCATTGTTTGAAATTGTCTTATACCAAATAATCCCTAATCCTCACTTCTTGTTGAGCTTCTTGTTAAGCTTCATGATCCAACGTCCAATATTCTTCATCATTCCACTTGTTTGTCGAAACTCCTAGGATTGGTTGTCGATGAGAGGAAGTTGACTCATGTATTCGGGTGGAGGAATACTATAATTGGGCAAACCATCATCCTCGCTAACCAATGATGATGATGATGAGGTTGGAGGATGAGCTCGTTTTCCTCTTGATACGGCTACTCTATGGTCACTAAGAGGTACAAAGGTATGTTCAATTTCAGAGTAGTCGGGAAGGAAACCACTAGCGTTTGGAGGAATGGGTGCAAATGCTCTATAGAGACGGGTAAGAAGCATCCCGTAAGGCATGGCGGTGGTACCCAAAACCGGAATATCGGCCATTCTTTTGGCGATATAGTAAGCTAAGTTGAATTGTTGGTGAGTAGACACACAATATAGCATGTAACAAAGGCTTACGTTGACATGGTCCCTATTTCCTATGGTACTTATGACGTTAGCCCTAAGAACTTCTTCAAGCTTCTTAAATTGAGGTCTAAGCTCGTTTAGCTCCATGCCAAACGGATCTCGATCTACTTGACGACCTCGACTTATCCTAGTTTGGTTGTTTCTAGGAACAAAGAGATGCTCACGGATGGTTTCTTTTGCAGTTAGGGGTATGTCATAAGGATGCATACGATCAAGGTTTGAATCGAGAATGGACAACGACCATTTGTCCGAATGAAAGCAAGTTCCTTGACCCGGAATTCCTAAGACTTCCGCAAATTGATTTAAAGGGATGTTGAATTGAGTATGGTTGACTTTGAAATAGATGTTTATGTAACCATAGTCATTGGTGCTAAGACTGACGCTAGCATAGAATTCTAGTATGAATCTAGGAACAATGGGTTCATCTATGTCTAGAAGACAATCAAAATGGAT
Source organism: Artemisia tridentata subsp. tridentata (assembly GCA_021014915.2). Lineage (NCBI taxonomy): Eukaryota > Viridiplantae > Streptophyta > Magnoliopsida > Asterales > Asteraceae > Artemisia > Artemisia tridentata. The sequence goes on along the minus strand of CP139506.1, from coordinate 41,543,460 downwards.
TGCGGCTAGTTGTTCGCGGATATTGGTTCCTTCTAAGAATGAAGGGTTTACGGTTCTACCCTCGTGAACATAACGTTTTTCTAAAGCCTTAAAGATTTTGACTTGGTCGCTAGAGAGTCCTTGGGTTTTATGGTGTTTGGGTAGGTAGTTGAGGGTGTCTTTATGATCATAGTATGTCGTGGGAGGCATGTTGTTTTATCCTAAACACGAAAAATACATAGTTTAGTTAAAACTATCAAAAAACGTATATAAATTTCTAGTGTGTGCCTACATGGGGACAATGTGGAGGTGCGGTTATCTCGACTCCTTTTGTTGCATGAAAATTTCGTTTATGTAAGTTTTATAACAAAACGAGAGATAACCCAAACGCTCCTACTTCAATGTAGCTTCGATTGAATATACTCGAAAATACATATTAGTTATGTATTCCCTTTAGCATTCAAGAGACATTATGCAAGTGATGTTTAAAACATAACGTTTTGTATTTGTATGAACAATGTACAAAAACCGTTTTTCCTAATCGTGAGAAGATTTTTATAAAAATTTCTCATAGGGTTTTTGATGAATTATGATAATGCCTTATGATATGCAATTCCTAACTAAGGAAAACATGATTTGTTATGCAATTCAGTAAATATGCTTCATGATTTTACAAAAAATATGCATAAACCCCAAGTTTTGATTTTGTGCATAAAATAGAAATCCTAGACTCTGATCAGGAATGTAGATATGATTAGGATACTTACAGAAAGGTTAAAATCACAAACTGGTTGAAGGGAATGACCTAAATTGTGAGTTTGGTTTATCTTGAGTCGAGTTCCAGTAGCTTGTATGTTTTGGGGGAATGTGATACACAGTACAGGGTGTTTGTTTAATATACTAAAAAACTGACTCAGGGAGCCGCGGATCTGGCGGAACCAAAACAAGGGATCCTTCCTTGTTGTCGTTTGGTTCCACGGGATCAGGTTCAGGTTTTTGGTTTTTATCGAGTTTGGATAACCTAAGGTTCAAGCTAAGGTTTTATCTACTCACTAGGTTCCATTAATCCTAAACCAAGTCTAAGAAGGTTAAAAGGTTCTATCTTTTGAGGATACTTTCTCAATTGAGATGTTTCCTTTTTGAACATTGTCGCGTAGAAAGTGGTGTCTGGTCTCTATGTGTTTGGTTCTAGCGTGTTGGACTGGATTTTTGTTGAGGTCAATTGCTCCTTCGTTGTCGCAAAGAATGGGAATGTCTTTGAGTTGAATTCCATAGTCGACGAGAGCTTGTTTCATCCAGAGAGCTTGTTGGCAAGCTTTTCCTGCTGACACGTACTCGGCTTCGGTTGTAGATATTGCGAGGGCCGTTTGTTTCTTGGAGAACCATGCGGTAAGGCAATGTCCAACAAAAGTACAAATACCACTTGTACTTTTTCTATCGACATAATCACCGGCACGGTCTGAGTCGGCATACACTATGGTTTCTACACCCGTTCCTTTGGGATACCATAATCCTAAATGTGTAGTACCTTAAATGTACCTAAAGATCCGTTTAACGGCTTCAAGATGGGATGTTTTGGGATCTTCTTGAAAGCGTGCACATAGACAAACACTAAACATAATGTCGGGTCTACTAGTTGTGAGATAGAGTAGACTACCAATCGTTCCCCTATACTTAGTGCTATCTACGGATTCACTTTCTTCATCCTTGGTGAGTTTAGTCTCCGAAGACATTAGTGTTTTAATAGGTTTAGAGTCTTCAAGACCAAATTTCTTAAGCATATCCTTTATATACTTAGATTGGTTGAAGAATATACCATATTCTAATAGTTTTATTTGGAGACCTAAGAAAAAGTTTAGTTCCCCCATAATACTCATTTCAAACTCGTCATGCATGATTTTTAAGAAATTGTCGCATAACTCTTGACAAGTTGAACCGAATATAATGTCATCCACATATATCTGGACTATGATAATATGTGATCCCTTTTTCTCGGTGAAAAGAGTGTTGTCTACTAGGCCCATGGTATACTTATGGTCAACTAGGAAAGTCTTAAGTCGATCATACCAAGCTTTTGGTGCTTGCTTAAGTCCGTATAAAGCTTTCTTAAGTTTGTAGACATGATTTGGTTTTTCAAAATCTGCAAAGCCAGGAGGTTGTGCGACATACACTTCCTCATTAATAAAACCATTTAAAAATGCACTTTTAACATCCATTTGAAATAGTTTAAAGTCGTATGCACATGCATATGCAAGTAGTATTCTTATTGACTCAAGCCTAGCAACGGGTGCAAATGTTTCATCGTAATCTATACCTTCTTGTTGATTGTAGCCTTGTGCTACTAGCCTAGCTTTGTTTCTAGACACTACGCCATTTTCATCCATTTTATTTCTAAAAACCCATTTTGTACCAATTATGGTTTGATTTTTAGGTTGAGGGACCAATGTCCAAACGTCATTTCTAACAAACTGATTTAATTCTTCTTGCATCGCTATGACCCAAGATTCATCTTTTATAGCCTCATTTATATTTTTAGGCTCAATAGTTGAAACAAAACAAAAGAAATTACTTTGGTTTTGGACTTTTGATCTTAATGTTCTTTCGTTAATTTCACCTATGACGTTATCTAATGGATGACTTTTAGATTCTTTGACGTTGACTATTTCTCTATTTACCGGTTCGTCTTCTTTGTCATTTTCTACCTTTTTTTGGTTTTCAACCATTTGACTTTCAACTAAGTCATCATCTACCAAAGGTAATGTCTTAGAGGGAGGTGGACTTTCGTCTAATGTTACGTTCAACGATTCCTCGACTCTTGAGGTTTATTTGTTTAAGACGATATATGCTTTACTATTTTGTGAATACCCAAGGAATACACCTTCATAAGACCTTGGGTCAAACTTGGTGAGATAATCCTTATTGTTTAAAATGAAGAACTTGCTTCCAAAAACTCTAAAATATTCTAAAGTAGGATTTTTGCCTCTAAAAAGTTCATATGGTGTTTTCTTCAAAAATGGTCTAATTAAGACTCTGTTTAAGATGTATGTGGAAGTGTCGACGGCGTGACACCAAAACTTTTGAGGTATGTTTTGTTCATTTAACATGGTTCGACTCATTTCTTGAAGTGTTCTATTTTTACGTTCTACTACACCATTAGATTGAGGAGTTCGAGGAGTCGAGAAATTATGTGTTATGTCATTAGCATCACAAAAAGCTCCAAATTGGGTTTCGTTATCAAATTCACGACCGTGGTCGGTTCTAATTGACACAATGCTATTTCCTATTTGATTTTGAATTTTCTTGCTTAGAATTTCAAATTTATCAAATGCCTCGTTTTTAGTTTTCAAAAACTTAGTCCAAGTATACCTAGAGTAATCATCTACTATTACCAAAGTATAGAAGTTTCCTCCATAACTTTGTATAGCGGATGGACCAAACAAATCCATATGCAATAATTCTAGACACCTAGATGTGGACAACATGTTTTTAGCCTTATGGCTATTATGAACTTGTTTCCCAATTTTGCAAGCATCACAAAAGTGTTGGTCGTATTTCAACTTGGGTAGGTTCCTAACGAGTTCCTTAGATGATAAGGATTGGATTAGCCTCATATTGGCGTGACCTAAGCATCTATGCCATAGAGTTGAGTTTTCGTCCAAAGAAGTGAGACAAAGTTTGTCTTTAGGTGTTTTGTCTAATTTCATAACGTATACGTTATTCTTTAAAACACCTTTTCCTACGGTTATACCGTCTTTAAGTATTTTACTTCCATTTTCACTGAAAAGGACGTTATACTTTTTACGGCATAATTGACTAATACTAAGCAAGTTAAAACCTAAGTTATCTACATGAGCAACATCATCAATAGAAAGAGAGTCATGAGAGAATGTACCTTTTCCGATGATTTTGCTTTTAAGCTTGCTACCAAACGTAACGTTACCTCCGTCGTATGGTTGGTAGGTTGAGAAAAGGCCTTTGTTTCCCGTCATGTGTCTTGAACACCCACTATCTTTGATCCACTCGTCCGGTTCTAACCCGACTTTCAAGCACACCTAAGTTAAAGAGAAACTCAAGCGTTTGGTCCCCAATATCTCATGGGTCCATTTGGGTTAAACATAGCATTATCTTGATTCATGTATGGAAACGGTGGATATGGGTTCCATGGCATGTAGTTGGGACCTTGATAGTTTCTAGGCATGTTTGGGTTCCAACTATTTTGATAATGATGTTGAGAGTTGTAGTTACTCTTTGGAAAGGGGCGTTTGGGAATAGAGGTTCTAGGTCTCTGTTGAACCGTTTTAGTCCTAAACTCATTTTTAACTTTTCCTAATCCTACAGCAACTGCTGGTTTTTGTTTGTTAACAGTTGTACTAGTGCTGAACAGTACCTGCGGATCCTTTGGCCAACACTGGCGGAACCAAATTTTTGGTTCCGTCAGATCCGTGGGTGTCTGACTTTGTTGGAACAGTTTCTTGTACTTTCACTGTTTGTTTCTTAAAGTCACTTAAGTTTCCTAGTTTCATAAAACCTAGTCCGGTTTTATCATGAGGCAACTTTTGAACTTTCATTAGATCATCTATACAACTAATGTTTTTATCAAACCTTTTAAATTTAGAATTTTGTTTGATAAGTTCTTCCTGTGTGGTTCTAAGTGTTTCTATTTCAAGTTTTAGTTCCTGACAAGACACACATGTTTCTTTAACATCTTTACCCTTTTCTAATCGTAAAGCTTTTTCTTTTAACCAATAGACTTCATTTTCTAAAAACTCCTTTTTGGTTTTTAAGAACTTATTTTTGTTTATGATTTTTAGAGTAATTTCACACAGTTTGTTGTATTCTATTTCTAATGTGTCATCATCAATAAAGGGGTAAGATGAGTCAGATTGTACCTCGTTAGAGTCATGAGCCATAAGAGCAACTTCGTCATTCTTTGGCTCTTCGTCATCATCTTCACTGTCACTCTAAGCACCACTGACAAAGGCTCGTTGAGTCTTGTTCATGGGTGGCTTCGGACAATCTCCAATTAGGTGACTAGAATCACCGCACCTAAAACACCTCCTATCCACTTTGCCTTTCTTGTCATCACGGTCTCTTCGGAGGGATTTCTTTTCTTCTCGAGGTTGTCTAACAAACTTTCCTCGTCTTCTGAAGAACTTCTTGAAATCTCTCACGGCCATGGCATACTCTTCGTCTTCGCTATCTGAGCTAGACACTTCATCGTCGCTTGACTCTACCCTAGCTTTTAAGGCAATGGACTTTAACTTCTCCTTTTTTCCTTTGACTATTTCAGAATCTTTTTCCATGACCATCTCATAAACTTTGAGATTTCCTATGAGCTCGTCAAGTGGCATGCTTCAAATATCCTTGGATTCTTCAATGGCTGTCACCTTCGCTCTCCACTTCGGATGAAGTGCTCTAAGAAATTTCGTGACAAAGTTCTTACTAGAAAAAGAATCGTCAAGTGCTTTAAGAGAAGTAATTATAGTATTAAACCTAGCAAAAGCACTATCAATGGTCTCATCTTCAGGGATAACAAATTGTTCATATTGTTGAACAAGAAGATCAATTTTGTTATCCTTTACTTGTGAGTTCCCTTGATGAGTAATAATTAATGATTGCCAAATATCTTTAGCGGTTTTACACACAAAAACTCTTTCATATTCTTTCTTAGGTAAAGCATTATAAAGCATCATTTTAGCTTCGTTATTTTTGGCAATCAACTTCTTTTGCTCATCACTGTGACGAGTAAGAGAAGTACCCTCATCCCGACCACTTGATATATCTTTACTAATGGGTTTATGATCACCCTCTACAATGATATACCATAGATCTATATCCTTTGACTTCACATAAGTTTCAAAGCGATTTTTCAATATGTAAAACTATTTGGTTTAAATAGTGGTGGTCTTTGCATAGATTGCCCTTCTTTAAAGTTTTCAAAATCCATTGATCGTTTCAAGTTTTAAAATACAATATATTTTGAAAATCTTGAGTAATGTAGCTCTGATTCCAATTGTGGAAAAATAGAAGGGGGTGTTGAATAGTTTTTACCGTTTTAAGAATTAATTCGCTTTGAGACTTAACGTGATTTCAAGTTAATGCACACAAATAAATAATATAAGTAATGCTAATAAAGGAAAAGAACAATCAAACCACAACACGGATGTTTATATTGGTTCGGCTACAAGGACTCTCTTCCTTGCTCTACTCCACTCCTCGAGCCTCTAACTCGAGAGTTTTTCTTCACTAAGAAACAAGCTCCCTTCTAAGCGGAGAAAACCTTTACACGTCGCTTACTCTTTTTCCGGTACTAAGCTAGATACCGAGTTCTTTACAAGGGTACAACCACTCCCAACGTCGCTTAACCTTTTTCCGGTACTAAGCTAGATACCGAGTTCTTTACAAGGGTACAACCACTCCCGACACTCTATGTGTTTTGAGGACTAAAACACTAACCGATCACTACTGAATGTTTGGTATAACAATGATGTGTGAACTACAAATGAATCACACAGTAACTACTCTAAAGGTTTACAACACTGTGTTGAACCTTGATGCTTGATCTTCTTTGCTACAAAAGAAAGATCACTAAGAATGAAATGAATGAATGAATGGGTTAGTAAAGTAAGAAAGAATGTATATGTAATGTATGCGATGTGAGTGATAATTGTCCTTGAATGATCAGCTTGCTATTTATTGGCAAAACTGAGCAGACAAGGGACGGATTTGGCGGACCCAAATTCTGGGTTCCGCCCTTATAGCTGTTTGGGTCCGTCGAGACATGACAGCTAATATCTCCAAGATCTTTCTAAATCTTGCCAAGAGATTTCCAAATCCTATTCTTTGCTTCAAGATCTTTCCAAGATATTCTTCAAATCTTCCAAGATATCCAAAGATCTTAATATGATGTATGCCATGATGTCATGTATATATTTCTATTTTTAAGAAATAAAAATAAACATGTAAATGTATATATGTATGCAATGTGTAATTCCTAGTGATCATGTAGCATGTTCATGAGTTTAAAAAGCTTGTTACTATAAATGTAAAAGACTTTAACTTATATTTATGGTTTGCTAAAGATAAACCTTATAATTGTCATTAACAAAATAATGCAAAGATCGTAAAATATAAATAACGTTTTTAGGACGATATTTGTATTAACAAAACCCAATACTTGTAAACCATAATCAAAAGTATCTCAAACATACCGAAGAATATGCTTGAGAGTGCGACTCCCGAGGATCATGCATATAAAGACACACCTACTGAACAACATAGGACAAATTAGGGCGAGTAAATGTAAGATACTGAAGAGCACCGGCTAAGCTGCAATAAACTAGGATCCAAAACCGGGTCACCATCGGGACCAAGCTTAGAACCAACATCAACAAGAGTCCGAAAAGGATTACAACTCTGTATATAAGCCCGCTCAAGAAGTTCCTCTGCATAAGTAGCGTGAGATAAAAATAAACCTCCAGTAGAACGTTGAGCAGAAACAACAACAAAATAATTAAGTAAGCCCATGTCAGCCATAGCAAATTTTCCATGAAGCGATGAGATAACTCTGTAGAAAAGTTGTAAAAGAAGTAGTGAGGATGATATCATCAACATAATGAAGCAAGTATGCAAAATCTGTCCCACGATGAAATATAAACAATGACGAGTCAGTTTTAGTGTGCCAAAAACCAACTCGTGTAGCATAAGAAGCAAAGTGCTGAAAGTTGAAACCATGCACGAGGGGCATGCTTAATCCCATAAAAAGAATGCTTCAAGTGGCAAACATAATCAGGATGATAGAGGGTTCACAAAGCAAAGTGGTTGATGCGTATAAACTGTCTCCGATAAATGACCATGAAGAAAAGCGTTCTTCACATCCAGCTGATGAATAGGCTAATTCCTAAAAACTGCAAAACTCAAGATAGTGCGTATAGTAGTCGGCTTAACAACCGGGCTAAAAGTCTCATCACAATCAATACCCAACTGTTGATTGCGTCCATTCGCCACAAGGCGAGCCTTGTATTGACTAAGAGATCCATTTGCATTAAATTTATGCCTAAAAAGCGACATAAAAAGCACAATATTCACATATATTAGCAGGACGGGGGGACAAGAACCCACGTTCCATTAGTAATTAAAGTATTATACTCATTTAACATAGCTTTGTGCCAAAAAGGATCACGAAGAGCATAAATATGGGAATGCGGAATGGGTAAGGTAGTGGTTGTGTGAAGAGACAAACGATCGACAAGCTTAGAATGTCATCCTTAACACGATAGACCATCAGGTGAGTATTTGTCGGTATAGGAGCGGTGGTTGGTGAACCAAAATTGGTTCGGTTATGGGCTGGTGTTGAGGTGTAGGTTGTAGTTGTTGGTCCAAATTGCGGGCTAGTATGTGGTTAGTGAGGCATTCAGTTGAGTGTTTGGTGTAATGGTATTAAGTGGGCTGGAAGGTTGGGTCTGGGGTTGAGTGTTTAACGGGTGGTGGGGTTAGTGGGTATAGGAATTGGGCCAGTTAGGGAAATTAGGGCAATTGGTATACGTGTGGGACTAGTGGGATCAGTTGCTTGTGTGGGAGGGTTCGGCTGGGAAGCACTAGGTGGACGCAACAAATTGCTTAGTAAAAAAGTCTTAAGACGGGGGAGAGGTTAGTGTCATAGAACCAAATGGAAATACGTCCTCATCAAATTTGACATGACGAGAATATTTTCTTAGTATCAAGGTTAAGGCATCGATATCCTCAGTGGTTAGATGGGTAACCAAGGAAGACACAGGGCGTGTATCGTGGTAGGAGTTTGTGTTCAACTTGAATGTAAGGATAGTAAAGACATCCAAACCGACGAAGGTTGTCATATGTAGGTTTTGTGTTGCATAGTTTTGTGCGAGGGGTGGATTTTTGAATGGCAATTGAGGGCGAAATGTTCAAAAAGGTGAGAAGCCATGTGTAAAGCCTCCACCCAATAGATAAGTGGCATGTGAGCTTGGAAGAGTAAAGTGCGAATAGGGTTGTTGATTATTTAAAGCATGCGTTCCGACTTCCATGTTGTTGAGATGTCTCTAGACATGAGAAGCGGAACTAAATGCCATTTTAGCCAAAAAGGTTGTGAAATCGGGTGTTGTCAAATTCACCCCCGTGGTCACATTGCAAAGCTTTAATGTCGACGTTAAATTGATTTTTTACAAAGCACGAAATTTCACAAAATTATCATACAAGTCATATTTATTACGCAAAGGATAAACCCATAGAAAATGCGAGAAATAATCTAAGAAAATAGCATAATATTTTATTCCATTGTCACTCGTAATGGGTGAAGTCCACACATCCGAATGTACAATATCAAAAATAGACTCGACACACGACTCAGAATTATAAAAAGGAAGTCTAATATGTTTGCCAAGCTAGCAAGCATGACACAAAGTGGATTGCTTTGTTTTATTACAAGAAATAAAATTGCTAGACTCTAGGCGACCTAGCACGTCTTTACCGGGATGCCCGAGGCATTTGTGCCACATAGTAGGACAGAAAGAAGCAATGCAATTAAAGAATAAGGTAAAGGCTGATGACGAACAGGTTAGAGGTCTTCGCTGCTATCACAACAGAGAATGAGCTTGCGAGTCCGGTAATCCTTCACAGAAAACCCAAATTTGTCAAATAAACTTTATTGTCTCTAGTAAATTTACGGACATAAATTAAGTTCTTAATAATATTGGGCGTGACAAGTATATTATGAAGGTGTAGTGGTTTATGAGGAGTGGGCAAAAAACTATGTCCCGTGTTAATAACGGGTATAGTTTGGCTATTGTCAACAAATACAAAAGGATAAATACTTTTATTACAAATGGAAGTAAGCATACATGTGTTGTCCGCCAAATATGATGAGGCTCCCGTGTCCATATTCAAAGTGGGATCCTGTAAAGTCATGGTCTGAAATGCTTAAGGAAGCATGGTTGCTTGTGATGGGTACATAGGTGACGGAGTATATGGGTAACCACCAGAAGTCATAAAACCATATCGAGCATGCAGATATGACATAAAGCCTTGTGGCACCTGTGGAACATGTTGAACAAATGGTTGGGCCTCGTAAGCATAGTGGGCCGGCTGAAGAAGCTTGAGTTGCAATTGGGCTAGGCCTGGTTATACATAACGAACTTGGGTCTGTCTTGGGCCGAATGTGTTGAACCAGAAGTCCTAGACGAATTGCTAACATGTTGGGAGGAATTGGAGGATGTCTTGTAATGACTGGTTCACGAGAATCTGTTGGTTTGACTATTAGGTGGAGGTCGATTAATAGGTTGCTTATAGGGGTGAGCAGGAACCGCACCGCAATCCGCAAACCGCAAAAAAACCGCAAAATCCGCACCGCAAAAACCGCACCACAACAAAAACCGACGGTGCGGTTCTTGAAATTAGAAAAAATCGCATTTTGCGGTGCGGGTTTGGTTTTCACCGAAAAACCGCACCAAAATAACCGACCGCACCGCAATATCATATTTAAATATATATTTTTTTATTTTTTAGAATAACACACTAAAATTTATAATTTTTTTTATGATAAAATGATTTTGTTTATACTTTTATAATAAATTATTTCAAACACATTTTAATTGTTAATTATCATCTAAGTTTTTTAGGTAATATATACCAAAAGTTATAATTTCAAGGGAAAAAAAAAAAGAAAAAGAAAAATCCTTTGAACCAAAAAACCGCAAAACCGCATAAACCGAAAAAACCGAAACCGCAAAAACCGCGCGGAAGTGGATTCTCATTTTTTAAAAAACCGCATTTTGCGGTGCGGGGTGGTTTTAACCGAAAACCGCACCGAACCGCCCCATACTCACCCCTAGTTGCTTACGTTGAGTGGTGGGTCCCATCATGATGCTATGATGTTTAATATGCAAAGTACAAGCAAGACATAAAGTAAAAAAAATGCCAGAGAAGAAGCAAGCAAGCTTCGGCAGTTTAGGAGGGGTGTTCAATGTTTAGTTTGACACAGAATAAACCAAGAAATTAATCGGACCAAAACCAAATAAAACCGAACCGAAGCATATAATGAGTGCTTGGTTTGGTTCATGGTTTCACAAAAAATTAATCAAAATGAACCAACAAACCGGAACATCTAGATATACATGGAAAAAAAAATTAAAACTATATCTTTATAATTTATATCCCGACATCCCGTCATTCTAATTAACAATATGAAAAATCCTAAAATACCTTCTAAACTTGGTTTGGATGCTTTGAGATAGAATATTCAAGCTTTTTAATGACATCTAATAATTCGGAAGGCTTTTTGTCGAATAAACTTCTATTTTGTTTTGTTCAAATTTACTTATGTTTAGTTATAAAACATTTTGGTTTGTTAGACTTATGTTTTGTTTTGATTTACTTCAACACTTATGTGTCCTTTTGATTTGTTAGTCTTATTTGAATTTTAAAGTATTTATTATGACTTATTGATTATGTTATGAAGTTTTGAATTTGGGTTTCTTGGTTTAACCGAAACCATACCAAATTCTAATTTTGTTTATGGTTTGGTTTTATTCATTTTATAATTCGTTTGGTTTGGTTTTGGTTTTAACATTAAAAATTTTCAAATCGAGAAACTCGAACCATACAACTCAAAAACCAAACCGATGAACACCCCTAGTTTAGGAGGCCAATGGAAAAGTGCAAGCTTTAATAGGCACTTCGGCATCAAGCAAAAAAGTGCAAAAGTAAGCAAGCAGGCAAAAGCTTTAATAGACTAGTGAAAAGATAATGTTGGGGCAGCGTGCATGCATGCAGGGATAGGCAAAACTATTGAGGTGGCAAAACGGGCGGCACGGACCACGAGCCACGGTCCAAACAGGCTCGGGCCCGAACGTGCACGAGCTTAAACGGGCACGGGCTTAAGTGGTAGGCAATAGGAAGCAGGTAGGCAAAATTTTGGTTCGGTAGTTTAGGGTGAAGGTCAACTGAGTTTTTAGATGGGATGGGAAGGATCGAATTTGGCTTTGATATCATATTAGATATTGTAAAGTGCTTGATCATCTTATTAATAATGTCCCCTATATATACTTGATAAGAAAGCTAACACAATGGGCTAATCCTAAACCAATAACACTTGGGCCTCATAACTGAAACTAGAATCAGAACGGGTCTAGTGTGAACTCTAAACCATAATGGTTTATCCTCTAGTGGTTGGTATGACATTCTAAAAGTTAACCAGATGCTAAACTTGAAACGTCGCAAATTTTACGATTTTCTTATTTTCCTTGCAAGCTCTTGATCTATTGGAGAAGCAGAAAGTCCAAGCAATCGTAGCTTCTGAGTTAGCAACCGAAGCAAAGTTTCTTGCAGTATTAGGAGAAGAAGCAAGAGTACCTATTCTTTCTTTTTCACCAACTCCATCTTCCAATAAACATCCTTATTTCCTTCAAGTTTCACAAGATGAAACTACTCAATTTAAAGCCATTGCTGCAATGATGGCAGAATCGTTTAAATGGAAGAATGTCATTCTCATATGTGAGGACGCTGCAAATGAGATAGAAGTGGCGAAGTTTATAACTAATACCTTACAAGAGAAGAACATTTTAGTAACGTATATGAGCCTAATTTCAACCTCTTCCAGCAATGGACTAATTTATGAAGAGCTTCACAAGCTTTCAGCTATGCAAACAAATATATACATCATGCATGCTTGTCATTCTCTTGCATCCCGTGTTTTATCAAAAGCAAAATATTTAGGAATGATGGATGCGGGATACAAATGGATTATCACGAGTAAAACTATGGACTTTTTTAACTTCATGGATGGTGAAGTTGTTGAGTCTATGCAAGGTGTGGTGGGTTTTAGATCGTATATTCCACAGTCAAGGGATCTTCACAAATTCACATTGAAATGGAGAAAGGAACATTATGCTGTGAACCCTTTGATGGAGCTCAAGAAAATAAACCCTTATGGTGTCTGGGCATATGATGCAGTTTCAGCACTAGCAATGGCTATTGAGAAGACACAAACATCCAGCAAAATTCCAAGGGATACATCTCTTATGGATCAGATGTTAAGAATCTCATTTCGTGGTTTGGCTGGTACTTTCCAACTTATGAATGGTAGGATGAGTACACAAGTCTTAGAAATAATAAATGTGATAGGTAACAGGGAGCGAAGGGTTGGGTTTTGGACAAAGGGTGTTGGTTTAACCAGAAAGATTGATAAGCTAAATTCAATTCCTGATATCATCTGGCAAGGAGGTATCTCAACTAATCCACATAGGATGCTACAAACGAGCAGAAAAACCCTCAGAATCGGCATTCCAGTGGTAAACAGAACAGGGAGACTTTTTCAAGTGAGTTATGATGATCAAACTACTTCAACAATCGTTTCAGGGTTTTGTGGAGATGTATTCCGGGCTGCCTTTAATGGATTAGGTCGCGATGTAACCTTTGAATATATTCCATTTATGGGAAAAGCTGAAATTGGCAGTGTAAATTACAATGACCTTATAGATCGAGTCCATAACGGGGTATGCATATTATATAAACCAGTATTCTTTGTCATCAATATATATTGGAAAAGAAATATAACTTGTAATTTATTATTATCATTTGCATCAGGAATTTGATGCTGCAATTGGAGATATAACAATCACACCTAATAGATCTAAATATGTTGACTTCACATTGCCATTTACGGATATTGGCCTTGCAACACTATCAAGAGACGCCAATACAAACATTTGGATCTTTATGAAACCATTTAGTTCAGATCTTTGGGTTGTGTCTGCTTGTTTCTTTATTTTGACTGGCATTGTCGTTTGGATACTTGAACATCGAATAAATGAAGAATTTCAAGGTTCAACAGCAGAACAAATCGGGACAACCTTTTGGTTTGCCTTTTCAACACTTGTTTATGCTCACAGTAAGCTCTTGCACCCTGTTTTAGTGTTTTTTTTTTTTTTTTTTTTTTTTTTTTTTTTTTTTTTTTTTTTTTTTCTGCCACAAACACATTAAATTTAGGTTTTGAAAATTTCAGGGAGAAGCTGCAGAGTAATTTGTCAAGATTTGTAGTCATAGTGTGGTTGTTCGTAGTGCTTGTGCTCATTTCAAGTTACACCGCAACATTAAGTTCGCTATTAACTGTTGAACAAATTCAGTTAGCATCAAAGAGAGGGTCTATTGGATACCAGTATGGTTCCTTTGTAAAGGGAGCCCTTGTTAGGAACTTGAATTTTGAAGACACCAGGTTGAAGCCATATTCTTCACCAGAGGAATATGCTGATGCTTTGACACTTGGCAGTAAAAACGGTGGCGTTGATTCAATTGTTGATGAAATTCCTTATATTAAGGAATTTCTTGCACAATATCCATCTGGCTACTCAATGATCATATCTGAAACTATCACCAATGGTTTTGGCTTTGTGAGTCTCTTCACTATACAATTCTTTAATAATAGCGTTAACATTTTAAGAGGTCAAAGCAGGTCAATCTTTTGAACGGGATGAGAACTATATTACCCAATAAAATAACAAATCCGTGTCTTTTTTCTTGAATAAAATGAGTTAGGAGGGTTTATGCATTAAACATACAATGTGGGTCACTTTTGACCCGTGCAACCACTTTGTTTAAGCTAATCTGTTTCTTTACCTTCAGTTTGACCCGCTAAAGATAGAATGTAACTGGAATCAACCCGTTCAATCTTAAATATGTCAAAATTTTAGTTAATGTGTTTAAGTTAAATTTGTTTTTCCTGGCCTTCAGTTTGTTGCATGTAACTGGCTTAATAAGTTAAATATGAAAATTTGACATTGTAGATAAAGTTTATCCTAGTCAAATGTTGGCTATAAAAATGTGCAGGCATTCCTGAAAGGTTCAACATTGGCCCCTGAGATGTCAATTCAGATTGCCAAATTACGAGAAGAAGGGACTTTAAAGTTATTGGAGGATAAGTGGTTTAATAAACAATTAGATACCGCGTCTGCGCCCAAACTTTTAAACCTTGAAGGTTTGCGTGGTCTATTTCTTATCAGTGGGGTTTCAATGGCATCTGCACTTTTCCTATACATGCTTTATTTTGTACATGAGAAAGTGCATTTCAAGTACTCGATGCTGGCGGGAGAAAAGCTAGCATTCATCATGAGGTTTCTCAAACCTAGATTCGCTAGTGTTGTTTAAAGAATATGGCCCAAATTCGAATTACAACGTTCACATATGACATATATCTTGTATGAATTTGTATTTGTTGTACTAGTTATCCCCTTTGTTGGCTTGCACATACGCACCCCGATCACATCAATATGATTAGCATAGGTTACTAACTTATGAGGATTTGGCTGCTATGGATGAGGATCAAATAGAAAGCTCGTATCTTTCTAAAATGTCTAAAAAGTCACCGGGTGTTGACATGTGTCCTAATGTCCCATCTAGTTTGTTTTGGACGGACGTATTGATGAACAACCGAGGTATTGATGAACATTTGTATTTATTTATGCGCATTTTGTATTGATGAACATTTGTATTTATTTATGCACATTTTGTATTGATGAACATTTTCTATCGATGAACATTTTGTATTAATGAACATTCTTGCATAATATTGATAAACATTTTGTATTGATGAACATAAAAAAAATAAATAAATAAACAAACTGATAGAACATTTTATATTCATGAACATAACACACTATATTTTTATTCTTTGATGAACGTAACAAACATTTTTGTTTTTTAATAAACAATTTTGTTTCCTTAACATTCTTTGATGAACAACTTCCATGTAAAATCTTTGATGAACAATTTTGTTTCTTCCAAATTCTTTGATGAACAACTTCTTTGCTAAATTTCTTTGATGGACACTTAATTACTTGATGATTAGTTTGTGATGACCAATTGCATATTCGAAGTTTTGTTCATCACAAATTCAAATGAACACATTCAAACTATAAAAATCATAATGGGCAACGACGGAACTTGAACATTTATTTATTTATTTTTATTTTTTTTTGTTTTTTTTGGTTGGGGGACCCTCCCTTGGCCCTTAAAAGTTCCACCATTGTTTGTGGGTGTTTCAACAAACACATTATTTCTTTGAAATTTTATTAGAAAAACTTAAAAAAAACAAAAACAAAAAAGATGAAGAATTGATGTTAATTTAGGGTTTGTTGATCATGATTTGTCATATTAATTCACTGCTTCCATTATCTGGTAGTGTCTTTTTTCTTGCTTTTACACTAAAGATGCTTATTTTCATTACATGTCAATGCTCTATTCATGTAATTTACAAAAAAAGAAAAAGAATCAGAAAAGGGTTGTTATATCATTTATATCGCATGACTGTTTCAATACAAAAAAATTTCGCGTGCCAAACACCGTTAGTTATTTATAGTAATTTATTTTGAAAAAAAAAAGAGCTAATTCTCAAAAGAGGACAAAAATTTAACCTTTTTCAAAAAAATGTACAAAAATAATACGCATTCCCTAAATTGTCATGTGCGAATGTGCGACTCCACTAATTTGTTGACACGTGTCCAGACAAAAAGTACAACACCAATCATTTGTTGGCCCAAACAGATGTACGAACGACGGTGTGCGAATTCCGGCTAATGTGCGAACTAAGCCCACAAACATATACATATCCAGATCCACAGATCCAAACATCACCATCAACACCACCACCATCCACCACACCATCCAAACACCACCACCATCCACCACACCATCGACACCACCATCCAAACACTACCATCGACACCACCATCTAAATACCACCACCATCCACCACACCAGATCTTGTAATCGCACAAAATCTTCAACCATAAGATTTATCTTGTTACCTCATCAAATTAGAAACACACAACTCAATTTACATGCTCATTTCTTGATTTATTTTTTGTTCAAGCCAAATCCACAATTCTTTTATTCAGTTTATACAAACCAACAAATACATCAACCAAGACTATTGACATCCCCAACTTCAATCGTTTCTTAATAAAAAATATCCACAAACCATCATCACCATCACCATTCCCATCATCAATAGTTTTTTCATAACCAAACACACCACCGTCGCCGCCTGTTGTCACCATTGCCTCTGCCTGCCACCACTAAATCCGCAACGCACCATCACAACCATATGTTGTGTTCTATGGTTTCAGACAGTAGAAATCGAATAGCCCTCTTTCGGGTTTGAAGGTTTAATGATAAATAAATTTGGAATAAATGGTTTAAATAAATTTGGCCTAAACGAGCTAGGCTCGTTTGATAACTACTCGACCCCAAGCTCGAATAAACTTTTATAAATTGGCTCGAGCTTAAACTCGAAGATTTGGTGCGATTACAAGATTTTGAAGATTTTGAGCCTATAAATTGAGTTGGATGGTGTGGTGGATGGTGGTGGTGTTTGGATGGTAGTGTTTGGATGGTGGTGTCGATGGTGTGGTAGATGGTGGTGGTGTTTGGATGGTGTGGTGGATGATGGTGGTGTTTGGATTTGTGGATCTGGATATGTATATGTTTGTGGGTTTAGTTTGCACATTAGCCGGAATTCGCACACCGTCGTTCGCACATCTGTTTGGGCCAACAAATGATTGGTGTTGTATTTTTTGTCTGGACACGTGTCAACAAATTAGTGGAGTCTCACATTCGCACATTCGCACAGGACCATTTAGGGAATGAGTATTATTTTTTTGTACCTTTTTTTGAAAAAAGTTAAATTTTTGTCCTCTTTTGAGAATTAGCTCAAAAAAACCATGTTTTTTTATTATAAACCTTAGGGCACCTTATTCCTGAATACTAAGGGGGTGCTTGGTTGGGGGTATAGGGGGTAGGGAATGGGAAAAGCGATGAATAAACATGTCTGGTTAGGAGTAAGGAATGTAATCATTGCTTAGTAGTGGGTAATGGGGCATTACTCAGTAAATTGGGAGGTAAGGTAATGATTACCCACCACCACCACCACTAGCCACCACCACCACCAGCCACCACCACCACCGCCAGCAGCCACCACCACCACCACTAGCAGCCACCACCACCACCATCACTTTGGAGGTTAATGCAACCACCACCACTACCACCACCACTTTGGAGGTTAATGCGCTTTTCTTAAACCAAGCACTATCAAATATAATGATAATCTCCATTCCATTCCTTTATATTCCATTGTATTCCCTTTACCTTTGATAATCCTATTCCCTCTTTGAACCAAGCACACCCTAAAATATTTGCTCATGGTCATTCAGCTCTCGATCTCATGGAGAATACTGATGTGAAAGCAATAGTAGGCCCATGCTCAACTGTTGAATCACAATTTTTGGAGGTTCTCTCAGGATAAGCTAACATAACAATTCTTTCGTTTTCATCAAGTCTATCCCTTAGAAGATTTGTTTCCCCGTCTATATGCCCTTGAGTCAGTGAAAAGCTGAGTGTACGGGACCGTTGAGTTTTGCGATCTGGTTGGGAAGGTCCTTGGTGCTGGAGTCGTGACCTTAGACGCCGGGCTTTTGATGATCTATCTGCCATGCTTAATCTGCTCTTTAATGTCGATATATCCCCGGATCTTCCCGTTAGCTTGTATAAGTGTCTAAGCTAAATCATACAACTACCACAAATGTATTTCATGCCCTTCAAAGACATACAAATAAATTGTTTTCTTGTGCCTCTTACTAGACCTTTTTTTTTTTTCTTCTTTTCTTCTTCTTCTTCTTTTTGAAAGCAAAAGTGTATACTTTTTTTTAATGGAGATTGATATGCATGTTTTTTTTATTGAGACAATCTATTAATTTATCTGTACTCTATATAAAGGAAAAACTAAAAAGTGAAATGTGAAAACTTAAATTAATAAATGAAATAATGAAAACTTAGAATAATAAAGGAAATATTGAAACTAACAAGTTTTTATAGTATTTTGTTTAGCTTTTCTAGCTTTCTTTAAATCAATTTTTTTATTTTAAATTAAGCCATTTTACGTAACCAAAATATCACTACAATTATCTGCCGTCTGCCACTATAAAATTTTATTGCAATACAAGGATACTCGTCTAGTAATATACATAAATGAAAAATCAAAATGTGAAAAGTGAAAACTTAAAACTAATTTAAGAAATTAATTTATTGTTTTACTTAAATGGAAGGCTGGAAACTAATTTACGAAACTTAAAACTAATGTATCTCATTTCTTGAATATTGAAATTAGCTATTAAAATTTGTTCTTTTACTTAAAATCATTAGATGTTACAACAATTACAGTTACATTTTGATTTTTTTACGTTGTATGAATAAATGTTATATGAAACACCTAACCAAAATATCACAATCATAATTATGTGCCGCGATAAAATCTCGTTGCTATGCACGGGTACTCGTCTAATATCTATAATGGAAAAACGAAAAAGTGAAAAGCAAAAACTTAATATATATTAGGAATAAGTGAAAACTAAATATATATTAGGTCACCACTTCATCTATCTATGTCAACTCCAACTCTTTTTTTTATCAAATGTAAATATGTGATTTTTTTGTACCTTTTTAGTGTTTTAATGATGATAGTTTATTAGGAAACAATATTTCATACAAATATATAGGTCTATTGTGAATACACAAATCAACGTGGTACTCAACTCAAAGAAATTAGATTAATTCAAACTCATAATTACAACAATATAAATATGTACCAAGCGAGTACCTATGCATACGAACGATATTTTTTAGTGACAAACATTTATAGTTACACAAAACACTTAACCAAAATATCACTATCAGTGGCGGATCTAGGAAATCAGGATAGGGTGTGCACTCTCATTTTTGTTGGGTAAATTACAGGGTATTTCACTGAAAAAGTCTTCGAACTATTTTTTTTACACTACACGAAGAAATTACAGGGTATGCAAGTGCATACCCTGTTGTATGAGTAGATCCGCCCCTGATCACTATAACTATTTGCCGCTATAAATCATGTTGCTATGTACGGGTACTCGTCTAGTATTTTACAATGTGTGCAAATCATAAAACAAAATGTGCAACACAGCTCTCTTTTTGAATGCTGCTAAACAATGTGTTAACATCGATGCATCAAGTTATATGCTGACAAAGGAGAAGTTAGTAGATGGAAGAGTTTTAGATTAAAAAATTGATTAAAGTCGATTATTGAAAGAGGAATTGGTAGACGATTTCCTTGTATTAGAAAAGATATTCCAAAACTACTAAAATACACGATTTCTTGTATTAAAAAAGGTATTTCATTATATACATATATTAAAAAAAAAAACCTTCATCTCCGGCCATATCGAGTAAAGATTAGACTTTTTTCAGCCTAATCTTCATTTATTGGCTCGTCCTCATGCCTGATGGTGAATCGGCCTCGTGCTTGGTTCTCGCACACGGACTTATCTCCCAGCCTAAGCACATACTTGTTTTTAAATAAAAGTTTTTGACCTTTTTTAGCACGACTAATATTTCTGTTATTTTAAAGGAAAACCCCAATAAAACTTTAATATTTGCATACTTTCCCAAAACACAATACATAATAATAGTTGTTAAGATCTCGATCCTGATATTAGGATATGACGATTTTACGATACTACAAAGCAAAAACGATCCCGATCCTACGTAGGATATTTGCGAGACAGGATCTTGATAGGATCCCGACCTTGACCACAGGATCCTAAAATTTCGATCAATCCGGTCTTACTTTTATCAAACAATAAGCTACCAAACTACAAATTTGTGTATTAAGTTTTGTAGAATATGACAAACAAGAGACTACTTGTAATATGTAGATTTACATAATTTTACAACGTCTATTAAGAAAATTACACAATAGTAGGATCTTAAAATCCCGATCACGATCTTGCAAAGACAAAAACGATCCCAACTAATTGACTTCCTCGCAAAAGTGCAATGTGTGACATAATAGAGGGGTACAAAATGACCATTAAAAAAAAAAAAAAAAAAAAAAAAAAGAGTGACTGTGTGTAATAACCTTCGGAAAAAATGGAGTGTGCCGGGAAAGGAAGCCGCCGGCGGTGGTCCGGCAAACCTTACCGCCGCTGCGACGGTTGCAGCGCCGTATTTTATTGCTCCGTTTATCATCAGGTTTGTTAAAACCCTAATTATGATTAAATAGTGAATTAACTGCTAATTTACTCCATAATTCACAATTACCCTCTCTAACTCAAATATCACACATATAGACGGGTCTACCCGGATATAGCCGGTCTTGGCTGGGTCTAACCGGGTATAGCCGGGACTAACCGGATAGAACCGGGTCTGTCCGGGTCTTGGCCAGATATAGCCGGGTCTTGGCCGGCTCTAGCCGGGTTTAGCCGGATAGAGCCGGGTCTTGGCCGGATATAAGCTGGTTTTGTTCACACATTCTCGAATCATAAATAGATTGATATATTAGTTATTATGCATTGTATAACCGGTTGTGCTAAGTGGTTATACTAATTTGATACGTATACCTAATTGTGTTTGTCATACTTATGTTTAAGATATCACATTGGAGTGTTCATAAAGAAGAATGTGGAAGGCTAAAATGACAAATGTGCTATGTGGATCTGCTTAATGACTTCCCTTTTAGTTTTTCACTGGAAGCTACTTATCAGGTGATCGTTTTATGTAGCTGAATTATTTCAAACGGGTCAGCTTTTGACTCATAGATTGATATTCAAAGAAAATTTATTTGTTAGAAATTTGTAACAAAAGTGCAATATTTAGTGATACAATTTTGTAAAATTGTTATACAAGTAGTGTTAAATCTGATTTTTTGGAGTTGAGCTTTGGCCACATAACCAGAATGTTCTCATAATTGGTAAAATGATTGATATGTTGTAGGTGTGCGGAAAGGTGGAGACTAGGTGTTTGTTTTTGGAGAAGTTAGGGATCCACCGTGTAGGAATCTGGATCTGTGAATGTAGTTGTGGGGACTCAAGTACTTCGTTGGATCATTCAAGGTTCTTATCTGCTCTTTTCAGTTCTTAATTTTCGATTTATTTACTCTTTTCAGTCCCAAAAAAGATGCTGATTCTGATTATTATTAGTATTACTATTACGTAAATACTTTGGATTGGAACTTTGTCAACAAAAAGAAACGCTACATTTATCTTGTGATATGACCCGAAGCAGTTAAATTAATTTCGGGGAAAAAAGTAGAACATTTTGAAATTTGAACACAGGGTACTATATAGTTCAACAATATGTTATATGTGACATTGTTGATGGTATATCAGTGGTATGGCTGTCCTTAGCTTTTGTAGTTAGTTTATTATGAAGTTACAATTTGGATTATATTACAGATGACATCTCATCGTCTTATTCATTTGATTGGAAAGGTCTAATAAGGGCTGGAGTATCCCAAGTAGGTTATCCCCTTGTCGAGGTATACTTAAGAATTCTCTATATATGTAGTTTGAATAAATTACAATTGCTTCTTAAAGATGAAATTCACAAATGCGATATACAGGGCCTTTGTCTACTGTTAGATTCTCCCGCTGCTCTACTTCTTCATTGGGTAATGTATACTTGTCTCACAATCGTTTCTGAAACCCATGGGCATTACTTCTAACATGCTATATACCTCTACTTTTATCGCAGCCATTGACCATATATCAGGCCATTCAACTCGCTTATGCTAAACAGTTGATCCCTGAAACAATGGATGAACTGTGCATACACTACCTAGGTATTCTCATCGCTTTCTACTTTTGGTTTTTAACATTATGAAATGGCCTTTTTTGTTATCCATGTTTGTGAGTTACGGTTCCTAGTTCCGCCGTCAAGTGGTTGGCTTGTTACTTTTAGGGGGTGTTTGGATTTGCGTTTTGGAACCAATTAAAAGATTGTTGTGAACTGAAGTCACAATTATCAGATTTTTTTTTTTTTTTGATGTTCTGATATATAGATTCTGCTTATGATACAAGCTACAACAAAATTGATTAAGCAAATTTGAGAGACCATCATATGTACTTTTATCCTTTACATATACAAATGTCACTTGTCGTTCTTTTATCAATTAATGCTTTAAATAATCCTAATCTAACAAATACCCAAATTAATGGTTATATGCTTAAGCAGAAGCACATTCAGATCGCACTAAGTTCAAAACTTGTTTTAATATAGTTGATTATGTGATTGTGATCATTCAGTTCACAATCACTGACAAAGTGCACATCTAAACATCTCCTCTGCGTTTCTGATTCTGCATTTCGCTAATTATATTGCATCTCTAAAGGACCCGAGAGGGAACTTCACCAACTTGCTGTGTTTGGGGAGTTACATGCTCTTCTTCCTGGAGTCCAACTGCATATAGTTTTTGTCGGGCCTTCAGTTCCATATGACAGGTCAGTATCATTTTTTGCTAAAAGAGTATATTTCTTAGTAATTATAAACAAAACTTTGAAAGGATAAGATAACATTCTGGTAAATAGGGATGGCGAGACAATCGCCCTTTGTAGCTATGCACATTGTATGGAAGTAAATTGCAGTTGCAAATCTGGCAAAGGTGAATTTGGTTCAGACATAACTGCTGGTATCGCTGCTTACAGAAGCTGGTCACCGACTATTGTATGTCTTTCATATATCTTTCTGCATATTCTAGTATCAATGGCAATTACTTTCATCGCAATGGGATAGAGGGGTATTTTATTTTCATATTATACACTTAGGTATTTTCATATTATACACTTATCATGGGGATAGAGAGGTATTTTCATCGCAATGGGATTCATCAGTTGAGCATGGGCCTGCTATTACTTTCACATCCGTGTTTGTGAAAACACCCATAACGTGTTCGATGAAATGTCCCATTGAAGCTATTTTGTGATTTTTAGAGTTTGAATGTGTTCATTCGAATATTCATGTTTGGTAATTCATAAAAGTTTCAATATTTTATGAAAAAATCAAAATTGTGATGAACGAAACTTTGAATATGCAATTGTTCATCACAAACTATTCATCAAGTAAGTGTCCATTAAAGAAAATTTAGCAAAAAAGTTGTTCATCAAAGAATGTGGAAGAAACAAAATTGTTCATCAAAGATTTTACATGGAAGTTGTTTAAGGACACAAAAAATTGTTTATTAAAAAAAAAAAAATGTTTGTTATGTTCATCAAAAAAAAAAAAATGTGTGTTATGTTCATCAATTATGCAAGAATGTTCATCAATACAAAATGTGCATAAATAAATACAAATGTTCATTCAATACTCCGGCTGTTCATCAATACTTCCGCCCAAAACAAACTAGATGGGACACATGTCAACACCTGGTGACTTTTTAGACTTTTTAGAAAGGAACCAGCTTTCTATTTGATCCTCTTCCACAACAGCCAAATCCTCGTAAGTTAGTAACCTATGCTAATCATATTGATGCTATCGGGGTGCGTATGTGCAAGCCAACAAAGGAAGGGGATAACTAGTACAACAGTACAACAAATACAAATTCATACAAGATATATGTGACCGTTGTAATTTGAAGTTGGGACATATTCTTTAAACAAGACTAACGAATCTAGGTAAGAGAAACCTCATGATGAATGCTAGCCTTCCTCCCGCCAGCATCGTGTACTGGAAATGCACTTTCTCATGTACAAAATAAAGCATGTATAGGAAAAGTGCAGATGCCATTGAAACCCCACTGATAAGAAATAGACCACGGAAACCTTCAAAGTTTAAAATTTTGGGCGCAGTCACGGTATCTAATTTTTTATTAAACCACTTTTCCTCCAATGACTTTAATGTTCCGTCTTCTCGTAATTTGGCAATCTGAATTGACATCTCAGGGGCCAACGGTGAACCTTTCGGGAATACCTGCACATTTTTATAGCTAAGATTTGACAAGGATAGACTTTATCTACAGTGTCAAATATTCATATTTAACTTAAACCGGTTACATGCAACAAATTTAACTTAAACACATTAGCTCAAATTTCGACCTATTTAAGATTGAACGGGTCGATTCCAGTTACATTCTATCTTTAGCAAGTCAGGCTAAAGGTAAAGAAACAGATTAGCTTAAACAAAGTGGTTGCACTAGTCAAAAGTGACCCACATGTCAAAAGATTGACCTGCATTTGTTATTATATTGGGTAATATAGTTCTCATCCCGTTCAAAAGATTGACATGCTTTGACCTCTTACCCATGTCAACGTTAATATTATAGAATTGTATAGTGAAGAGACTCACAAAGCCAAAACCATTGGTGGTAGTTTCAGATAAGGTCATCGAGTAGCCAGATGGATATTGTGCAAGAAATTCCTTAATATAAGGAATTTCATCAACAATTGCATCAACACCACCGTTTTTTACTGCCATGTATCAAAGCACTAGCATAATCCTCTGGTGAAGAATATGCCTTCAACCTCGTGTCTTCAAAATTCAAGTTCCTAAGGGCTCCCTTTACAGGGGAACCAGACTGGTATCCAGTAGACCCTCTTTGAATTTGTTCGACAGTTAATAGCGAACTTAATGTTGCAGTGTAACTTGAAACGAGCACCAGCACTACGAACAACCACACTATGACTACAAATCTTGACAAATTACTCTGCAGCTTCTCCCCTGGAATTTTCAAAACCTAAACTTAAATTGGTTTAGCTCTTACTAAATTTCTGTTCGCCATTATACTTAGGTGTGTTTGTGGCAAAAAAAAAAATAATAATAAAAATAAAAATAAAATTAAAAAAATAAATAAATAAAAAGCAACTAAAACAGGGTGCTAGAGCTTACTATGAGCATAAACAAGTGTTGAAAAGGCAAACCAGAAGGTTGTCCCGATTTGTTCTGCTGTTGAACCTTGAAATTCTTCATTTGTCCGATGTTCAAGTATCCAAACGACAATGCCAGTCAAAATAAAGAAACAAGCAGACACAACCCAAAGATCTGAACTAAGTGGTTTCATAAAGACCCAAATGCTTGTTTTGGCGTTTCTTGATAGTGTTGCAAGGCCAATATCCGTAAATGGCAATGTGAAGTCAACATATTTAGATCTATTAGCTGTGATTGTTATATCTCCAATTGCAGCATCCAATTCCTGATGCAAATGATAATAATAAATTACAAGTTATATTTCTTTCCCAATATATATTGATGACAAAGAATACTGGTTTATATAATATGCATACCCCGTTATGGACTCGTACCATAAGGTCATTGTAAGTGCCATGCGTAAATGGAATATATTCAAAGGCTACATCGCGACCTAATCCATTAAAGGCGGCCCGGAATACTTCTGCACAAAACCTGGAAACGATTGTTGAATTAGCTGTTCTGGATGCGATTCTGAGGGTTTTTCTGCTCGTTTGTAGCATCCTATGTGGATTAGTTGAGATACCTCCTGGCCAGATGATATCAGGAATTGAATTTAGCTTATCAATCTTTCTGGTTAAACCAACACCCTTTGTCCAAAACCCAACCCTTCGCTCCCTGTTACCTATCACATTTATTATTTCTAAGACTTGTGTACTCATCCTACCATTCATAAGTTGGAAAGTACCAGCCAAACCACGAAATGAGATTCTTAACATCTGATCCATAAGAGATGTATCCCTTGGAATTTTGCTAGATGTTTGTGTCCTCTCAATAGCCATTGCTAGTGCTGAAACTGCATCATATGCCCAGACACCATAAGGGTTTATTTTCTTGAGCTCCATCAAAGGGTTCATAGCATGATGTTCCTTTCTCCATTTCAATGTGAATTTGTGAAGATCCCTTGACTGTGGAATAAACGATCTAAAACCCACCACACCTTGCATAGACTCAACAACTTCACCATCCATGAAGTTAAGAAAGTCCATAGTTTTACTCGTGATAACCCATTTGTATCCCGCATCCATCAATCCTAAATATTTTGCTTTTGATAAAACACGGGATGCAAGAGAATGACAAGCATGCATGATGTATATATTTGTTTGCATAGCTGAAAGCTTGTGAAGCTCTTCATGAATTAGTCCATTGCTGGAAGAGGTTGAAATTAGGCTCATATACGTTACAAAAATGTTCTTCTCTTGTAAGGTATTAGTTATAAACTTCGCCACTTCTATTCATTTGCCGCGTCCTCCCATATGAGAATGACATTCTTCCATTTAAACGATTCTGCCATTGCAGCAATGGCTTTAAATTGAGTAGTTTCATCTTGTGAAACTTGAAGGAAATAAGGATGTTTGTTGGAAGACGGAGTTGGTGAAAAAGAAAGAATAGGTACTCTAGCTTCGTCTCCTAGTACTGCAAGAAACTTTGCTTCGGTTGCTGACTCAGAAGCTATGATTGCTTGGACTTTCTGCTTCTCCAATAGATCAAGAGCTGGCAGGAAAACAAGAAAATCGTAAAATTTGCGATGTTTCAAATTTAGTATCTGGTTAACTTTTAGAATGTCATACCAACCAATAGAGGATAAACCATTATGGTTTAGTGTTCACACTAGACCCGTTCTGATTCAAGTTTCAGTTATGGTTTACACCGTTACAAAAAGTTAAAAATATGACATCAAACAAGTTTCTATGATCACAATTTTGCAATCTTACAAAAATAAAAAAAAAATAATAAAAAAAACTAACATTATTAGAGAAAGATATTTTTATTACGTAAATACTAACAGAATACAATATGAATATAGATTTATATGCATATCAACAACAACAACAACAGACCCAATCCCGCCGGAGCAGGGTATGGGGGAGGTGGAATGTAGACAGACCATACCCCTACCCTCAGGAAACCTGGGAGTAGGGAGGCTGCTTCCAAAAAGACCTCCGGCAAGTGCATGTGTGCGCGTGAGAGAGCAAAGGCAGGGTAGCAACCGAAAAAGCAAACCAGGCAACAAGCAGGCAAAAGAGCACGCAAACAAACAAACACAAAAACGCAAACACAAAACAGGGAAGAACCATGCACAAAAAGCAAAGAGCAAAGAAACAAGGAAAGCAGGCAGACAGAGGCACAAAAAGCAAAGGCACAAAAACAGACCAGGCAACAGCATATGCATATATATTATTCGGGTGGGGCGGGGCGGGGAGGGGATGTTATTCCCTGCTCCCCGCCCCAAACCCTTATTAAAAATCCCTGTTTAAGCCTCAAACCCCCCCGTAACCCGATAAGCATGCCCCGCCCTGCCTCAGTTAGTTTGGGTTTCAGATTTCCCTTCCGAGTTCGGATTTTTTTTGCCATCCCTATTCGCACTAGACCCGTTATGATTCTAGTATCAGTTATAGTTTGCTCTCTATTTTTCTCCGATTAGATATGGCAAGTATCACTTTGCTTCAGTTTGACCCTTTATATTTTGGAAGTTGTAAGAGATATTTTATCTTCTTAAGTATATATCAAATATAATCTGAAATAGTACGTTATTTACCTGCCGAAAGAGCATGCAGTGGTTCTCCATGTGTATCCCTACTGTGGAGAACTATCCTTGTTTTGTAGTCGTTGTTAAAAGGTGTAAAAGTCAGATAGTGCCATGGTCATGCAGCTATGAACAATCTTTCCGACCCATGATCCCATATCTAGAATCACTCCCACCGGGATCTCCTTGTATGACGAATCTTCTTGTGCTTTTGAGCATATCTGAAAGCAAATCAGCATAAATATTAAGAACAACACAATCTGTGCATTTCCAGCTTTTGATCTCCATACTCGAATGACAAACAGGCAAAAGGCTCCTATCACTGAAAGTACAAATTATACGTTATATTCCTGTAGGTTCTGTGTCATTTCACTTTCCATCGACTAATCTCATGAATTGACTTTGTTTGAGTCAGTCAACTCTAAATAACTTTCCAGAAATTATTGACAAATCTCATGAATTGACTAATGTGACAACTGATTGAAAACCTCCTTCTAGAAATTATGACCACAACTTGAAGCATAGGATTAAGCGAATAATTTTTCCACCCTTTTTTTGCATCCTTTCAAACGATTCCACTACCTCAAGTATCCTTGGTATCACCAAAGGGCTTGTGTCCCAATGGTACCCCTTATTGTGTGAGAAGCTCCCCAACCAAATGGTTGTGGGTCCAAGTCCTGCTTAGGACATGTGAGATACTTTCTTTGTAAATAGACGACGGAAATGAGATAGAAGTAGTAGCGAAAAATAACATACGTTTCAATTATGCTTTCCAGAAATTATGACCACAACTTGAAGCAGGGGATTAAGCGAATAAGTTTTCCACCCTTTTGCATCCTTTCGAACAATTCCACTACCTCAAGTATCCTTGGTATCATAACCACCATTTTGTTTCATCAAATGAGCCCATGACCAAGTTAGGATAAAGCATAACAATAACAGTTGAAGCCTTGAAGGTATATAACCTTTTTTAGGCATTAAATCGAATGCTTGGCTTCCATCTCTAATTTGACCACATTATCTCGTGATGGGATACAAAATTTTGATCCTTTCATTAAGTCATTAGCTTATAGTCCAAAAATATACTTTTTGGTCCTTTTGGATTTTCATTAGGTATTTCATGATTTGTGTCTTAACAAAATTGTTTTTCACATCTACTTATGATATACATAAATTTAAAGTTTCAACCTGCCCCAATATGTACATAGAAGGTATTCAGAAACGAAAATCATGAAACTAACCGGCACATCAAGCGGGTCATGCAAGTATGCAACTAGTGTTTTATTTTGTTGGTAATTCAAATACGAAACAAACAAACAAAATCGAACAAACGAAGCAGAAGCTTTATTCAAATTATCAAACCAAATACAAAACCAAATTCAAAAGTACCAACACAAAAACTAATTCAAAAAGTACCAAACTATTATTCAAAAGGTACGAAACACAAATTCAAAAAGTACAAAGAAAACTAATGATATCAATCCCTATTTATAGATTAGTCTAACCGTCATAAGAAAGTTTCCAAATTCGAATCAAACTTGTAGGACAAGTCACACAAATTACCAAATTTGGCAAATAACCCCTAAAGTTTAAGTCACTTTTATAATAATCTCCACCGTGACTTAAACTCCTCCACATGCTTCAAATCAAATTCAAAATTCCAAACGCTAAAGATACTAGCCAAATTCAAAACAAACGATCGATTCCCAAAAACGATCCAAAACAAACTGAACAAATACAAACGCCGATAATCTTCAAAACGAACAATCAAACGTTAACCGAAAAATTCAAACTCGGTCAACCAAACAAACAAATCGGCTCAAACGATCTTCAACAAAGACAATCAAATTCGGGCAACCAACTTCAAAAGCCCGACAAATGAAGATCCCAAATTTTCAAACTAACAAATTCCAAACGACTTGAACCAAGTCTTCAAACACCAAATCAATCTTCAAATTCCAAATACCAAAATTCTAATTCTAATGGCCCACTTATGTAATAAGAATTACGGTCCAACTTCAAACTTATTATCCAAGTATCAACCAAATAAGTTAATAAATAACTTGACGAACGGGCTCTAATAATTCAAACACTCCAAATATGATACGGATAATAATTCAAATGACCCACTCATGTGATAAGAATTATGGTCCAAATTCGAATACAAATACCCAATAACCTTATTATAGGTTAGTCTTCAAGCAAACGGCACCCGAAAATTGGTATTCTTGAGATCGACCAAAATACGAACAAATCAACGCCTACAAAAGTCGATTGAATAAACAAATCCAAACAAACATAGCGTGGATACATAACCAAAACAAATTCTATCTTCAAACAAAATCCTCATCCCAAATATGGATATACCGGCCTATACCAATAAAGCCAAAAAAAAAAAAGAAAAAAAAAAAGAAAAAGAAAAAAAGAAGAGTACTAATAAATCCACAATTCACAAACATATAAACTAGACGCAAAAGAAAATCGATCCTTCAATTCTAAATTCCAAAAAATTCAAACGAACTTTTTTTTTTTTTTCCTTCTTCATGGCTAAACAAACCTAGCTCCTGATACGAAAATCAAAAGACAAAACAAACAAACAAATCCAAACAAACGAAGCGGAAGCTTTATTCAAATTATCAAACTAAATACAAAACCAAATTCAAAGGTACCAACACAAAAACTAATTCAAAAGGTACCAAACTATTATTCAAAAGGTACCAAACACAAATTCAAAAAGTACAAAGAAAATTAATGATATCAATCCCTATTTATAGACTAATCTAACCGTCATAAGAAAGTTTCCAAATTCGAATAAAACTTGTAGGACAAGTCACACAAATTACCAAATTTGTCAACTAACCCCTAAAGTTTAAGTCATTTTTCTAATATATTTCATGGCCTTCAAAGACATACAAATAAATTGTTCTCTTTTGCCTCTAACTATTTTTTTTTTAAATTTATTTATTTATTTATTTATTTATTATTATTTTTTTTGTTGAAAGCAAAAGTGTACACTTTTTTAATGGAGATTGATATGCATGTTTTTTTTGTTTTTTTTTTATTGAGACAATTTATTTTATGTTTTATGTAATTATTTTACATTTTCATTCTATTTTATTTGTTTGTACACAGGTGTGCAAATCACCTCTCTTTTTGAATGTCGTTAAACAATGTATTAACATCAAGGCATCAAGCTATAT
Organism: Artemisia tridentata subsp. tridentata; assembly: GCA_021014915.2. Classification (NCBI taxonomy): domain Eukaryota; kingdom Viridiplantae; phylum Streptophyta; class Magnoliopsida; order Asterales; family Asteraceae; genus Artemisia; species Artemisia tridentata. The sequence continues at coordinate 41,511,981 of CP139506.1, read as the reverse complement.
GATAAGAATTTGAAAAAAGCTAGGTAATTTAAAGAGAAATAAGTAGTTTGTTGTTCAGGCTAAAAACACCTGTTCAAAATACATAACAACTCTAAACATTTCAAAACTAGTGAAATACCTGATTTCTTATAATAAAAGGGTATTTCATCATATACATCTTTTAAAAACTTCAGATCCGGCGAGATCGAGTAAAAGTAGATTTTTTTTTTCCAGTCTAATCTTCATTTATTGCCACTAGGGGTGTCATATGGGTCGACCCGACCCGACCCGAACCCGACCCGAACCCGATAAGGCCTTATAGGGTCGGGTCTATCGGGTCCAATATACCTTATCGGGTATATCGGGTCAACCCGATAACCCGATAGCGTTATAGGGTCGGGTTTCGGGTTTTAGCTAATTTGTTATCGGGTTATCGGGTTGACCCGATAAACCCGATAACCCTTAAACATCTTTAATGATGTAACACCCCAACCCAACAAGGGTAAAGGTGTCACATCACGGTGACAAATCAGAGCATACATAAACACACAGCGGAGGTCTTATTAAATAATTCAAAAGAAAAGTTAAGTCAAACACGACTTGAATATAACATAGGTTCAAGGAAAGAAAAAAAATCCAAAGATACGAATACAAACGAAATCCAAGATCAAAACAAAGTCATAAGATAAAGGTGGTCATCTAAGGTCAAAGCTTCATCTAACTCTCATCCCATCCAAAGCATGATCCAAGAGCTCCTAGCTTAGATACCTGCCGCACACGAAAAGAAAACGTGCGGCTGAGCTTAAAAAGCCCAGTGAACAGATATATATGATAAACGGAAACGAACAAACGAAGCATAATGAAAGAGATATAAATAAGGTACAAGAGTAAAGGTTAGGACAGTCATCCACCACGAGCCCACATATATCACATCACATAAGCCTGCATAATCTAGAGGGGATACCTCTTAGTAACCAGATAATATGAGGGGTGACCTCATGTATCAAACAGATATATATGGAGTGATCAGCCCCCAGAACATGAAAGACGTGGATTGCACCCACCGTCAGTCACCAGAAATCAGATCATATCATAACATATCATATCATAACAGAACAAATCTAGGATGCATCCATTCGCCCCCCAGAACAGATCGGCCATAATAAATCATATAGTGTGCATGCATAATCAAAATCAGAATGGGGACGGTGTAACCAGATCACTAGGGCTACACACTAGTCATGCCAGTGGTGCATCACAGACACGGCCATGTTACCTTCATGGCTAGGGAACAAATTTTGGCTCGGGTATCAAACTGGGAGTCAAAGGTCAAAGGTCAAAGGTTCATATCAAAATCAGTGCGTCATATTAGAATGTTCAATATCTGAAGGGCAAATATCCCAGGTCAATATCCAAAAGGGTCAAAGCATCAGATAGTCAAATCTTCAAAAGGTTCAATATCAAAAATACTTTTCAAAAAGGTTTTCTCTTAAGGTTCAATTAAAACAATCATTCAAAATAGTTTTCATAAATGATCTTTCAAATAGTTTTTATAAAACGAACTTCAAAAATAGTTTTCTTTAAGTCAATATATGTCCCAAAATCAGAGATCAAAGGTCGAAGCAAAGGTATCATAGCAAAGGATCGTAACAGAGTATCAAATAAGAGATTTTAACAGATCAGAAAAGAATCATAGGAAACCTTACAGAGAAGGTCAGAATATCTGTACCTTATTCCAAAGCAAACGCAAACTCAGAAATGGATGACACAAGGTGGATCAGGACCTCTCTTTCTTCACACCTAGAGGGGTAGACAAGAATTACAAACTCTTTCATTTTAAGTAACTTTCCAAATTAGCTTTTAGATTCATCAAGTTACTCTTTAGTCCTTTAAGTTTCATAATTTACATTTTATACTCTTATATTCCAGAAGTTACACATTAAGCCCTTAATTTATCAAAATTACACAATGGACACTTATTTCATTATGTTATACAAATTTACCCTTAAGTATTCATAATTTACACATCAAGTCCCTCAAGTTATCAAAGTTACATATTTAACCCTTAATTTACATTTTCAACTCTTAATTATTAATAATTACATATTAAACCATTAAATTACCAAAATTACACATAACCCCCTGAATATATTTTATTACTCCATTCGACCCCAACTTTCCAGAATTTACATGTTTAGTCCCTTCATTTTAATTATTTATAATTCGAACACTAATTAATTAATTAATAAATACATTTTAATCCTTTAAAACATGGAAATTACACATTATACCCCCAACCCATATTTTATTCGATTAATAGGCATTCCAAATTAAGTTCTAAAAATAACCCTTAAGTTTCAAAAGTTACAAAACAACCCCTAACATTTAAATACCAATTCGCATAACATTTTATTAACAAAATATTAGCCCTAAAATAACAATCATTCACCAATCATTAGACCAACCTTAAAACATCATTTAATTAATCAAAACAGCCCTAAAACATAAACCCTAAGTCGAATCACATTTTATTTCTTTTTCTTATTCATTTTCTTTAATTCCGGTAAATACAATAAATCAAAAATAATTATTTTAGGCCTTAAAAAATCGAAGTAGCATTTTTCTCAGGTTAATATAATTATTTAGAGTCCAAATAAAATAGATATGAAGCCCCAAAAATTCGGATTGAATTATTTATGTTTTATACACGTTTTTGAGATTTAATTCACAAATAATTCATAAGGTGTGCATGGATCAAATTAAGCATTTTATATGAGTTATATGAGACCAAAGGATCATAGGAAAAATACCAAACCAAAGATTGAACGTGTGGATATGGCTGGGCGAATTTAGTTACACGCGTATGAGATAAATCGAACACTAATTCTCCTTGACTCCAAGAGCTACTCCACGACCCTTCCAATATTTTTCACAGAGTATATGTGATATAAGGATCACAAGAAAAATGATAAACGAATTTTAAAAGGCTCACACGAATTGATTTGAGAATTACCTTGAAAATTATGGTGCGACAAAGGATTTTTCACTCGGATCGAATCCAGCCACAAACAACTTCAAAACTATTTTTCTAGCCTTCTAATGGTGACCAAGAACACAGGAAAAATGATCTAAGCCTTGGGAAAATTCGGATGAGAGAGTGACGAATTTCTTTGTGTTGTAGGGTTAGAATTTTGGATCGGTTTTGGTTTTTAGAGAAAAAATGGGATGAGTATGGATTAAATGTATGATTGCCGAATTATAGGGGGGGAAATCAATCAAGGAGCGGCCCAATTTAATGGGTAGTCAATCACCATTTATTTGGTATTAATTTCCCTTTATTTTGTACTTAATTACACTTAAATAACTTTTTAAATGAAATAATTGTATACTTAATCATTTTGGACTTATTTATGTGTAAATATACTTTTTATAGCTTGCACAAATGTTTTATGATGTTCTCTAATTATTCCATATCATACTTGGTACATTTCATAATTTTTGGAATTAATTTACAAGTTATATAAGCCTTTATTTAATTTTCAAAGTTGTAGGGGCATTTTGGTCTTTTTACACATTTTAGATTTTAGGGTTTTACAAATGATGCCAACCCCCTAAGTAGTATAGATATGTAACGTTGATCATGCCAACTATTCAGCTACTACTCAACACTGCATGATGGCAGTAAGATTCAACATTGTTGGTTAAATTGCACAAAATCTTGGATACATCCTTTGCTCATTAGTGCAATGAATGATCAATGATGGTAAGGTACTACTCAACACTGCATGATGGCCATACGTGATACGACATGAACATATATTTCTCATTAGTGCAATGAATGATCAATGATGGTAAGATACGACTCTATACATTCAAACGACGTCTTCCAATGTACTTCCCATGACCCCCAATTGCATTCGAAATCAAAAGTGCAACCCCGTGATGCACTTGGAAAACGACTTGCACTATACATTATAGGATGCTTAGTTGCTGATGCAGTGTGCCATGCGCTATGTCGGAGTAGAAAAGTACGACGCCACCAATGCACTATGTCCCAAGAGGCCCAGAATCCTTAATGTGGAAAAGCATAGATAATTCAAGTGTACAACACTACAACCCCATAACCCACTACTTTTATAAAACCAATAGCCCAGATAGCCAGATACTTCATAATGCATAAAACATATACACTAGTCAATGGTCATCGAATAAAGATCTTTTAAACAATTTGCTTATGAAAATTTACGTATATGCAATGGAACAGAAAAAACAAACACTAAAACTTCAAATTTATTTAGGAAAAAAATTATATGTATAAAGAAGCAATATTTGAACGAAAAACCATAAACAAACAATAATTCAACGAAAAGGCTAAAGTACCATCATATCAACAAGAGCTTCACCGATTAAGTCACTAAGTAACCGCTTCTCGATCTCTACCCCAAGTTCAAATGCTTCCACGTCATAATCAAGCCATGTTTTATGCGGATCATCACTCATATCCTTGTATACGAGTTACTCCACCATACAATCTTTCATCTGTTCCCACTTCAATATCTTGTTACATACGTCTTCAACTAACTGCTCTTTTCTGCTTACATAACCCGATAACCCGATAAGCCAAACCCGACAACCCGCAACCCGATAGACCCGAACCCGATAGACCCGATAGCTTATCGGGTCGGGTTTCGGGTTAGTTTTAATTTTTTCAAAACCCGATAGACCCGACCCGATAGAGGCTTATCGGGTCGGGTCGACCCGATTGACACCCACCTAACAACGAGAGTAATGCGAAAACAAAGAACAAGCACTCATATTAGTCAAATTACAGCGAGATGTATGAGTCATTTTAAACTCTAGTAAACGCATGGAAAATTTATACCATCTAAGTCAACTTTCACAACAAATTAGAAAGCCAATATATGTGGACACAAATAAGATGAGAGGACATCATATATTTATTGCCAACTAACAACTGATTTTTGATATACTGTGTCAAACCAAAAGTTGTAATTAGGAGTATGTATAAAAAACAAACAAAACTTTTATTGATACTGATCTTTTGGGCATTGTGTCAAACCAAAAGTTGTAATTGATTACTACACACTTGGTGAATGAAAATGGTGTTTTTTATGTGTTAAAAATCTGGAAAATCTGGGTTTCATCTTAATGCTTTTGATAATTGTTTAAAATTAAATATAAGTTTAATAGAAAATTAAAGAGGGAAGATGATGAATAGTATTTTGGAAGTTAAGTTTTCATTTGCAAATTTAGCCATTGAAATTTAGCCAGTGAAATGACTAGAATACCCTCAGGGGTGGGGCCACTTAATGAGAGAACCATCGCTCGTTAGTAAAAAGTGCCACTCGGTGGCTGTTTTACAAAAAAAAAGTAAATATTAATGGTTGTTTTGCAACAAATTTCGTCTCGGGGTATTCCTTGCATTTTCGGGAAACATTAGGGACATAATTTGCAATTTACCCTTTTATCAACTTCTTTAGAAGTATGTAGGAAAAGACTTTCAAAACCGCAAGCAAAACATACTTAGAGCTTTGCGTATGGTGGCGAAGCAAAACTCCTCGTTTGGGGCTCACGAGGTGCCAAATCACTTTAACAAACCTCCCTTTACAACCCCCCCACCCCCATCACAACTAACCTCAACTTATTCATTTGGGGTCCATCATTTACAACTTTATCTTTTTTTCATATATCCAAATAAAATAAAATTTATTCATTAAAATAAAAATACAATACATCATATTAAAAAACATACGAAACATAAAATAAAGATACGAAAAACAAAAAACGATACGAAAAAACACGATACGAAAAAAAAATCATACAACACCGTTAAGCATTTCATTCGTCCCAAACTACGATACGAAATTTAAAACACAAATAACAATACGATACGAAAACACAAATCATCCAACGATTCTCATGAAGCTTTTATATAGATTTATAATTGTCGATGAGATCTGACTTCTCTTCCCACACTTGCAACACTTGTTCCCTAACGTTCTTCAAGGAGACATGAAGTTGCACATCTATTTCCTCATTTCTTAATAGAGTTTGTAGACCAACCCTTACAGCTGGATGGTCTTGAGGTAGCTCACGCAACCTTTCGACCTTTGGAGCACGATCATGCATCTGTAGCATAATACGAGTTATCTCACCTAGCAAATTGTTAATCAGCTTGAGTTCTTTTTCTTGTTCATTGCGTATTCGGGTAAGGATAGCCTTTTGCACCTCAGCTGGTTCGTTAGCCATAGGGGTTAAAATTAGTGATACTTGCGAGAGAGTTTAATAAGAAGTTGTATGCGAAAAAGAAATAAAGGTAAATTGGTATTTATAGGGGAAAATAGCCGTTGGAGGATATTTTAAATTCAAATTCAAAATAAAAGTAAGAGTACAAATTAAAATTCAAATTCAAACTAAAAGTAACAGTACAACATATTAAAAACGATACGGAAAAAAATAAACACGATACGGAAAACAAATCATACAACACCGTTAAGCATTTCATTCGTCCAATTTGGGGTGGTTTCTCAAAACCTCCCACACGTGAACATATTGGAAGCTTCTCCCACCAAAGCGTTATCCAAAAATGGTCTTTGCATTCTTGAGATGATCACTGTCATTTTCCCCGCTTGTACGCTGCAAATGTTTGTAAATAGCGTTGAATTTTTGACATTCACCGTTAAGTCTTGTCGATTTACCCGTGACCATATTTTTGTTACGATTGTCACCGTTAGACTGATTGTTGAACATGTCTACAACATGGTTCCAAAAGGAGTATTCATTGCAGTTGTCTAGGTTTTGGGAAACTGCAACCCAAACTTCAGCTAGCAAGTTTTCTTCTTCTTTTAACCAACGAGTATTCATTTCCAATGTTTGGACTTTGAAACAATTTTGTAAAATGGTTAGATATACAAGTGTGTGAAAAATAGTGTGTTATTTATAACGGATAATAGCCGTTTGAAATAATACAAGCGGGATTTATTCAAATTCAAAATTCAAAATCAAAATTGAAATTCATAACTCAGATTTCAAAATTCGAATTAAATGCTACAGTTCGAGCGGGATCCCACCAAATTCAAATTCAAAATTTAAAATTTAAATACGAGCGGGATTTATTCAAATTCAAATTGAAATTCAATTTCAAAAAGTTGCCTATATATAGTCATAGACTCTGCTTTATTTATCACACACAAAACTCATACACAGAAAATTTCTTATCAAATTTTCTCAACAATGTCTCACAACAATTTCCCGAGGTTCAAAACTTCTCACAACAATTCCCCGAGTACTTGGTGAACACTCCACCGACAGACATCATTCCGGTTTCCCAAAGGAGGAGGAACCGGTGGAGGAACAACAAGACCATCCATCTCAACTCACCGAGGATCAACTACGACTACTTGAGCAGGATGAGGAAGTAAGGAGAGAAACAGAAGAAAAAGAACTACGAGAGGAAGTTGCTTGTTTGGAGCAGGAAGCAAGGGAAGCAGAATACCGATATAACAAATTGTTTGACGTCTTGTACAACGAGTGGGAAGAGAGAAGGATTGCAGAGGGTGTTGCAAAAATGTATGACGAGGGAGAAAACTCAGACTTTTCATTGTAATTTGTATTCCCATTATCATTTACATATCGTAGTTTGTATTAATCGTGATGTTTAATGTATTTTCAATTCCTAGTTTAAAAAACATTAAAAGTTTTATAAAACGTTACAATTTTTAAAAAAAATTACAAGTTTAATGTATTACCAAATATATACAAGTTTATGTTTATTGAAAATAAAAAATAAAAATAAATAAATAAATAAAACCAACATTCCTTTCTGACACTACAATACCAAAAGGACGAAATATTGCTTCGTCGTGCAGATGACGAGCTCCATTTTGGCGAGCTATGGCGAACCTGGGGGTGTGGTGGCGAAGGGCAACGACTTTGTCACGTTGGAGTGGCGAGGTGATGACAAGCCCATACCTAAAGCTCTTATGCTATGGGTTTTCGTTTATAAGAAATAACATGTTCATAGCCGACCATCTTTATCTAGTGTTTATCTATCTCTTCACATTAGTTCGTTACAGGGGCGCAGCTTATATAGGGGGGGGGGGGGCGCCCGACCCCCCGAAATTTTTTTTGCGATGTAGGGGGTATATAGTTTTCGTGTAGAAAAATTTCGGTATATTCGGTTTCGACCTCCCGAAATAGCGTTAGGAAAAAAAAATTTAGATCCCGACCCCCCACTGAAAATTTTCAAGCTTCGCCACTGGTTCGTTAGTTTATACAATCCAATACTATCATGATTCATATTTAACATTATATCAAAATCACACACAAGTTCCTTCACGGCCATTGACATCATAATAATATAGCGCGTAAAAAACTAAACATTGAACAACTTACACATAAGTATGTTGAGTCGACAAGAAAATGTTATAAGGTCACCAAACTTGTTGTAACCGATCCCATCTTGATCAATAGTGTTAGACTACATAATTCCCGGTAGGTAATACGTTTTATTGATACGATATATATAGAGGCAATACATAATGAAACCCTAATAGACCCAACCCCACATACCGGGCTTGGGCCTTATTTATCATCTAAAACTCGCTCGCAGTCCGAGCGGTGAAATCGCGAAAGCTCGGACTGTAGTAGTAAACTAGAAAAGAAAAAAAAACAAAAAAACATTAACATAATAAAAACATAACTTTAGTCGACTCGTAATAAAACCGTACCAACGGTTGACTTTAGTCGACTGGTACCAACGGTCGGCTAAGTCGACTCGTAACAAAACCGTACCAACGGTCGACTTTAGGGACCGGTACCAACGGTCAACTTTAGTCGATTGGTATGAAAGCCGTACGAACAATCAACTAACTAACAAACAATAAACCGGTGATGAGTGGCCTTTTACTCATCATTTTATACCCGAAAAACCCCACAAAAATGACCAAAAACACCCAAATGGACCATATAATGTTACAAATATCCTTGGATTGTGTTTTGTGTGTTTCAGGTACAAAAGGATTGAAAACGGGGCAAACACGGACAAAACCGAGCTTGATTTGGAAATGAGCCGAAAACCGAAGACGGAAAAGACAAATTTTATTTGGATTTTTATTCGAGCTCAAGAATCTCACAACGACCCTTGGATTATTTTTACTTGGCAAATTTGGTCCCTTGATTAACTTTGGAGAAATGGCAGATATGATCCCTAAAGTTTACAAGTTTACATTTTTGATCCTTAACTAAAATCTAATACCTATTTAAACAAAACCACAACCGGGTCTAAACTAACCAATCCAATATTCACTTAAAACCCAATTTAAACCCACAACCGGATCCAAAGCCCAACATCACAAAACCCAAGCCATCCCACTAACCCACATATCCCACGGCCCAAAACCCACAAACCCGTTTTCCCTTATAACAAACCACGGGTCATAAAATTGAGTCAAACCCCCAATTCCGGTCAAATAACCAATTGAGATACTATTTACCTTCTTCAATAGAACCCTAACCCCGCCAATTAAACCCTAATCCTCTGCTAAACTCCCCGTCCCCATCACCTCCACTACCAGCCAAATACCCACATGGGCGTGTCTTTGGTCCCCTCCCCTCCACCTCAGCGATCCGTGGACAAAAGAAAGATCAACGGATGAAGATTGAAGATGTAGGCTCCAAGTTTAATCCAAGGGTCAGCAAAGAAACACACGAAGCAAGTGGAAACACACTCACACAACAAACACACTCATTCTAGGGTTTTTATTATTTTTTTTAGTATAAATAGTCGAGTAGCAGTTGAGTAGAAGCGAGGTTTATTTTAGCTTTTTTTTTAAAAGGTACTTTGTAATTTTTATTTTTCCGTTTGTAATTTACTCTTATTTCAGTTTTAATACCAAGCATCAGTTTTTTTTATTATTCAGTAATCCAAATAGTCTAGTTTATTTTTAATGCTTATTGCTTATTATGCTTTTTATTGCTTATTTATCTGCTGATTGTTCATGTTTAAGTTTACTTTTACGATTGTCATTGCTTAGTTATTGCTTTTATCAGTTATCATAGCTTAGTTCAGATTTGTTCCAAAAAAAGTTAGAAAAGAAGAAAAAAAAAAGGTACTAATAGCTTATTAGGGTAGTAGCTTATTTATTGCTTACTTGTTCTTAAATTAGTTTAGTAGAATAGTATTAAGATAGCTTATCACTATTATATCAGCATTTTAGTTTCTTTTTGGCCTGTTTTAGTTTTAAAAACTCAAGACAGTCAAGAAAAAGAGTGTTTGGTTTTTGGGTTAACATTGGGTAGAAAAATGTTTTGGTGCATCATGTCAGCAGACCCTAGGGTCTTTTAGTTTATATTGTGGCTTATTTGAGCTTGTCTTTGGGTATACCTAGCTTCTTGTGGCTATAATTCTTAGTTCTTGATATCATCTTTTGTTGCATTGTCCTTATTCATTTTGTGCTCTTATCTGATCAGATAAGCTATAGCTTATCTGAGCTTTGCTTTGAGTTTTTTTTTTTTTTTAAAAAAAAAAAAAAAAAAAAAAAGGAAAAGAAAGGGTCATCAGTTTTAAAGTTATCAAGTTGCTAATTGGATTTTAAAAAGAAAGTCAAAGAAAAAAATTAAATTGCAAAAACTGACCTCTGGGATTCGAACCCAGGTCAGTCCACTCACAACACAAGCAACCCAACCACTGCACTCACTTCTCTTTTTAGTAAACCTTACAAAATTTAATTTAAAACCATTTTGTTTTTTTATTTTCCTTTTTAATCTAATCCGAACTTGTTTGCTTATCCCCAGCTTATTGAAATAAGCTGGGACACTTTTTATATTTTTTATAGCTTCATTTAAGTTTAAAGTATTTTAGAAAAAAATTTCAGAATTTTCTTTTTCCATTTAGTATTTTTAATCAATTATTTTCTTTTAAATAGTTTTTAATTTATAAAAAATTATTAAAAAGTCAAAAAAAAAATTTCTTTTTTCAAAAATTTTCTTTTTATATTTAGGAATTAGGAAAATTATTTTGATACCCGTAGGATTAGTTTTTCAAATATTTTACGTTTTTACTCGTTCGTAGTTTATCGTTCGCGTTATTTTTAATTTTCGTTTTAGTAAATATTAGTAACCAATCAATTCTCGTCATTTCAAGCATTTTAATACCAAACCGAAAACGATATCCTCAATTTCACGCCTCGCAGGGAGAACGACCCGGGTACACGCTTATCCGGTTATTAAATCGATTTTGCGTTAAGTGTTGCACGTTGACTTTTCTTCGTGAGAGGTTGACTTGCGAATTGTTTAACCGACAAAAATCAATTTTTGGCGCCGCTGCCGGGGAGGTGTGTTGCGACAATATCGTTACGGTTTGACGATTAATGACTTGAAGAACCTTCCTCGTGAAGTTTCGTATATATCTTGTGAATATTTTTTATCCAAAAATAAAAAAAAAAAAAAAAAAAAATTGAAAAACCAAAAAACCCAAAAATATTCTTCTTTCCTTTTTAACCCTAATGTTCTTGGTGCATGCGCACACGTAATCGTAGACGTGCTGCCTCATTAGTCGAACCCGAGATTCGTACTAATCCCGATCCTCCCATTATCATAATGGCGGAGAATCGCACCATGCTTGAGCTTCTCCAAGCACCCATCGAGGGTTACGGAGATGCTATTGTTGTTCCCCCGATCGTTGCCGATAATTTCGAGCTTAACCCGGCGTTACTATCCTTAGTAACGTCGAATCAATTTTACGGTTTCGAGAGGGATGACCCTCATTCCCACATTCGATGGTTCAACAAAATTTCATCGACCATCAAATGTAGGGATGTTCCTCCAGAAGCAATCAAATTGCTTCTCTTTCCTTTCTCTCTTGAGGGGGCAGCCCGGATTTGGCTTGAAAAACAACCCCCTCGTTCTATCTTAACTTGGGAAGATTTGGTGTCGAAATTTGTGAACGAATTCTTTCCACCTTCAAAAACCACAAGTTTAAAAAATGAAATTACCAAATTTACTCAAAAATTTGATGAATCTTTTAGTGAAGCGTGGGACCGTTTTAAAGAATTACTTCGCAAATGTCCTCACCACGGTTTTTTCGAGTTACACCAAATTGATACTTTTTACAATGGATTGAACCAAATCGACCAAGATTCTCTAAACGCCGCCTCCGGTGGTTTTATATTGAATCGGACTACGAGAGATGCTTTGTCCATCATCGAGAACAAGTCAAAGGTTCGCACTTCACGAAGCAAACCGGTTGTTTCCCAAGTGAGTGCTTCGCCTTCTTGTTCACAAACGATGAATACTTCTAGCACGGATGCTAAAATTGACAAGCTTACGGATACCGTACAAGCTTTGGTTCTCTCCATCCCAAAAATTCTTTCTTCTTCCCCACAAGCTTCTCCACCCGCTCAAGTCAAAGCGGTGGAGGAAAATTGTGTCACTTGTGGTGGTCCTCATGCTTATTATAATTGTACCGCCACCGATGGCCGGCCTTTTAAAAGCAATGCCGTAGCCGGGTCTTTAAATCAAGGAGGTACTCAATACCGTCCTCAAGTTGACCCGAGCTATCGTGCTAACTATCAAGCAGGACCACCCGGTTTTTCTCAACCAAACAATCAAAACAAATTTAATCAAAACCAAAGTAGGGGGCAAAATGTTCCATATCAAGCCCCTACGAATCAATACCCGACCCAAGGGGTCAATTTCACTCAAGGGTATCAAGCTCCTAATTACCCTGCCCCGATTGCTCCCTCAAATGATCTTGCAAATTACATTCAGAAAAATGAGGTGAAAATGAGGGCTATGCAAAATCAAATCACAATTTTGAAAAACGATTTTCAAAATGCTTTGACTAAGCAGGGTGATGAGCTCAAAAGCAAAATTGATCAATCGCAAACAAAGATTGAAAACATGTTTGATACCCTCATCCATCAATTTCAGCAAGCTAATTTAGCTAATCAAGCTAATCAAGCTTCTACTTCAGGAACTCTCCCAGCTAATACAATTCTTAACCCAAAGGGAGAGTTGAAAGCTGTTACCACCCGAAGTGGTAAAGCTTATGACGGACCCTCGATTCCTACTCCTTCTCCGGTGAAGGAAGTGGAACGAGAGGAGGAGGTAACAAAGGACAAGGTGCACACCTCAAGCCCACAAAGTACCGCACACGTCCCACCTCCAGTAATCCAAACTCCAATTCCGGAACCCGATGTTCCGAAGACAAATTCTAAGCCTTCAATACTATATCCTTCAAGGCTTAATGATCAGAAGCATAAAGAAAAAAACAATCAACAAGTGGAAAAGTTCTTTCAAATCTTCAATGAGTTGCATTTCGACATAAGCTTTGCAGATGCTCTCGTTCTTATGCCAAAATTTGCATCTAAACTTAAAAGTTTGCTAAGCAACAAGGAAAAGTTGTCGGAGATGGCAAAAACCCCCCTAAATGAGCAATGCTCGGCGGTTATCCTCAAAAAGCTTCCCGAAAAGCTCGGAGACCCCGGCAAGTTTTTAATCCCATGTGATTTCTCGGGGATGGTTCAATGCTCCGCCTTGGCCGATCTTGGCGCAAGCATTAACCTTATGCCACTCTCGATATGGGAAAAATTGTCTCTTCCAAAGCTTACACCTACTTGCATGACACTCGAGCTAGCGGACCGTACTATTACTCATCCGCTTGGAATAGCCGAGGACGTTGTTGTGAAAGTAGGAAAATTCCACTTTCCTACTGATTTTGTTGTGGTAAACTTTGATGCTGATCCTCGAGTTCCACTCATTTTGGGTAGAGCTTTCTTAAGAACGAGCCGTGCTCTCATTGATGTGTACGCTGAAGAATTAACCATTCGTGTTGATAATGAAGCGGTCACGTTTAATATTAATCAGGGGTCTAAATGCAACGTTGCTACGATTGATCAAAAATCTGATATACTTTCAAGATTTACGGTCAAGAGTACGTCACAAAAACGTGCTGAGCTCAAAGCAATGAAAATTGCCCCTGGTTCAAGTCAATGGTTTAAGAGTTGTGCTGAAGTTAAAAGTGTTCTTGATTACGATGAACACGAATCGGAGGATACAACGGAAGTGGTGAAAACTGCTAGCTCTAAGAGCGCACCACTTGCCCCACCTCCTGAATCGGTTTATCGTATCGATATTTCCGCACCACTCATTTCCGACTCTTCCCATCCTTCTCCTCCGTTTGAGGGAAGTGATATCTATAAGGAAGAGCTCGAGGTTTTCTTGTTTGATGCTCCAATTTCACCGGAAATTGTTGAGCCCGATTGTGATCCGGGGGGAGACGCTCCATTGTTGGAAAAAATGATATTTGATGAACCATTATTTTCTCTCCCCCCGAAGAAAGTTGTTATTGAGGAAAAGCAGTCTGATCCTGTGGAGCTCGAGCTCAAGGATGCTTTTCCCGAATATGAGAGTTTTGTGTTTAATGATAAAGAGGAGAGTAGTGGCAGTCCCACTTCTCATCCTGATTATTCACTCTTGGCTTACGAAGCCTTTTCCTTTGATATCGATCATTCTGAAGAGACGGGTAGTGGCAGTACCACTTCCCATTCTTATCTCTCTCTTCCCGAGTATGATTCATTTCATTTTAATGTGAATGATCGTTATCATGAGGAGTTCTCCGATGAACTCCTTCATTTATCTCCTCCGAAATATGATCATTTCTACTTTGATCTTGAGGAAGATATTTGTCTGGGGGGAGGTGTGCTTGATTATAAGAATTTACTTATTGAAAATTTCATCCCAACCCTCCCTCCCGTTGAAGAAAATATTGCTTTTGATGATGGAGAGTTTTTTATGATAGTCATAAAAATCTTGCTTCTCTTCATCACATATGGTGTGATTTCTCTTTCCCTTTTCAACTACGGGAATGAGGACACCATATTTGACCCCGGTATCACCATTTATGGTTTCTCTTTCTTAAAACCGTGGGTATCTCATCGGTGTGGAACTTTCAAGCACTTCAATGTTTATCCAAACATCTTGAATGAAAGTCCGATGGAGATTGTTTCTTCCACTTGCTTCCCCAAGAACAAATGAATTCGGGGTCGAGTCAAGCTCGTGACTCGGTTAGCAAAAACAAGCGCTTCGTGGGTGGCAACCCATGCCTATCATTCTATCTTCTTTCTTATTTCTAACACTAAGTGTGGGGGAATTCCTCTACTTGTTGCTTTGTTGTTGTGTGTTTGCCTTTGTTTTCAGGATTCCCGTAGATTGTGATGATTGATGCGCCTGTTTTCAATCCAGCCGCCCAATATCCGATCTTTGTGTTTATGATTATCCAGGGATATCTTATTAATCCTTTTTGTGAAAACAAGATTTCGTTTCCACACTTAGCTAGTAGTCTTACCCTTTTACGTTCTATAGTGTCGGCTCAGGCCGGTACTTTGAATATTGAGGGCAATATTCAATTCTAAGTGTGGGGGGGGGGGGAATTCTTATTTGACCAAATTTTAAAAATTTTCACATTTTGTACCTTCTAGTCCCCTAGCACCCCCGTTTTGACCAAAAATTTTAAAATTTTTATCGTATTTTTCGTCTAAAAGAAGTGCTTGGCACAATAAAAATAATTTGCTATGCATTAATGCTTCGGTATTAATGGAAGTTTAGACTTGATTAGGCTAGAACAAGGGGAATCCCGACTCTGCTAGAGTGTTGATCTAGCTGCTACCCTTAACGTTTAGGCTAAGTTTTTACGAATTGTGCAAATAAAAATGCTAAGCGTGGAGTAGTTGGTTCTCTTTAGAGCTTATATAAGTAATCTATGGCTTTTCCTCCCAGAAGATCCTAACCTGACTAAAATTAGTGCTATTTTCAAACTTTTGAACGCAAAAACCGTTTTTGTTAAGCAAATAAATTTTTATACAATCTTGATTTAGAATACTAGTTCAAAGTTTTATTTAAATTTTGGAACAAGCATACTTTCTTACAAACGTAATAAGAATGCAAAATGAAAGTGAGTCATTGCTTGAAAGTTGCAAAGATTAAAGTTTTAAGTATGAATAAATAAGTGCTCTAAGCTACGGATTCGAGATCGGGCCTTGGATCCTTATTTCCGGAAGGCGTTTAGGTCTTGGCTACCCTCTTGCACCGGCCCTTGGACCTCTAGTTCAGGAATGTGTAAGGTCTTGGTCTAACCACCTTGGATCCTCATTTCAGGAATGTCTAGAGTCTTGGAACACTCCGTTGTAACGGCCCTTGGATCCTTTATTCCGGAAGGTGTAAGGTCTTGGAACTAAACCGTGAAGCTCCGTCGTTTAGGGTACACAAGTAAAAAGTTAGTTAAAAAAAAAAAAAAAAAAAAAAAAAAAGTGAAAAAGTGATGAAAAATGAAAAAAAAAAAAATGTTTATGTTTGTTTATGAATAAGTGTGAGAAACTTGCTTCTTCTCAAATTTAAATTGAAAGTTGAACTAGTATTCGTCAAAATTGTCTAAAAAGTTGGACGGTGATTTAGAAATTGTTGACTTCAAAGATCCCGTGAGCTCCGATACTATTCTCGAGGGTGTAAAAACCTAGCCTCCTAAGTTTACTAAGGATAAGCTGAGAAGAAAGTCGCTACATGGAGTGATCTCACCTTTGAATCTCTAATTTCTAAATCATTGTCGGTTTTTAACCCTAATAAATGTCGATTTTTACGATCAAGACTTTGAAAACAAGCACACACATCTAACTTATAAATAATTGTGGGAGTGAAAAGTTAAGTCTCGGCTTACATAGGTTGCTAATATAAGTAGTGTTAGCATTTTACAAAAACGTTTGCACAAGGGCTTTTAGACTTAGTTGGGAAGTATAAAAAGAGGATGACGATTACAATTCCCCGGAGTCACCCATTTTGTGTGATTCCCGTTCCATGATGCCACTTTTGAAAATCAAGCATGATGTTTACGTTTGTTCTCGTTTTAATTTACTTGCATTTTATAATAAAGTCAAAACGGGGTGATATATTAGGTAACCTTGATATTTTTGATCCTTTCATTACTTTATATGATCGGATTGCTAGGGACTAGCAATTGCTTAGTGTGGGGGATTGATGAGTGGCCTTTTACTCATCATTTTATACCCGAAAAACCCCACAACAACGACCAAAAACACCCAAATGGACCATATAATGTTACAAATATCCTTGGATTGTGTTTTGTGTGTTTCAGGTACAAAAGGATTGAAAACGGGGCAAACACGGACAAAACCGAGCTTGATTTGGAAATGAGCCGAAAACCGAAGACGGAAAAGACAAATTTTATTTGGATTTTTATTCGAGCTCAAGAATCTCACAACGACCCTTGGATTATTTTTACTTGGCAAATTTGGTCCCTTGATTAACTTTGGAGAAATGGCAGATATGGTCCCTAAAGTTTACAAGTTTACATTTTTGATCCTTAACTAAAATCTAATACCTATTTAAACAAAACACAACAACGGGTCTAAACTAACCAATCCAATATTCACTTAAACCCCTATTTAAACCCACAACCGGATCCAAAGCCCAACATCACAAAACCCAAGCCATCCCACTAACCCACATATCCCACGGCCCAAAACCCACAAACCCGTTTTCCCTTATAACAAACCACGGGTCATAAAATTGAGTCAAACCCCCAATTCCGGTCAAATAACCAATTGAAATACTATTTACCTTCTTCAATAGAACCCTAACCCCGCCAATTAAACCCTAATCCTCTGCTAAACTCCCCGTCCCCATCACCTCCACTACCAGCCAAATACCCACATGGGCGTGTCTTTGGTCCCCTCCCCTCCACCTCAGCGATCCGTGGACAAAAGAAAGATCAACGGATGAAGATTGAAGATGTAGGCTCCAAGTTTAATCCAAGGGTCAGCAAAGAAACACACGAAGCAAGTGGGAACACACTCACACAACAAACACACTCATTATAGGGTTTTTATTATTTTTTTAGTATAAATAGTCGAGTAGCAGTTGAGTAGAAGCGAGGTTTATTTTAGCTTTTTTTTAAAAGGTACTTTGTAATTTTTATTTTTCCGTTTGTAATTTACTCTTATTTCAGTTTTAATACCAAGCATCAGTTTTTTTTATTATTCAGTAATCCAAATAGTCTAGTTTATTTTAATGCTTAATGCTTATTATGCTTTTTATTGCTTATTTATCTGCTGATTGTTCATGTTTAAGTTTACTTTTACGATTGTCATTGCTTAGTTATTGCTTTTATCAGTTATCATAGCTTAGTTCAGATTTGTTCCAAAAAAAGTTAGAAAAGAAGAAGAAGAAAAAAAAAAGTACTAATAGCTTATTAGGGTAGTAGCTTATTTATTGCTTACTTGTTCTTAAATTAGTTTAGTAGAATAGTATTAAGATAGCTTATCACTATTATATCAGCATTTTAGTTTCTTTTTGGCCTGTTTTAGTTTTAAAAACTCAAGACAGTCAAGAAAAAGAGTGTTTGGTTTTTGGGTTAACATTGGGTAGAAAAATGTTTTGGTGCATCATGTCAGCAGACCCTAGGGTCTTTTAGTTTATATTGTGGCTTATTTGAGCTTGTCTTTGGGTATACCTAGCTTCTTGTGGCTATAATTCTTAGTTCTTGATATCATCTTTTGTTGCATTGTCCTTATTCATTTTGTGCTCTTATCTGATCAGATAAGCTATAGCTTATCTGAGCTTTGCTTTGAGGTTTTTTTTTTTTTTTTTTTTTTTTTTAAAAAAAAAAAAAGGAAAAGAAAGGGTCATCAGTTTTAAAGTTATCAAGTTGCTAATTGGATTTTAAAAAGAAAGTCAAAGAAAAAAATTAAATTGCAAAAACTGACCTCTGGGGTTCGAACCCAGGTCAGTCCACTCACAACACAAGCAACCCAACCACTGCACTCACTTCTCTTTTTAGTAAACCTTACAAAATTTAATTTAAAACCCTTTTGTTTTTTTTATTTTCCCTTTTAATCTAATCCGAACTTGTTTGCTTATCCCCAGCTTATTGAAATAAGCTGGGACACTTTTTATATTTTTTATAGCTTCATTTAAGTTTAAAGTATTTTAGAAAAAATTTTCAGAATTTTCTTTTTCCATTTAGTATTTTTAATCAATTATTTTCTTTTAAATAGTTTTTAATTTATAAAAAATTATTAAAAAGTCAAAAAAATATTTTTCTTTTTTTCCAAAATTTTCTTTTTATATTTAGGACTTAGGAAAATTATTTTGATACCCGTAGGATTAGTTTTTCAAATATTTTACGTTTTTACTCGTTCGTAGTTTATCGTTCGCGTTATTTTTAATTTTCGTTTTAGTAAATATTAGTAACCAATCAATTCTCGTCATTTCAAGCATTTTAATACCAAACCGAAAATGATATCCTCAATTTCACACCTCGCAGGGAGAACGACCCGGGTACACGCTTATCCGGTTATTAAGTCGATTGTTGCGTTGAACCGTTCCTTGTTGACTTTTCTTCGTGAGAGGTTGACTTGCGAATTGTTTAACCGATAATCAACCGGATAAACAAAGTATCCTTAAAATAAAAAACAAAAACATTTTTTTTGAATATCAAAACTTTCTACGAGATAAGAATGCCACAGATAAACCATGAAGTGTAAACTTGCTTACTCCCTTTCAACCAAAACAAATTATCCGTAACTTTAACCCATTTAAAAAAGAGTAAATATCAAAAATCGTCCCTGTGGTTTACCGGGTCATTTGAAAAAGGTTCATGTGCTTTAAAAAACCCGGATTCAGTCCCTGTGGTTTTCGACCCATACAGATTTGGTCCCTTGACCAACATATCCGTCAGTTGACCGTTAAATCCTTTAAGAATACTAATAGGCAGGGGGTATTTTTGGTACTTTACAATTGGCGTGAAATCCTGACCCATTATCAAACCCTAGCAGCTCACAATTCATCCCTATGGTTAGCAGATTCACACACCCACCAAAATTTCTCTCTAAAACCCGCCAATTGAAGGAAACCCTAGATATAGGAAAACCAAACTGAACAATTTTGTGTGAATGGAGGGTGCGCAAAAAGGGTTCAGCTTCAAATCCCTACCATGATTATAGTAAGTAAATCGTTTGTTTTGTAAGTTGTTACTCTGTTTTTAATGTTGCACTGAGTTTGTAATGTTATTTTTTTTGTGTTTGATTAGGTGAGTTCCCATCCATTTTTTGTCTAAAGATTAACCATGGAGGTGAATTCACAAGCCCTCCTAAGAGACGTTACAAAGGTGGGAAGGTCAATTGGATTGACACAATTGATTCAGACCAGTTCTCTGTTAAGGAGCTTGCCACTATGATGAATGATTCGTGAAAATCAATACTTTATTTTTCTCCAAAGCAAACACAAGTGAAGTATGTGTAACCCGGTTCGTTATCCCCGATGAAGGATGAATGGAATTTGTGATTCGGTTTGTGATCGTGAGGATTGAATAGTGAGAATAATGAGATATTTGGTTTTAAGCTAATTTTCCTAAGTTCTAATTAATAAAAGAAAATTAAAAAAAAAAATTATATTTTTCTGATTATTATTTAATTTACTACGAATTAAAAACTAAATTAAAAAGAAAGATAGATTAAAAATACTAAATGGAAACTAAAAATTACGAAAAAATACAGGAAAGTCCTAAGGGTAAAGCTGAACCTAGGAAAAATAAGCTGGGACCAACTGCTTATTTGGATAAGCAGTAAATAAGCTAAAGGGGAAAATAAGCAATAGAATGAAAACTGGGTTAAAAGGATAAGGGTGTAAAGATAAACCAAATCAAGACCCTAGGGTAGTTGGTTAACGTGTGTGTTGTGTGAGGTTATATGAGCAAGAGGTCACAGGTTCGAACCTGTCCTCTACCTTTTTGCTACTAACTAATTTTTTTTTTTATTTTTCTTTTAACAAACTTAAAAAGCACATTAAAATAAGCAATATTTATAAAGACAACAATTTTAACAAACTAGAAATAAACCAAATCAAGCTATGGGAAACAGATCAGTCAACTAAAAGAGGGAAATAAGCATAGGCTAATAAACAAAATAAGCTATTAAGCTACTATAAGCTAGAACAGAACTGAAATAAGCTGAAGAATCTAAAAGCACACTGATTTCAACAAAAGGAATGAGCAACAGCAGAAGCAATAGGCTATAAAGCACTAAATATGAAATAAGATGAATGGGAATACTAGCAGGCTTAACACAGTCCTAAGGGGGTAAAGTCAAGCTGATTTAAAGGCTAGAAAACAATAAGCTAGGATATAAAAAGCTAAAATATGAAAAGATAAGCTACTAAATAACTAGAATACAAAATCTCAGACTCTAAAGAGCTGAATCTCAGCTTATAAATAAGCTGAGAAAAGGTTGCTAGGGACTGAAGTAGGCTGATGTGCAGGGCACATAACAGCCTGCAGAGGCTTATTTGCAGACCTACAATAAGCTCATGAATAAGCTCATGAGTAAAAAATAAGCTGAAACAGATGTAGATTAACTTGTAAGCTATTTGAAAAACAAACATTAGAATCTGAAAACTACTATAACTAGCTTAAAAAAGAGATTGAAAAAGGGCTGAATGAGACTGAATTGGGAAAAGTGCAGGCAACTAATTCAAAAGGATAAACAACACTCAAAACCTATAGAAATGAAACCAACTGAAGTTAATCCACTACACTAACAGTCTTTGACTAGAAAAATACCAAAAGCTATTATTAAAATAGCTTTTGGCTATAATAAGCTGCTCAGTTCAAAACTGAGCCTTAATTCCTATAACAACTGAACCATTACTGTGAAAACCTCCAAACAAGCTCTAATCTCAAATCAAACACCTAATATAAGCTACACTAGGGAAGGTCAAAACTGACCCAAGAGCACATGAACAGTGGTCACCATTTTGACCCGTTTTTACACTAAACCAAACAGTCCTTTATCTTTGACAGTGGTCACCATTTTGACCCGTTTTTACACTAAACCAAACTAGGATATTAAAATGACATGAATATAGCACAAACAAGTGAAATTAAGCTGAAAAGTAGCACTGAGAATAAGCAATAAGCTAGGTTTGACTTTAGTTGACTTTTGATTATTTTGAAATTAAACAGAACTAAGCAACAATAAACTAACAATAAGCTGTCACAGGCTTATGTTAGCTTATTTAAACTGGAAAGGGAAACTTTTAAACTTGAAACAACAATAAATTTAAAGTACTGGATTAGCAGTTAACTCGAATTTTATTGAAGTTAAAACAATACAAAGTTTTTAAAAGTAAATTAAGACTGAAATTAAAGTTACAATACTTGGAATAATGAAAGACAGAATTTCAAAGGAAATAAGCTTAAAAAAAAAATAAGCATAATTTACACTACGAAATTGGTCTAAAAGCAGTGACAACTCTCTCTTGGTGTCTTCATTCCCTTAAATAGCCATCCAAAAAGCTTCTATGATCACTCCTCATCAAATCCCACCATTGGTTTGGCTTGGATATCATCTCAGCCGTTGAATTGAGTTTTTGGCGCCAAATGTGGTGGATTGGATTTCCAACTTGGCAGAGCACATGGCAAGTGGGTTAGCATGTGAGGAGGGGGGTTGGAGTGTGTAGGTGAAGATAGCAGAATAGGGTGTGGGTTTGTCAGGGATAAGGTAAGTGGTAATGGCGGGTAATGGTTTTGGGAGAAGGGTTGACCATGGTATTTGACCCTGTATTAGCTAAAAAACAAGAGTGGGCTGGAAATGGTTGTGGGCATGGGTTTGTGGGTTTTAAGTTATGGGTTGGGTTTTTTATTTAAAAGGATAGGGATTTTATTAGTTTAGGATTAAAAATGGATTTTAGTGTTAGGTTAAAGGACTAACTTTACCAAATCTAAAAATCCAGGGACTAATTATGCCAATTCTGAAAATTATCTCCAAGGACCAATCTTGACATTTTGATATTCTTGGAGGTTGACTTTTGACAACTTGACCCATATCCCGGTCCAAACTCGTAAATTTCTTCCCCGTCCTCAGCTTTTCACGATTTTCCAATCTTGTGCTCGGTTTTGTCTATTTTTGCCCTGTTTTCAATCCTTTTGTACCTGAAACACATAAAACACAAACCAAGGATATCTGCAGTATAATTCGGGTGTTTTTGGTCATTTTTGTATCATTTATGGGTATAAAATGATGAGTATTTACACACTCATCAATCCCCCACACTAAACTATTGCTAGTCCCTAGCAATCCGATCATATAAAGTAATGAAAGGATCAAAAGAATACCAAGCATACCCCGTTTTGATTTTTTATACAATGCCAGAAATTTAAACTAGAACAAAATAAATAATATGCTTGATTTCCAAAAATGGTATCATGGAACGGGATTCACACAAAATGGGTGTCTCCAGGGAATTGTAATCGTCATCCTCTTTTTTATACTCCCAACTAAGCTTAAACTCAATGTGCAAATGTTTTTGTAAAATGCTAACACTACTTATACTAATAATCTATGTAAGCCGAAACTTAACTTTTCACTCCCACATTTTATTCAAGTTAGGTGACTGTGCTTGATTTTCAAAATTTTGATCACAAAAATCGACGTTTTTATAAAACTTTGACTAATACTAGTTAAAAGATAGATTTAAAATTTACAACAAGCAAGTTTCAAAACTTATTGCATTTTGCAATATCATTCCATTTTCTTTTCTTTTCATTTTCTTGTGCAACATAAACTAACGGAGTTTCACGGGAACCAAGACCTTACACCTTCCGGAATAAAGGATCCAAGGGCCGTTACAACAGAGAGTTCCAAGACTCTAAACATTCCTGAAATGAGGATCCAAGGGTGTTAGACCAAGACCTCACACATTCCTGAATTAGAGGTCCAAGGGCCGGTGTAAGAGGGTAGCCAAGACCTAAACGCCTTCCGGAAATAAGGATCCAAGGGCCGATCTTGAACCGTAGCTTTTTTAGCACATACATTTATTACTTAACTTTTGCAACTATGACATATGCTTGTTCCGAAGTTTAAATAAAGCTTTGAACTAGTATTTTTCAAAATCGTATAGAAAAATGATTTTGTGTGTTCAAATGTTTGAAAATAAGCACTTATTAAGTCAGATTAGTTATCTCCTGGGAGGAAAAGCCATAGATTACTTATATAAGCTCTAAAGAAAACCAACTATTCTACGCTTCGCATTTTCATTTGCACATATCGTAAAACCTTAGTCTAATCGTTAAGGAAACAGCCAGATCAACACTCTGGCAGAGTCGGGATTCCCTTTGTTCTAACCTAATCAAGACTAAACACTTTTTTTTATGTGCAAAGCACTTCTTTTTTCATGCAATTTCTTATTTAAAAACGAAAAAATTTTAAAATTTTGGTCAAAACGGGGGTACTAGGGCACTAGAAGGTACAATGTGACAAAATTTACGAGAATTCCCCCCCACACTTAGAATTGAATATTGCCCTCAATATTCAAAGTACCGGCTATTATGCCGACACTTAGAACGTAAAAAGGTAATACTAATAGCCAAGTGTGTAAAAGAATTCTCTATTTTCACAAACAAGATTGAAAAGATATCCCTAGATAAACGTTAGCAAAAAGATCGGATATTGGGCGGTTGGATTGAAAATAGGCGCATCAATCATCACGATCTAAGGGAAACCTGCAAACCAGAGCAAACAACACACAAAACAAAGCACAGTAGAGGAATTCCCCCACACTTAGTGTCAGAAAATAGAAAGAAGTCAGAAACATGGGTGTTTACCCATGCAATGCTAATGTTTTTGTTAACCGAGTCACTAGCTTGACTCGACCCCGAATTCATTGGTTCATGGGGAAGCAAGTGGAAAAGAAAATCTCCATCGGACTTTCATTCAAGATGTTTGGATCAACATTGAATTTCTTGAAAGTTCCACTCCGATGAGATACACCCGGCTTAAAAGGATGATAAATTGAGATGCCGGGGTCAAAAACTTTGTCTTCACTCCCGAACGAGTGAATAAAAGGACAATCTACCGTATAGGAGAAGAAAGGTAGAAAAACTCGAACGACATATGTGAAGTCAATATAATGGCGATCCTCAGAAGGAGAAGTCACATATGTCGGAGAAAGATTGTCCTTAACAATATCGGGATTAAGAATTGAGGTCATATCATCAAGTTTATGAATAATAGAGTCCTTGACCTCATTGTTCTCTAACTCTTCATCAAAGAGAGGATTTATTTTGCTAGAAAAGTACTCATCATCAAATTCAAAAAGAGAATTCGAATAGACTTTGAGACTTTCATTTTGAACGTCCTCATCAGAAAGTGATTCGTCATCACTAGAGGAAAAATCATCATTGGAATTGAAAAGTGGGTTAGAGAAAATCCTGAAAAAATCTTCCGCAGTGTCAAGCGGATAATCACTACGAAAAGACCAATCACTTTCACTGTCCGATATATCCTCAGACTCACTTGGGATTGGGATAAGGTTCTCAGCACTAGACTTAATGAATTCGTCCGATTCCTTTTCAGGAATAGTGCTAAGATGCTCATCCCCCATAATAAGAGAGTCCTTGGGGTCCAAAGTTGGAAAGAATGATGTGATTGCAATAGACTGAGGGAGTTGAGAAATGATATCGCTCAAAGGAATAGTACTGATGAGTGTGTAAATACTCATCATTTTATACCTATTTAAGACACAAAATGACCAAAAACACCCAAATATATTACAGATATCCTTGGTTTTGTGTTTTTATGTGTTTCAGGTACAAAGGATTGAAAACGGAGCGAAAACAGACATTTTTGGATCGACTCGACGACAATGGTGCATTTGATCAAGAAAAGTCAAAGTCTACCCCAAAAATACCAAAACAACACAAATGGTCATTGGAAATTATTTTTAGTCTTTGGCAGCCTAGGTCCCTGGAGTTTCAGAATTTACAAGATTGGTCCTTGAGCTTTACCCTTTTCCCCAAATCCAAACCACTTAACCAATATCTTTCTAAACCTAAACTAAAATTAAACCCAGCTAAAACCCATCACCACCCTATCCTAAATCCAGCCCAAATACATAACCCAAGCCCAAAATACAAAAAACCCACAACCCGGTATTTATTTTAGTTAAACCCACAAGTTGACCCGGTCAACTCTTCCCCTTATCCCATTTCCCGCCACACAAACACCCACCATCTCTCATCATTGCTATCTCTGCTATCACCTCTGCTACACTCCACCCCCCTCCAGATAGCCAGGCACCTACCCCTTCACATGTATCCACCTCTTCACGAGATACCATGCCAGGTTGGCAATCCACAACCAAAATGGGCGCCAAAAGTGATTCTATGGCTGAGATCATTCTATCTTAATCCAACGACAGGGAATTGACCAAAAGAAGCACAAATGAGAGTCCAATGCAATTTTCCCTCACAGAACTAACACAAAAGTATTGAAGACCCTTTAGTTAGAATTTAGTATAAATAGTAGTGCTTGTAAGCCTTTTGAGGCAGGTTTTATTTAGCTAAAATTTTAAGGTACTTGTACTCTTTTAAGCTTATTGTCATTTTATCTTTCCCTTTTCAGTATTGTACTTCAATTTTAATGAAATTCTAAGTTTGGTCAACATAAGTCAAATTTACTGTTCATATGCTTATTTGGTATTTTTTGCTTATTATCTGCTCACTGGTGCTTATGGATGTTAGTTCAAGTTAGTATGATCATGTTTACTTAACTGTTCTAGTTTTCAAAAAAAAAAAAAAAAAAAAAGCTCAAAGTAACCAAAAAAAGCTTAATTAGAATCTAGCTTATTTTAGCCCTTATTTATGTTGAAAATGATCCTGAGTGCTTAATTAGGATAGTAAATCAGTTTTCAATCAGAAGTATAGCTTATCATGATAAATTCTTGGGTAAAGAACCAAAACAGCCCTCACAAGGGGTGTTTGGAATAAGCTTATATTGGGAAATTTTTCATGGTCACTGTTCACTTGCTTCTTGATCACTTTTGATCAAGCTTAGTTAAGCCTAGTTTAGCTGATACTAGGAGAAATTGAGCTTGTTTGAGGTGTTTTGTGAGTTTAAGTTAACTGTGAGAAGCTTAAGGATCTAACTGATCATATAAGCCAGTATTTGCAATAAGCTGTTCTAGACCTTTCTCATGGCACTTCTCAGCTCATTTTGGTCCAACAAATTTTAGTTTGAAGGGCCTTACTCAATTCTCTTTAGTTTATGTACATCTGCTCTAAATTGATCACCTCAGTAGCTTATAGGTCTGCTTGTTTTTCAGATTTCCAAAAATTTGTCTCATTAGCCCCTCTTATCAGCAGCTTTTAAAAGCCCTGATAAGCTCCAAAATGTTTGAAACTTGTTCTATGAAATCTTTGGTAGCTTGTGTTTATCTGTTTTAGCTTATTCAGTTCTAGCTTTCAAGTTTTCTAGCTCTTTCATTAGCTTAAAGTGCCCCATTTTGGCTGATTGGAAAACAATCTAGCCTTATAGCTTTTTTTTAGATTTCTGAGCTTATTTGCTATTTAGGTTATCTTATTTTTAGTATGGATTATCTTATAGGATTAGCTTTTAGGTTTTGAATAGCTTTTCAAGCTTTGCACAAGCTTGTTCAAGCTTTGCACAAGCTTGTTCAAGCTTTGCACAAGCTTGTTCAAGCTTGTGCTTAATAACAGTCAAGCCTTTCTTGGTTTTCAAGTTTTCACACCTGTTAAGCATTTTCGGTTTTTTCCAGCTTATTTTAAAGTTACAAAAATTTTTCTTTCACAAAAGTTTGCTATTTTCTGCTTATGAATAAGTTTTGTTAAAAAGTTTTTAAAATAAAAAATATAAAAAGGGAATTCGGGGAAGTCCAAGGTGAGTGGGGATTCGAACCCTGGACCTCTACCCAAACTTACCTTTGCACACACACACTCCCAAACCACTGTGCCCTTGGGACTTTTACGTTTAACTTCTACATAGCTAACCTTTTAACCCTTGTTTTTCCTTATGCCTTAAAAGCTGTTTTAGCTTATTAACAGCTTATTGGTTTAAGCTGTTGGGTCCACTCCATTTTTCCTGCATTCTTATCCACCTTTAGCACTTGTACAAAAATTTCCAGATTTTTCCTTTTAGGTTTAGTATTTTTTATAATTTAATTTAGTTTAAATCGTTTTTAATTCATAATAAATAATTTAAAAATCAGAAAAATAAAATTCTTTTTTCCAAAATTTTCTTTTGTCATTTAGGATTTAGGAAAAAATAATTTGGCATTCCTAGGATCAATATTTCTTAGATTTCACTTTTAGTCTCGCGTTTTCCCGGTTTTTAATTACGTTATTTTCTTTCTTTGTGTTTTGCTTTGTAGATTTATATGTTTAGGTTTCCCTTAGCCTATTTATGCTTCCCGTAATTGTAGGATATTTAATCAAACACCAAAATCCAAAATCCAATCATCAAGCATTTTAATTCCGAACCAAAAACAAAATCCTCGATTCACACCTCGCTGGGACACGACCCGGGTAATCACTTATCCGGTATCTCACACCGTATTCACGGGTTTTGCACGTTGACCTTTTTCCTAAGAGGTTGACTAGTTGATTCCCAAGTATCACGGGGATCCGATATTATATTTATATATACTACACACGGATCAAATTTTGGCGCCGCTGCCGGGGAGGTTGTGTTGCGACAATATTGTTAAAGGTTTTAACGATTAGTGACTTGAGATCCTTCCTTGTGAAGTTCCCGTTTTCCATAAACCCCATAAAATACAAAAATATTTTTCTTTTTCTTTTGTATATATATTATCATATAAAAACAAAAATACAAAAACATTTTCCGTTTTATTGTGTTAAAATAAAAGATAAAAGCAATCTCAATATAATATTCCTCAACTTGGAGTATTATCATATTAAGTTCCCAAACCAAAGATTTAAAACTTGCCTTTGTGTCGCTTGCGAATTCGGCTCACCTTTGATTGATTAACAAACTCTAACGGAGGTTTCAGGAGGTTTGTCATTAAATTGACGAACCGAAAGGAGCGGGTTTTTAAGGAGCATTTATTGCCCACCTTTGCTCCTCCGCCACCCTGTTCGTTTTTCTTTCAAAGAGCTACCGTACGCTTGTTTGATTTAAGGTTTAAGTTCACTTGTGTTTTGGCTCGGTCTTGTTTTAATTGAATTGTTTTTAGTGCATGCGCACTCGTTCTTCTCCGTCAACAAGTCCTTTACGTGAACTCGTGCATACTCCGAGAAGACATAATCGGAGACGTAATCATAGGCATTCCGCCTCAATAGCCGAACCTGAAGTTCGTGCTATTCCTAACCCCGTTCCTCCCATTGTCACAA
This sequence comes from Artemisia tridentata subsp. tridentata, assembly GCA_021014915.2. NCBI lineage: Eukaryota > Viridiplantae > Streptophyta > Magnoliopsida > Asterales > Asteraceae > Artemisia > Artemisia tridentata. The sequence continues at coordinate 41,482,766 of CP139506.1, read as the reverse complement.
TGGCGGAGGAACGTACCATGTGTGAGCTTCTCCAAGCACCCACCGAGGGTTACGGAGATGCTATTGTTGTTCCGGCAATCGTTGCCGATAGCTTTGAGCTTAAGACAGGGTTGCTATCCTTAGTAACCGCGAGTCAATATTTCGGATTTGAGAGGGACGATCCTCATTCCCACATTCGATGGTTTAACAAGATCACCTCTACCATCAAATACCGAAATGTTCCTCAAGAGGCAATCAAATTGCTTCTTTTTCCTTTTTCTCTCGAGGGGGCCGCCCGAATTTGGCTCGAAAAACAACCCCCTCGTTCTATTGAAACATGGGAAGATTTGGTGTCGAAATTTGTGAATGAATTCTTTCCTCCATCAAAAACCACAAGCCTTAAAAATGAAATCACCAAATTCACTCAAAAATTTGATGAATCCTTTAGTGAAGCGTGGGACCGTTTTAAAGAATTACTTCGCAAATGTCCTCACCATGGTTTCTACGAGTTACATCAACTCGATACCTTCTATAATGGTTTGAACCATTCTGATCAAGACTCTCTAAATGCCGCTGCCGGTGGTAATCTCTTGTATCGGACGACTAAAGATGCTTTAGCCATCATTGAGAATAAGTCTAAGGTTCGTACTTCACGAAGCAAGCAAGTTGTTTCTTAAGTGAATGCATCACCTTCTACTTCATCTCCCGTGAGTTCTTCTAGCACCGATGCTAAGATTGACAAACTCACGGAGGCTATTCAAGCTTTGGTTCTTTCCAAGCAAAAGAAACAATCTTCCCCACAAACTTCTTCACCCACTCAAGTCAAAGCGGTGGAAGAAACTTGTGTCACTTATGGTGGTCCTCATGCATACTACAATTGTACTGCCACCGATGGTAGTCGTTGTGACGTTAATGCAGTAACCGGGTCTTACAACCAAGGAGGTAACCAATACCGTCCTCAAGTTGACCCGAACTATCGTGCTAGCAATCAAAATGGACCACCCGGATTTTCTCAACCCAACAATCCAAATAGATTCAATCAAAACCAACCAAGAGGGCAAAATGTTCAAAATCAATTTCAAGCCCCGATCAATCAATACCCAAATCAAGGTGGTAATTTCAATCAAGGCTTTCAAGCTTCAAATTACCAAGCCCCAATTGCTCCCTCAAATGAACTTGCTAATTACATCAAGTCAAATGAAGCAAATATGAGGTCAATGCAAAATTAAATCACCACTTGAAAAATAATTTTCAAACTTCAATTTCGAAGCAAGGTCATGAACTTAAAAATGAACTTAAGAATACAAATCAAAAGATTGATCAATCTCAAAGTAAAATTGAGAACATGTTTGCTAGTCTCATGTGCCAATTGAATCAACCTTCAACTTCGGGAACCCTTCCAGGAAATACCATTCCTAACCCAAAGGGTGAGTTGAAAGCTATTACCACTCGTAGTGGTAAGACGATTGATGGACCCTCGACTCCTATGCCCCCTCCACCGGGGGAAGTGAATCGAGAGACCGAGGTGACAAAGGACAAAGTGCAAAATACAAGCCCACAAAGTACCGCACACGTCCAACCTTCGGTCGTCCAATCTCCAATTCCGGAACCCGATGTTCCGAAGACAAATTCTAAGCCTTCAATTCCATATCCGTCGAGGCTTAATGATCAGAAGCTCCGTGACAAAACTAATAATCAAATGATGAAGTTTCTTGAAATCTTTCAAAACTTACACTTCGATATTAGTTTTGCGGATGCTCTTCTCTACATGCCAAAGTTTGCCTCTACATTCAAGAGTCTCCTTAGCAATAAGGAAAAATTGTTGGAATTAACAAAGACTCCATTAAATGAGAATTGTTCGGCGGTAATCCTTAAAAAGTTTCCCGAAAAACTAGGAGACCCCGGCAAATTTCTCATCCCTTGTGATTTTCAAAAGCTAGATGAATGCTTAGCCTTGGCCGATCTTGGCGGAAGCATCAATCTAATGCCTCTTTCAGTTTGGGAAAATCTTTCTCTTCCGGAGCTTACTTCTACACGAATGACTCTCGAGCTTGCAAACCGATCGGTTACTGTTCCGAAAGGTATTGCCGAAGATGTCTTCGTGAAGGTTGGCAAGTTCCATTTTCCTGCTGACTTCGTAGTAGTCGATTTTGATGCCGATCCCCGTGTCCCCCTTATTTTGGGAAGACCATTCTTGAAAATGGCTCGTGCATTAATTGATGTCTACGAAGGTGAGATGACTCTTAGGGTCGGAGATGAAAAACTGGTCATTAATATTGAAAGCACTTCAAAAGATCTTCTCAAGCATAAAAGCGAGTCAATTAACCAAATTGATATCCTTGATTCTACATGCGAGGAATACTTTCAAGAAGTGCTAAGTGGCAATCCCACTTCATCTGATCCTACCAATGCCCTCTCTTCCCCCTCTCTCACTCCATTTGAGGGAGGTGACTTCATCTTGGAAGAGATTGAAGCTTGGTTGTCTTGTGATTCATTTCCATTTGAAATTGATGATGATGTATTTGACATGGAGGGAGACATTCTTCTAATTGAGAAGTTACTTAATGAAGATCCATCATCCCTCCCTCCGATAGAACTTCATAATGAGGAAATCAAATCTGTTGAAAATTCTGATGATCCTCCGGAGGTCGAACTTAAGGACTTACCGCCTCATCTCGAATATGCATTTTTGGAGGGTACCGATAAACTACCCGTCATAATTGCTAAAGATTTAAATGATGAGGAGAAAACCGCTCTCATAAAGGTTTTAAAGTCACACAAGCGAGCCATCGCTTGGAAACTTTCCGACATTAAGGGTGTTAACCCGGAATTTTGTACACACAAGATTTTAATGGAAGATGACTTTAAACCGGCGGTTCAACATCAAAGAAGGGTTAATCCAAAAATTCACGAGGTTATCAAAAAGGAAGTTATTAAACTCCTTGATGCCGGCTTGATTTACCTTATCTCGGATAGTCCTTGGGTGAGCCCCGTTCATTGCGTGCCTAAAAAAGGTGGCATTACCGTTGTTACAAATGATGAAAACGAGTTGATTCCTACTCGATTGGTGACGGGATGGCGTGTATGCATTGACTACCGAAAGTTAAATGACGCCACCCGTAAAGACCACTTTCCTCTTCCATTCATGGACCAAATGCTCGAAAGACTAGCGGGAAACGAGTACTATTGTTTCCTCGACGGTTTCTCGGGTTACTTCCAAATTCCCATTGACCCGCAAGATCAAGAAAAGACCACTTTCACGTGCCCTTATGGAACGTTTGCCTACCGACGCATGCCTTTTGGCTTATGTAATGCTCCGGGAACGTTCCAAAGGTGTATGTTGGCCATTTTTCACGACATGATCGAGAAAACTATGGAAGTCTTTATGGATGATTTCTTGGTCTTTGGGGATTCCTTCAAGACATGTCTCTCCCATTTGGAGAAAATGCTTCAACGTTGTGAAGACACTAATCTTTGTCTAAATTGGGAGAAAAGTCATTTCATGGTCAAAGAGGGCATTGTCCTCGGCCATAAGATTTCTAAGAGTGGGATTGTGGTCGATAAGGCCAAAGTTGATGTTATCGCTAAACTACCTCATCCCACTACCGTCAAGGGTATTCGGAGTTTCCTTGGTCACGCCGGTTTCTATCGTAGATTCATACAAGATTTTTCCAAAATCGCTCGGCCGATGACTCGTCTCCTTGAAAAGGAAACTCCGTTCATTTTCTCACAAGAGTGCATTGAAGCTTTTCAAACTCTAAAGAAAAAGCTTACTGAAGCACCAATCTTGGTTGCCCCCGATTGGGACCTACCTTTTGAACTTATGTGTGATGCAAGTGATTTTTCCATAGGTGCGGTCTTGGGGCAACGAAAAGCAAAACATTTTCAGCCTATACACTATGCTAGCAAAACTATGACCGAAGCTCAAGCACATTACACCACGACGGAAAAAGAATTATTAGCCGTGGTGTATGCTTTCGAAAAGTTTCGGCCATACTTAATCTTGTCTAAAAGCATAGTGTATACGGATCACTCGGCTCTCAAATATCTCTTTGCAAAACAAGATGCAAAGCCGAGATTGCTCCGTTGGGTTCTCCTCCTACAAGAATTTGATATCATTATCCGTGATAAAAAAGGAGCCGAGAACCTCGCTGCTGATCATCTGTCCCGATTAGAAAATCCCCATCAAAGTGTGCTCGAGAAAAAGGAAATAAATGAAACATTTCCTCTCGAGACACTTAACGTGGTATCTTTTCGTGGTGATTCTAGTACCCCATGGTTTGCCCATTTTGCATATTACCATGCGGGTAACTTTGTGGTTAAAGGGATGTCGTCCCAACAAAAGAACAAATTCTTCAAAGATGTGAAGCATTACTTTTGGGACGACCCCTACTTGTTTAAAGTATGTGCGGATCAAGTCATCCGACGGTGTGTTCACGGCCAAGAAGCCGTTGAAATTCTTAAGGCTTGCCACAATGGACCCACAGGGGGACACCATGGTGCCAACTACACTGCCAAGAAGGTGTTTGACTCCGGTTTCTATTGGCCCACAATCTACCGTGATGCCCATGACTTAGTCAAATCTTGCGACTCTTGTCAACGTCACGGGAAGATCTCTCAAAAAGATGAAATGCCACAAAACGTCGTTCAAGTTTGTGAAATCTTTGACGTTTGGGGCATTGAATTTATGGGCCCGTTCCCGTCTTCACGAGGGAACAAGTATATACTCGTGGCCGTCGATTATTTGTCTAAATGGGTTGAAGCAAAAGCACTCCCCACCAACGACGCCCGAGTAGTGTGTAAATTTTTGAAATCTCTCTTTGCTCGGTTTGGAACTCCCCGTGCTATCATTAGTGATCGCGGTACGCACTTTTGCAATGACCAATTTGCAAAGGTCATGCTTAAGTACGGTATTACTCACCATCTTTCTACCGCATATCACCCACAAACAAGTGGACAAGTGGAAGTTTCAAACCGTGGTCTAAAAAGAATTTTGGAAAGGACCGTAGGTGAAAACCGTGCATCTTGGTCGGATAAATTAGATGATGCACTTTGGGCCTTCCGTACAGCTTATAAAACACCCATCGGGTGTACTCCTTACAAGCTTGTGTATGGAAAGGTGTGCCATCTACCGATCGAGCTCGAGCACAAAGCTTATTGGGCCATGAAGCATGCAAACTTCGACCTAAAGTCCGCGGGTGATCACCGCAAAGTTCAACTCAATAAATTAAATGAACTTCGTGATCAAGCCTACGAGAATTCTTTGATCTACAAAGAAAAGACAAAGAAGATCCATGACTCCAAAATCAAGAACCGCGTTTTTAACGTTGGTGACCGAGTCCTTCTTTTCAATTCTAGATTAAAAATATTCTCGGGTAAGCTCAAAACCCGTTGGACTGGACCATTCACCGTTGCCAAAGTTTTTCCTTATGGTACCGTCGAGTTATCTCAAAACGACGGACCAAACTTCAAGGTGAACGGTCATAGGTTGAAGCATTACTTTGGAGGGGACATACCATCCATGGTTGTCCCGGATCTCCAAACTTTCCCCATGGACCAATGAATTCAGGGTCGAGTCAAGCTAGTGACTCGGTTAACAAAAACATTAGCACCACATGGGTGACAACCCATGTTTCTGACTTCTTTCTATTTTCTAAAAACTAAGTGTGGGGGAGTCCCACTGTGCTGGGCTTTTGTGTTGTTTGCTCTGATTTTCAGGTTTCCCTTGGATAGTGTTGATTGACGCGCCTGTTTTCAATCCAGCCGCCCAATATCCTATCCTTTTGCTAACGATTATCTAGGGATATCTTATTAATCCTGTTTGTGGAAAAGAGAGATTTCTGTTCCACACTTGGCTATTAGTATTACCTTTTTACGTTCTAAGTGTCGGCATAATAGCCGGTACTTTGAATATTGAGGGCAATATTCAATTCTAAGTGTGGGGGGGGGGGGAATTCTCTCGAATTTTGTCACATTTGTACCATCTAGTGCCCTAGTACCCCCGTTTTTGGCCAAAAATTTTAAAATTTTTGTCGTTTTTAGATAAGAAATTGCAATAAAAAGTAGTGTTTAGTCTTGATTAGGTTAGAACAAGGGGAATCCCGACTCTGCTAGAGTGTTGATCTAGCTGCTTCCTTAACGTTTAGACTAAGGTTTTACGATTTGTGCAAATGAAAATGCTAAGCGTAGAATAGTTGGTTTTCTTTAGAGCTTATACAAGTAATCTATGGCTTTTCCTCCCAGAAGAAACTCCGTTAGTTTATGTTGCACAAGTAAAAAAAAAAAAAAAAATAAAAAATGAAAAATGATGAGAAAATGAAAAGAAAATAAATAAAATAAAATGGAATGATATTGCAAAATGCAATAAAGTTTTGAAACTTGCTTGTTGTGAATTTTAAATCTATCTTTCAACTAGTATTAGTCAAAATTTTATATAAACGTCGATTTTTGTGATCAAAATTTTGAAAATCAAGCACATTCACCTAACTTAAATAAATATGGGAGTGAAAAGTTAAGTCTCGGCTTACATAGATTATTAGTATAAGTAGCGTTGGCATTTTACAAAAACGTTTGCACAATGAGTTTAAGCTTAGTTGGGAGTATTAAAAAGAGGATGACGATATCAATTCCCTGGAGACACCCAGTTTGTGTGAATCCCGTTCCATGATACCATTTTTGAAAATCAAACATATTATCCATTTTGTTATAGTTTAAATTTCTCGCATTGAATAAAAAGTCGAAACGGGGTATACTTGGTTCCTTTTATTACTTCATATGATCGGATTGCTAGGGACTAGCAATAGCTTAGTGTGGGGGATTGATGAGTGTGTAAATACTCATCATTTTACACCCATTTAAGACACAAAAATGACCAAAAACACCGAAATATATTGCAGATATCCTTGGTTTTGTGTTTTTATGTGTTTCAGGTACAAAGGATTGAAAACGGAGCGAAAACGGACATTTTTGGATCGACTCGACAACAATGGTGCATTTGATCAAGAAAAGTCAAAGTCTACCCCAAAAATACCAAAACAACACAAATGGTCCTTGGAAATTATTTTCAGTCTTTGGCAGCCTAGGTCCCTGGAGTTTCAGAATTTACAAGATTGGTCCTTGAGCTTTACCCTTTTCACCAAATCCAAACCACTTAACCAATATCTTTCTAAACCTAAACTAAAATTAAACCCAGCTACAACCCATCACCACCCTATCCCAAATCCAGCCCAAATACATAACCCAAGCCCAAAATACAAAAAACCCACAACCCGATATTTATTTTAGTTAAACCCACAAGTTGACCCGGTCAACTCTTCCCCTTATCCCATTTCCCGCCACACAAACACCCACCATCTCTCATCATTGCTATCTCTGCTATCACCTCTGCTACACTCCACCCCCTCCAGATAGCCAGGCACCTACCCCTTCACATGTATCCACCTCTTCACGAGATACCATGCCAGGTTGGCAATCCACAACCAAAATGGGCGCCAAAAGTGGTTCTATGGCTGAGATCATTCTATCTTAATCCAACGACTCGAAATTGACCAAAAGAAGCACAAATGAGAGTCCAATGCAGTTTTCCCTCACAGAACTAGCTCAAAAGTATTGAAGACCCTTTAGTTAGAATTTAGTATAAATAGTAGTGCTTGTAAGCCTTTTGAGGTAGGTTTTATTTAGCTAAAATTTTAAGGTACTTGTACTCTTTTAAGCTTATTGTCATTTTATCTTTCCCTTTTCAGTATTGTACTTCAATTTTAATGAAATTCTAAGTTTGGTCAACATAAGTCAAATTTACTGTTCATATGCTTATTTGGTATTTTTCTGCTTATTATCTGCTCACTGGTGCTTATGGATGTTAGTTCAAGTTAGTATGATCATGTTTACTTAACTGTTCTAGTTTTCAAAAAAAAAAAAAAAAAAAAAAAAAGCTCAAAGTAACCAAAAAAAGCTTAATTAGAATCTAGCTTATTTTAGCCCTTATTTATGTTGAAAATGATCCTGAGTGCTTAATTAGGATAGTAAATCAGTTTTCAATCAGAAGTATAGCTTATCATGATAAATTCTTGGGTAAAGAATCAAAACAGCCCTCACAAGGGGTGTTTGGAATAAGCTTATATTGGGAAATTTTTCATGGTCACTGTTCACTTGCTTCTTGATCACTTTTGATCTAGCTTAGTTAAGCCTAGTTTAGCTAATAATAGGAGAAATTGAGCTTGTTTGAGGTGTTTTGTGAGTTTAAGTTAACTGTGAGAAGCTTAAGGATCTAACTGATCATATAAGCCAGTATTTGCAATAAGCTGTTCTAGACCTTTCTCATGGCACTTCTCAGCTCATTTTGGTCCAAAAAATGTTAGTTTGAAGGGCCTTACTCAATTCTCTTTAGTTTATGTACATCTGCTCTAAATTGATCACCTCAGTAGCTTATAGGTCTGCTTGTTTTTCAGATTTCCAAAAATTTGTCTCATTAGCCCCTCTTATCAGCAGCTTTTAAAAGCCCTGATAAGCTCCAAAATGTTTGAAACTTGTTCTATGAAATCTTTGGTAGCTTGTGTTTATCTGTTTTAGCTTATTCAGTTCTAGCTTTCAAGTTTTCTAGCTCTTTCATTAGCTTAAAGTGCCCCATTTAGGCTGTTTGGAAAACAATCTAGCCTTATAGCTTTTTTTTAGATTTCTGAGCTTATTTGCTATTTAGGTTATCTTATTTTTAGTATGGATTAGCTTATAGGATTAGCTTTTAGGTTTTGAATAGCTTTTCAAGCTTTGCACAAGCTTGTTCAAGCTTGTGCTTAATAACAGTCAAGCCTTTCTTGGTTTTCAAGTTTTCACACCTGTTAAGCATTTTCGGTTTTTTCCAGCTTATTTTAAAGTTACAAAAATTTTTCTTTCACAAAAGTTTGCTATTTTCTGCTTATGAATAAGTTTTGTTAAAAAGTTTTTGCAAAAAAATAAAAAAAGGAAATTCGGGGAAGTCCAAGGTGAGTGAAGACTCGAACCTTGGACCTCTATCCAAACTCACCTTTACACACACACTCCCAAACCACTGCGCCCTTGGGACTTTTACGTTTAACTTCTACATAGCTAACCTTTTAACCCTTGTTTTTCCTTATGCCTTAAAAGTTCTTTTAGCTTATTAACAGCTTATTGGTTTAAGCTGTTGGGTCCACTCCATTTTTCCTGCATTCTTATCCACCTTTAGCACTTGTACAAAAAATTCCAGATTTTTCCTTTTAGGTTTAGTATTTTTTATAATTTAATTTAGTTTAAATCGTTTTTAATTCATAATAAATAATTTAAAAATCAGAAAAATAAAATTCTTTTTTCCAAAATTTTCTTTTGTCATTTAGGATTTAGGAAAAAATAATTTGGCATTCCTAGGATCAATATTTCTTAGATTTCATTTTTAGTCTCGCGTTTTCCCGGTTTTTAATTACGTTATTTTCTTTCTTTGTGTTTTGCTTTGTAGATTTTTATGTTTAGGTTTCCCTTAGCCTATTTATGCTTCCCGTAATTGTAGGATATTTAATCAAACACCAAAATCCAAAATCCAATCATCAAGCATTTTAATTTCGAACCAAAAACGAAATCCTCGATTCACACCTCGCTGGGACACGACCCGGGTAATCACTTATCCGGTATCTCACACCGTATTCACGGGTTTTGCACGTTGACCTTTTTCCTAAGAGGTTGACTAGTTGATTCCCAAGTATCACGGGGATCCGATATTATATTTATATATACTACACACGGATCAAATACTCTCCTCGTCGTCTTCATCTTCGTCATCGAGCATGGCAGCTTTATTAAATAAGAAACGCCTTTGTGCTGCTCGTTCTTCGGCGAGTAAATCTTCCATAGATTTACCATGACGATCATCTTGGGTATGTTAAACAGCCAAATCATTAAGTTCATTCCTCACATCTTGAAGTTTTTGGAATAAATCTTTGAAAGCTAACTCCAGAAGTTTATTCCTTGCATCGTGAATTTCTTGGAATAATTCTTGAGGAGATGGTTGAGGCTGAGTTTGAATCGTTTGATACTATGGAGGTTGGTCATGATAAGAATAATCATAATTGTTACAAGGGCCACACTCATAGACAAGCGGGTTCCTCATTTGACAATCAGAGCAATAGTGAGGACCTCCACGGTACTCACAACAATAAGTTGGCTGTGACTGATTCGGTGAATTATATGGATAATGGTCATAACCGAAGTTTTGATTACATGGAACTTGCTCATAGACAAACATGTTCCCTGTTTGACAATCAAAACCCGGCTGAGGACTACTGATGAGTGTGCAAATACTCATCATTTTTGTCTTATCTGAACTGCCAAAACATCCAAAAACACTCAGAAATGCATCAAAATACTGAAAATATCCCAGGGATTGTGTTTTGTATGTTTCAAATGCAAAATGTTTGAAAACAGTTGAAAAATGAACAAAGTTTACAAAATTGGCAGTTTCAGTCCCTCAACTTTCAAAACTTGTCAAATTTAGTCCCTAAGCATTTGTTTTGTAAGAAAAGTCACCAAAGGTCCTTTTTAAATCATAAGTTGTCATATTTAGTCCTTTGGTGAAAAGTTTCAATAATTTACAAGTTTGGTCCCTGCACTTTTAAAAATAACATAAAAGGTCCCTGGAGGTTTAAAAAGTTGAAAATTACATTGGTGGTCCTTGGGTTATTCACATATGGCATGGTTAGTCCTTGGAGATAAATTTCGGATTTTGCTAGAATGGTCCCTGGAATTTCAGAATGTTACATGTTTGGTCCCTAAACCTAAAACTTATCTAATACTAAATCCTAAACCTAACCACTACATTACCCAACCCATCCCCTAAATATAACCCAACCCAGTTATTATATACCCCATCCCAACACACTAGCCCAATCCCAAAACAAAACCAAACCCGACCCTTTTTATTAAACCCAAAAGGTTTGACTCGGTCAAATCCTTCTTCTATACCTTGACCCGCCAAAAACCACCCACCAATACCACCATCTCCACCGCCTTTCTGACACACCCACCCCCTCTTCCTTCCTCCATACTTCACCTAACACTCCCAAAACGCATTCAATGCGTCTTCCCCATCAGTACAGAGGCATGTGCTAATTTTTCCCACTATATCCACTTTTGGCGCCAAAAATCCATTTTGATGGCTCAGATTGATTCAAGGCAAATCAAAGGTGCACAAGTGTTCAGAGATGAAGTGAAGACTTATCCCACCTTAGTATAGTATAAATAGCAATGTATTGTAAGCAAATAGAGTAGTAGTTAAAAATTAGTGTAATCGTATTTTAATTATCAATAGCTGTAATCTTGTAATTTCCCATTCTCAGTTGTAATTCATGTTATAATCAATCTAAGTAACTTTGTTTTAATCACTTATGTTCTAAATTTCAAGTATGCTAAGAATTCAAGTTTTCTATTAAGCTAAGTAATCTCATAGCCTGTTCAAACTTAGTCATAAGCTTCCACACCCTTTCTATAAGCTTATGCAAGCTTATTATAGCTTGTGGTAAGTTTATATAATGTAAATCAGTGCTAAACTGAAGATACAAGAAAAGTCAACAAAAGTCAACCTGAGAAGCTAATAAGCTGTTTTGGGGTGAATAAGCTGATTTGGAAGGATTTTCTGGGTTTTCTAGCTTGTGTTAACAAGCTAGATTGGTTCTTTTCTAGTCCTGCTATCCCAATAGCCCCACCTCAGTTGTAAGCTTTTTGAATTTCTAGCTTAAAATTCCAATTGACTGTGCAATAGCTTATTTGTAGCTTATTATAGTTAAAACCTGTTCATTGGTAGTTGTTAAGTATATTCCATCAGTTTTTGGTCTGTCTTAAATAGCTTTCTTTCATTTTGCTTTAAATCACTTAAAAAGTCCAAAAAATAGTCTTTTATAGCTTAGCTTATTGTACTGCTTAATTTTGCTTTAAAAGTTGCTAAGTAGTACTTAATTAAGTTAGTAAAACCTTAGATATTAGAAATTATAAGTTAAAAAAGGTCTTTGCTTGTAAAAATCCAAAGCAGACCCAAAAAAGGGTGTTTGGTTTAAGCCAGTCAACAAGGTCAAACATAGGAGTACTGCTGATTGACCATTATTCCAACTTCAACCTAGCTTATTTTCACTGATATAAGCTCTTTACAAGTTATAATAGGCCATTTAGATAGATTTGGTAGATTTGCACAACCTGTGGGAATTTTAGAACTCAAAATGTCCAAATAAGCCATAATAAGCTAGAAGCTTATTTGGCTCTTTTCATTGGCATTCCTGAGTTCCATCTAGTCCATATAGAGTATTCACAATAGTTGGTTTAAGTCCCTTGCACTCTACACACTCTGCACACAAAACAGACAAGCAAACTGCATAACTTGTGGATTTTGTGGTTTTTGCAGACCCTAGTAGAATTTTTTAGTGATTCACCATAAGCCCTCATAAGCTAAAAATTTTGGCGCCGCTGCCGGGGTGGTTGTGTTGCGACTATTGTGTAGAGTTTTAGCGATTAGTGATTCGAGATCCTTCTTCTAGAAGTTCCTATTCCCCATAAACCATATAAAAAACAAAAATATTTTTCTTTTCTTTTCTATATATATTATCATATAAAAAATAAAAACACCAAAAATATTTTCCGTTTTCTTTGTTTAAATAAATAACAATAATAAAATTTACCATCGAGAACCAAGACAGAGTACTACCTAACTGGGGGTACGACCATAATAAGTTCCCAAACATCAGATTTAAAACTTGCCTCTGTATCACTTGCGAATATCGGCTCACCTTTGATTGATAAACAAACTATAACGGAGGTTTAAGGATAGTTTGACATTAAATTGTCGGACTGAAAGAAGCGGGTTTTTAAGGAGCATTAATTGCCCACCTTTGCTTCTCCGCCACTCTGTGCGTTTTTCATTTAGAGAGCTACCGTACGCTTGTTGATTATTGGTTTAAGTTCACTTGTGTTTTGATTCGTTCTTGATTTAATTAAAATATTTTATTTAGTGCATGCGCACTCGTTCTTCCACGTCATCAAGCCCTTTACGTGAACTCGTAGATATTCCGAGAAGACGTAATCGTAGACGTGCTGCCCAAATAGTCGAACCCGAGATTCGTACTGTTCTCACTGATAATATGGCAGACGAACGCACAATGGCTGAGATGCTCCAGGCACCCACCGAGGGTTACGGAGATGCCATCGTTTTACCAGCCATCGATTCTGATCATTTTGAACTGAAAACACATTTGATTCAGCTCGTGTCCACAAACCAATTCCATGGGTTTGAACGAGAGGATCCATATGCACACATTCGTTGGTTCAATAAGTTGACCTCTACAATCAATTACAAGAATGTGCCGCAAACAGTTATCAAATTGATGCTATTTCCATTCTCACTTGAGGGGGCAGCCCGGATTTGGCTGGATAAAGAACCCCCTCGATCCATTGAAACCTGGGAAGATCTCGTAAAGAAATTTGTCAATTATTTCTTCCCTCCATCAAAGACGACTAATCTAAAAAATGAAATTGCTGGATTTCGTCAAGGTTTTGATGAAAATTTCGGAGAGGCATGGGACAGATTTAAAGATCTCCTAAGAAAATGCCCACATCACGATTTCACGGTGTTACAACAGATAAATACGTTTTATAATGGGTTGACCCAAAACGATCAAGATGCACTTAACGCAGCCGCCGGTGGCAATATTTTGAATCGTAAACCTAGAGAGGTGGTTGAAATTTGTGAAAATAAATCAAAAGTTCCTATTTCTCGAAACAAAGTGAATGTTCCTGTCACTCCTGCTTCTTCATCCGGTAACTCATCAGAGTTAGCCTTCCTTACGGATTCAATGCGTTGCATGATGAAGGAAATGAAAGAACTGAAGAGTGAAATTCATAAACCGGAACAAATCAAAGCAATAAACAAAGTGTGTGAAACTTGTGGTGGCCCACATGCGTATTATGATTGTCAAGCAACCGATGCTTCTCTTTACCCAGCTCCAGTAGCTGCAGTAAACCAAAATCAATACCGTCCGCATGCTGAGACTCAGTACCGAGCACCGAATGCTATGGTACCACCTGGTTTTCCACCCGTGCAAAATCAGAATAATCAAAATCGCTTTGTTCAAAATCAGGGACAAAATTTTAACAATTCTCAAAATTTCAATCAAAACCGAGGTCAGAATCAGGGTAACTTTAACCAAAAGCCATGGAATGTCCAAAACCATAATCAGACATCCTCAGATGAGTTGCTTAGGCAGTTCATAAAATCTCAAGAGGAGACAAATGGAACTCAATATCAGACAAACCAGTTATTGGTTACCCAAATAAATGACATAAAAAAATCATTAACTGATCTACCTTCTACCTCGGGAGGTCTTCCAAGCAACACTGTTGTCAACCCTAGGGGTGAACTCAAAGCTGTCACTACACGTAGTGGTAAAGCTCATGATGGACTCAAGGTGATAAAGGACCCGGTACTTCCCACTAACAATGGAAGTGCTAAATACGTCCAACCCTCGGTCATCCAAAATTCTACACCCACAATTGCTCCTCAACCGTCAAGAATAGATCCAACTCTATCACGATTTACGGTTAAAAGTTTGTCAACCAAACTTAGTGAGCAAAGAACAGCCAGATATTATTCCGAGATGCTCAATGCTGTTCCTGTCAGTGTACTTGATGACAGTGATGATGATGAAGATACCACTTTCGTCAAAGCTATCACCACTCGGAGTGGTGCTGCTTATGAGGGACCATCTGGTCCTATTCCTCCTCCGTTGTTTGAAATGGAAAAAGAGACGGAGGATACCACGGACAAAGTGCAAATTCCAAACCCACAAAGTACAGCACAAGTCCATCCTCCGGTTGTCCCTAAAAAGAAATCCAAACCAGGAGTTGTCTTTGAATCTATTGAGACTCCTGAAGTCATTGGCCCTAAATCCAAACCTCATATTCCTTACCCATCGCGCTTAAATGAGCAAAAGCTCCGTGAGAAGGCTAGTCAACAAATGGACAAATTCTTTCAAATCTTTAAAGAATTACATTTTGACATAAGTTTTGCGGATGCTATCATTCTGATGCCCAAATTTGCATCAACAATCAAACACTTATTAAGCAACAAGGAAAAACTGATTGAAATGGCTAAAACTCCATTAAATGAGAACTGCTCAGCGGTTATCTTAAAAAAGCTTCCGGAAAAGCTTGGAGATCCTGGAAAGTTTCTATTACCTTGTGTATTTCCGGGAATGGTTGAATGCTATGCCTTGGCCGATCTTGGTGCAAGCATCAACCTGATGCCTCATTCAGTATGGAAGAAACTTTCTCTTCCGGCTCTTACTACTACATGCATGACTCTTGAGCTTGCAGATCGAACCATATCTCATCCATGCGGCATTGCCGAAGATGTGTTTGTGAAAGTAGGTAAGTTCCATTTTCCAGCTGACTTTGTGGTTGTTGAATTTGACGCAGATCAAAAGGTTCCTCTCATTCTTGGAAGAGGATTCCTAAAAACGGGCCATGCTCTTATTGATGTATTTAAGCATGAGATCACACTGCGTGTGGGTAATGAAGCTGTTACCTTTAACCATGATCAAACATCGAAGTACTCCTCAAATTATGACTCTAAATCGGTTAACCGAATTGATGTCATTGATATTGCTTCAAAGGAGTACTCTCAAGAAAGTATTGGTTATTTTCATAATTCTGTGAGTGGTGATCCACCCACATCTTCTCTATCTGTCATTTCCGACTCTTCCCCTTCTCTCACTCCGTTTGAGGGAAGTAATTTCAATTTGGAAGAGATCGAGGCTTTTCTCAAGTGTGATTCATTTCTGGAAGGAATTGATGACGCTGAGATTGATCTGGAGGGAGATATTCTTCTTCTTGAGAAATTGTTGAATCAGGACAGTTCTCCTCCACTCCCTCCCGTTGAACTTCATAATAAGGAAGTCAAATCAGTTGAGAAAAACGATGAGTTTCCTGAGGTCGAACTCAAAGACTTACCACCTCATCTTGAGTACGCATTTTGGAGGGTGATGATAAATTACCCGTCATTATTGCTAAAGATTTAAGTGATGAGGAAAAGACTGCTCTAATAAAGGTCTTGAAGTCACACAAGCAAGCCATTGCTTGGAAACTCTCCGACATAAAGGGTATCGACCCTGAATTTTGTACTCACAAGATTTTAATGGAGGATGACTTTAAACCAGCAGTCCAACATCAAAGAAGGGTGAATCCTAAAATCCACGATGTTATCAAACAAGAGGTTCTCAAACTTCTTGATGCAGGATTGATTTATCCCATCTCTGATAGTCCTTGGGTTAGTCCCATTCACTGTGTTCCAAAAAAGGGTGGCATAACTGTTGTCACAAATGATGAAAATGAGTTGATTCCAACTCGATTGGTTACGGGGTGGCGTGTTTGCATTGACTATCGTAAGTTAAATGATGCCACACGAAAAGACCATTTTCCTCTGCCCTTTATGGATCAGATGCTTGAGAGATTAGCGGGAAACGAGTACTATTGTTTCCTTGATGGTTTCTCGGGTTACTTTCAAATTCCCATTGATCCACAAGATCAAGAAAAGACTACCTTTACATGCCCTTATGGAACCTTTGCTTATAAACGTATGCCTTTTGGCTTATGTAATGCTCCAGGCACGTTCCAGAGATGTATGATGGCCATATTTACCGATATGATCGGGAAAACTATGGAGGTCTTTATGGATGACTTCTCGGTCATTGGGAATTCATTCGAAACATGTCTCTCCCATTTAGAAAACATGTTGAAAAGGTGTAAAGACACCAATCTTTGTCTAAATTGGGAGAAGAGTCACTTTATGGTCAAAGAGGGCATTGTCCTCGGCCATAAGATATCAAAGAACGGGATTGAGGTTGACAGATCTAAAGTGGATGTCATTTCTAAATTACCTCATCCCACTACCGTCAAAGGTATTAGGAGTTTTTTGGGTCATGCCGGTTTCTATCGTAGATTCATACAAGATTTTTCTAAAATCGCCCGGCCTATGACTCATCTTCTTGAAAAGGATGCTCCTTTTATCTTCTCACCTGAGTGCATCAAAGCTTTTGAAACATTAAAGAAAAAGCTTACTGAAGCACCCATTCTAGTTGCCCCCGACTGGGATTTTCCCTTTGAGCTCATGTGCGATGCAAGTGATTTTGCTATCGGTGCAGTCCTGGGGCAACGAAAAGCTAAACATTTTCAGCCTATCCACTACGCAAGTAAAACCATGACTGAAGCTCAAACTCATTACACCACTACATAAAAAGAATTATTGGCTGTGGTGTATGCATTTGAGAAGTTTCGGCCATATCTGATCTTGACAAAATGTGTAGTGTATACGGATCACTCGGCTCTCAAATATCTCTTTGCAAAACAAGATGCAAAGCCGAGATTGCTCCGTTGGGTTCTCCTCCTGCAAGAATTTGATATCACCATACGTGATAAAAAAGGAGCTGAGAACCTAGCTGCTGATCATCTATCCCGATTAGAGAACCCACACCAAGATGTTTTCGAGAAAAAGGAAATAAATGAAACATTTCCTCTCGAGACACTCAATGCGGTTACTTTTCGTGGAGATTCTACTACCCCGTGGTTTGCTGACTTCGCAAATTACCATGCGGGTAACTTCATAGTGAAAGGGATGTCGACCCAACAGAAGAATAAATTCTTCAAGGATGTTAAACATTACTTCTGGGACGACCCCTACTTATTCAAAATCTGTGCGGATCAAGTCATCCAACGGTGTGTTTACGGACAGGAAGCTATTGACATTCTCAAAGCTTGCCATGCTGGACCCACTGGGGGCCATCATAGTCCAAACTACACCGCCAAAAAGGTGTTTGATTCTGGGTTTTATTGGCCCACAATCTATAAGGATGCCCAAGATCTCATCAAAACTTGTGAAGCTTGTCAGCGTCACGGAAATATTTCACAACGGAATGAAATGCCACAAAATGCTATTCAAGTTTGTGAAATCTTTGATGTCTGGGGCATTGACTTTATGGGGCCATTTCCATCATCTCGAGGAAATAAATACATTCTCGTGGCTGTTGACTATTTGTCAAAATGGGTTGAAGCAAAAGCTTTGCCCACTAATGATGCCCGAGTTGTTGTAAAATTCCTGAAAGCTCTTTTTGCCCGTTTTGGAACTCCACGTGCTATAATCAGTGATCGTGGTACGCATTTTTTCAATGAAAAATTTGATAAAGTCATGCAAAAGTATGGTGTAACTCACCGTCTTTCTACTGCGTATCACCCACAAACAAGTGGACAAGTAGAAGTTTCAAATCGGGGTATTAAAAGAATTCTGGAAAGGACTGTAGGAGAAAATCGTGCATCCTGGTCGGATAAATTGGATGATGCATTATGGGCCTTTTGTACAGCTTACAAAACACCCATCGGGTGTACGCCTTACAAGCTTGTGTACGGAAAGGCATGTCATCTACCGATCGAATTAGAGCACAAAGCCTACTGGGCCTTGAAACATGCTAACTTTGACCTCCAAACTGCGGGTGATCACCGTAAAGTTCAAATGAATGAATTAAATGAACTGCGTGATCAAGCATACGAGAACTCTTTGATCTACAAAGAAAAGACAAAGAAGATTCATGACTCTAAAATCAAGAACCGCGTCTTTAATGTTGGTGATCGAGTCCTTCTTTTCAATTCAAGATTAAAGATCTTCTCAGGCAAACTCAAATCCCGTTGGTCTGGTCCATTCACTATTACAAAGGTTTATCCATATGGTACCGTTGAGTTATCTCAAACTGACGGGCCTAATTTCAAAGTGAATGGTCATCGTTTAAAACACTACTTTGGAGAGGACATACCACCCATGGTTGTCCCGGATCTTCAAACTTTCCCCATGAACCAATGAATGCGGGGATCGAGTCAAGCTAGTGACTCGGTGAACAAAAACATTAGCAAAACATGGGTTTTCACCCGTGTCTCTGTTTTCTTTCTCTGTTCTACCACCTAGTGTGGGGGAGATGCCCCACATGTTATATAAAAAAAAAAATGTGTGTATATAAAATAATGGCTATTAGTATTTCCCTTTCACGTTCTAAGTGTTGGTTTAACAACCGGTTCTTTGAATATTGAGGGCAATATTCAGTTCTAAGTGTGGGGGGGAATTCTAGCGAATTTGATCAAATGTACCATCTAGTACCCCCATTTTTAGCCAAAATTTTAAAATTTTTTCTCACTTAGAACGCAATAAATGGTTATCAGTCCGCCATGTCTAACCCACATAAGGATTGGCTAATCCGAGAGCAAACGGCTCTTGGTAAAGATATCTCAAATCCGTTTATGGCTTACAATTTGCCTAAAATTGTATGGTATTCAACTCGCCATATCTTTATAAGTAAAGAGTTGGCTAGCCCGCAAGGTTATGGCTTGTGGTTAAGGCAAGTGAAAAACCATAATTGGTAATCAGCTCACCAAAGATAATAGTTGTAATTTATCTAAGAGTTGGCTAGTCCAGAAGCAAACGGCTTCTGGTAAAGACAAATCAAAACCGTTGACAGCTGATGGTTTGCTCAAAATCATTTGGTTATCACTGTACCAAAGTTTCACATACTAAAACATTGGCTACTCCAGAAGTAATGGCTTTTGGTAAAGAGAAAAATCCATTAAAACTTCATAAAAGATTGCTAGGGACTAGCAATAGTTTAGTGTGGGGGATTGATGAGTGTGCAAATACTCATCATTTTTGTCTTATCTGAACTGCCAAAACATCCAAAAACACTCTGAAATGCATCAAAATACCGAAAATATCCCAGGGATTGTGTTTTGTATGTTTCAAATGCAAAATGTTTGAAAACAGTTGAAAAACGAACAAAGTTTACAAAATTGGCAGTTTCAGTCCCTCAACTTTCAAAACTTGTCAAATTTAGTCCCTAAGCATTTGTTTTGTAAGAAAAGTCACCAAAGGTCCTTTTTAAATCATAAGTTGTCATATTTAGTCCTTTGGTGAAAAGTTTCAATAATTTACAAGTTTGGTCCCTGCACTTTTAAAAATAACATAAAAGGTCCCTGGAGGTTTAAAAAGTGGAAAATTACATTTGTGGTCCTTGGGTTATTCACATATGGCATGGTTGGTCCTTGGAGATAAATTTTGGATTTTGCTAGAATGGTCCCTGGAATTTCAGAATGTTACATGTTTGGTCCCTAAACCTAAAACTTATCTAATACTAAATCCTAAACCTAACCACTACATTACCCAACCCATCCCCTAAATATAACCCAACCCAGTTATTATATACCCCAGCCCAACACACTAGCCCAATCCCAAAACAAAACCAAACCCGACCCTTTTTATTAAACCCAAAAGGTTTGACTCGGTCAAATCCTTCTTCTATACCTTGACCCGCCAAAAACCACCCACCAATACCACCATCTCCACCGCCTTTCTGACACACCCACCCCCTCTTCCTTCCTCCATACTTCACCTAACACTCCCAAAACGCATTCAATGCGTCTTCCCCATCAGTACAGAGGCATGTGCTAATTTTTCCCACTATATCTACTTTTGGCGCCAAAAATCCATTTTGATGGCTCAGATTGATTCAAGGCAAATCAAAGGTGCACAAGTGTTCAGAGATGAAGTGAAGACTTATCCCACCTTAGTATAGTATAAATAGCAATGTATTGTAAGCAAATAGAGTAGTAGTTAAAAATTAGTGTAATCGTATTTTAATTATCAATAGCTGTAATCTTGTAATTTCCCATTCTCAGTTGTAATTCATGTTATAATCAATCTAAGTAACTTTGTTTTAATCACTTATGTTCGAAATTTCAAGTATGCTAAGAATTCAAGTTTTCTGTTAAGCTAAGTAATCTCATAGCCTGTTCAAACATAGTCATAAGCTTCCACACCCTTTCTATAAGCTTATGCAAGCTTATTATAGCTTGTGGTAAGTTTATATAATGTAAATCAGTGCTAAACTCAAGATACAAGAAAAGTCAACAAAAGTCAACCTGAGAAGCTAATAAGCTGTTTTGGGGTGAATAAGCTGATTTGGAAGGATTTTCTGGGTTTTCTAGCTTGTGTTAACAAGCTAGATTGGTTCTGTTCTAGTCCTGCTATCCCAATAGCCCCACCTCAGTTGTAAGCTTTTTGAATTTCTAGCTTAAAATTCCAATTGACTGTGCAACTGCTTATTTGTAGCTTATTATAGTTAAAACCTGTTCATTGGTAGTCGTTAAGTATATTCCATCAGTTTTTGGTCTGTCTTAAATAGCTTTCTTTCATTTTGCTTTAAATCACTTAAAAAGTCCAAAAATAGTCTTTTATAGCTTAGCTTATTGTACTACTTAATTTTGCTTTAAAAGTTGCTAAGTAGTACTAAAAAAAGGGGTGTTTGGTTTAAGTCAGTCAACAAGGTCAAACATAGGAGTACTGTTGATTGACCATTATCCCAACTTCAACCTAGCTTATTTTCACTGATATAAACTGTTTACAAGTTATAATAGGCCATTTAGATAGATTTGGTAGATTTGTGCAACCTGTGGGAATTTTAGAACTCAAAATGTCCAAATAAGCCATAATAAGCTAGAAGCTTATTTGGCTCTTTTCATTGGCATTCCTGAGTTCCGTCTAGTCCATATAGAGTATTCATAATAGTTGGTTTAAGTCCCTTGCACTCTACACACTTTGCACACAAAACAGACAAGCAGACTGCATAACTTGTGGATTTTGTGGTTTTTGCAGACCCTAGTAGAATTTTTAAGTGATTCACCATAAGCCCTCATAAGCTAATTTTCTGGATAATTAAGCTCACCCAGCTTGTGTTCATTGTGGTATTTTTAGTTTGATTTTTAGAACCTTTTTAAGCCCTCAAATCAAGGCCTGCAAAAGGGCTTTTCTGCCCTGCACCACAGCAACTCAGTGTATACTGAGTGCTTTTGGTTGCTGAACTCACCTCCTTTGTGGCTTATATAGATAAGCTTAGGCCTTGCTTTTTGCATTTCTGAATAGCTCATAGTATAAGCAATCTTTTGCCCCCATAAAAGTTCTCATTTATCAGCTTATTAACTGCTTAATCTGCCTTGCAAATTAGCCAATTTCCTGAGTTTCTGTGTGATTTTGCAACTGATTAAGTGACCATTTGATTAATCTGTGGAATAAGCTCTTATAATTAAGTTGTTTTAAGCTTATAGTAGGGTATTAAACCTGTCCTGAGCATTTGGTAGGCTTTTGTGCTTATTAGCTTATTGACTCAACTGCTTATCTGTCCAACTGCTTATTAAGGCTTATTAAACTTTTGATTTTAATTTTCCTAGCTTTTAAATATTAATTTAGACTTATCCTGAATTTTTCAGATTTTTCCTAAGTCATTTGATATTTTTAATCTTTTTAATTAGTTTCTATTAGTAATTAAATCATAATAAATAGAATATTAATCAGAAAAATATAATTTTAATTTTCATAATTTTCTTTTATTAAATAGAATCCAGAAAAAATATAATCACATTTTTAGACCTTAAGAAAAACAAAAATAGAAAAATAGTGATAGCTTCTATTTAATAGAATTTATTTTTTTTTTAATTTTAATTAAGCAAGTTTCATTTTTATAATTTTCTTAGCTTCTTTTAACTTAATAATATTTATAGAAAAAGTTTTAGAATTTTCTTTGTTTATTTAGTATTTATTATAATTTAAATTAGTTTTAAATAATTATTAAATAATAAATAATTAATAATAATTAAATAAAAAGTATAAAAAATATAATTTAAGTTTTTAAATAAGTTTTAAGTCATTTTATATTTTTAGGTTTTAAATTTCATATATTTCAGTTTTTGTCCCATTTTAGATTTCCTGTTACTCATTTTTAGTTTAATTCGCGTTTAATTTTCTTGTGTATATCTGTTTTTAATTTGTTATTTAGAATTATTAAAAAGCAAAAATCCAAAATATCTAATCATCTGTCACTCTAATCCTAACTTTCCACAGTTTGCCCATTCACACCTCGTTGGAAAACGATCCGGGTAATTACTTACCTGGCTTCACACTACACACGAACGTGAGTTTTTGCAAGTATCCTTTTTCACAAAGGGGTGATTTGTAATTATTCACGCGTATCCGCTGTCTGCATTTATTTATAAGTGTATTCAGCACGGATCAACTACCTCGACAAGACTCACACGAGTATGTCTCCATCGGGTGTTGTGGGGGCTGGTTGAAAAGGTCGGTTGTTTCATGGTAAGAATAAGGATTTTGGTCATAGACAAACCCGTTTCCCGATTCCACAATGCTACAACCGGGACAATTCCCACCATTATGAGGACCCCCACACCATTCACAAGAATAATGGTAAGATGAAGACATAAAGAAGAAGAATTAAACGGATAGAGGGTGAGAGATAAAGAATTTAACGGATAAGAGGAATGAGAAGAATATTTTTGTTTTTTTTATAATTTAGAAACTTTGAAAAACACAAAAGAAAAGGGAAAATAAATTTGAAAGGAAAATATTTTTGAGTTTTTAGAATAAGATAGTATTTACAAATGAAAAGGATAACTTCACGAGGAAGGGTCTTCAAAACACGAATCGATAAACGGAAATCACGAACTCACTTCAACCGTCCCCGGCAGCGGCGCCAAAAATTGATTCGCGGGAATCAATTGTGTAATTTATTTCCAAGGAAACACAAGTGAAGTATGTGTAACCCGGTTCGTTATCCTCGATGAAGGATGAATGGAATTTGTGATTCGGTTTGTGATCGTGAGGATTGAATAGTGAGAATAAAGAGATATTTGGTTTTAAGCTAATTTTCCTAAGTTCTAATTAATAAAAGAAAATTTAAAAAAAAAGAATTATATTTTTCTGATTATTATTTAATTTACTACGAATTAAAAACTAAATTAAAAAGAAAAATAGATTAAAAATATTAATGGAAACTAAAAATTACGGAAAAATACAGGAAAGTCCTAAGGGTAAAGCTGAACCTAGGAAAAATAAGCTGGGACCAACTACTTATTCGGATAAGCAGTAAATAAGCTAAAGGGGAAAATAAGCAATAGAATGAAAACTGGGTTAAAAGGATAAGGGTGTAAAGATAAACCAAATCAAGACCCTAGGGTAGTTGGTTAACGTGTGTGTTGTGTGAGGTTATATGAGCAAGAGGTCACAGGTTCGAACCTGGCCTCTACCTTTTTGCTACTAACTTATTTTTTTTTTTCTTTTAACAAACTTAAAAAGCACTTATAAATAAGCAATATTTATAAAGACAACAATTTTAACAAACTAGAAATAAACCAAATCAAGCTATGGGAAACAGATCAGTCAACTAAAAGAGGGAAATAAGCATAGGCTAATAAACAAAATAAGCTATTAAGCTACTATAAGCTAGAACAGAACTGAAATAAGTTGAAGAATCTAAAAGCACACTGAATTCAACAAAAGGAATGAGCAACAGCAGAAGCAATAAGCTATAAAGCACTAAATATGAAATAAGCTGAATGGGAATACTAGCAGGCTTAACACAGTCCTAAGGGGGTAAATTCAAGCTGATTTAAAGGCTAGAAAACAATAAGCTAGGATATAAAAAGCTAAAATATGAAAAGATAAGCTACTAAATAACTAGAATACAAAATCTCATACTCTAAAGAGCTGAATCTCAGCTTATAAATAAGCTGAGAAAAGGTTGCTAGGGACTGAAGTAGGCTGATGTGCAGGGCACATAACAGCCTGCAGAGGCTTATTTGCAGACCTACAATAAGCTCATGAATAAGCTCATGAGTCAAAAATAAGCTGAAATAGATGTAGACTAACTTGTAAGCTATTTGAAAAACAAAAATTAGAATCTGAAAACTACTATAACTAGCTAAAAAAAAAGATTGAAAAGGGGCTGAATGAGACTGAATTGGGAAAAGTGCAGGCAACTAATACAAAAGGATAAACAACAATCAAAACCTATAGAAATGAAACCAACTGAAGTTAATCCACTACACTAACAGTTTTTTGACTAGAAAAATGCCAAAAGCTATTATGAAAATAGCTTTTGGCTATAATAAGCTGCTCAGTTCAAAACTGAGCCTTAATTCCTATAACAACTGAACCATTACTGTGAAAACCTCCAAACAAGCTCTAATCTCAAATCAAACACCTAATATAAGCTACACTAGGGAAGGTCAAAACTGACCCAAGAGCACATGAACAGTGGTCACCATTTTGACCCGTTTTTACACTAAACCAAACAGTCCTTTGTCTTTGATTGTTTTATATTTTGAACAAGGAAAACCAAATTAAGCTGAGCTTAAGGAACTAGGATATTAAAATGACACGAATATAGCACAAACAAGTGAAATTAAGCTGAAAAGTAGCACTGAGAATAAGCAATAAGCTAGGTTTGACTTTAGTTGACTTTTGATTATTTTGAAATTAAACAGAACTAAGCAACAATAAACTAACAATAAGCTGTCACAGGCTTATGTTAGCTTATTTAAACTGGAAAGGGAAACTTTTAAACTTGAAACAACAATAAATTTAAAGTACTGGATTAGCAGTTAACTCGAATTTTATTGAAGTTAAAACAATACAAAGTTTTTAAAAGTAAATTAAGACTGAAATTAAAGTTACAATACTTGGAATAATGAAAGACAGAATTTCAAAGGCAATAAGCTTAAAAACAGAAATAAGCATAATTTACACTACGAAATTGGTCTAAAAGCAGTGACAACTCTCTCTTGGTGTCTTCATTCCCTTAAATAGCCATCCAAAAAGCTTCTATGATCACTACTCATCAAATCCCACCATTGGTTTGGCTTGGATATCATCTCAGCCGTTGAATTGAGTTTTTGGCGCCAAATGTGGTGGATTGGATTTCCAACTTGGCAGAGCACGTGGCAAGTGGGTTAGCATGTGAGGAGGGGGTTGGAGTGTGTAGGTGAAGATAGCAGAATAGGGTGTGGGTTTGTCAGGGATAAGGTAAGTGGTAATGGCGGGTAATGGTTTTGGGAGAAGGGTTGACCATTGTATTTGACCC
Source organism: Artemisia tridentata subsp. tridentata (assembly GCA_021014915.2). Classification (NCBI taxonomy): domain Eukaryota; kingdom Viridiplantae; phylum Streptophyta; class Magnoliopsida; order Asterales; family Asteraceae; genus Artemisia; species Artemisia tridentata. The sequence goes on along the minus strand of CP139506.1, from coordinate 41,456,787 downwards.
TATATTAGCTAAAAAACAAGAGTGGGCTGGAAATGATTATGGGCATGGGTTTGTGGGTTTTAAGTTATGGGTTGGGTTTTTTATTTAAAAGGATAGGGATTTTATTAGTTTAGGATTAAAAATGGATTTTAGTGTTAGGTTAAAGGACTAACTTTGCCAAATCTGAAAATCCAAGGACTAATTATGCCAATTTTGAAAATTATCTCCAAGGACCAATCTTGACATTTTGATATTCTTGGAGGTTGACTTTTGACAACTTGACCCATATCCCGGTCCAAACTCGTAAATTTATTCCCCGTCCTCGGCTTTTCACGATTTTTCAATCTTGTGCTCGGTTTTGTCTATTTTTGCCCTGTTTTCAATCCTTTTGTACCTAAAACACATAAAACATAAACCAAGGATATCTGCAGTATAATTCGGGTGTTTTTGGTCATTTTGTATCATTTATGGGTATAAAATGATGAGTATTTACACACTCATCAATGAAAGAGTTAGGATATGAACCAGTAGGTATGGACTTTTATTTTAAGTTACCTAATTCTAATTTAGATAATGGTATAAGAAAATTAGAAACTGATAATGATGTGTTGGAATTGTTGAAGAATGTAGCTAAGTATAAGGTTATTGATGTATATGTTGATCACTCTGTTCCTAAGGAACCTAAGATTGTAGAACCTGCTTTGCTAGAAAATGTAACTGATAATACTCATGAGGTACTAGAATTAGAGGATAATGAGGTAAGTGAGGATGAGTGGTTAAGGAATTGCATAAACAAGGTTGGAAGGTTGAATAAGAATGTAGGCCAGTCAAATAAGAATGAAAGCCCAAATGTAGATGTTGGTAACAATGGTTCTGAGAGTGACCATGGTTCAGATAGTGAACATGGTTCAGATAGTGACAGTGATGATAGTGACTTTGTAGTTGATGAAGACCAGTTGGTGAATGATGTAGAGGTTGATATGGCTGAATTTGGGAGTAAAATAGATACAAATGCAGAATGGGTTGAATGTGTAGATAGTGTAGAAAAAACTACTGAGGTGGTACAGGATGAGGATGTTGATTATGAAGAGTTTGTTAGTGGGAGTGACTCAGATGATGAAGGTGAGAGGAGAAAAGCATTAAGGAAGGTGTGTAAGATGAATAAGGTTCATGCTGGTAGTGAGGGTAATATATGGAAAGAAAATTTCTTTGTTGGTCAAACTTTTGGTAATAGCAAACTCATAAAGGAGATGGTCACAAGGGTAGCAGTTGAACAAAGAAGAGAGTTGTGGCTAAAGAAGAATGACAAGCTTAGGGTCAGGGCAGTTTGTAGAGGAAAGATACCAAATTTTACATCTAATAATGAGCCAGAATTAAATGGGCCAGATGATGGGCCAGAAGTTAAGGGTAAGCCCATTAAGTCCAAAACAGCTAGTGGCTTTAAAATTAGGTCAAAAAGTGTCTCTATTAAACATAGTAAACCTGAATGCCCTTGGTCTTTGCACTGCTCAAAGTTACCAAATGAGGATTCATGGCAAGTCAAAACCTTTTATGATGTTCACAAATGTTTACAGTCAAGAACTGTGAAGAAATGCACAACAACCTTCTTGTCAAAAGAAATAGAGAAAGCAATTAAACCTAATCCAAAAATTCCTTTGAGTGCTCTTAAAGATCAGTTGTAGAAAAAACTTGAGGTTGGGATTTCAAAACAAAAACTGCAAAGAGCTAAGCAGATGGCCAAAGAAAGAGTGATTGGTGATTATACAAAGCAGTATGCAATGCTGAGAGATTATCTTATTGAATTACAAAAACAGAATCCAGATACAACTGTTAGGATTGATCTAGAAAGACCAAATGACCCCATAAGAGTTTTGGAAAGGAAGTTCAAGAGGGTTTATATATGTTTAGGTGCTTTGAAAGAGGGTTTTAAGAAAGGAAAGAGAGATTTGTTGGGGTTGGATGGTTGTTTTTTTTCTGGTCCATTCCCTGGTCAAGTGCTTACAGCAGTAGGGGTAGATCCTAACAATGGAATTTACCCACTAGCTTATGCTATTGTGGAGGCTGAAACAAAAGAGAGCTGGAAATGGTTTCTAGATTGGCTTGGTGATGATCTCAATCTATTCAGCAACTCAAACTTTACCTTCATAACTGATAGGTAAAAGGTATGATTACTAATTATCTTGTTTTTAAATTATTTTAAGTTTTATTGTTATCTCAACATAGATACTTGTTGTATATTAGGGTGTGATACCAGCAATTGCAGAGACATTTCTATGTGCTGAACATAGGTATTGTGTAAAGCATATATATGACAACATGAAGCTGTCATGGAGAGGGCAGATGTACAAAGATTAGTTATGGAACTGTGCCACCTCAACAACTGTTCAGATGTTTGACATTAAATTTTACATTGAAACCTGTGGTGATTTTTTCTTTAAATTGACATACACACACCACATTAGACACAAACCATCAAACAAAAAACTTCTAAAAAAATGAGTTCAAAGCCTGATGTCATTGAACTTTCATCTGATGCAAGCTCTGGTAACAAAAAGGGAAAGGGAAAGATGGAACTTTCATCCAAGTCAAGCATTGACTTAAGCTCATTTAATGATAGCTGGGTGTCCAGCTATCATTCAACATTTGAAGAAGATGAATGTGTTTCAAAAAAGGGTACAAGGTTGGAAGCTGAGTCAGTAAAGGCTATAAGTGATCAAGGAGTCTCAAACAAGGCTGCAAGTGTGTGGGCTAGCTACCATGTTAACACTACTCTTGTTAAAGGTCAGCCACTCTATGATGAAAGGGTTCAAGAGCTTGGCCTACCAAATGGTCACAATTATGAAGTAATCCAGGGACAGAGGTGGAAGAGAGGGAAAGGGAAATGAATCATGGGCTAGTTTAACAACCTTCTATGTAATGTCTTTAACTTCTGATGGCAGTTTAACAACATCTATGTAATGCAACTATGTATCATCCTACTATGCAATCAAAAATGCATCTATGTATGCATTAATGAAATAAAAGTTAAAGACTACTTGTTTGTCAAGTTGAAACTTCTCATTTTCATTCATTTTAACCCAAAATACAACCTGCATAACCACTTGACTGTCTTGCTAAAATACCCAAAATACATTCATACCATACTGATTCACTAAATCAAGCATATCACTTTAACACTAAATACAGGAAAAAAAACAACCAACTGATAATCAACCGCTTCTTGAGTCTTTTAGCTTCATGACCTTTTTCAAGTACTTCTCCTTCTAGCCGATTCATTGAAATTAGTAGACCAGGAATGATTTGCACAACCCTCTCACACATAGGAGGATCATACCAATCTACGAACCCACAATTTGATACCTATGTACGAAATCCAAAAATTAGGTCAAAATGGGGGTTTTTTAAAAATACAAAATTAAAGACTTACTCTTTTAGTACAACAATAGAATCTTCTTCCTGGGTTAGAAGGTGTCCATGAAGTTTTGATGATGGCTACTGATCCACACCGATTGCATCTCACCATTGTGTGTTGATGTTTGTTTGTGTGTAACGGGTCAAAAAATGGAAGGAAGAAGAAGAAGATAAAGAAGTATTAAAGAAACATGGAAAGACTATATTACCCCCCACATATTATACACCTCAGAAGATAACTTGGTCAACTGACAGGTATGTTGGTCAAGGGACCAGATCCGTATGGGTCGTAAACCACAGGGACTGAATCCGGGTTTTTTAAAGCACAGGGACCTTTTTCAAATGACCCGGTAAACCACAGGGATGATTTTTGATATTTACTCTTTAAAAAATAAAAAAAAACAAACCCATTGTGCGATACCAGATTTAGAACTTAGAAGACATGTTCAGGTTGCTCATACCATTCCTCTGGATCATAGCTCTTTTTCTTATCCCCATGTCTTTCAACTCGGTCATAGACCGCCCACGATCACGGTCCATATGTTCAACATCATGCACCTTGTAATCCTGATCTATGTCCCTGTCCTTCTCGTGATGGCGGTCACGGCCACGGGTACTATGATCACGACGTTCTGACCGGTCACGGCGATCATGGCCACGATCGCCCCTACCTAACTTCCTGTCATGATCACGATCATGGTACCTATCATCTCTGTATTCCCGATCCCACTCACGAGACTTTTCTCGTTCTCGGTTTCATTCTTCAGTAGCTCTTGGCTCTACAGATCGAGCTTTTGATAACGGAAAGTACGGCTTGGAATTTTTTTGTTTTATTTTATTTTTGTTTTTTTTAATGGAAAAGTGACGGTTGTTTTGTATAATTAGGGTTTGACGGGTTGGCCTAAGGTGAAGGCGGCTCAACATAGCCACCTAGGTCTGAGGATCAGACCTGCTCCGATACCATGTTAGCTTGATAAAACCCCGTAGGCTATAATGTTTATTCGTCAGATATTTATAAAGCAATATACCTGTAAACCCTAATGGACCCAACCCACAAGTCGGGCTTGGGCCATGTTGGGAATTAAACCAACAGTTGGTACTGTTTCATACATAAATTAGTACTGCTGAAGAACGTTCAAGAATACACTAACAATACTAAGTCAGTTAGTACTGTTGGAACAAGAAATTAGTACTGTTTATCAGATAAAGACAAAATCGTGCATGGATAAATATAGAAAAGATATGATGAATATCTTATTTGTATAGATTGATACGAATATAGTTTTACTTGTATATGACTCCTTTTTCTATAAAAGGAGATCCTAATTAGGGTTTTAATTAAAAAAGTAACTAACTCATATACATCCCTAAGTACGATTTATTGTAAGAGCTTCAAGGTTGTCGAACCCTGGTGATATTGTAGATCATCCGTATTGTGGAAAACTAGAAGGGGGGTTGAATAGTTTTACGTCTTTTTAATTTATGAAAACTTTTGTTTACTTTTTAAAACTTCGATTCTATCTTATGTGAATTCAACTCTTGATCAATATGAACATATATAAGCAAATATGGATAAGTAATGCAAGTAAGATAAATATAATGAAATAAGAGAGAGAGATGAAAAGATCAAACCACAACACGGAGATTTATAGTGGTTCGGCTACAAGGACACCTTCCTTGCCCTACTCCACTCCTCGAGTCACCTACTCGAGAGTTTTCTTCACTATGTCAACAAACTCCCTTATGGCGGAGAAACCTTACACAACTTTAGCTTACACCGGCTTAACGACACAAAGCTAGATGTCGAGTCCTAATCGTAGCTAGAACCAATCTCACAACTTATACACAACTTCTACACGACTTAATCACGACTTCTTCACAACGGCTTCACGACTTCTTCACGACTTCTTCACGACTTCTTCACGACTTCTTCACGACTTCTTTTTCACGACTACTTCACGACTACTTCTTCACAACTACTTCACAACTACTTATTCACAACTACTTCACAACTAATTTTCAACACCACTACGTAATTACACTTAGATCTACTTATCACAACTACACAACACTTTACACAACAACACAATTGAATGAGGTAAGTAATAACACTTCTTCACTAGTTGAAGTAGAGTTCTTCTTTTGTACTTTTGGTGGTGGAAGCTTGGATCACTTAGAAACCAAAGCTTAAGATTATATGATCAAGGGATTTTGAAGATATGAAATGTGATTTAAAACAGAAAGTTTTAGTGTGCAAAAGGTGAGTAAAAGTCCAGGAGAAGGCTGTTATTTATAGGAGAAAAATTGGACAGCTGGAGGTCTACTGGAACGGGGGCGGTCCCCTTAAATAGGGGGCGGTCCCCTTAATAATTAAGGGGGCCGCCTAGTAAAATTAAGGGGGCCGCCCCTTCTGGCCATTGGCCAATTTTGTCCTTTTGTGGGGAAGGTTTTTCTGGAACATTTTAACTGATTTTGGTTAAAAATTTGAATTCATATTTTTATAAAAGATTAAACATTTTTATTTAATACCAAAAATGTTTTTCAAAAATATATAAAATGTTTTTGATGTTTTATAAAAAATCTAGTTACAAAGAAAATGTTCCTTTGATCATATAATGCATTAAGCATTAGTTCATTCATACCTTAAGTGATTTGAGTTGTAGAAATAGATATTTACAACTAAATACTTGTTTACGTCATAATTTTCCGATTAATGATTTTACATTTTGTGATTATCAAAACGTAGAGTGATGCGTGGTTTTGTAACCTTACAACAGGTTTTACCTCTCGAGGGATCTCAAGAGGCTTACAACCCCACCAGGCAGTGTACCTGACCGATGTAGTATAGTGTAGTGGTAAGTACGGGGGATTGATCGTTCTCCACAGGGAATAGTGTTCGTTAGGTGTGAAAGGCTACTCTAATTAGGTCTAAGGGTTGAGGAAGATTCTTTTTATGTTTTTATAATTTTATGAAAGCAAGTAAAATCTCGGTTTTGAAGGAGTGGGCGGAATTAGTTGCTAGTCAACTAACCCAAATTACTACAAATGCAAATAAAATAAAATAGCAAAAATGAAAAGTGGTGAGAAACTTATGTGTAGAGAAATGTGTTTACTTAGATTTCCTTACTCCCTAACTATCTTTTACCGGTTAATTAGTGTGTATTAGTTGCGTGGATGACGGGTGTATTCCTTAATACCATTCGTGGGGTGGCGTACTTACTTCCCCAAACTCTACAAGCTCCTACTTCACTCCTATGTCGAGCCGGCTAGGAAGCTCCTAACATGGGATCACTAGAATTCGCTTGTGCATTAAATACAACCATAAAAACCTTTAGTACGCGTTTGGTTCATGTTTCTTAAGACGTTCAAGGAAGTTACCGAATAGGAAGTTAGCCAGTTTTCTTAAGCCTAACATAGATAAACAATCATCCAATACAACTAACAACACACTAACAACCAATAATCAATAGCTAGGTTTCATTAGATCTAAGCAAACACAAGATAAAATTAGCCTAACATGTTAAACAAAAGACAAGCATAAGATAGAATCAAACAACACATAGACATATTGAATGATTAATTGATAACTTATCTTTTAATGAAACATGGAAGATCTCAAGGCTAAAAGCCCTGAAAAAGTAGCTAAAATCGTCTTAGGGTTTTATCCCAAAATTCCACACACTAAGCTCTCCCTAATGACAAAAAATTAGAAAACTATATATAGACTTTTGCATCTGACGGCGTCACCTTATGGATTGTGACGCCGTCACCTCGCCGCTTTTAGGGTTCTCGGATGACCATCTTGACGCCGTCCCTCTTTAATTCTCCAAAATCCGTTCTGGCCTATCAAGGCTTGACGCCCTCACCTCTTGAACGTGACGCCGTCCCCTTATGAATTAAGCCGTGACGCCCTTGATTTAGTTAAAGCGTGACGCCGTCAGAATTCACATGCTAACTCACTGGCCCGTCATGAGTAAATTTCACATCCCACTTTTCTTGCCAAGGCATGACGCCGTCCAGAGTTGATTCTGACGCCGTCAAAGGTAACTTTTAGCCGATTCTTGAGACTTTGCCGTTTTCTTCACTTTGATGCTCCAAAAACGTCCAAAATGCCTCCTTTTCCAGATTTCTCCTCAAAAGTACCTAAAATGACAAAAGGAACGATTTAGGGCGATATTTGATCAAATAAATACGATTTCGGGCTTAAATGACCCCTTAAAAGCGGTACACTTTTCGCTTCATCATAGAGATATCGAAAAATATTAATAACGTGTTTAGGCATTATTTATATCAACAATCTCCCCCTTTTTGATGATTACAAAATCTAAACTCATTAAATCTAAAAATAAGTTTTTAGACAAGTATTTAGTGAGTTTACATCTATTTCTCCCCCTTTTTGTAGAATCAAAAAGGTTAAGCCGACATTTTTTAGAATCAATTATGTCGGAACGAAAACTCCCCCTTGATGTGTACTCCCCCTCGTTTGGGGGCACCAAGGAAACGAGCTATGGAACGCTTGCAAAAAAAAAAAATGTTAGAAGTACAAGTATATGTAACAACAATAAGCAAGCATATAGAATAAGATCATTCATTTAATAAAGGTGTTGTGAATAAGTACACAACCAAAAGATTACAACATGAAGCATGCAAGCATACAAACAAAAACTACTAATGAAACTACATAATCATCTTAGAGGTACATGGTCTTCCATGGAGCTTGCTTACAAGAAGGGTTTGAAAAATTATTTTTAAGCATTGCATATGCTTAATTGGGTGAAAATGGAGGTGGTGGTGGTGTGGTGGGTAAAGGAGGTGGTGGTTGTGGGTTGGCAATCATGTGTTCAAGAGATGAAAACATGTAGTGTATCTCATCTCTAAGACCAAAGATTAAGGTCCGATTATGGACGCAACAAAGACAATTATCACCATGGGCTTCAAGCATTGCCCAAGGTATAGGAAAGAATGGTGGTGGGGTTGGTGATGGTGAAAAGTGAGCATCAAGAGGTGTGATGGGTGATAGGGAAATGGCAAGTTAGGTGTATGAAGGTTCTTGAGTGGATGGTGGTGATGATGCTCTTGGTGATGATGTTAGGTGAGTGTGGATGTAGTCATTTATGGATGAAGTGGATGGAATGGAGGAAGATGAAGCTCCATGGGTGGATGGTGTTTTTGATGGTGCATTTGGTGCACTTGGGGATGATTTTTGAGGTGGTGGTGATGGAGTTTTGATGTCATCTTGGGTTAGGTCTATGAAAGGTTGTTTTGGTGGTATGATAACAAGTCTTTGTTTCCTTGAAGTCTTAGAGATGGAGGATTTTGGTGATAGCATTGTGGATGAAAATGGGTGTTTGATGAAGGTGATGGTTGATGAAGTGAAAGGTAATTGTAAGGAGGGTTTTTATATTGTGAAAATGTGGTTGATTTAGGCAAATTGTGGAGGTTTTGTGGTAATATTCCAAGTCCAGTTCGTGCATTAAGGGTAATGGTAGCTGGGGCTAGGTAAAAGTGGTCACAAGATGCAAAAGGAAACAGTAAAATTTACTGTCCAGATGGCCGGTCCCCTTAATTGTTGGGCGGCCCCCTTAAAAATTAAGGGGACCGCCTAAGGAATTAAGGGGCCGCCCATCTGGTGATTTCCCAAGCGACCAAATTTGAAAAATTTCCAGAAAAAGGTCATTTTTAGGGTGTCTTTGCAGCAAGTTCCATTTGGATCATGTACATCAAGAATTATTAAATATTATCAATAGCATATTAAAATAAATAATATACATATTTAAGACTAGAAAAAAAATCATATTAGAAGCATAGTCATATAATTTCAAATAAACTAGTAGCTTAGTTCTAATAAGTTTATCATCTAACATAATAGAAGTCATAGCAAGCAAATGTTAATATAATAATATTACATATAAATGTCTAATTATAACACCGATGATAACTAACGAAACACTCATCAAACAAGTCTATTTCTTCTTCTTTCCAAACATCCTTCCAAGTGTCTTTCCAATAGACTTGAAACCGCCTCATACTTCTTGATGCATCTGCTGTGTGGTGTTGAGTAGTTCGGTTTGTCTTTCAAACAGCAGTTCGTCTGTTCGTTCGGAAGGAGAAGGAACTTGATACTCGGTGTAATCAAGATCCGGAAGATTTTGAACGAAGGTCCTAGGTGATGGGGTACTAGCACGTGTTGTGCTTACCTCCTCATCATCATCATCATCGTCTCCTCGATGTGACGTGGAACCACGAGGTGGAAGTGAGACAGATTTACGAGATTTTCCCTTGTCGCTTCGGGGGCGACGTTCACGGACACGAACAAGAGGATTAAGGACCGGTTGAACAGACTCATAAATTGGACTTTGAAGATGTGGATAATGCATCATGACATGATTGTAGAGGTGAGTGAGAAACATGCCATACGGAAGATTTGCATTATGAGTGTTTTTGGCGGACATGATACGGAAGACAAAGAGATATGCCAAATTGTACGGCTGTTCAGCAACAATACAATACAACATATGAGCTATGCTCGCCATGACATGATCACGGTGACCACCGGTACCGAACGTATTCTCACGAATGAGTTCTTCCCAACGCTTTATGTCGGGGCGTAACTCCTTGAGGAGGATTTGGTTAGCATTGATGTCAACATCTTTTGACTTGATCCTCCGGCTAGTCGTACCACGATCTAGCCCAAGATATTGACGAATTTCTTCAGATGATGGAATCTCAGAGTAGTAAGGACCATATTGAGGTCGATGTTGCTCAAGAGATGAGAGATCCCACTCATTAGAGAAAACAGCTTGACCGGAGTAGGGAATTCCTAGAATTTGACCGAATTGAGCGAGAGTAAGAGTAATGAATTCGTTTTGAATCATAAAGGATATGAGGATACAACCATTGGGATCGGTTTGCACCATCACTTGGCTATAGAAGTCAAGAACAAAACGGGGAATGATAAGCTCATTGATTTTGTAGAGACAATCAAGACGAACGTTGGAGAACATTCGTTCGATATAGTCGGATTCATAGAACGATGGATAGACAACTCTCCCTTCATGAATGTTTCTATCTTCAATGGGACGATAGAAACAAGCAACAGCAGGAGAAATGCCTGGAGTGGCAGAGACTTTAGGAATATATTCTTTTGTTTTGGAGACATCACCGACTGTAGTTTTGGGCATTTTCACCTATACAAGAAAGCAACAAAGAAAAATAAGAAAATGACATGCATATATTATATATGCTACTTATGTGGAACGTAAACATACTTCGACTCTAAAACTTAAAACCTAAGAAGTAGTTTACAATGTTCCTTAGTTTTAATTTTTAACTCGCTTAAAATGTATTTTATGATGTTAAAGAATAGTTATAGGGACATTATGACAAGAAATCAAAAATATCCGAACGTTCCTTTAAACGTCATAAGCTACTTTGAAATGTGGCTAGACAAACATTGGATTGTATATCTAGCTATTTCTTACGAGTGTTTATGTTAAGTAACTTAGATTTTGACTCAAAAATTTCTTTCAAAATGTTGTGCCAAACGCTCCTTTAAATAAGAAAATAACTAGTAAAATTTCAATATACATATGAATTATGTATCTTGATGACTTAAAAACAACTAATTCCGTGTTTATAAACTTGACAAGTAGTTATGAACTTAATTTTGATTAAATTTTGATGATTCTAGCTCCTAATCCAAACACTCTCTTATATTTAACAAAAACATTTTTATGATTCGAAAAATATATTTTGTAGGATTTGTGAGTTGTAATAAATCAATGTGATTAGTTTTAAGAGGTGTTTATGGCATAATTCAACAATGTTATTAGTTTTGAAAAGGAGTGATTAGTTTGACAAAATTACTTAGTTTCTAGGTTGATTAAGCATTCTAATCCTATGGGGAGCATTTGGTTATAAGATTTCTAGACTTAATTTTAACAAATTATGGATTAAAAGAAAGTTTAGTAAAAGACCTAATTATGATTAGACTCAAAATTGAATGGAATTAGATGAAATGTGAATTGGAAAACTTAAAAAATGTGTTGCTAATCAAGATACAAGTGTTTGCCCCTTGCGAAATTAGTCAGAGATGGTGATTTGGAGAATGGTTTTTGAGTGAAGTTTCGTTCACAGCAGCAGTAGGTATGGGTGAGTTTTAAAAGTGGGGTGTTTGGTAAAGATTTTTGGAAGAAAAACGTTTTTGGGAGCTACAGTAGGCCGGTCCCCTTAATTATTAAGAGGACCGCCCCCGTTTACTAGCCGGTCCTCTTAAACATTAAGGGGGCCGCCTAGTAAAAATGTATTTTTGTTTGTTTTAGTTTCTGATAGCAAAATAATTTTATGTATATATATAGATTTATTATACATCAAAAATACATTGGGTTTTAATGGCACGAGGAAGGAATACTTGACATTTTATTAACGTTTCTTTAAGAAAACATTTCTTGAACATTTTAGATAAAATGATCAAGATGTCAAGTCGACAAATGTGTTAGGGGATGAAGGTAAAAGTGCATATTTATATATATATATATATATATATATATATATATATATATATATATATATATATATATATATATATATATATATATATATATATATATATATATATATATTTATTTTGTGTGAAAACGTGGGATGTTGAATGGAGTTAAGAAATGATGAGGTAATGACGGAGATAGGTGCTGGCGGTGACGGGAGTTTGTTTCATCCATAGTTTTCTTGACTCGACGATCAAAGTGCTACTTCTACGTTAATCCACTTAACTCACTTCTCTTCATCACCATGAGTTATGTGACAGTGGACACGGAAGATTTTCGTGTTGAACGTTAAAGTTCAAAAGATGCAAAGAGGGAAGAAAAGGTTCGAGGACGAACAATTTCTTTTAGTTCTAGACAATCAACAAATGACGTATCTAGGTTATGTGCGTATATATTTATATGTATATATATATATATATATATATATATATATATATATATATATATATATATATATATATATATATATATAGTATGTATAAATAGTAGTATAGGAATATATATGTATACATGTATAAGGAATAATCTACTAACTAACATACAAGAACAAACTACACTAGGCATTAAAGACTAATGGGGCATGCAATTGGCTAGTTCATTTATCTACGCATATAATGGTGAGCATGAAAGAACGGCGTACCTTTTGGTCTTCAACATGTGGTCTTCAAGTTCTTCAAAGCATATTAACTTATAAAAGTCAATTACGAAAGAGATATCGCCATTCCCGATGAGTTTGCAATCTAGCCACTTGGTCCCCATGATCTCATTGGTCCATAGTTGTTTGGCCCAAACATGGTTTGCAATTGACTCGAATGCATATATGGTGGAAGTATTCCCCAAGGATTAAAGCTTGGTGAATTTGGGCAATTCCACATTGTGTAACTATTATTATGACGGTTTGGTATATTTTGGTTTCTTTTAGGTTGAGGAGTTTTAGGCCGAGGGTGAGGACTAGGTGGTCTTCTAGGTGGAGGTGTTTTTGACCTTAACCTTGGTTTAGAGTATTTTACTTCATTTTTTAAAGATGGTTTATAAAAGGTTTTTACTTCCTCATCACTAGCTATGGGTATTTTTCTATCTTTCATAAGTATATACTTAGGTTTTGACTCTAAAGGTTTTTGCTCACTAGTTTCCCATTCAAACTTTACATTCTTAGTTTGAATATTTGAATCCTTAGTTGAATTAAATCCTAATCCGGTTTTATCACTTGATATTCTTTGAATACTTATTATTTCCCTAAGAGAATTACTACTATTTTCGAATTTGTTAAGCCTACAAATTTCCTCCTTAAGTATTTCATTTTCATTTTTAGTTTCTTGACATGTTTTACATTCAAGAATTTCTTTTCCCTTTCCTAAGTTATGTAGTTTAATTTTTAATTCTAGTATTTCTTTTTCTAATTGATTATTTATGTGTTTTAGTGATTTATTTTTAGTCATTACTTTTTGGCCTAATATACATAACCTATTATATTCGTTATCTAGGTCTTTTTCATCTAATGATAAATTTTCATCACTAAAGTATTCGGTTTCGGAGCGTACCTCACTTGATGTCTTAGCCATAAGACACTTCTCCTCTTTTGTGGTTTCTTTCTCGTCTTCTTCACTGTCACTCCATGCTCCTCCAATGAACGCCTTTTGGTTTTACTCCTTTGACATCATAGGGCATCTTCCAATGAGATGATTTGGATCACCGCATTTGAAGCACTTCCTCTCGCTCTTGCTACCTTTGTCGTCTTTGTTTCTTTGGAGTGTTTTCCTTTCGTCATGTGGTTGTCTAACAAATCTTCCTCGTCTTTTGAAAAACTTCTTGAAGTCTCTTACGGCCATGGCATATTCTTCATCATCACTTTCGGAGGTTGAGCCATCCTCGTCACTTGATGCTTCCCTAGATTTCAACGCAATTGACTTGTTTTTCTCTTTCTTTCCTTTGACCATCTCGAAGTCTTTCTTGATTATTGCTTCGTAGACTTTCAAGTTGCCAATCAACTCGTCAAGTTGAAGAGTTGACAAGTTCTTTGATTCTTCAATCGCCGTAACTTTAGCTCGCCATTTTGGATGAAGAGCCCTAAGAAATTTCCTGACAAAATTCTTACTAGAAAAACTCTCATCAAGTGCCTTTAAACTTGTGATGATTGTGTTAAACCTAGCAAATGCATTATCAATTGATTCCTCTTCCGGAATCGTGAATTGTTCATATTGTTGAACAAGAAGATCTATTTTATTATCTTTGACTTGACTATTACCTTGGTGAGTTATTAATAAAGAGTTCCAAATTTCTTTTGCGGTTTCGCACATAAAGATTCTTTCGTATTCTTTACGTGGTAGCGCATTATAAATAACCATTTTAGCTTCATTATTTTTAGAAAGTTTTCTTTTTAAATCATCACTTTGTTTTTCAAAAGGTACAATTTCATTCTTTTTAGTTTCAAGATTATGTTGAATAGGTAAAAAATCACCATTAGTAATAACATGCCAAAGATCTAGATCTTTTGACTTCACATAAGTTTCGAATTGATTTTTCCAATATAAAAATCCATCACTTTCAAATAGTGGTGGTCTTTGCATAGATTGCCCTTCTAAATATTTTTCAGATTCCATAGATCGTTTCAAGTTTTAAAATACAGTTAATTTTAAAAATCTTGTTTGACGTGGCTCTTGATACCAATTGTGGAAAACTAGAAGGGGGGTTGAATAGTTTTACGTCTTTTTAATTTATGAAAACTTTTGTTTACTTTTTAAAACTTCGATTCTATCTTATGTGAATTCAACTCTTGATCAATATGAACATATATAAGCAAATATGGATAAGTAATGCAAGTAAGATAAATATAATGAAATAAGAGAGAGAGATGAAAAGATCAAACCACAACACGGAGATTTATAGTGGTTCGGCTACAAGGACACCTTCCTTGCCCTACTCCACTCCTCGAGTCACCTACTCGAGAGTTTTCTTCACTATGTCAACAAACTCCCTTATGGCGAAGAAACCTTACACAACTTTAGCTTACACCGGCTTAACGACACAAAGCTAGATGTCGAATCCTAATCGTAGCTAGAACCAATCTCACGACTTATACACAACTTCTACACGACTTAATCACGACTTCTTCACGACTTCTTTACAACGGCTTCACGACTTCTTCACGACTTCTTCTTCACGACTACTTCACGACTACTTCTTCACAACTACTTCACAACTACTTATTCACAACTACTTCACAACTAATTTACAACACCACTACGTAATTACACTTAGATCTACTTATCACAACTACACAACACTTTACACAACAACACAATTGAATGAGGTAAGTAATAACACTTCTTCACTAGTTGAAGTAGAGTTCTTCTTTTGCACTTTTGGTGGTGGAAGCTTGGATCACTTAGAAACCAAAGCTTAAGATTATATGATCAAGGATTTTGAAGATATGAAATGTGATTTAAAACAGAAAGTTTTAGTGTGCAAAATGTGAGTAAAAGTCCAGGAGAAGGCTGGTATTTATAGGAGAAAAATTGGACAGCTGGAGGTCTACTGGAGCGGGGGCGGTCCCCTTAAATAGGGGGCGGTCCCCTTAATAATTAAGGGGGCCGCCCCTTCTGGCCGTTGGCCAATTTTGTCCTTTTGTGGGGAAGGTTTTTCTGGAACATTTTAACTGATTTTGGTTAAAAATTTGAATTCATATTTTTATAAAGATTAAACATTTTTATTTAATGCCAAAAATGTTTTTCAAAAATATATAAAATGTTTTTGATGTTTTATAAAAAATCTAGTTACAAAGAAAATGTTCTTTTGATCATATAATGCATTAAGCATTAGTTCATTCATACCTTAAGTGATTTGAGTTGTAGAAATAGATATTTACAACTAAATACTTGTTTACGTCATAATTTTCCGATTAATGATTTTACATTTTGTGATTATCAAAACATCATAATTTTCCCACACACCCCGTAGGCTAGTTAATAAAATAATTAGATGGCCATTGTTTTGTAGATGAGTTTGAAAAAGGACACATGTTTTTTTTTTTTTTTTTTTTTTTTTTTTTTTTTTTTTATATATATATAACAAACAACAACATTGTGGCCTAAGTGGCAAAAGGTTTTTGACTATCATTAATAAATTGTGAGAAGTCTAAAATTACTCTAAAAATTAAGGGATTTACTCGGTTTGATTTTGTGTGATGATAGTTCAAAGATACTATTATAACCATTCCTCCCAATCAAAAGCACCTTTACCGTAGTGTTTAACCAACTTATTTTGCAAAAATATGGTGTCCAGTCACGAGTTAAATTGCCTATGCAATAAGGTACGGTCACATAGCACCCTTGCCATTTCTTATGAGTGAATGTAAAATGTGAAAAGCTGAGGTGGCGGTAAGATGGCAAAACGGCTCAAGCCACCACACCCAATGCTCTAAGAGAAATTTGTATGTAAACCCAAGCAACCCGTTGATATTAATGCAAATGTTTAATTCCCCCTTAAAAATTTGCAATATAAGGTGCCTGCAAATAACTATTAATATGGTGTATCATAGTAACCAAAATTAGCAAAACCACCTTAATACCTCTTCCATGTACACACTCAAACATAAACAAAAACTTTAGACATTTCAACCCTACTTTTTTCTCGTTTTCGGTCAACACTCGAGTCAAATATCTCTTTAGAATCAAGAAAAACCCGAGCAACTTAATATGAAAATAGTAACTTTATCTAGCATTTACACGAGTCTTCTTTGGGAGCAAAAGATGGATCCAGGAGCAGCTTTGTTGCTTGCATTATTTCCAATATTCTCGAGCTCATCATCATCACTATCAATATTACTCGAATCAGATCGGTTCTGGTGGGCCCTATGCCTATAAAGATAAACATTGAAATAGTAGCTAACCAAAATCGCCATACTCTTGTCCTTGAAATGAGTCCAAAGGTCACTCCAAAAGGTTATACCTGAAGACACAGGGTTTGCCTTTATGATATCCTCAAACATTTTTTTCTTTTTTAGGAGTCCATTTGAGAGCAACACTCTCACCTATTTCATTGAACTCCCATTTTAAGAAAGCGGAGCCCAATTCAAGTTTGATCCTGTTTCGTTTTTCAGAAACATGAAACCTAACACATTCTATTGAACCAGGAGATGCACATCCGCAGAAATCGTCTCTTCCTTTTCCTATTCTTTCAATTTCAATAAGACTACTTCTTGTTTCAGTTTTTTCTAGAGGCCAAATTGGAGTCCCAAGCCATTTGGTGTCGGGTTCATAAGTCTGTTCAACTGATTCGGGTACTTGAGCTTGAAATTGTCGGCCCAATGGGGTCCGTTTTCGCTTGAAGTTGTAACCATAGAAAGAATGTTCTTCATTATCTCGGTCACTCTGGCTGCCAGAGGACGATGACTGGGACCAATTGAAGAAAGGTTTGATGATCGTGTCTCTTTAGCGGTAATGAGTCTCTGACTGCATCTTGATGTAGATTTATCTGTTGGATCATCATACATTGCCGGATTCATCCTCAGATTCTTCTACAAAAGGGCAATATATAAAAATTTACTAAATAGTCATATACTTTTACTAAACTGTTGATATAAATAATGCCTAAACACGTTATTAATATTTTTCGATATCTCTACGTTTTGATAATCACAAAATGTAAAATCATTAATCGGAAAATTATGACGTAAACAAGTATTTAGTTGTAAATATCTATTTCTACAACTCAAATCACTTAAGGTATGAATGAACTAATGCTTAATGCATTGTATGATCAAAGGAACATTTTCTTAAACACTAGATTTTTTATAAAATGTCAAAAACATTTTATATCTTTTAGAAAAACATTTTTGGTAATAAATAAAAAGGTTTAATTCATTATAAATTTATGAATTCAAATTTTCAACCAAAATCAGTAAAAATGTTCCAGAAAAACCTTCCCCACAAAAAGACAAATCTGGGCAACGGCTAGGGAGGGGCGGCCCCCTTAAAATTAAGGGGACCGCCCCCGCTCCAGTAGCTCCCAGCTGTCCAGTTTTTCTGCCTATAAATACCAGCCTTCCCCTGGATTTTTACTCACCTTTTGCACCCCAAAACATTCTGTTTTAAATCTTGTAAATCCTTTCTAAAAACCCTTTGATCATATTCTCTTAAGCATTGGTTTCTAAGTGATCCAAGCTTCCACCATCAAAGTGCAAAAGAAGAATACTCCTTCAACTAGAGAAGAAGTATTATAGCTTAACTCATATCATCATTGTAGTTGTGTAAAGTGTTGTATAGTTGTGATAAGTAGATCTAAGTGTAAGTAACTAGTTGTGTTGTAAAGAAGTAGTGTAGAAGTAGTTGTGAAATAGTCGTGAAGAAGAAGTCGTGAAGAAGTCGTGAAGAAGTTGTGAAGAAGTCGTGAAGCAGTCGTGAAGCAGTCGTGAAGCCGTCGTGAAGCAGTCGTGATTAAGTTGTGTAGAAGTTGTGAGATTGGTTCTAGCTACGATTAGAACTCGACATCTAGCTTTGTGTCGTTAAGCCGGTGTAAGCTAAAGTTGTGTAAGGTTTTCTCCGCCATAAGGGAGTTTGTTGACATAGTGAAGAAAACTCTCGAGTAGGTGACTCGAGGAGTGGAGTAGGGCAAGGAAGGTGTCCTTGTAGCCGAACCACTATAAATCTCCGTGTTGTGGTTTGATCTTTCCATCTCTTCCTTTCATTTCATTATATTTACTTTACTTGCATTGCTTATCTACATTTGTTTATATTTATTCATATTGATCAAGAGTTGAATTCACATAAGATAGAATCGAAGTTTTAAAAAGTAAACAAAAGTTTTCATAAATTAAAAAGTCGTAAAACTATTCAACCCCCCTTCTAGTTTTCCACAATTGGTATCAAGAGCCACGTCAAACAAGATTTTTAAAATAAACTGTATTTTAAAACTTGAAACGATCTATGGAATCTGAAAAATATTTAGAAGGGCAATCTATGCAAAGACCACCACTATTTGAAAGTGATGGATTTTTATATTGGAAAAATCGATTCGAAACTTATGTGAAGTCAAAAGATCTAGATCTTTGGCATGTTATTACTAATGGCGATATTTTACCTATTCAACATAATCTTGAAACTAAAAAGGATGAAGTTGTACCTTTTGAAAAACAAAGTGATGATTTAAAAAGAAAACTTTCTAAAAATAATGAGGCTAAAATGGTTATTTATAATGCGTTACCACGTAAAGAATACGAAAGAATCTTTATGTGCGAAACCGCAAAAGAAATTTGGAACTCTTTATTAATAACTCACCAAGGTAATAGTCAAGTCAAAGATAATAAAATAGATCTTCTTGTTCAACAATATGAACAATTCACGATTCCGGAAGAGGAATCAATTTATAATGCGTTTGCTAGGTTTAACACAATCATCACAAGTTTAAAGGCACTTGATGAGAGTTTTTCTAGTAAGAATTTTGTCAGGAAATTTCTTAGGGCTCTTCATCCAAAATGGCGAGCTAAAGTTACGGCGATTGAAGAATCGAAGAACTTGTCAACTCTTCAACTTGACGAGTTGATTGGCAACTTGAAAGTCTACAAAGCAATAATCAAGAAAGACTCCGAGATGGTCAAAGGAAAGAAAGAGCAAAGCAAGTCAATCGCGTTGAAAGCTAGGAAAGCATCAAGTGACGAGGATAGCCCAACCTCCGAAAGTGATGATGAAGAATATGCCATGGCCGTAAGAGACTTCAAGAAGTTTTTCAAAAGACGAGGAAGATTCGTTAGACAACCACATGAAGAAAGGAAAACACTCCAAAGAAACAAAGACGACAAAGGTAGCAAGAGCGAGAGGAAGTGCTTCAAATGCGGTGATCCAAATCATCTCATCGGAAGATGTCCTATGATGTCAAAGGAGCAAAACCAAAAGGCGTTTGTTGGAGGAGCATGGAGTGATAGTGACGAAGACGAGAAAGAAACTACAAAGGAGGAGAAATGTCTTATGGCTAAGACATCAAGTGAGGTACATTCCGAAACCGAATACTTTAGTGATGAATATTTATCATTAGATGAAAAAGACTTAGATAGTGAATATAATAGACTATGCAAACTAGGTCAAAAAGTAATGAGTAAAAATAAATCACTAAAACACATAAATAACCAATTAGAAAAAGAAATACTAGAATTAAAAATTAAACTACATAACTTAGAAAAAGGCAAAGAAGTCTTTGAATGTAAAACATGTCAAGAAACTAAAAATGAAAACGAAATACTTAAGGAAGAAATTTGTAGACTTAATAAATTTGAAAATAGTAGTAATTCACTTAGGGATATAATAAGCATTCAAAGAATATCAGGAGATAAAACCGGATTAGGATTTAACTCAACTAAGGCTACAACTAGTGAAACTAAAAATGTAAAGTTTGAAAGTGAAACTAGTAATCAAAAAATATTAGAGTCAAAGCCTAAATATATACTTATAAAAGATAGAAAAATACCCATAGCTAATAATGAGGAAATAAAAGCTTTCTACAAACCATCTTTAAAAACCGAAGTAGAATACTCTAAACCAAAGCTTAGGTAAAAAACACCTCCTCCTAGAAGACCACCTAGTCCTCACCCTCGGCCTAAAACACCTCAACCTAGAAGAAACCAAAATAGACCAAACCGTCAAAATAATACTCACCCAATGTGGAATTATTCAAATCCACCAAGTTTCAATCCTTGGGGAATACTTCCACCATACATGCATCCTAGTCAACTACAACCCATTTTTGGTTCAAACAACTTTGGATCAATGAGACAATGGGGACCAAGTGGCTAAATTGCTATCTCATTGGACTATTGGCATCTCTTCCTTGATTGACTTCTACAAGTCAAACATAAACGCTTTGAAGCGCTTGAAGACCACATGTTGAAGACTAAAAGGTACGCCCCTCTTTCATGCTCATCATTATATGCGTAGATTAATGAACTAGCCAATTGCATGCCCCCGTAAGTTTTTAATGCCTAGTTCAGTTAGTACTTGTATAATGAGTTAGTAGATAATCCCTTATACACACACACACACACACATATATATATATATATATATATATATATATATATATATATATATATATATATATATATATATATATATATATATAGGGTAAAGTTAAAATAAAAAGACAAATATCCGTACACTACGTAAAAAGATTTTTATTTTTTAAAAAGTTCGCGAAAAAATCCAAAAAAAATCCACAAGATCGGGTATGTTGGTGCATAAAACTTTTGTGAAAGTAGTTTTTCTAATTTTGAGTTTTTATACATTTTTTTAATGCACAAAAAATGAATTTTGATGCGCAAAAAAATTTTGATGCACAAAATTTTCAACTTGTTTTAGTTAGATGCGCAATGTTATTTTGATGAAAAAAGTCAAAAGCAGTTGGGTGCAAAAACAAATTTTTGATGCACAAAAAAGTGATTTAATGCACAAACGTATTTTTTCATAATTTATTTTCGGAAAAAGTATCCACTTTTAGAAAAAAAATCTTTCACAACTTTTTCATGCACCAACATACCCGATCTTGTGGAATTTTTTTAGAATTTTTCGCGAAATTTTTTTAAAAAAATAATTTTTTTACGTAGTGTACGGATATTTGTCTTTTTATTTGATCTTTATCCTATATATATATATATATATATATATATATATATATATATATATATATATATATATATATATATATATATATATATATATATATATGTCCATATTACTATATATACTATATACATATATAAAATAATCCGCACATAACCTAGATACGTCATTTGTTGACTTTCTAGAACTAAAAGAAATTGTTCGTCCTCGAACCTCTTCTTCCCCCTTTGCCTCTTTTGAACTTTAACGTTCAACACGAAAATCTTCCGTGTCCTCTATCACATAACTCATGGTGATGAAGAGAAGTGAGTTAAGAGGATTAACGTAGAAGTAGCACTTCGACCGTCGCGTCAAGAAAACTATGGATGAAACAAACTCCCGTCGCCGTCAGCACCTATCTCCGTCATTACGTCATCATTTCTCGACTCCATTCTACATCCCGCGTTTACACACAATATTAATATATATATATAGATATGAATATGCACATTTACTCTCACTCCCCAGAACCCTTGTCGACTTGACATCTTGACTATTTTATCCAAAATTCTCAAGAAATATTTTCTTAACGAAATGTTAATAAAATGTCAAGTATTCCTTCCTCGTGCCTATACAAACCAACGTATTTTTGATATATTATAAATCTATAAATATATGCATTTAAATATTTTGCCGTCAGAAACAAAATCCTAAAATTCCAAATTTTGGCGGGCGGCCCCCTTAAAATTAAGGGGACCGACTTGTTATCGTGGGCGCCCCCCTTAATGTTTAAGGGGACCGACCATCTGATGCAGCCAAAAATCATTTTCCCTCTTGAATTTTAGCCAAACACTCCCTTTTCTCAAAAAACCTTCCTCCCTATCTGCTGTGTACGAAAGAACCAACACCAAAACATTCAAAATCACCCACCAAATCACCAAATCGAGCCAAATTCACAAGGGGCAAACACTTATAACTCGATTAGCAACATATATTGTAAGTTTTTCAATACACATTTCATCTAATTTTGAGTCCATTCATGATTAGGTATTTTATTCAAATTGTTCAAATTCGAATTTTTATTGAAATTAAGTCTAGGAATGCCATTGCCAAATGCTCCCCATAGGATTAGAGTGCTTAATACACCTAGAATGTAAGTAATCTAAAACCCTCATGCCAAAATTTTGAAAAACCAAACACTCTCATTCAAAATTTGTTGTACATTGTTGAAAAATGCCTTAAACACTTGACTAAACTAACCACATTACAATTTCACAACTTTTAATCCTAAAAATACACTTTTTGAATCATGAAAAAGGATTTTATAAACATAAGAGGGTGTTTGGATTAGGTCATAAAATAGCCAAAACCAAGTCAAAATAAATTTCACAACTAATGAACAAGTTTATAAACATGTAACTAGTCATTGTGAGTCATCAAGATACATAATTCATATGTATATTGAGAGATGAGTCTTTTTCTTTTCTTCTAGAAAAAGGGGCGTTTGGCATAATGAATTAAAACATATTTTTGAGTCAAAATCTATGTTCTCATCTTTTTCATATGTCTCTTAAAATGAATACTCGTAAGAAATAGCTAGACATACAATCTAATGTTTATCTAGCCACATTTCAAAATGACTTATGATGTATAAAGGAGTGTTTGGATATCTTTGGTTCTTTATCAAAATACTCTGATAACTACTTCTTAACATTATATTTTAAACGAGTTAAAAATTAAAATTAAGGAACATGGCAAACTACTTCTTAGGATTTAATTTTTAGAGTCGAAGTATGTTTGTGTTCCACATAAGTAGTGTATATGACATATGCATTTTTTTTATCTCATTTTTTTTTGTTGCTATCTTGTATAGGTGAAAATGCCTAAAGTGACGGTTGGTGATGTCTCAAAAACAAAAGATTACATTCCAAAAATCTCTGCCACTCCAGGCATTTCTCCCGCTGTTGCTTGTTTCTATCGTCCCATTGAAGATAGAAACATTCATGAAGGGAGAGTTGTCTATCCATCGTTCTATGAATCCGACTATATCGAACGAATGTTCTCCAACGTTAGTCTTGATTGTCTCTACAAAATCAATGAGCCTATCATTCCCCGCTTTGTTCTTGACTTCTATAGCCAAGTGACGGTGCAAAACGATCCCAATGGCTATATCCTCATATCCTTTATGATTCAACACGAATTCATTACTCTTACTCTCGCTCAATTCGGTCAAATTCTAAGAATCCCCTACTCCGGTCAAGCCGTCTTCTCAAATGAGTGGGATCTGTCATCTCTTGAGCAACATCGACCTCAACAAGGTCCTTACTACTCTGAGATTCCATCCTCCGAAGAAATTCGTCAATATCTTGGGCTAGCTCGTGGTACGACTAGCTGGAAGATCAAGTCAAAAGATGTTGACATCCATGCTAACCAAATCCTCCTCAAGGAGTTACGCCCCGACATGAAGCGTTGGGAAGAACTCATTCGTGAGAATGCGTTCGGTACCGGTGGTCATCGTGATCATGTCACGGCGAGCATAGCTCACATGTTGTATTGTATTGTCGCTGAACAACCGTACAATTTGGCATATCTCTTTGTCTTCCGCATCATGTCCGCCAAAAACACTCATAATGCAAATCTTCCATATGGCATGTTTCTCACTCGCCTCTACAATCATGTTATGGTACACTATCCACATCTTCAGAGTCCAATTTATGAGTCTGTTCAACCGGTCCTTAATCCACTTGTTCGTGTCCGTGCCCGTCGCTCCCGAAGCGACAAGGGAAAATCTCGTAAATCTGTCTCACTTCCACCTCGTGGTTCCACGTCACATCAAGGAGACGATGATGATAATGATGAGGAGGAGGGCACAACACGTGCTAGTACCCCATCACCTAGGACCTTTGTTGAAAATCTTTCGGATCTTGATTACACCGAGTATCAAATTCCTTCTCATTCCGAACGAACAGACGAACTACTGTTTGAAAGACAAACCGAACTACTCAACACCACACAGCAGATGCACCAAGAAGTACGGGGCGGTTTCAAGTCTATTGGAAAGACACTTGGAAAGATGTTTGGAAAGAAGAAGAAGTAGACATGTTTGATGAGTGTTTAGTTGATATTGTTGATGTTATGCTTAGACATTTATATGTAGTAATATTATCTTAACATTTGCTTGCCATGACTTTTACTATGTTAGATATTAAAACTTATGTCATGTTAGTACTAAGCTACATATTTAGTTGATATAATATGCCTATGCTTCTAATTTTTTTTTTCTAGTCTTAAATATGTATATTATTTGTTTAATATGCTATTGATAATATTTAATCATTCTTGATGTACATGATCCAAATGGAACTTGCTGCAAATACACCCTAAAAATGACCTTTTTCTGGAAATTTTTCAAATTTGGTCGCCTGGGAAAACACCAGACGGGCGGCCCCCTTAATTTCCTAGGCGGTCCCCTTAATTTTAAGGGGGCCGCCCAACAATTAAGGGGACCGGCCATCTGGACAGTAAAATTTACTGTTTTCTTTTGCATCTTGTGACCACTTTTACCTAGCCCCAACTACCATTTCTCCTTATGGACGAACTGGTATTGGAATCTTCCTATAAAACCTCAAAAATTAACCTAAACCAACAACATTTTCATATTATAAATTCCCTCCATATAATCACCTCTCATTCCATCATCCTTCACCATCCAAAACCACCATGTTATCACCAAAATCCTCCATCTCTAAGACTTCAAGGAAGCAAAGACTTGTCATCATACCACCAAAATAACCTTTCATAGACCTAACCCAAGATGACATCAAAACTCCATCACCACCACCTCAAAGTTCATCCCCAAGTGCACCAAATGCTCCATCAAAAACACCCTCTACCCATGGAGCATCATCTTCCTCCATACCATCCACTTCATCCATCAATGACTACATCAACACTCACCTAACATCATCACCAAGAGCATCATCACCACCATCCACTCAAGAACCTTCATACACCCAACTTGCCATTTCCTTATCACCCATCACACCTCTTGATGCTCACTTCTCACCATCACCAACCCCACAACCATTCTTTCCTATACCTTGGGCATTGCTTGAAGCCCATGGTGACAATTGTCTTTGTTGCATCCATAACCGGACCATAATCTTTGGTCTTAGAGATGAGATACACTACATGTTTTCATCACTTGAACACATGATTACCAACCCACCACCACCACCACCTCCATTTTCACCCAATTAAGCATATGCAATGCTTAAAAATAATTTTCAAAACCTTTTTGTATGCAAGCTCCATGGAAGATCATGTACTCCTAGGACGATTATGTAGTATCATTAGTTGTTTTTGTTTGAATGTTTGCATGCCTTATGTTGTAATCTACTTGGTTGTGTATTTATACACAACACTTTTATTAAATGAATGTTCTTATTCTATATGCTTGCTTATTGTTGTTACATATACTTGTGCTTCTAACATTTTTCTTGCAAGCGTTCCATAGCTCGTTTCCTTGGTGCCCCCAAACGAGGGGGAGTACACACCAAGGGGGAGTTATTGTCCCGACAAATTTCATTTCTAAAACTTGTCGGCTTAACCTTTTTGATTCTACAAAAAGGGGGAGAAATAGATGTAAACTCACTAAATACTTGTCTAAAAACTAACTTTTAGATTTAATGAGTTTAGATTTTGTAATCATCAAAAAGGGGGAGATTGTTGATATAAATAATGCCTAAACACGTTATTAATATTTTTTGATATCTCTACGTTTTGATAATCACAAAATGTAAAATCATTAATCGGAAAATTATGACGTAAACAAGTATTTAGTTGTAAATATCTATTTCTACAACTCAAATCACTTAAGGTATGAATGAACTAATGCTTAATGCATTGTATGATCAAAGGAACATTTTCTTAAACACTAGATTTTTTATAAAATGTCAAAAACATTTTATATCTTTTAGAAAAACATTTTTGGTAATAAATAAAAAGGTTTAATTCATTATAAATTTATGAATTCAAAATTTCAACCAAAATCAGTAAAAATGTTCCAGAAAAACCTTCCCCACAAAAAGACAAAACTAGGCAACGGCTAGGGAGGGGCGGCCCCCTTAATTATACTAGGCGGCCCCCTTAAAATTAAGGGGACCGCCCCCCCTATTTAAGGGGACCACCCCCGCTCCAGTAGCTCCCAGCTGTCCAGTTTTTCTGCCTATAAATACCAGCCTTCCCCTGGATATTTACTTACCTTTTGCACCCCAAAACATTCTGTTTTAAATCTTGTATATCCTTTCAAAAAAAACCTTTGATCATATTCTCTTAAGCATTGGTTTCTAAGTGATCCAAGCTTCCACCATCAAAGTGCAAAAGAAGAATACTCCTTCAACTAGAGAAGAAGTATTATAGCTCAAATCATATCATCATTGAAGTTGTGTAAAGTGTTGTATAGTTGTGATAAGTAGATCTAAGTGTAAGTAACTAGTTGTGTTGTAAAGAAGTAGTGTAGAAGTAGTTGTGAAATAGTCGTGAAGAAGAAGTCGTGAAGAAGTCGTGAAGAAGTTGTGAAGAAGTCGTGAAGCAGTCGTGAAGCCGTCGTGAAGCAGTCGTGATTAAGTTGTGTAGAAGTTGTGTATAAGTTGTGAGATTGGTTCTAGCTACGATTAGAACTCGACATCTAGCTTTGTGTCGTTAAGCCGGTGTAAGCTAAAGTTGTGTAAGGTTTTCTCCGCCATAAGGGAGTTTGTTGACATAGTGAAGAAAACTCTCGAGTAGGTGACTCGAGGAGTGGAGTAGGGCAAGGAAGGTGTCCTTGTAGCCGAACCACTATAAATCTCCGTGTTGTTGTTTGATCTTTCCATCTCTTCCTTTCATTTCATTATATTTACTTTACTTGCATTGCTTATCTACATTTGTTTATATTTATTCATATTGATCAAGAGTTGAATTCACATAAGATAGAATCGAAGTTTTAAAAAGTAAACAAAAGTTTTCATAAATTAAAAAGTCGTAAAACTATTCAACCCCCCTTCTAGTTTTCCACATAAACCACGGAATCGTTTGGATGTACAAATCCAGAGTAGGTTGCAAAAATCCATTTAACTGTCTGAAAGAACTGGCTACGTCTTTCTAATTAGTTAAATCTAAAAACTTATAATAATGAGATTTGAAGAAGCATGTAAGTAGTTGCTTTGAGAAAAGTTAAACTTGGAAGTCTATCCTAACTTTAATCAAATTGATAATATCCCGGTAAAGATAAATGAAACAACCCCTTACTGGTAACATAGAATAATAGCCTCGTGACTTCAGAATGATGAATGGCTGGCTAGTTATTGAGCCCAAAATAGAAAGCTATTTTTTTAATACAGAAACACACGCACACACACACACACAAATAGCTATGTACTGTTGAGTTGGCATACAAAAAACATGATGATGAGGGCAAGATAATAACGACCTCCCACATTTATTTTTCCTTTCCTAGACCAGTAAAGAAGAAAAATAGGAAATAGCGCTTAATTGGCAACTGGAATTAGCCAATAGTGTATATGATAGAGTCCTTCAATTAATGTCAATATTATATGGTCTGGTTTGGTTTGGTTCAGCTAAGATGGTTGGTTTTTCCATGTAAAGCAGTGGCAAACCATACAACTCAGTTTATAATTTTCAAACCAGCAACCATATAGAGGCTCAGACAAGCTTAATGCTTCAGTTTGGCTGATAGTATAGGCCAGACTATGCATTCCCCAAATGAAGTTAGTCAAATACATAAGATAATTTTTCAATCAAATATCAGGTATTTTTTTAAGCTAACTTACGATCAAAATAAAGCAAGATGCTGCCATACCTTCCTTGGACGCTTGCCTATTAAACGTTCACAATCCTATTCGTGTAACTGAGGGCATTAACGACTCTGCCATAAATAAAAGGCCAAACGCAGGAATAACATTGTCTGGTCCATGCGTTAGAGCCACCTGTAAAATAAGTAAAATGGGTGAGTTAACAACAAATCGTGATCACTACTTACGCACCTTAGGCAAATCAATATTGAACGTTTTGCTCCCAGCCACTGGATACTTATCAGCCAAAATCACGCGGTCATAAGTGCGTTTTAGAGAACTCACATTAGGGCTGTTCCCACCCATGTCTAGACCATCACCAACAGAATTGATAGCTTTATTATTAGAAGAAAGTGAACCAGGTTCATTACCAGGAGTAGCCACGTTTAACCAAGAGTAATTATCTGTCATGAATTGAAGAGGGAGCCCATCAGCTGCGACTGTTATTCCCTCCACAATACGCACTGATGTCAGACCTAAGTCGTGTTCCAGTGGCCCGCCTTTTCTATCCCTCTCTCTCGTTCCCAGCTGCATGATCCTACCCAGATGATTCGACCCTCAAACCAACACAAACCGTGACCAGAACCAGAAAAGAAACCAACAGCGAATGAACGGATAACGGCAAATATTATAAACACAATAGTTGAAAAAAAAGTCTTTCTCATAATCGTTTTGCTGTTGGGGTGGATGTGAGATTGGTGGTGGTTGTTCCATTTGCATATGTATCAAAGTTAGAATATTGGATTGGCGACATTGCAAATTGACCCTCTCTGCTTGTGCTTTCGCTAATTCTGCTTGGAGCTCACTTACTTACTTTCGAAGGTGACAAATTGTGTCTACACAGCCATACACGGGGTCTCCAGCCTTGCATTTGCTTCGTACACCATGCTACTAACAGCATCTGCTCTATGATATTCAGGAATTTCCTATAAACACATCACACCATCAAGTCATCAACTGCATTATTCAGGTGAAAAAAAAATACAGGTAACTCAGTAGTTCATAGAGCATGAGGGTTGTTAATTAATACAACTACTAAAACTACTTCAGTTCATGTCTAAAAAATTGCCACACTATTATTTTCAAAAGGTGCCATGAAGTCTTTCAACTACCCAAATATATGACTAAATTCTAAAAATCAATTCATAAGTTATAGCTTGAGTCAAGTCCATCAGATGTGCCTTTATTTGATGTGGCCATACAAACATGTGTATTAGTATACTTCACTAACTGAGCAAGATGACACTATCTTACATAACTAAGCAATATAAGTATTACCTCAACTAAAAGGGTTCTGTGGGAAACTAGAAGGGGGGTTGAATATTTTACCGGTTTAAAAACTTCTTTTAAAAATCTTGTTTTAAAAGTATGCTATTGGAAACTTTGATTCGAACTCTATGTGTAATCAATAAACACCAATATGAACTACAAACTAAGCTACGTAATAATAACAAATAAAAGTAAAGAGTAGAGTTGGAAAGATCAAACCGAGACAGAGGATTTATAGTGGTTCGGCTACGAAGCTCTTCTTCGCCCTACTCCACTCCCCGAGTACCACACTCGAGAGTTTCAAACACTATATCAACAACCTCCCTTCAGGCGGAGAAAACCGTACACGTCGCTTATCCTATTTCCGACACTAAGCTAGATGTCGAGTGCTAATCTTAGCTAGCACCAATCTACCAAGGTCCACGTGACCAAACACTCAAGCCCAGTGGCTTCAAGAGATCACCAAGATCTCAATACGATCACAATGATCAACACTCACTTCACTCTACTCGACTAACACTAACCTAATGACCCTTGATCTTCTTGATCAATCACACAAGCCCAATGGCTTCAAGAGATGTTCACTATCTCTATAGATCACACTTGATCTTCACTCTCACTCACAAAAAGGAAATAAACTTGATGTATGCTAAAACACAACAAGGTTGTAACAAGTGTTACAAAAACCTATCAACTATAACTCTAGTATCTTCTTGATTACTTGAGTTCTTCTCTTGCTAATGAAGAGGGATGACAACACCTTGTATCAACTTGGATACTTATGTTCTTCTCTTGCTAGTGAAGAGGTATGAAGAGGATCACTTGAAGGATGATTGGATCACTCTTGAAACAAAGAAAAACTAATCTAATTGACCCTAAGAAGTGAAAGGTGTGAGAGGATTAAGCTAAGGGATTTTTCTGTGTGTGAAGGGTGCCTAAAACTGTGAAAGAGGTGGGTATTTATAGGCAAAGAAAATCTGAACGTTACAATTCAAAATGGTACAGACGGCTCCATTAAATGACCCACGGCTCCGTTAAATTTAACGGTACCGTGGAGCCGTGGTAGACTAGGACGCTCCAAATTTTGTCTTTTCTGGTGAAAACTTATTTGGGGAAGGTTGGAGCTGATTTTGGGGGGAAAAATAGCTGTTGTGATTTTCAAACTTATTTTTCCATTAAAACATTTCTTAATATTTCAAAAATAATTTGTCATGTGTATTTTTGAAAAAATGTTTTGTCCCATTTAAAATGTGAATTTTCAAAACATGAATTCACTTCTTTGATCACTAGTTCAAGTTGTAACTTTGCTCAAGTGTGATTTGCGTAGAAACGGGATCTTTCGATTAAAAACTTGTTAACGTTAATTTTAACGTAACGTGAGTTCACATTTTTTCATCCTCAAAACGTGAAGTAACCGAAAGATATAAATAACGTTTTTAGAACATTATTTGCATCAAAAATCTCCCCCTTTTTTCTGATGACAAAATATAAACTCATTTTAGGTTAAAATTAGTTTTAACAAGTTTTTAATGAGTTTACTCCCATTTCTCCCCCTTTTTGTCAAATCAAAAAGGTGGTTAAGGCTCCCCCTTGATGTATACTCCCCCTCATTTGGAGAACACCAAGGAATCGAGCAATGGTTCGTGCTACAAAACAAGGTTAGACAGCAAGTATACAATATCTAACAAGTAGCACATAAGACAAATATCCAACCACAATAAAAGGATTATGGCTAAGTAGCCAAAATGAAAAGCCCAATTCATAAATATGAAATAAATGTCATACATAAGTATGACTACAATAGGAAAGCAAATTAAACTAACAAGAAGACACATAAACATCTAAAGTAACATGAGGCTTCTAGATTTGCTTCCAACTTCAAAAGGTTCCTAATCTTTTATTGAGGGGACTAAACATAACCATGTTTAGTTTGGGCTATTGTGTGGTGGAGGAGGTGGAAGGATGATAGGTCCTATGGGTGGTGTGAGGAGGTGTTCAAGATATGAAAACCTAAAGCTAAGCTCATCTCTAAGGTTCATGATGAGTTCAAGGTTGTAGTTGCAACAAGGGCAACTCAAGGTGTGTGAGTGAAGGGGATACATGATGGGATAACCCATTAAGGGTTGAGGTGATGGTGATAGTGAAGGTGATGATGTGTTGCTCCCAAATTCAAAGGGAGTGTTTGGTGAAAGGGTGAGGGTGAGAGTTAGAGGTTGTGGTGATGTTGAAAGTGATGAGGGTGTTGTGTTAGTTCCCAATTCAAGGCAAGTTGATGGTGATGAGTTTAGTGTCAAGGCTAAAGGATGAATGGGACTAGGTGGAGATGAGTGTGTGTTGATTCTTGTTGTGGAGGATGATGATGTGGGTTTGATAGAGGTTGCCTTGGATGGAGCTAGGGGTGTAGTGAAGGAAGATGATGATTTGGTAGAGGTTATGGGTATGTGGGTTTCATCTTCATCATCCAAGGTGAGATCAATGAAGGCAATGTCATTGGTGAGAGGTTTAGTTGATGATTGAGGTGTGTCAATACTCTTGATCCATTGATCAACTAGAGTAGTTTGGTTGGATGGTTTGATGTTGAATTTAGGTTTCTTGAATACTCTTGATCCCATGATGGTGATATGGTGAGTGTGAAGGTGTAAGAATGGGTGTAAGGATGGCAATGCATAATGTCAGCTTAAATAGCCAAAACATAAGCATGCAGGTTTGAAATGTTGGATTTGGGGATTTGGGTGCATGGGAATTAGGTTTTGTTTGCAGATTTTCTGGAAAAGATAGTCAAAAAGTGGAAGAGAATAGCAGTTTTCGTCTTCCAGAGGCACGGCACCATTAAAGGTGCTACGGCACCACTAAATTTAGTGGAGCCGTGGCCTATTTAATGGAGCCGTGGGCTCTTTTGACCTTCTTTCCAGGTCTGCAGGTTTTAGGCAGCCTAAATGGGGAAATTTCTGGGGAATCCATTGGCTGCAAATCTCAAAGCCTCAAATTACTAAACACATAGAATTCCTAAAGCTAGTTTCAACTAGTAACTAACATGATCATGTGATCATCTATGTATTTAGGCAACTATTAAGCATGCATGAATTCAAGCATTTTTAACATCTAGTGCATGTAATAAAATAAGCTAACATGCATGATTTAGGCAAGATAAACCAACATGAGGATTAATTAACAAGAGAATTAATCATGTTAAAAGGAAACACATCAAGTAAGTTAATGTATTAGGCAACAATGCCACAAACTATTAGTAGTATTTTAATCATAATACTTATATTAATAATACTACTTAAGTTATTTCCATCTAATCCTTTCTTTTCCCCAACTTCTTAATTTTGTTCCCAAGCCCTTTGATCGCCTTACCGATGGACTTGAATCCCCCGATAGTTTGCTCATGCATCTCCACTTGTCTATTGTACATTGTGGTTTGCCTTCTCATCATGTGGGATAGATTTACCATCCCATTTTCGAGGTCGGTTGTACGTCGAAATGATGAGGTATCAAGGTTACGAAAGTAGGTGTCGAGAGAAGGGATTTGAGAGCTAGAAGTTCCTTCTTCATTCACCTCATCATCGTCCTCATCCATGGGTTCAGATGATGATTCGTGACTGAAGGAGGAGGATGAATGGGGAATATCGGAAGTGGATTTACGACCACGTTTGGACCCTTTGTCCTTACGTTGCTTTGTGCGACGTTGTGGTCCACCAAGTGGGTGCATAACCGGATTGACTAGGACATAGTCGACACTTTGAAGATGTGGGAAATGTTCCATGACCCACCTGAATAAACGAGTAAGCAACATGCCGTATGGCATGAGCTCATCGGACCGACGATGAATGTTGGCCATCCGTTTGACCATGTAGTATGCGAGGTTGAATGGTTCCTCGATACTAAGACAGTAGAGCATAAGGGCAAGACTTGCCGATACGTGATCACGGTTGCCCGCAAGGCTTAACACATTTTCACGTAGAAGAAGTTCCCAACTTCTAAGGTCGGGACGGAGTTCCCTGAGGTAGATTTTGGATGGGTCGAGAAAGACAACGGATCCATCACGTTTTTGGTACATGTTGGCGACTCGAGGAATTTGGATAATTTGTTTGATTACTTTAATGTCAGGAATTTGGGTACTATAGGCACCTTCTATCTCAACATTGTAGTAAAGAGACTCTATAGAATGGTCGTTGGTGTATGCACACTGACCATATGAGGGAACACCAAGAATTTCACCAAACTGAGTGACAGACAGGGTGATATTTTGGTGTCGAATCCAAAAGTCAAGAAAGACGTTTCCGTCAGAGTCAGTGTAGGTACGAACACGACTGTAAAATTCGAGAACGAAAAGGGGACATATTTGATCGTTTATTGTGTATAAACAATCGAACCGAATAGAAGGGAAACAAGCACTGACTCTGTCTGACATGACATAAAGTGCATCGACTACACGCCCTTCGTGTATGTATCGTGTTAGCACTTTGGCAAAATAAGCCTTTTGTTCATCAGTGATGTTTGGGTTTTCAAGTGTTTCAATGATGTAATTTCGGGTTAATTGATAATCATTCCGAGGCATTGTTTGTCTACAAAAAAATATTTTTGTATATGTTAGTTCGTTTCATTTTAATGATTACACTTCTAGTGTGTGTGTGCCTAAATGCAAACAATGTGGAGGTGCGGCAATCTCGACTCTAAAATTATCCTAAAGAGATTACCCAAACGCTCCTAACTTCACTTTTGCTCAATCAAATATGTCGAACAATACATATCAATTATGTACTTCGAGCCATATTTGAGAGTTCATGTATGCATGCAAAAACGTTTTTTAATTTGCATCAACAATGTATGAAAAAGGTTTCATGATCCTAGACTTGTGAAGTTTTTAGAAAAATGATCGAATTGGGGTGTTTGGCAAATGCCTCAACATGGTGCCAACAAGCTTTAAGATTGAAAAGCTTTAATGCAGAACGTTCCTAATCCAATTTTAATCATCCTAAAAATGATTCCATTACAAATAATCAATCATAATCCGAATTTAATGATTAATTTCGGATTAGGTTTTGCAACATAAATGGGTTTTTGGAAATCCTAGGTTTAGGGAATCATGTGAATACTACATTGTCTAATCCTAGTCTTAATTTCACAAGGGTTTAACTAATTTTGAAAATCCCCAATTCGGATTTATACTCAAGAACAAACCCTAGACTCAAATTAAATGAAATTAAGAGTGATTTACTTACAATGAGTGATGTTGTGATTAGGATTTGTTGATTCCAATGCCTCAATCTTGATTTGTAAGAGTTATAGTTGAATTATGGTGTTATGGTTCGATTTTGACAGCAAGTGGAAGTGGTTTTGTGTGTTTGGAAAATTTGTGCAGAAGAAAAGAGTAACTGGGCGCGTTTTTCAGATGCACGGCTCCACGGTTCCACTAAACATTAGTGGAGCCGTATGTCTGATGGTCCAGTTTTTCTTCTGTTTTGACTTTTGGCTGATTAATCTTACTTATTTAGTAAGACTTTTTGACACGAGGAAAAAGTTTATACCTAATAAACTTTTTGACGAAAGATGATTAAATGAGATGACCGGAAATGACCTTAGTGTTTCCGAGGAAATTGACTAAGATGTCATTGGATGAGGATTTACTTCTAGTATTTCCCGTGAAATAAATAGAAGTTATGAGTTGTGTTTAGGAGGATGACTATAATATTTCCCATGAAATATTTAATTAGTCGGAGTACGCGACACAAGGAATGACTAGATATTTCCCGTGAAATATTCATGAGTCATGTGACGAGTGAAAGATATGACTTAAAAATTCATGAGCGAGTTGTAGAGAATGACTTCAATGTTTCCCGCGAAACTTTCGAGAGGTCATAGAAGGGATGAAAGGTTATGAGTTATGACGTAACGGATGACTTTAATATTTCTGAAGGAATATTCAAATAGTCATGAGCGGGATGACAGGAATGACTTGAAAAGTCATATGACGAGATACGAGGAATGACGTTAATATTTCCAGTGAAATATTATGAAGTCATGGGATGAGGCTTAGGGAATGACTTGAAATTTCCAATGAAATATTCAAGAGTCATGAGTCGAGAATAAGATGGATGTGTGAGATGACTTCAATATTTCCGGAGAAATATTCAAATAGTCATAAGAGGGGATGAAAGGTTATAAGGTATGATGCGAGGGATGACTTTAATATTTCCATAGAAATATTGAAATAGTCATGAGCGGGATATGAGGAATGACTTGAAAAGTCATATGATGGGACGTGAGAGATGACATTAATAATTCCAATGGAGTATTAAGAGGTCATTTGACGAGAATGTAAAGGTTAAGGTGAGAAGAAATACTTTTCAAAGAAAAGATTTCTCTTTCGACGTTATCATGACGGAGGAGATGTCTTTCTGCGGGGAGATGACGTACTTCGACGAGCTTCGTTCATGAGCAAACTATAGGGTTCCCGGACAAGTCTAATGACATCTTGACTGCTACTCTTCACAGGGAGTTGTTTCATCTATAGTGTTTGTTGTCATGCCTTTCCGGCGCTTGCGTACTCGGTTTCGGTCGTGGTGACAATAAGAGTAGTTTGTTTCTTGGGGAACCAAGATGTTTGTTAATCAACCTATGTGGGTACAAACATTACTCATTATGTTTCAACCCACATTAACTCTCTCATTATCAGAGTTGGTATAGAAACATTTTCTACATCAATCTCCTCAAGATATCGTAATCTCAAGTGTACAGTATCTTCAATGTATGGTATGATACATTAAATACTTTGATGTAAGAAGTTTTGGGATACTTCTTACAAGTGGGCACCAAGCCAATACCATTCATGATAATGGACCTACTTGCCGTTAGGTAAACTACTTTACCTATTATGCCCCTAACCTAGTTATATCCGCGCACTCACCTTCTTCGTCTCTTGTGAGTTTCGCATTTGCGGATATGGGCGTTATTGTCAATAAAGACTATTACTTAAACTATGTATCTCATACATATAGTATACATAAGTTTACAGGGATACTTCATTTAGGCAAGATTACGTATGTGCAAGGAAGGGAACTTGATTCACTCATCAATGCTTAATTCAAACTTGTCACGCATGATCTTCAAGCGATCATCGAACATTTCTGGACAAGTTAAATTTGGCATGATGAGATGTGAATAGAGTGATGGATCGTGTTTTGGTGATATGTTGTGAATCGGGAGGTCTAGGGAGATGAAAGAAGATCATCTCCATGATTAGAGTTAGAGAGAGAAAGTTAGAGTGAGAGAGATGGAAACCTGATGTTTTATTGATAATGAGAAAGGTGAAAAATTACACAACAAGCTTCAACCTCCTTGTGAAGGCAAGGAGGGCTTAAATAGGGCATCAAACACATAACTTTACAATATTGACGGTTTCAGTCCATGTGTTTGAGCCAAACATAATAACTAATATAATCCCAAATATGTTGTCACATTTTAGTGCGAGAAGCATTCCCAACAATCTTCCCCCAATGTGGCAACATATGGGATTACTTACATCATTTCCTACAAGTACAAATACAAATAAAGAAAGGTCTTCATAAGCTCTTCATGTGCTGAGGATGACTACAGTTGACGCTCTTTGTCTTCATCTTGTACCTCGGCTTGAGAACTTTTCTTTACTTGTAGCCAAATGATGTAATATACATGAATTGGATTAACTTCCCCCCAATTCATGCTGCATGTCTTTAACGGCTTCTTCATATACTTCCTTTTGGCGAAGTTTCTGAATCAGCTTCCCCCCAAACTGACAACCGTCTTCAGCAGATTCGAAACTTTGATGCAGTTAACATGTCTTATATCTTTTAAAAGTTGTAAGTACGCAGCGGAATTTGTAGATGACATCGTAATCCACACCAAGGAAATCTGACTAGTACACAGTAATGATTATGCTCAATGTGGAAGTCCCGTTCGGGGGTAACATGCTGATGAAGCGAAAAGTGTACCGCTTTTAAGGGGTCATTTAAGCCCTAAATCGTATTTATTTGATCAAATATTGCCCTAAATCGTTCCTTTTGTCATTTTAGGTACTTTTGAGGAGAAATCTGGAAAAGGAGGCATTTTGGACATTTTTGGAGCATAAAAGTGAAGAAAACGACAAAGTCTCAAAAATCGGCTAAAAGTTACCTTTGACGGCGTCAGATTTTACTCCAGACGGCGTCATGCCTTGGCAAGAAAAGGTGGACGTGAAATTTACTCATGATAAGCCAGTGAAAATTTCATGTGAATTCTGACGGCGTCACGCTTTAACCTGATCAAGGGCGTTACGGCTTAATTCAAAGAGGGACGGCGTCACGTTTAATGTCTGACGGCGTCAAGCCTTGATAAGCCAGAACGGATTTTGGAGAGCTAAAGAGGGACGGCGTCAAGAAGGTCATCCGGGAACCCTAAAAGCGGCGAGGTGACGGCGTCACACTCCATAACGTGACGCCGTCAGATACAAAAGTCTATATATAGTTTTCTAATTTTTTGTCATTAGTGTGGAACTTAGTGAGGAATTCTTGGGAGAAAACCCTAAGACGATTTTAGCTTCTTTTTTAAGGCTTTTTGCCTTGAGATCTTCCATGTTACATTGAAGATAAGTTATCAATTAATCATTCAATATGTCTATGTGTTGTTTGATTTTATCTTATTCTTGTCTTTTGATTAACATGTTAGGCTAGATTTATCTTGTGTTTGCTTAGATCTAATGAAACCTAGCTATTGATTATTGGTTATTAGTGTGTTATTAGTTGTATTGGATGATTGTTTATCTATGTTAGGCTTAAGAAAACTGGCTAACTTCCTATTCGGTAACTTGCTTGAACGTCTTAAGAAACATGAACCAAATGCGTACTAAAGGTTTTTATGGTTGTATTTAATGCACAAGCGAATTCTAGTGATCCCATGTTAGGAGCTTCCTAGCCGGCTCGACATAGGAGTGAAGTAGGAGCTTGTAGAGTTGGGGAAGTACGTATGCCACCCCACGAATGGTATTAAGGAATACACCCGTCATCCACGCGACTAATACACACTAATCAACCGGTAAAAGATAGTTAGGGAGTAAGGAAATCTAAGTAAACACATTTCTCTACATATAAGTTTCCACCACATTTTCATTTTTGTTATTTTATTTTATTTGCATTCGTAGTAATTTGGGTTAGTTGACTAGCAACTAATTCCGCCCACTCCTTCAAACCCGAGATTTTACTTGCTTTCATAAAAATTATAAAAACATAAAAAGAATCTTCCTCAACCCTTAGACCTAATTAGAGTAATCTTTCATACCTAACGAACACTATTCCCTGTGGAGAACGATCAATCCCCCGTACTTACCACTACACTATACTACATCGGTCAGGTACACTGCCTGGTGGGGTTGTAAGCCTCTTGAGATCCCTCGAGAGGTAAAACCTGTTGTAAGGTTGCAAAACCCCCGCATCAAGTTTTTGGCGCCGCTGCCGGGGAATAGTTATTGTTTAGGTTGAATTTTTATTTCTATTAGGTCTACTCACTAGATTCCTTTCTAGTGAGATTTTTATTTTCTTTTTCTAGATTTTCTTTAGTCTATCTTTTTTTTTCTTCGTGTCTTTGTTCGTAACCATTACCATCCGACATCATGGAAGATGGTAATATCCTTAATCCCAACAACCCACCACCACAACAACCACCACCACCTCCTAGAGCCCGTACTTTAGGAGAGTACTCCCGTCCTAGCCACCACGGCTATCGAAACACCATTGAGCTCACTCAAGGAGCCAATATCACACCCTTGCGATCCGACACCATCCGGTTGGTGCAAAGCGGATGCGCATTCCATGGACTTCGTTCTGAAGATCCTAATCAACATCTAAAGGACTTTCTCAAAATCGTTGATTCTATAGACCTTGATGTTGCCACTCGAGAGACGACCCGATTGCGTCTCTTCCAATTCTCTTTGTGGGACCAAGCTAGTCAGTGGCTAGAACGTCAACCCGCAGGTTCCATCACCTCTTGGGATGATCTCACCACTCATTTCCTTGCTCAGTTTTTCCCACCGGGAAGAACTACCAAGCTAAGGAATGATATCTTGATGTTCCAACAACGTCAAGGCGAAACTCTCTACGAGGCATGGACTCGATTCAAGGACTTACTCCAAAAAGTCCCTCACCATGGCATAGAACTTTGGCTCCAAGTCCAAATCTTCTATGACCATATCAATCTCTCCACGAGGCAAACCATTGACCAATCGGCCGGTGGCAAGCTACGTGATCTAAGTGCGGAACAATCATGGGCTCTCCTAGAGGATCTTGCTCTTTATGACAACGAAAGTTGGAGTGATTCCCGTGATTTGAATAAAACGGTCAAGGCAATATCTTTGCCTTCGAACAATTCAAGCACTTCCGACCGTAGGATCATAGAACTTGAAGACCAAGTCAAGTTTCTTATGAAATCTTACGAGGCTCCTAAACCTTCAAGCCAAGTGAACAAAATCACTTCTTCATGTGAATTATGTAGTGGTCCCCACGACACTCGTGATTGCATGGAACTCCCCGAACAAGCTTTTGTGGACTACGCATCCTCGCGTACCGACGGAGCGGGAGACAAGTGGTACACTTTCAAACCAGAGCCAAACCATTATGGTGATACATACAACCCCTCATGGAAAAATCACCCAAACCTTAGGTGGAAACAAAACCAAAACGCACAACAAACTAATTCTTCCAACCCACCTAATCATTTCCAATCAAGCGGTTCCAACTCGAACCGTACTTTCAACAACAATCCTTCCGGCAATGGTAGTACCAATAACTTTGAAGGATTGATGTCTCAATTTATTGCATCTCAAGAAGCTCGTTTGGCCAAGTTTGAAGTCTATTTCAAACAAAAACAAAGCGAGATGACCAATAAGATTGACACCTTGTTGAAAGCCCTCAATGACCGAGAAATGGGAGCACTCCCTAGCAACACGGTCAAGAACCCAAAACTAAACGTCAAT
Source organism: Artemisia tridentata subsp. tridentata (assembly GCA_021014915.2). Taxonomy (NCBI): domain Eukaryota; kingdom Viridiplantae; phylum Streptophyta; class Magnoliopsida; order Asterales; family Asteraceae; genus Artemisia; species Artemisia tridentata. Next base: position 41,416,160 of record CP139506.1, on the reverse strand, counting down.
GCTATTTCATCGGTTTTGTCCCCTAGTTCTTGTCCACAATATTATTCGGTCAATTCCATGAGCACGTGTTTCAAACAAACCCAAGTCGTTCCAAATGACCAAGAAGTTATGACATCCAAATTGGTCAACAACATAGTTGAAACACCTCCCACTCAAAACCTTGACGAAGAATTCAAGGAGCTCCACCTTGAAAGTCCGGTTGTTGATGTGTTGGATGAGAAGAAGCTCAAGTTAGGCGAAAAAGGGACCGCCTTCGTTCAAAACAAACTACCTAAGAAGTTAGATGATCCGGGCTTATTTGTTCTACCTTGCAAGATCGGTAATTCGGAGGCTTATGACACATTAGCCGATCTTGGATCAAGCCTTAACCTACTTCCGTTACCTTTCTACACCTCTCTAAAACTTGGAAAACTTGAAGAAACCGAGGTGATAATAGGCTTAGCGGATGGAAGTGTTGCTTACCCGGTTGGAGTAGTTAAGGACGTGTTAGTGCACATTGGAAAACTAACCATTTTAGCCGATTTCCACGTCCTTGATATGGTTAGCGACCCTACATGCCCCTTGTTGATAGGTAGAGGATTTTTGGCGACCGCTAGTGCTATGATTGATTGTAAGGAATCCAAGATAGCGGTAGGAGAAGGAGATACTTGGTCAGTCTATGATGTTAAGAAACATGCCTATGATACTAGTGAGGAACCAACACCACATTGGCTAGAATCAAATAGGAGACCATCTAGGTATGGACCTTGGATTGATATTGACTTCATAGGACCCCAACGCCCATTTTACCTAGAAGAGGACTTTGTTAGCCGAACGCATTCGGTAGAGCAACTCTTGGCTAGGGACACCGAATTGGATCCATTTGAAGATTCTCTAGTTTTTAGAAAGATGATTGATTTCCTAGGAGTTTTGCCAATTAACCTAGGAATGAATAAGTGGATTTGTGAGGAAGATGATCATAAGTGGAATTGGGATAAACCACCCAAAGATGGAGATGGGTCATGGCATATTAAGATGACATTGTATGACCCGGATGGAGAGAAGTTTGAAAAGATATATCGTACTAAGCGGACCAATAGGAAACTTCAATCCAAGCTTAACCCTAAAGACTTCCTCGATGACGAGCTTACTTACATAGGGTAGAGTGACTTTGAGTCTAGCTACAAGACTCGTTAATAAAGAAAAGCGCTTCTTGGGAGGCAACCCAAGTTTTATTTGCTTTGTGTGTTTATTTATTTGTTTGTTTGATTTTATTTGTTTCCGTATGTGTGTTTAATTTTTTATTCTTATTGATTCATGTTCAAAAGTAAATTGTGAAAATGCTTTATGTTGTTTTTAACTTCGTCTTAACTACATATAAAGGTATTTTGCAAAAGATAAGTGTAAGGGAAATCTAAATCGGTTTATTAGAACACAAATGAACATGAATCGTAATAATAATAAATTAGCATACATATTAGTATTTGTTTGAGTCAAATGCTTGTATCGAGTCATAATGATGTTTTGCAGGATTTCCAGGAAGTAAGGTAAAGGTTTTTCCAGAAATTTTCCGGAAACTTAAAATGAGAATTTTTGTCAGGTCATTTCTGACGGCGTCAGGGTTTATAACCTGACGGCGTCAGATTTAATTTTCAGAAATTTTTGAAAGTTTTGTTTTCATAAAAAGTTTTTATTAAAATCTCCAACTTATAATCTCCAGGAATCGGCAAAATTATCATTCCACAAGCATTATATCCTTATATATAGATTTATCCCGCCGTTGTTATGCAGGTTTTCGTGTTTGTTTTCTCAGGTTTAACAGGTTATTTTGGACAAGGAAATGTTTTGGATCAAGCTTTTGGCGATGCATTAGTCATGGAGCTTCAACATTACCTTGGAGGAAGATTTAACCGTGTAACTTCATTATCCACCAAGCGAATCAGGGGAGTATTTGATTTCATTCTTTTACTTTATGCTTTTACATCTTGTTATTTGAACATTGGGGACAATGTTCATCTTAAGTGTAAGGGGGGGGGGGGGTAAAGTACGATACTTTTGAGAATACAATTGCGCTTGATTTTTGTTTGTTTAATAGTAGATGTGTAATAAAACTGAGATAAATACCTGTTAAGGCAATTTTAGTGCAAATTTAAATTTTTTTACAACATATAGGAGTGAAACTTTAATCTTAATGAGCATCTCACGGATAGGAGTTATATGACTAGCACAAAAACCGTACCACTAAAAAATTTTTCCACCCCAAATATGTGAGGTTCGCCCCTAGAATTGGTAGGAAAAGCATTTATGCTATGATGTGTGTACCGGTAGCACTTAGATTCTAGAACTTGCGTTAGGACCATTCCGAGGCCACAAGTGAGACTACATTCATGTAGTTAGATTTACTACATGATAAGAGGCATTAGGATTAACCCATTGTTTTACACCTGTGTTTTTGTTATAATTACATTGGCTACATTGGTCAAGTAATTCTCCCACACCCTTTGCGTTGTACTCATTTTTAGTACACGATACCCCTAGTACACCCCTCAGAGCCTATCTTTTCGTTTCTAACTTTAAGCATTTTACTTAAAGGAAGAATTTGTTACACCCCACTAAAATGTACACCCAAATCGCCTTAGCCTACCTTGTATGCACTCATTTTTAGTGCATTATTGTTACAACATTTGTTTAAACCCAAGTTAATTATCTAGTTGATTACATGGTTGCTAAGTCGAGTCATATCCTTGTACATATTGTTTTGGGACGATTGGGACTCATGGGTAAAGTACTAGTGTAATGGAGTAATGGGGAAGAACATCATTTATTACCCCCATATGTGCTAAATGTTTTAAAAGTACTCCAAGTTTTTCAATTATCTTAATTCGAGTCATTAGATTAGTATTTGTAAAGTTATGTAAAAGTTCAAGTGTAAGGGGGATGCAATGCCCCTATGATGTATTATTTTGGATGGTAGGGCAAAAGTGTATGCAAAAAAAAAAAAAAAAAAAAAAAAAAAAAAAAAAAATTGAAAAAATCAAGAAAAATACAAAAAAATGAGAAAAGAAAAAAATAGAAAAAAACATACGGACTACCATCCCGTTTCATTTTATGTTTGTTTTATGTTTTTGTTATTTTGTTATTTCTTTTCTAGCTTAAGATCGAGTCTAGTCTTGGCTTAGCAACATTGTATAGTACATGTAATTGATCAAGATCTTTAACTCGCCACCAGTAAAATATCCTTTATCCAACAAAACCGTGTTTTCCTTTTCCCTACACCTAACGTTATAACCCATTTAAAAGCCCTCTTTGATAGTTTATCTTTGGTGCTTACGCCTAGTGGAGGAGGTTTTCGATCCTTTCCCAAGCCTATGGTAATCTATTTGCTATGACAGGTAGTGAGAGATATTATCCGTTTTCATTTATGAGATTTATTTTGATGACACTTGAGAGATGTGAGTATCTAAACACTACTTGTGAGGTGCTAGTATGTAATCTCCGTGCTTATTATGATTGAAGTGGAACGATTATTTGTTGTAATTACTTTTATGTTTGCATTAAATGACCCCTAACTTGTATTTTGATTAGAATAAAAGCGCATTTGCTTGAGGACAAGCAAATCTCAAGTGTAAGGGTATTTGATGAAGCGAAAAGTGTACCGCTTTTAAGGGGTCATTTAAGCCCTAAATCGTATTTATTTGATCAAATATTGCCCTAAATCGTTCCTTTTGTCATTTTAGGTACTTCTGAGGAGAAATCTGGAAAAGGAGGCATTTTGGACGTTTTTGGAGCATAAAAGTGAAGAAAACGACAAAGTCTCAAAAATCGGCTAAAAGTTACCTTTGACGGCGTCAGATTTTACTCCAGACGGCGTCATGCCTTGGCAAGAAAAGGTAGACGTGAAATTTACTCATGATAAGCCAGTGAAAATTGCATGTGAATTCTGACGGCGTCACGCTTTAACCTGATCAAGGGCGTCACGGCTTAATTCAAAGAGGGACGGCGTCACGTTTAATGTCTGACGGCGTCAAGCCTTGATAAGCCAGAACGGATTTTGGAGAGCTAAAGAGGGACGGCGTCAAGAAGGTCATCCGGGAACCCTAAAAGCGGCGAGGTGACGGCGTCACACTCCATAACGTGACGCCGTCAGATACAAAAGTCTATATATAGTTTTCTAATTTTTTGTCATTAGTGTGGAACTTAGTGAGGAATTCTTGGGAGAAAACCCTAAGACGATTTTAGCTTCTTTTTCAAGGCTTTTTGCCTTGAGATCTTCCATGTTACATTGAAGATAAGTTATCAATTAATCATTCAATATGTCTATGTGTTGTTTGATTTTATCTTATTCTTGTCTTTTGATTAACATGTTAGGCTAGATTTATCTTGTGTTTGCTTAGATCTAATGAAACCTAGCTATTGATTATTGGTTATTAGTGTGTTATTAGTTGTATTGGATGATTGTTTATCTATGTTAGGCTTAAGAAAACTGGCTAACTTCCTATTCGGTAACTTGCTTGAACGTCTTAAGAAACATGAACCAAATGCGTACTAAAGGTTTTTATGGTTGTATTTAATGCACAAGCGAATTCTAGTGATCCCATGTTAGGAGCTTCCTAGCCGGCTCGACATAGGAGTGAAGTAGGAGCTTGTAGAGTTGGGGAAGTACGTACGCCACCCCACGAATGGTATTAAGGAATACACCCGTCATCCACGCGACTAATACACACTAATCAACCGGTAAAAGATAGTTAGGGAGTAAGGAAATCTAAGTAAACACATTTCTCTACATATAAGTTTCCACCACATTTTCATTTTTGTTATTTTATTTTATTTGCATTCGTAGTAATTTGGGTTAGTTGACTAGCAACTAATTCCGCCCACTCCTTCAAACCCGAGATTTTACTTGCTTTCATAAAAATTATAAAAACATAAAAAGAATCTTCCTCAACCCTTAGACCTAATTAGAGTAATCTTTCATACCTAACGAACACTATTCCCTGTGGAGAACGATCAATCCCCCGTACTTACCACTACACTATACTACATCGGTCAGGTACACTGCCTGGTGGGGTTGTAAGCCTCTTGAGATCCCTCGAGAGGTAAAACCTGTTGTAAGGTTGCAAAACCCCCGCATCACATGCAAGAAATTAGCAAGATCTTCTCACATAAGTAGGCTACTCTGCACATTACACCCTGCGAAAGTTGAAACGATTACACCAAAATCACAAAACTGAACTACTGATCATCTCTGCGGACGTCTTCTAGTAGTAATAAAGTTGTAAGCTCGATCACGTGTGTCTGTTATGTGTCCCCGATGTGCACATTTCTTCCCCCTGAATGCAGATCCATCTGGAAAAAGAGTGTTTTCGCAAAAAAATGCAAAGAAAGTCAAAGAAAGTCAAAGCACATCTACTCTCTCTTCCCCCATGATGTCTTCGCGGAATTGGAAGCATACACACTATGGTTACGATGGAAACGGAGGCAGCGTACACCCTGTATGTCCAATTAAGCGAAGATGTGTGAAGTACCATAAATAGCCCGTGAGAATCAACTGCTGATAAAATCTCTACTCTTCTATACTCTTCTCATCTAACTCTTTACCGACCCCATTATCATTCTGATGGCTTTTTGTAGTGACCACTGATGGAGAAAACCCAGTATTACGAACTTGAGACTGAAGTAAAATAACCCGAACTTGTGACTTAAACTTGCACTATTGTCTGACTAAGAACCTATACTGAGCCCTACAATGTAACTCCTTTAAGCATAGGTCGGTTCATATACCCATCCAACCATCCTTTACTGTATATGAACTCATCTTGGATATCCACATCTTTGTGTGACACTTGAGCACTACAACGTAACTCCTTTAAAGTGATAGCTATACTATGTGAGCACAACAACGTAACTCCTTACATCAGGTATAACTAGATAACTCAAGTCTTAATCATTTTGAAGGTTATAAGCTCGAACAAGGATCTCTAAGAATCATGCATCCAACCAACCCCGATATCTTCAAGATACTAAGTACACGCACCCGTGATATCCCACTTCAACCTCAAATAAATAATAAAGAATTAACCCCGTAGTCACATCTTGCGGTTCAATACCCAACACTAGCATTTTGACGGTTTAAGTGAACTATGATAATGGTTTTTTCCCGATCTTGTCAAAAATGTATCCCGTGAAAATTAATCACTGTCATTACGAGCCTCAAAAATAACCAATAACCCAATAAAATACCAAATATTAACTTTGACTAATAAAACATTTAGCCAAAGATCCCATTAAAGTCCAATAACTCGTTTGTCATTAACTGTCCACAAATATTTCATGATCAGTCCATATGATTTAACTTCAACATCCAGCCCAACTCATAAGTAACCCAATCCCAAGCCCATCCAAATCTATAACCCTAATCTTTGGGTATTTAGGATAACAATAACACACAATTTAACCCTAATCACATTTCATCCGCCCCCCTCCTACTCGTTTCTCTCTCCTAACGAATCTGTCAAAAACAGATTCATCTCATCATCAATCAATACTCAGTCAAGACTATCTCCATCATCATCTAATCAAACTTCTCAACCATCTACACGATAAATCTTCACATCTCATTGCTCAAGCTCATACACGATAACAAATTGAACACCAAACACGAAGAGAAGATGGGTCTCCGGTAAGTTAAATGTTCTTGTAATTTGTTTCTAGTACTAACCGAAAAAAGGAAAGATGATAACATTGTTGTTATTGTCTTTTTCCCTTTTGATTTTCGGATATACAAAGAAGCTTAGCTTAAAAAAAATAGATCGAGGATGATGTTTTGTTCGAACAAAGAGAATCGTTAAAGATTTTGCAACAATCGAACAGCTCTGAGATCTTTTATGGTAGTATCTTGTTTAACTTTTAAGATTAATGATGTTGAAAGTTCAAACATATGAGATCTTTAAGATTCATACATATGTAGAACAAAACTGAGATATATGATGGTAGTTTCAAATTGGATTTGGGTTTCATTTGGATTTGGGTTTGACAGTGGGTTCACAATCGAATAATTTAATTGTATGACTGGTGATGGTAGAAACCTGAGGTCTTTATGGTTTGTTTTATGTATGGTTTTGGTCTTGCCTGTTCTTCATCTCCTTTTTATTCTTTTAAAGTTTCTCGATCACATTGGTAGCTCTCTTAAAATGAGTTGCTCGATCAAAATAAGTTGTTCGATGAAAATGTTTTTCGATCAAAAGAATTCTTCGGTGAAAAAATTATTCGATGAAAAAACAATTTCGATGAAAGATTTGTTCAGTGACTGAAGTTCGATCAAATAGTTCGATCAAGAAGTTCGGTTACTGAAGTTACTGAAGTTCGGTTACTGAAGTTCGATCAAATAGTTCGATGAAAACAACATTTTCGAACAAATCTAAGTTCTTTGGTGAAATAGTTCAACGATATGGAAAGTTCGATTAGACTAGTTCGGTTATGTAGTCTAACTCGACTAATGACCAAGTTCGATCAAAAAACCTTAGCTCGATCACAAGAAGTTCGATGATTTGAAGTTCGATCAGACTAGTTCGGTCATGTAGTCTAACTCGACTAATGACCAAGTTCGACTATTTAGTTGTTCGACTAAAATAGTTGTTCGACTATTTAGTTGTTCGACTATAGTCTAGCTCGACTAAGTGAACGAGTTCGATGAGAGTTGCTCGACTAACTTGATGCTCGATTAAAAAAATGTTCGGTGAATTAGATGTTCGATTAACATAAGTCTAGCTCGACTATTGTAATAGTATATGAAACACACTTTTGACAAGAAAAAATCACACAAATCACCCAAAACTAATACCAAGGCTCTTGATACCAATTGACGGATCGTGTTTTGGTGATATGTTGTGAATCGGGAGGTCTAGGGAGATGAAAAAAGATCATCTCCATGATTAGAGTTAGAGAGAGAAAGTTAGAGTGAGAGAGATGGAAACCTGATGTTTTATTGATAATGAGAAAGGTGAAAAATTACACAACAAGCTTCAACCTCCTTGTGAAGGCAAGGAGGGCTTAAATAGGGCATCAAACACATAACTTTACAATATTGACGGTTTCAGTCCTTGTGTTTGAGCCAAACATAATAACTAATATAATCCCAAATATGTTGTCACATTTTAGTGCGAGAAGCATTCCCAACATAGAGTTTCTGTGTTATAGTGCCTACCATGTTAGATTCTAACTACACTATTTCATGCCAAACATTACTACTAACAAAGGGTGTTTTAAGAAAACGTACCTGTGCCTGAGGTGTTTGCTCTAAAAACTAGAAGACTAGGGTACCTTTGTTGAATGTTAAGCATGAAAGACACGACTTGACTATTGCGTCACCGGATATGCTTGATAACGCATCATACTTCTTTTGTTAGACTCCAAAGTTTATTTACACTCATGTTTTCCTAGCAAAACAAATGTTCAAACATCTGGTCCCCAATATCTCATGGGTCCAAAGTTGTTAGATTCAAACATCCTACGCATTTGTTGCGTTAGTTTAGGATGTGAGAATGGAGGACACATTTCCCATGGTAAGTAACTTTGTGGTGGACGATCATTCCAAGTTATGGGAAAGTTACTTGGATGATTTTGTCATCTAAAGTTACCTCTCGGTAGAGGAGTTCTAGACCGAGGTTTGGGAGAGTTTACCTTTCTAGGTGGAGGAGTAGTTGACCTAGTGTCACGCTTTACAAATCCATGTTCGGGAGATGACAATGGTTTGTTAAAGCCTTTGGTTTCCTTTCTACTTGGAGTAGACACTCTAGTTTTATTTACAACTACTTGACTTGGTTTAGGACTTAAGTTACTTTTCAGAATTGACCCAGTTTTGTCCTCAGCACCACACGGTACCACGGTACCACTAAATTTAGTGGTGTCGTCTGTATCTTTAATGGTGCCGTCACCTTCAGACATGGACTTTTCAGGCATTACAAATTTTACTTGTTTAGTACCACTTGTAGAAGCCTGATTTGGGTCAAATCCTAAACCCGAACGGTCATGTTCACTATATCTAATATTTTCAAGTATATCATTAAGCTTTTTAGTTCCTTCATCAATCTTAATGATTCTTAAAGCATTTTCTTTAAGTTTTTCATTTTCTACTTGAAGACTAATACATGACCCGCATCCTAAATCTACTTCCTTGTTTTTCTCAAGTCTCTTGACTTGATCATTTAGTTCTAAGACTTGTAGTTCTAGTTCTTTTAATTTTAATTTTAGCTTTGTGTTTCTACCTAAGATCTTAGTACTAACTACGCATAGTTTGTTGTATTCGTCATGTAATTCACTGTCATCTACTGACGAATTGTTATCACTATAATAAGAAGAGTCGGAGTGTACCTCGTTAGAAGCTTGAGCCATTAAGCACGTTTCATCGTTAGGCTTCTTCTCTTCTTCTTCACCGCTATCACTCCAAGAACCTCCTACAAAGGCTCTTTGGTTGTTGGATTTTGGTGGCTTAGGACATTCTCCTATGAAGTGATTAGGATCTCCGCATCTAAAGCATCTCCTATCACTTGTCCCTTTTCTTTCATCATGATTTCTTTGGGATGACTTCTTCTCATCTCGAGATTGTCTAGGAAATCTACCTTTCCTCCTAAAGAACTTTCTAAAGTTCCTAACGGCTAGTGCGTACTCTTCATCTTCACTACCGGAACTCGAACATTCCTCATCACTAGACTCCTTCTTGGCTTTTAATGCTAGAGATCTAACTCTCTCGCTTTTGCCTTTGACAATGTCAGAGTCTTTCTTGATGATCATCTCGTGAACTTTCAAGTTTCCTATAAGTTCATCGAGTGACAATGCCGCCAAGTCCTTTGACTCTTCTATGGCGGTGACCTTTGCTCTCCATTTAGGATGTAGAGCTCTAAGAAACTTCCTAACATAGTTCTTACTAGAATAACCTTCATCAAGAGCTTTAAGACTAGTGATAATAGTATTAAATCTAGCAAAAGCATTATCTATTGACTCATCCTCCGAAATGGAGAATTGTTCATATTGTTGAACAAGAAGATCTATCTTGTTCTCTTTGACTTGGTTATTACCTTGGTGAGTGACTAACAAGGTTTTCCAAATATCTTTTACCGTATTACACATGAAAATTCTTTCAAACTCCTTTTTAGGCAAAGCATTATAAATCATCATTTTAGCCTCATTATTTTTGGCTAATTTCCTTTTTAGTTCATCACTTTGTTTATCATAAGAAACTATTTCATCCTTTTTAGTTTCCGGATTCTTTTGAATAGGTTGAAAGTCACCCTCGGTAATAACATGCCAAAGATCAATGTCTTTTGATTTCACATACGTTTCGAATCTTGTTTTCCAATAAATAAAACAATCGGTTTCGAAAAGTGGTGGTCTTTGCATAGATTGCCCTTCTAGATATTTGTCGGAATCCATTGATCGGTTCAAGCTTTAAAATACAATATACTTTAAAAACTTGACTGACGTGGCTCCGGATACCAATTGTGGGAAACTAGAAGGGGGGTTGAATAGTTTACCGGTTTAAAAACTTCTTTTAAAAATCTTGTTTTAAAAGTATGCTATTGGAAACTTTGATTCGAACTCTATGTGTAATCAATAAACACCAATATGAACTACAAACTAAGCTACGTAATAATAACAAATAAAAGTAAAGAGTAGAGTTGGAAAGATCAAACCGAGACAGAGGATTTATAGTGGTTCGGCTACGAAGCTCTTCTTCGCCCTACTCCACTCCCCGAGTACCACACTCGAGAGTTTCAAACACTATATCAACAACCTCCCTTCAGGCGGAGAAAACCGTACACGTCGCTTATCCTATTACTGACACTAAGCTAGATGTCGAGTGCTAATCTTAGCTAGCACCAATCTACCAAGGTCCACGTGACCAAACACTCAAGCCCAGTGGCTTCAAGAGATCACCAAGATCTCAACACGATCACAATGATCAACACTCACTTCACTCTACTCGACTAACACTAACCTAATGACCCTTGATCTTCTTGATCAATCACACAAGCCCAATGGCTTCAAGAGATGTTCACTATCTCTATAGATCACACTTGATCTTCACTCTCACTCACAAAAAGGAAATAAACTTGATGTATGCTAAAACACAACAAGGTTGTAACAAGTGTTACAAAAACCTATCAACTATAACTCTAGTATCTTCTTGATTACTTGAGTTCTTCTCTTGCTAATGAAGAGGGATGACAACACCTTGTATCAACTTGGATACTTGTGTTCTTCTCTTGCTAGTGAAGAGGTATGAAGAGGATCACTTGAAGGATGATTGGATCACTCTTGAAACAAAGAAAAACTAATCTAATTGACCCTAAGAAGTGAAAGGTGTGAGAGGATTAAGCTAAGGGATTTTTCTGTGTGTGAAGGGTGCCTAAAACTGTGAAAGAGGTGGGTATTTATAGGCAAAGAAAATCTGAACGTTACAATTCAAAATGGTACAGACGGCTCCATTAAATGACCCACGGCTCCGTTAAATTTAACGGTACCGTGGAGCCGTGGTAGACTAGGACGCTCCAAATTTTGTCTTTTCTGGTGAAAACTTATTTGGGGAAGGTTGGAGCTGATTTTGGGGGGAAAAATAGCTGTTGTGATTTTCAAACTTATTTTTCCATTAAAACATTTCTTAATATTTCAAAAATAATTTGTCATGTGTATTTTTGAAAAAATGTTTTGTCCCATTTAAAATGTGAATTTTCAAAACATGAATTCACTTCTTTGATCACTAGTTCAAGTTGTAACTTTGTTCAAGAGTGATTTGCGTAGAAACGGGATCTTCCGATTAAAAACTTGTTAACGTTAATTTTAACGTAACGTGAGTTCACATTTTGTCATCCTCAAAACGTGAAGTAATCGAAAGATATAAATAACGTTTTTAGAACATTATTTGCATCAACAGGTTCGTTTCTACTTATCACGGGCAGCTAATAGATGAGCCAGAGTGACCTGTAGAGGAGCGCAACTTTATACATATATAAGATAATTTATGCCTATCTTGATTCTCAGATGAGCAATTAGACCAGCTAAGATTTTCAAGCATATTAGCAACTACATAATAGTTTCCTCTAATAAATAGTTAAGGAAAAGAACAATCACATAGTGTATTCTTAAATGCATATTTGAAAACCGGATTTGGAACCTGACGTGTCATCCCATCACCAGATTTCTCATAATTGATTAAGCATTCTTGCAATTGTGACTGTAATCCCCATACGTCTCCATGGCATGCCTATAAAGAAAGAAGTTGCAAATGAAAAAAAAAACATACTTGTAACAGAAATTTCTTTATGTAATTCAATAATTAGAGGTTGAAAAAAAAAAGATCACTTGTCACAAAAATTTCTTCATGCAAATCCAATAAGGAACAGAACAATCACATAGTGTATTTGTATCAAGCTCTACATAAACAAACACAATAGTGAGCTTAATAACCGGTAAAATAAATAACGTAATATTGCAATAAGTAATTTGAGACCATATTCACCATTTTAACTAACTTGATACAAATGCTAAATTAAAACTTACAGTTGTTGGGCGGGTTTTGTTCAAGATTCAAGAACCTCAATAGCAACCTGCACTTGTGTCATTTACATAAATGAAAACTAAAACGTCTAAATCATGCACACGTAACTGATTATACTAACCTACAAAAATATGTGATGATGATGATGATGATGGCGGCTCTTTTTTTTTTCTTTTTCTTTTTTTCTTTTTGGTTCGGTATTTTTGTTTTAGGGTTTTTTTGTGTGTTTTTTGCTTGAAGAAAGGGATACCGAATAAATTTTAGTTTATCCTCCAAATTTTCCTGCATGTTTTATAATTATTAGGAACTATATTTAAGGAAAAGATATGTATCATTAATACCTGGTAAACATTGTATATTTAATTTTGCAGGATATAACTTAAAAATTAAGTTGATCTAGTGGTAAGATTACTAATTAATGAACCAACAAATCATAGGTTCGAATCTTGCACCATGACTTTTTGAGAAAAATAAATCCGAATTTGTATTAAATATGCTTAGGTGGACAACTTATGATTATGTGGCATTTTTATGATTATGTGGCATTGAGGTGACATTTATGTGGCATTATCTACGTGTAACGCCTCCTGTTATATATATATATATATATATATATATATATATATATATATATATATATATATATATATATATATATATATATATATATATATTCTTTGGCCACATGTTTCGGCCATCGATCATAATTCCAATAGATCTTCTATGAGATTATCATAGAGTTTGCAACTTTCTCCAAAATTCAAGGATTTCCCACATAACAACCATCTTTCCAAGTAGCTAGTAACCAACCAAGACTTGACTGTGGGTAAGGTTAAGGCTAAAAGTGTAAAATATTTTTGTATTTTTCTGGGGTAACAAAAGAAAAGAATGGCTCAAAGGGTGTACTAATGGTATCTAGCACTAAAATTGAGTGCTAACAAATGGGTCAATGATGAGAGTTTTAACTAACCGATGTGATTAGCTAATGTATGATTTGCAAAGGGATGACCATTTGGTTGAATCCTAATGTTGCCTCTTAACACACGAATACACTTTCATCACACGAATGTGATCTCACTACGGTCTGGTAATGATTTGCAAGTACAAGTTTTAGAATAAATAAAATCACCGGCACACTCATAGCAAAAAGATCAAGCATAAAAGATGTATGTTATATAAGAATATGCTCAAATCCTCATAATTTTTGGTGGAATGGGCTATAATTGTGCTAGCAATGTTATCAATCCAAAAAATGGATTGCAATGTCAATCAGGACACATCTCGAATTTTTAGAAATTACATATTTTATCAGTGGATTGATCTAGTTATTCTAATATAAATTATCCTAAATGTGCGAAAACAACTAGATCATAAGGGGAAACAATTTAAAACTGGGCTAAAAAATATAGAAAATTTAAAATCCAGTTTCATTTTTCTATTTCCTCCCCCCACACTTAAGTTTGACATTGTCCTTAATGTAAAGAACGATAAACCATAAAAATAGGGAAATGAAACATAAAAGAAATGATACTTCCTGAGCCTTGGAATCTAGATCGAGCTCCAAATGAGATATTGAGATCGAACGATTCCACATCTTCGAGATCAAGCATCGTAACCTGCAGTAATCTTCATATACAAAACAAACAAACACACAAAATGCAAAATATTTTTGGATTTTTTTTGCAAGGCCCCCACACTTATGGTGAAACCATTGGGGCATAAAAATAAACAAACAATTAAAAACACACGGGTTGCCTCCCGAGAAGCGCTTAATTTATTAACGAGTCATCAGCCTGACTCGATCTTCCTCACTTTCGTGGTTTATGTTTGGGATTCTTTCCCGACTTCTTGGGAATATAAACCACATTTCCTTTCACTATTCCTTTTCCGGTTTTATCGAGTAGTTCAAGTGGAATTTCCTCACTTGACATTTCATTCAGTTGCTCCTCATCATGATAAATCTTGATACGATGTCCATTAACAATGAAACTTCCACCGTGCTTGTCATATAACTCGACATATCCGGATGGAAAACCATGTTTTACCACGAATGGACCATACCATTTGGTTCTTAGCTTAGGAGCTTTGAATTTGTACTTAGAATTGAACAAAAGTACTTTGTCTCCGGCTTTGAATTCTTTCCGGATTCTGAGTTTCTTATCATGGTACACTTTTGTTCGAGCTTTGTACAACTTGGAATTCTCATACGCTTGGAGTCTTAACTCATCGAGTTCATGCAATTGCAAGAATTGTTTTTCTCCAGCGATTTTGAGATTGGGGTTACATTGCCTCAACGCCCAGTATGCGCGGTGTTCAATTTCAAACAACAAATGACAAGTTTTTCCATATATGAGTCTATACGGAGTTGTGCCAATTGGAGTTTTATATGCCGTTCTAAACGCCCATAGAGCATCATCGAGTTTCCTTGACCAAATGGAAGGATTATCCTTAACCGTTTTTCAAGTATTCTTTTTAAAGCTCTATTGGTGTTTTCAACTTGACCACTGGTTTGAGGGTGGTATGCTGTTGCGAAATGATGATAGACTCCATATCGTTTCATAGCTTTCTCCATTTGATGGTTACAGAAGTGAGTTCCTCTGTCGCTTATCAAAGCTTTTGGAATTCCGAATCGAGAGAAAAGCTTTTTCAGAAAATTTACAACCACTCGTGCATCATTTGTGGGTAAGGCTTCCGCTTCGGCCCATTTAGAAACATAGTCAATTGCAACGAGGATGTATTCGAACTTATGAGATTTAGGAAAAGGACCCATGAAGTCAATTCCCCATATATCAAAGATTTCAGAAACTTGTATGCTCTTTTGTGGCATTTCGTCTCTACGAGAAAGACTACCAGACTTTTGGCAAGCATCACAATTCTGCACAAGCGTATGGGCTTCTTTAAAAATTGTCGGCCAATAAAATCCCGCATCAAAGACTTTTTTCGCGGTTGTAGACGCATCTTCTAATTATCCCATCGGGACACATTTTAAATAGATACGGTTCATCCCAAAAATAGTGTTTTAGGTCTGCGAAAAATTTACTACGCTGAGTGTGAGTTAGACCTTTTTGTAACACTCCTCCGACTAAATAATTTGCAAAGTCTGCAAACCATGGAACTTCTTCGTTTTCAATTCCCATAAGAGTTTCATCGGGAAAATTATCATCAATCTCATCTTCACCGAATTCATCTAAATTAGGATTTTCTAATCGAGACAAATGGTCTGCTGCAACATTTTCCGCGCCTTTCTTATTTTGGATTTCTATGTCAAATTCTTGAAGCAATAAAAGATGTGGTTTGGCATCTTGTTTTGCAAACAGGTATTTAAGAGCTGAATGATCGGTGAATACAATTGTCTTTGACAAAACGAGATAAGAACGAAATTTGTCAAACGCAAAAACTACAGCCAAAAGTTCTTTTTCAGTGACCGTGTAGTTTTGTTGAGCACTATTCAAGGTTTTGCTAGCAAAGTAAATAGGACGAAAATGTTTTCCATCGCGTTGTCCTAATACTGCTCCAACGGCAAAATCACTTGCATCACACATAAGTTCAAATGGCAGCGACCAATTTGGTGAAACCATAATCGGTGCATTTGTTAACTTATTTTTGAGCGTTTCGAATGCCTTGATGCATTCTTTATTGAAATAAAAAACTGAATCTTTCTCGAGAAGTTTCGTCATAGGACGAGATATTTTTGAAAAATCTTTGATGAATCTGCAGTAGAATCCCGCATGCCCCAAGAAACTCCTAACGGCTTTGACGTTAGTCGGGGGTGGTAACTTAGCAATAGCATCTATTTTTGCTTTGTCAACTTCGATTCCCTTGCCAGAAATCTTGTGACCAAGCACAATGCCTTCTATCATCATAAAGTGACATTTTTTCCCAGTTTAGTACGAGATGAGCGGTTTTGCATCTTTCAAGCATTTTATCAAGATTGGAAAGGCATGACTCGAATGAGTATCCAAATATCGAGAAATCATCCATGAAAACTTCCATGGAGGTTTCAAGCATATCTTGAAAAATAGCAATCATGCACCTTTGAAATGTTGCTGGTGCATTACAAAGACCAAAAGGCATACGCCTATGCGCGTATGTGCCAAAAGGACACGTGAATGTGGTCTTTTCTTGATCAGCTGGATCAATTTCAATTTGGAAATAACCAAAAAATCCATCGAGAAAACAAAAGAATTTGTTCCCCGCAAGTCTTTCCAACATTTGATCCATGAACGGTAAATGAAAATGATCCTTCCTGGTGGCGTCATTTAATTTGCGATAATCAATGCATACTCGCCAACCAGTGATGGTTCTGGTAGGAACAAGTTCATTACGTTCATTAGTTACAACGGTTATTCCTCATTTCTTTGGAACACAGTGAACAAGACTCACCCATGAACTATCCTCAATGGGGTAAATAATACCAACATCAAGAAGTTTGATTATTTCCTTCTTAACATCCTCCTTCATGTTTGGGTTGAGTCTTCGTTGTCTTTAAACAACGGGTTTGGAATCGTTTTCGAAATTGATTTTGTGTTTGCAAAAGTTTGGACTTATTCCACGAATGTCAGAAGTTTTCCAAGCGAAAGCTTCTTTATGATTTTTAAGCATAGAAACAAGACGTTCTTTTTCATTGGGTTTGAGTGCTGAAGATATGACAACCGTAAGAAGAGATTTTTCTTCCAAGAATGCATATTCCATATGATTGGGAAGAGGTTTCAAGACGAGATCTACCGGCGGATCTTCAATTGAGGTTTTGATTCTCATTTCACATTGAATTCCAACTCCTCAAAGTTGGTTATTTTTTCCTCAGAAATTTCTTTGGTGTTTATCTGAATAAATTCAGCGAGTTCTCTGTCGAGATCTTCATCACTTATTTGTCCAGATGTTTTTTGAGTCTTAATTCTTTCATCAAGCAACTCATCTAATGTTTCCTCTATAATTTCATCGATAACATCAATGTTATAACAAGTTTCATCATTCGCATGAGAATATTTCATGGCTTGATTAATTTGAAAAGAGATTCTTTCATTTCCAACTCCAAGATTGAGTTCTTTGTTTTTGACTCGAATGATAGCATCGAAGGTGTTTAGGAAAGGTATTTCTAAGATCAATGGAACTTTGCTATCTTCCTCCATCTCGAGGATCACAAAATCAACGGGAAAAACAAATTGCCCAACTTGAACAAGCATGTTTTCAACTACTCCAACAGGATATCGGATAGTATGATTCGCTAAACGTATACTCATTCTTGTGGGTTTCAAGGTATCGATCGAAAGCTTCGCATACAATGAGTATGGCATAAGATTGATACTTGCACTGAGATCAGCTAAAGCATCACAAGTGATTGAATTTCCCAAAGTACACGGGATGAGAAAACTTCCAGGATCACCGAGTTTTTTTGGTAGTTTGTTTTCAACAATGGCTGAGCAATCTTCATTCAAGAAGGTAGCGGAAATGTTCTCCATTTTGCTTTTGTTGCTCACAAGTTCTTTCAAAAACTTCCCATAATTGGGCATACCAACTAGGACATCAACAAGAGGAACTTTGATCCTAACTTCTTTGATTAAGTCAATGAACTTGCCATATTGTTCTTCCATCTTTTATTTCCTTAAACATTGAGGATATGGAATTCTTTGTTTATATGCTTTGAGCTATAGAGTGGGTTTAACGACTGGTGTAGGAATTGGTTCGTTATCTTTTGGTTCCTCCTCTGCTTCATCCTCACTATCATCATGAATGATAGTGGTTGTTTGGTTTGGGTTTAGTGGTGGATCATAAGATAGACCACTACGAGTGAATACAACATTTACATGCTCATTTCTCGTTTGAGGTGGAAGATAAGATCCAGATGATGATGGTTTCGGGTTGGATTGAGTATTGCTTGGAAAAGTACCCGACGGTCTAGCAGCAAATTGATTAGAAAGACGACCAAATTTGGTTTCAAGGTCTTGGATAGCAGCTTGATGGTTCTTTTGACCTTGTTCGACTTTGGTTTTGAGGCCGAAGAACTAATTTTTTATAAATTCATTCGTTTGCTTTTGAGCATGCACTAATTCACGCATGGTTTTTTCAAATTCAGAGTCTTCATTTTTCTTTTCAGGTGTTTGTGATGATGAACGGTTATCATCACGAGACGATGTCGAACGGTTGTCGTCACAAGGTTGGGAACTACGATTATCATCCCTTGATGGATGATCTTGCCAATCTCTATAATTTCTACCATAGTAGTTTCCACGATATCCTCCTCCTCGATATCCTCCATAAACATAATTGGCTTCGGCTTCGGGACCTCCCATTGGTTTGTCATCACACTCAAATGATGAATGGTTGCCACCACAATAGTTGCATCCATCGCGCATATCTTTGATCTCTTTTTGGATACTTTGGAACATTGAATCGATTTTGGTGGTGAGATCTTTCATCATGTCTATGATTTTGGAATTTTCATTCGTTCCTTCGGCGAATGCAACGGTTTTTCTTTGAGGTTTGGTTTTGGAATTCTTAGACCAATCGAGCTTAAGAAGTACACGATCTTCTAGTAAAGTGTAAGCTTCGTTAGGGGTCTTATAAAGGAAAATTCCTCCAGCATCAAGGATACCTTGAGTTGTGTCATTGAGACCATGGTAAAAGATTTGAATGATATTACCACGAGATAAACCATGCTCATGACAACTTCGGAGCATGCTTTTCATTCGAAGCCAAGCTTTGACAAGATTTTCTCCTTCCTTTTGAGTGAAACTACGAATTTCACCTAAGAGACGATCAAACATGGCCAGTGGAAAGAAACGTCCAACAAATGCTTCTCTCATTTGGTTCCAAGTTGTGATCACTCTGGGGCTTAATTCGTTATACCAAAATTTCGCTTCTCCGGTGAGAGACGATGGAAAGAGTTTGAGGCGGATTGCATTTGTGTCGGTAGTTCCATAACGAAACATGTCACAAATTTCAATAAAATTGGCGATATGTTTGTGTGGATTGGATCTAACTCGACCATCAAATTGATTGTATTTAATCATCGAAAGATGATGACCTTTGATAGTGAAGTTATCTCCAAGATTAACGGGACCAATGGCGGCCGTAGGTGTGGGAGCTACAACCCTATTGGTGTCCCACATAGGTCGATCTTCGGCCTTTGGAAATGGTAATTCAAGAAAAAGATCAATGATTGGATGAACTTCGGAAAGATTATCAAATGGTGGGTTAACGGTTCTTGGTTTTCTTCGGTTATTTGGAACAAATGGGGTTCTTTTTTTGCGAAATAAACTTTCGTGGTTAGGCAATGGTATACTTAATTCTTTGCCTGAAGAGAGAGTGGTCATACACGAGAAAAATGAGCCAATCAAAAAAGATTGAAAGCTAAAAGAAAAATTGAAACATTTTTTTTAAACAGTAACCTGCGGTTGGGAGCCTGAACCAGTGGTTGGGTTCGGGTCTGGTTCACAGAAGAGGCTGAGCCGGACCGGTTCAAGACTGAACCGGCGGTTCAGTTTGGTCAGAAGGTTCTGAGCCGCGCGGTTGGATTCTGAACCGGCGGTTCAGACAGTTTCGAGGTCACAGAAACTTTTGAACCGCTTGGTTCAGGTTTGAACTGCGATTTCCTGGGTGAAAATTTCAAAGAACTTTTAAAGAACAAGCTTAGGAACAAGAACAAAGCACAAAAATTATAAACAAAAACTCACAAAAATGTGATCAAATCCCCGGCAGCGGCGCCAAAAACTTGATGTGTGTCAAGAGTGCAAGTTTTAAATTTATAAACACGATCTACCAATGATTCAAACAAAACACATACGAGCAAGTATACTCATCCGTGTGTAGCAAGAGATGATATGGTAAGCCGAGGTCGTTCACAAGGATTTGTTTAGTTTTTATGTAACGTGAGTTTGATTATAACAAAGACTTAGTAATGATTCTAAAGCAAGCAAATAATGATGATGATGTAAATTCAATATATTAAAAACTACACTTGCCTAGACTAGTTTGCACAATTCCCTTGATATGATTATGACAATGGTTCAAATCGCTTATGATCAGTAAATTAGATGGTGCTCTAATTTGATTAGTTGGTGTACTAATCCTTTTGTTTTCAACACTTTCAATCCTCGTCAAGATTTTAAGATGACAAAAATAATATTAAGTTTTGATCAAACAAGGCTAACATAATTCAATCACTTGATTCGCTATCGTTTCACAAGTAATTGAAAACTACACTTTTAGTTTTCTAAGTTTAACCAAGTTACATATGAAATGGTCAATACATAAGGTAACGCCTTCATAGACAAAGGTTTACAATTGATTAAATAACAATGTCTCTTTCGACCTATTACACCTTTATAATAACACCCAAACTTGATAACTCTTTTGTTGATGAAAACTTTGACGCACAATTCGATCTTAGTATTAGCTTTTCATTGAACTAGAACCATAGAGTCATAATCAATCAACATTCATATAACAAACATCATCTAGGCAAGTGCACAAGGCACTTAGCCGCTCATGGCAAACAAAGAAATAACCACATAAAATTTATCACTTGAAAACATGATTAAGAAGTCTTACAAAAGTTGTAATGATGATTACAAGAGTTAGGAACAATTATGAGATGTTCAACAATGATTCATTTGATGATTATAATGATGAATAATGAATGTAAACTAACTTCTTCCTGCATTTTCTTCCTTGTAGCCTTCTTGAGAGAGTAAATTGATTATGAGAGTAGTTGTAGTGTGTAGTAGTTGTCTTCTCTCTTGGCCAAGCTTCCAATTAATAGAATAGCTACTCCTTGGTCACCAAACTAATTTCTTGGACACAAAGTGTCATAAAATTATGGACTTGGAGTAAATGAAGTGTAATGACAACCCACATCACTACAAAAAAACAGGCTTTCAGAGACTGAAAAATCAGTCTCCGATATACCATGATCAGTTACGAATGGTCTATCAAGGACTGATTTTGCTAGTCACTAATCAGTTACAAAAGCTTAGTTACGGAAAGTGACGTTATCAACTGAAATTCAGTCCTTGTTGTATCGAACCAACGAGGACCAGAGATCAGTCTCCAAAATAAAAAAGTCAGTCCTTATTTCTATGGGTTGGTATCATGTTATTTCAGTCCCCAATGCATATTATCGGCGACTGAAAAGTCAGTCGCCAATACTATGTTAGATCAGTTACTAACACATGGATTTAGGGACTGAAAATTAGTCCATAAACATTGTTTATAGTCCCTAATACGTTTCGTTGTTTAATAGGATTTAAAAACTGATTAGTCTCTGATGAAAGGCTTTAAAGACTGATTGTTAGTCACAAAAAACAGATGAATTAGTCCTTAATTTGTTTTTCTAGTGACTGAAAATTAGTTTCAAAATATATGTTAATCGATACAAAATAACATTCAAATCAGTCTCCAATATGATGGCGCCGTTCCATTATATTTCTATTATAAACTAAAAGTTAGTGGCAAATACAATTTAATTCAGTCCCCATTCACAATGCATACATGACCCCTTACAATAGTATATAAAACTCCAAACCATAAACAATAATAATAACAATATTTCTTTAAAGCATAATAATCACCAATCCAAATAACAAGAGTTTACAATCCAATATGTTTAAAAATAAAACCAAATTCAATAGAAATAAATTTGAACGTCCTATATATCACTATCGGTGAATGGATCATCGTTACCATCACCGTTACCATCACCTTCAGTAGTATTTGGTGAGTCTATTGTGCTCTCGAAGTCTGGAAATTTTTGGCTCAAGAATTTTGCCAATTTCTCAAAATTGATAACAAACAGGGTTTTTGAGGGCCTCGAGTTGGATGAAGACCTTCTAGAGGTTGGAGGCTGTCTAACATTGCGTTCTTGCTGCAAGAAACCAATAAAAATATATAACATTAATATATAAAAAACTAAATAAAGAAAACGCGAAGGACAAATAAAGCAGCAGATAAACTTCAAATATATTTTACCTTTGTCCACTCAACACGAAGTCGGCGTCCCTTCCTGCCAAATTCATAGCGATCAAGCGCGCGAATTGCATCTTCAGCATCTCTTTCATCTTCTATATAGACAAAATCAAATCCTATATATAGCCAAAAAAATAAAGTCAAATACAGACGAAATATAGTACAAATATCAAAATACCTTCTATAGAGCCCAACATGGAAAAATAGTAAAATACTACCCCAAAGTTGGCCAAATTTCCACCGGACATTTGCATAAATTGTTTGTTTACAGTTTCACCATATATAATAGACCAATCTACCTTACAAAAAAAATGTATATAAAAGACCAATCTGTTAAAACTATAAGCAATAGACCAGTAAATCAGCAACAGACCTTATACAATGAACTAAGAGATGTCATGGAACGGATGGATGTCTCATGGCATAATAAGTGTGGACTGCAGCTGAGAATGCACATCCCCCATAACAACGCAACAGAGAATGAACTGCACCTGGCTGAATGGCTGACTCGTGATTAGGAAGAACAGAGAGAGCCCACCTCATCTATCCCATCTAGGTAACCGCCTATACAACGTGGAATATTCCGCAGAGGAAACTATTGGTTTCTGAGCATTACAGCACCTTCATGCCATGGTATCGATCAATTTTGAAGTTCTTATTTACCAGCAAATTGCAACAAAATATGTTGCAAGCACAATTGATTTAGACTGGTCATGGTTCACAAAAATGCTATGCAACAGAAAGCATAATAAGCTAAAGCATGCAGCAACTAATAAAGCAAAATTATAATCACATTAAACTTTGTATATTAGTCCCACCCTGCTCCTAAACCGAGTAAGGATACAAGCTTATGCAACTACATTTTTATAACATCTACATGTATTGACATTAGCTACATACATTGTATAAAGCAAAATTATAATCACATCAATTTTGAGAAATTGGCAAAATATATTGTCAGAAGGGTACAAACAAGGTAAAAAAGATAAATTTATTATACGCATACCTGCTGCGAAGAACAACACATGGCATGCCAATTTATTCAGCTGCAGCAACCCCCGGAAGACTTCCCGCAGCAAGAACACAATTAGGAACAGGTACTTCTGCACATTCAGCTCCCGCTCTCAGCGCAGTCACAATTTTCTGCATGCTGGATAGATAAAACCCTTAAACACATGGGTTAAAATATATGCATGAGAGACATAGAGGCTACAATACCAAAGTCAAATCAGTGAGACTTACCCTTCACTTGAAGTCATATCAATATAGAACAAAACACAGGTAACACACACAAAACACAGAGCGAAGATAGACGTACCCTTTACTTGAAGAGCATTATCATTAACGTGAGACGTTAGGCTGTTCATCCTGGTAATCCATTCCCCTTTGTGTGCGAGAACACCTTTCTAATCCAAGGCCATGGTTTGCATTATCATTAGACGAGGTTTCACCACTGGGACCATTAGTTCTCATCTCCTCGTCCACTATCTCTGTAGAATTAGCATCAGGCTGGGAAGTTTGTCCGTCATTACCATCATATATTTCACAAATTTCCTTCACGGCTTGGGAAAAGAATTTAACTGTCTTCCCTTTACATTTATGCAGCACTTTGTCTTTAGACTCGCTCGTAAATGGCTGAATATCGGCCGGAGTTACAAATACTCTGCAATAGTGAACACGTAGAGAAACATAAGACTTCTAAGTTATATGTGATAGATAATTTAACTTCTTTCGGATGATTTATCAAACCCGCAATCAATTAATCAATACGTAACCTACTTATACTTCCTCAACAATTTATTCTTATAAATCGAAAAACCCTATTCAATATAGCAGCATAGTTCTAAGAATGTGCTATACATTCAGTTGCCTTTGACATCATTTATAAACATAATGTGTTTCAATGACCCTTGCCACGCCTCATCAACAAAGTCATTTTTTTCTCTAAATGGTAGCCAAAACAAGATGCTATATTTTCACTACGAAAACAACCATTACGCGTAGCAAGTACTTACATTTCTTCAGTACCGTAGAACTTTACAAAATATTTCCTTGGATCAGAAGTTTTTCCCCAATCTTCAGGTCTGCTGATCTGCATAAAGAGAAAACAAGCAAACAAAAAGCTTTTAAGATCCCCAATCTTCAGTTAGGGTTCTTGATTTTCTGTCAAGGGAAATAAATTTTAGAAAATGCATACTACTAATTAGTATAAAAGATATGCACCGAAAGGAAAAATCCACAAACCTTTGCCTTCCATGGGCCCTTGTACTCTGGGTTTGGAATAGTTGGGACGGTCCACTCACCATCTTCCTCTTCGTCCCAATCTTCTGGCTGGAGTTTTTATTTATTTTTGTCAGAAATTAATCCCAGAAAGCTTTACAATTCAAAAACAGAATGCTGAAAATAAACACGAACCTTCTTGGCATCTGGGTCTGGGATCTCCTTTTCGATGTCATCATAACCCTGGTAACCGAAAAACAACAATCAGTTCTGGATCCCAATATAGATATAAAAAGAGTAACAAAACTTGGTGGCATGCAAAAAAAACCCAAATCGCCAAAATACAGTTTTTAGAGTGTGTTTGGGATTACATTTTTCACGTGCTTATTAGCTTACTGAGTTTTTTTAAACTCAATATGCACTTCGGATGTAAAAACACGTGCTTATTTCTGCTGAAATAAGCACTTACTTATAAGCACGTGTGAAAGTGCTTGTTATGAAATTGCTTAAAACAATCATAAACAACAATCCCAAACACCACCCTTATTATCATCAGACAGTTAAAAGATACTAACCAAAGAGTTGCTTGTTTTGTCGAAACTGAACCCTTGACCTTCTGAAACCACAAATTATACAAATCAAATCACCAAAAAGACCAAATTCACAAGTTCAATCTAAACATCACTAATCACATGAACAAAACTATATATAATGACTTAACAGCTAATGATCATGTTAATTCAATCATGAAACTGAAATAAAAATCAGGAAAATAACGGAACCGACATATTATGAAAACGAATTAAATAACACATCGTAGAGTTAAATTAACCTTGATGTGAATCGAGTGATGGTGAATTCAGATTGAATCGGTTCAAGTAGTAGATTATGATATGAACGATGTGATGATGATGCTGATTATAAAGAGAGATGGGCGGGTAGTTAGCAAAAAAATGAAAAAATGGAGAAATAAGGGGGAACTTTGGGGTTTTGATTTTGGGGAAAAATTGTAAGGGAAGAATGAGAGGGAGAAAAATATCTCAATTTTATTTTATCCTCGCATTTTTTATATAATTTTGTTTATAAGAACTAGTTTAAATTAATATTTATATAGACTTAGATTATGTAAAACAAATTTGTACCAAAGCGTATTTTTACATTTATAAAAAAGTGTTCGGAAAACTAGATTTATTTGGAATGACTTGTCTTTTAAACCATTATGATTGAATTATAAGATAATATTTGAATTCAGCTCGAAAAACTCGATACTTTAACCTAATAGTCTAACAAGCGTTTATGCGATTAGTGACATTTATGTATCCCTAATCACTCATACGTAAGGCGTCTAAACATATGAATATCAATGTAAAATTACTTAACATCCAAAGCTTATCCTATGGATAAAATCAAGTCATACACATAGATGGAAGTAAATATGGATAAACTCAACAATTACGTATGGTATGTATTGAGGGTTTGGGTTGGTCGACCATTCGGTTTCCCACGTTCGGTAAAGACCCCAAAAGGTAACAAGAGTCACGAGTTGGGGTAACGCTCACGAGTCGGCTCAGTTGGTTTGTGTCAATTACCCTAGAGGATAATAGACTTGAATGTGGAGTTCCCAAAGCAGGATATGTTGCTTGGGATTGGCTTGGACTATTTCGAGAAAATGGTCTAGTATATATAAGGAGACCTTTAGGGTTGTGGGAACCCGTAAGGCAATCTGATGGTCTACGTGGTGTGTAAAGTAGAGTGCGTTGATTGGTTATATGCCTATATGCAACTTTCTTGTTATTATCTTGAATGGAAGTGGTGTGTATAGTATAGTGGATTGACGATTGCTATAGGCACCACGACTTATTATATATGGTAAGAACGTAATAGTCGTTTCTTTAAAAGGGATGTCGCGCTCGATGAAGCAACTGATTGATGTCATTATCCTGATTACACGTCTTAAATTGTCAACACTCAAAATGAAAGCCATCGGTGAATACTAAAGATGTTATGAACGTCTGAAACTTGAATTCTGCTCGAGTTCCCACGTCACGGGGGTACAAACCGAGGTTTCATGCGTGAACCCCTAAGTGTTACACATAAATAGCAATCCGTAAATAGGTTTATATATAAACTTACAATTACTAACGACGATACAAATATATGTAGGTCTTAAAAACAAGTGTAGTAAATTATAATATATAGAACCGAATATTCTGTTGGTAATCCGTTTTCGTCCGTTTTTGTCTTTTTTATCTCTTTTTGTTCTTTTTTTACGTTTTCGTCCGTTTTTATACATTTTAGTCCCTTTTTTACGGTTTTATACGTTTTCTTCCGTTTTTTACATTTTCGACTGTTTTTTACGTTTTTGCCCCTTTTTGTACGTTTTTATACGTTTTCATCCATTTTAGTCCTTTTTTTACGTTTTTATATGTTTTCATCCGTTTTCATTCGTTTGTATACGATTTCATCCGTATTTTTATGTTTTCATCAGTTTTTGTCTATTATATTTAAACGTTTTTATACGTTTTCATCCGTTTTAGTCCCTTTTTTTACGTTTACGTCCATTTTTATACGTTTTTGTCCATTTTTTACGTTTTGATACGTTTTCGTCTGATTTTAAACGTTTTCGTCCATTTTATAAGTTTTTGTCCGTTTTTAAACGTTTTAGTCCGTTTTAATCTATTTTTATACATTTTAGTCTTAGCTATGATGTCCATGTATTAGGGACTGAGTTGTGATTCAAATTCAGTCGCTAACAAATTTCCCTCCAAACTTTTTTAATTGCGCAAACATATTTGTAACTGAATTTTAGTCTTAGGTATGATGTCCATGTAATAGGGACGCAGTTGTGACTGAAATTCAGTCACTAAAAACTTTCCCTCCAAACCTTTGTATTGTCTAGACATATTTGTAACTGAAACTTAGTCTTAGCTATGATCTCCATGTATTAGGGACAGAACCGTGACTATAATTCAGTCACTAACAAATTTTCCGCCAAAATTTTTTATTGTGCAAATATATTTGTAACTGAAATTTAGTCTTAGATATGATGTACATGTACTAGGGACTGAATTGTTGTAACACCCCAACCCGACAAGGGTAAAGATATCACAATAATGGATTCATATCAGATCAAAACAGAGCATACATCTACAGTAATACAAAAATCTCAAAGGATTACAATTGAAATACTGAATTATACAAGGTTACAATGAAACTTTCAAAACTAATTCTAAACATAATAACTTCAGTCCAAATCTAATCCAGAATAGCTACCGAGCCTTCTAAGTCCAGAGGTACACTCTCACTCACTCCCAGCTTCCTACTAAAACCTGCCGCAGGAAAAGAAATGCGGCTGAGCTACGAGAGCTCAGTGAATAGATATATAGATGACAGAAACAATAACAGATAACAATACAGAAACAAATCCGAAATACAGATTATACAGATACTGAATTAAAGTGAAAGAATAGGAAAGGAATAAGGGTAAAAGAAAAGAAATGAGAAAGAGATAATGTACAAACCAGGTTTAGGGAAATACAGAAATCCATCACGAGCCCAGAGATAACAGATAATATCATAACAGAGTAATCATATAATAATCCAGAGGGGATGCCTCTCAAGTAACAGATAATATGAGGGGTGACCTCATGTATCAAATCGGAGTGATCAGCTCCCAGATATATGTGAAAGACGTGTATCGCACACACCATCAGTCACCAGAGATATATATAAACAGACATATAACATAAACAGATAACAGATAACATATAACAGAGTCAGAACTAGGATGCATCCATGCGCCCCCTGTGGCCAGAAACTCCTTAACACACCAGATAAAATAAATCAGGGACGGGACAGGTCATCACTCTCCTGCCCTAGAGTCATGTCAAAGGTGCATCAATGACATGGACATGAAACCCTCATGCCTAGTGATTGGCTCGGATATCAGACTGTGGTCAAGGTCAGATGTCATATAATAAACAGAGTCACATCTAAGGGTTCATGGTAGAAGGGTCATGTCAACAATTCAGATTAAAATAATAAGGTTTAAATCAGAGTTTATCAGATTAAGTTTAATATCAAAGCTTAAGTTCAGATTTAAAAGGTTTATTTCCAATAGTCCAAAAGAGTATATCAAAGGTTAATAATTACAAGTTTATAGCAATAATCCATTTCAGAAGTTCCTGTCAAAAGTTCATTTAAATCAATCCTTTAAAAATAGTTTTCATTGAAATGATCTTTCAAAATAGTTTTCATAAAAATGGTCTTCCAAAACCTTTAGTAACTTCCATTTCAAGTGGTATAGCTTCTTTTTAAAATAGCTTTTTATAAAGGTTCAAAATCAATTAGGTTCAGATAAGGATTTAACAGGTTAAGGTTTATACCAAAATCAAATCAGAATTTACAACAGATATATCAGGTTAAGGTTCAGAACAAGGTTCACAGATCAGATTCAATTAAGACTCACAAATTCAGGGTTCAGAACAAGAGATCAATCAGAGTTCAGGAAAAAGGTTCAGAATAAAAGAATCATAGCAGAAGTTCAAACAAAAAGGTCAACACAAACAGATCACAAAAAAGATTTACAACAGAAGGGAACATAGCAGTGGTATAGGGAATCCTAACAAGGAAAATGAAATACTGAGAGAAAAGGGAAAGAAACACCCTTACTGAAATAGGGCAGAATATCTGTACCTTATTAGCACAGCAGAAATCAAACAACAAACACAGAACACTGATCAAGACTTCTCCTTCTTCACACCTAAGGAAGAGGAAGACAGAATTACTAAAGTTCTTATTCAGATTATTATTCTTTTAGTTTATCTCATTATTTTATGTACTTTCTATTTTTAGTAACTTTCCAGATTTAGTAAGTTTCCATAATTAGCAGGTTTTTTAGAATTAACATATATTATCATTTCAGATTAGGTTTAACCCTTATTCAGAGATTATTATGGAATACAGTACATTTTATCAAGTTACAGAAGTTTAGGGTTTTACATGACAATTATACAAAGCTTAGGGTTTTAGATGTAACTTCATTAATTCAATGGTCTTTTGTGAAAATACTTCAAGTTACAGAATTATACCCTCATTTTATTCAGAATTACATTTTATTCCCTTAAGTTTCACAATTTACAGATTACACCCCTTTAGTTACATAATTTACAAAATCAACCTTATAATTACATATTTTACAATTTAAACTCTACAATATCCATAATTACCAACCAAGCATATTATATTTAATAATTACAGAATATACCATCAGAAGTTAGTACTTTACATATTTGACCCCTCAGAATTCAGAATTTACATATTTAGCCCTTTAAGTTTACAAAACATATATATTAAGTCATAATTTCATAACAATTACATAATTAGCCCAAAAATCCTCAAAATTACACAACAACCTTTTTATATCAGTATTAACACAAAACAACTTCAGAATTTCAGATTTACACTTTTGGTCCCTCACTTTTAATTAATTCCAAATTGAAACCCTAATTTGCCAACAATTCATTATAATGCAATATTTACACTTAGGACCCCAAAGTTATATTTTTCCCACATTCCTAAAGATGTATATGATCTTACAAAAATATCCCAGAAGTTTCAAAGTTGGCAAAACAGGTCCTTATACATTTTATTGCAAATCGGTAAGACTTTTTAGAAACAATTTCAAACCCTACTTTTCACCAATCATTGAACCA
Organism: Artemisia tridentata subsp. tridentata; assembly: GCA_021014915.2. Lineage (NCBI taxonomy): Eukaryota > Viridiplantae > Streptophyta > Magnoliopsida > Asterales > Asteraceae > Artemisia > Artemisia tridentata. Next base: position 41,385,731 of record CP139506.1, on the reverse strand, counting down.
TCATTAATTCATCATTAAAACAAATTAAATGATCAGATATTCATCCAAGAATCCAAACCCTAGAGGCCACTATTTTTATTTTATTTGTTTTCTTAATTTTTCTAAAATCCAGTTTTATCAATAATTAACCACGTTAATTTTAGGCCTCCAAAAATCAAAACCATATTTTTCCCAGATCATATGACTCATAAGGAACCCACGAAAAATAGTGAACATGCCCAGAAAAATCGTTTAACATATATTACATATTTACGTACGTTTTAGACATTAAAATTACAACGACTTGATTTAGGCTATTATAATTCGATCTATCATTTTTCCCAGGTCTAATACATCATAAGAGGTCTAAATAAAATAGCCATCATGCCCAGAAATTCGGATTACATATTATTGTGATTTACATGTTTTATGACCATTATATTATCATACGCATAATTTAGCATGCATGGATCGATTTTCATATTTTATACGAGTTATATAACATCTAGAGATCACTGGAAAAATGCCATATTAATTTTAACACGTTTGGTTTAGTCGCAAGAATTATTACCTTGATTTAGAGCAATTCGACAAGAAATTAAGAACAAGAACGAACCAAGGAGAAAACGCAGCAACCCTTAATTTTCCTAGCTCCCTTGCACCTCCAAGAATACTAGAAAATTACTTACTCAAGCCCAGAATTCGTGAAGAAGCCTTGGTCGATTTATTTGGATCGCTTAGGGTTTTTTGATGTTTTGCGATTTAGGTTTTTTTGAAGGGAAAAATAAGAGATCTGATTTTATGATATAAAACCGACTTTGTGGGGGGGGGGGGGGGCAAAAACTCAGAAATTTCGGGATTAGGATCAAGAATATATTTGGGTTGATTTTGTTATCCTTTCCTTAATTTATTTCTTTATTTTATTTAATTAAAAAGAATTAACAATATATTTAGTTAATTGTATAAATTCGGAATTTAAATAACTAATGTGCATGATAATTTTTTAACATTTAAAATGATGTAACATTGTCCCAGAAATTTATTTGTTTCAGATATAATTCGATTTCAGATTTTTTGGAATTATTTCAGAATTTTATAAGTTATTTAATAAGGTTTTATGTTATCAGGGTAATTTGGTAATTTTACAGGTTATCTGAATTTTAGGTATTACAATTGTCACCCTTATTCAGTCACTAACAAATTTGCCTCCAAATTTTTTTCCCGTACAGGCATATTAGTAACTGAAATTTAGTCTCAGATATGGGGTCACTGAATTGAGGACTGAATTTTAGTCGCCGCAATCAGTCCCCTTTTTTTGTAGTGCATGAAGAGTTAAACCATTAAAAGTAGTCATTAAGTGTGCCAGGAGTTGCAGCAACCCAAGTTGAAGTCTCAACCTGAGGTTCAGATTCTAGCCCAAGGTTTGGAGTAAGGTTGGCATGGCAGTTTTGAACCTTGGGTTGAACTTAAGCCTTAGTTGTATTTCTTGAACCTTTGGTTGAGGAAGCAAGCCATAATTCATAGCAAACTTTGCATGTAACTTATCATTCATTTCATCAACACTTGATCTTTTCTTGAGCTCGAAAATATTTTGTAACTTGATTCTTTATCTTTGATGATCTTCCCGTGGTCTTTATTATGGGTAGAATCTTTCGTTGTGCATAAGCTCTTGATTTAGCGACTTTTCCCATCTTTCTAGCTATTCCCTTGGACTTGATTGTACCTAAACCTTAATATATCTTTTGTACCTTTTTCACATAATATGTTCACAAACACTACCAAATACAATGCACAAACATAGAAATAACGCGACTAAAACATGTACGAAATGAGCGTTATCAGTAAATTTTTTGCCTTTTTTATGCTTGATTATGATTTAGTTTTTGTTAATTCATGTTTTAATTTAGATATTTGTTTTATTCTAAACTTTATTTGAAATTAGGGTTTTCATAATTTGGGGATTTTATTGATTTGTTTTGCAGCTAAGCCTGTGAAGTTTGTATTTCCAACTTTGTTCTTGCTGAAAATAGCTGAATCGCGTAGCTGGGCTGGCATACCATGTTGCTTGCTGCGGCAAGTGGAAGGATGGTAGAGTGCAACAAATAATTGCCTCAGCAACCTGCACGTATGTAACCAGGACATACTATCAACTCTATTACACCAACTAATCCAATGTCTTTTTTGATATTGGGTTGCGGGTGTTTTATGTGTGTGAGAATTAGCCGTGCTTTTATCCACTATGTTTTAGCCTGCTATTCTTTTTGTTTCGTTCTAGGATAACAATGGGCTGTGATGATTGCCTGTTCTCTGAATCAAATGATATCGGTCATAGTAAGTCTGAACTCGTAACTTGGCAGGGCAATTACCGGATGGCGTGATAGCATACTTGCTATTATGCAACCGTGCTTATTTGCAGCCATGGCGGAATTCAGATATCAACTCTATTAAACCAAATAATCCAATTTCTTTTTTGATATTGGGCTGCGGGTGTTTTATGTGTGTGAGAATTAGCCGTGCTTTTATCCACTATGTTTTAGCCTGCTATTCTTTTTGTTTCGTTCCAGGATAGTATTGGGCTATGATGATTGGTTGTTCTCTGAATTAAATGATATCGGTCATAGTAAGTCTGAACCCGTAACTTGGAAGGGCAATTACTGGATGGTGTGATAACATACATGCTATTGTGCAACCATGCTTATTTGAAGCCATGGCGGAATTCAGACCTTTTTGACCATTTTCCAGCTACAAATCTGAGCCTAATGATCCATAGTGTCAGTTTAGTGGTTTCTAACTTTTTTAAGAGACTCCATTTATATATTGTTGGATCAGAAGATCAGCATTGTGGTTTGCTATTATTTTTGTAATTCAAGTAGGTTAATTGATATATGGTTTTGGATTCCATATTGGTACTTACTTTTTTCAAATGACATGTGATGAAAGAACAGGGTATGTGATTCCATAACCACAGTTCATAGTGTTTTAGGATAATACTGTCCTAATACCGACTAACATTTTGTACGAAACCATTCACTTGAGTATGATGTTGGAAAATTTAGTGCACTTAGATCAGTTCACACCTAGTAATGGGTCAGGAGGTACGGAGTGTACACCCATCAGGTCCCTGACTACCCTGACTCTTATAGTGGTTAGGAGTAACTTATCAGGACCCTGACTACCCTTCAGGCCACTGAGTTACTCATCAGGTCCCTGAGTACCCATCAGGTCACTGAGGTTAGTACAGCTGAGTTAGTACTGCTGGTATTAAGTTAGTACCGCTAAGTTAGTACTGCTGGTACTAAGCTAGTACTGCTGAGTTAGTACTGCTAGGTTAAGTATGTAACTACTTTGACCTATTCAAGTGGCAGTTAAAACTGCCTTTATGACCACGTTTAATTGGTCATGTAACCACTATTGGCTATAATGGGGATAATTATGAGGCGATTAATGGGCCGATTAATCCTCATAATTCCATTTGACTAGCTGTGAGTAATTTCCTATAAATAGGAAAATCAAATCATGCATGAGAGATATACAACAGAAAACATACAAACTTGGATGCGTAAGGGTTATTGAATTGTGCCTAATTCAATAACAAACATTTGGTCTTATCCCAAGTAGATATTCGTGATACAGAATAGTTTACTTTGGAAAGTGATATCACGATTCCCAGTGATATCCGGTAACCATTATTGGTACGTAGTTAGGTCATTGATTATCTTCACCCTGTTCTGGGCCAACCAACAACCAACAATCAAAGTAAACTATTTTGTGATAATCAATGGCTGCTGCTGCTATGAAACACATGGCTTCAAACTTTGCCAAGCTTGATAAGTTTGAAGGGGTGGACTTCAAGAGATGGCAGAAGAAAATGCACTTCTTGATTTCTAGCAAGAGTGTGGTGTATGTTCTGACCACTCCTATTCCTGATGATGGTGATGATGCTACTGTGGAACAGATGAGGAAGAAGAGCAAATGGGAGAATGATGATTACATTTGCAGAGGTTTAATCCTCAATGGTATATCTGATTCTGTCTTTGATATTTATCAGAATGTTGAATCTTCCAAAGAACTGTGGGATTCCTTGGATGCCAAATATATGGCTGAGGATGCATCAAGTAAGAAGTTTCTTGTAAGTAATTTCACAAATTACAAAATGACTGATTTATGATCAGTTATGGAACAATACAATGAACTTCTTGGTATACTTGGAAGGTTTACACAACATAAAATGAATATGGATGAGGCTATTTCAGTCTCTTGTATGATCGACAAACTACCTCCTTCTTGGAAAGATTTCAAGCATACCTTGAAACATAAGAAGGAAGAACTAACTCTTGTTCAGTTGGGCAGTCATCTGCGTATTGAGGAATCCCTCAGGGCGCAGGACAGTGACAAACCAAAGACTAGCAATGCTACTGGTGCATTTGTTGTCAATATGGTGGAACATAACAACTCCACCAGGTACAATGACAACAAGGGCAAACGTAAACATCATGATAATACAAGAGCTGATCCAAACAAGAAGGCAACACCTACTTGTTGGAAATGTGGCAAAAATGGTCACATTAAAAGGGATTGCAATGGTGTTAAGGTTGGTGGTAAAGCCAATGGTTCAGGCACTAGTGGATCAGGGAGTGGTGGTTCTACCAACTCACTGAAAGGTCAGAATATGTTTAATAAATCTTTTTAGGTTTATTATGTTACATATATATCTGAATCTAACTATGTGCAGGATGATGATGTTGCGTGGTGGGTTGACTCTGGTGAAACTGTTCATGTGTGCAAAGATAGAAGCTGGTTCAAGACTTATGAGTCACTAAATGATGGTTCTATTGTTCATGTGGGAAATGAGTCAACAACCCTGGTGCATGGTCGTGGTTTTGTAGATCTTAGTTTTAGTTCTGGAAAGATTGTAACTTTGTTTAATGTTATTCATGTTCCTGATATAAGGAAAAACTTGGTTTCAAGTAGTGTTTTGAATAATCATGGATATAAACAAGTTATTGAATCTGATAAATTTATATTGTCTAAACATGGTGTGTTTATTGGTTTTGGCTATTTATGTAATCAAATGTTCAGGCTTAATATTGTCACTGATATTGTTAATTCAGCCTTTATGTCAACCTCTAAACTGAACGACTCTACCCTCTGGCATGCTAGACTTGGCCATGTACACTATAAAAGGATGCAAGATATGTCTAAGGATGGGTTAATCCCAGCATTTGACATGGACACTGAAAAGTGTAAGACTTGCATGTTGACCAAAATAACTAAGAAACCTTTTCAGGGTGTAAAACGTGAGACTGTGCTCTTGGAGCTAATACACTGTGATTTACATGCCACTCCCTCTTTGGGGAATAAGAAGTACTTTGTGACATTTATTGATGATGCTTCTAGGTTTTGTTATGTCTATCTGTTACATACTAAGGATGAAGCATTAGATAAATTCAAAGTATTTAAAACTGAAGTTGAATTACAACTTGGGTCCCTGATCAAAAGATTAAGGACTGATAGGGGAGGTGAGTACATGGATACTCTGTATTTTCAGTCTGTTGGTATAATCCATGAAACGACTGCTCCCTATACTCCTCAGCAAAATGGTATCTCTGAAAGGAAAAACAGGGTACTAAAGGAGATGGTTAATTCCATGTTGTCCTATTCAGGGCTGAGTCAAGGGTTCTGGGGTGAAGCTATGTTAACTGCTTACTATTTATTAAATAGGGTTCACAATAAAGGACCAAGGTTACCCCTTATGATCTCTGGACTAAAAAGAAACCCAACCTGAATTATCTCAGGGTATGGGGATGTAGGGCAGTTGTAAGACTCCCTGATCCAAAGCTGAAAACTTTGGGTGAAAGAGGCATTGAATGCATCTTTGTTGGATATGCTGAGCATTCCAAGGCATATAGGTTCTATGTTATTGAACCTGATAACTATGTTTCAATTAATTCAATAATTGAATCAAGGGATGCAATCTTTGATGAGAATATAGGTTCTCATCAGTCCCTAGACCAAGTCAGAGAATTCCTAATGAAACTGATGACATTGGTATATCAGAGGTCTCTGATGAGGTCCCTGATGAGGTTGTGGTTCAACAACCTGAACCTGAGCTCAGAAAGAGCAAAAGGATCAGGACTCCAAAGTCATTTGGACCTGAGTTTCAATTATACTTAATTAAAGGTACAAGGGATGAGGTCTCTGACCAACACTCCTATTGCTTTAATGTTGAGGATGATCCCAAAACATTTGATGAAGCAATGAAGTCCCAGGATGTTGCTTTTTGGAAGGAAGCAATAAATGATGAGATGGACTCCATCATGGGAACAACACTTGGGTGTTGGCTAATCTACCACAAGGTTGCAAACCTTTGGGTTGCAAATGGATTTTCAAAAGGAAAATGAAGGTAGATGGAACTATTGAAAAGTTCAAGGCTAGACTAGTCATTCAGGGCTTTAAACAAAAGTCAGGGATTGACTACTTTGATACTTATGCCCCCGTGGCTCGTATCAGTACCATAATATTGTTGATTGCTTTGGCATCAATTCACAATCTGATTATTCATCAGATGGATGTGAAGACAACTTTCTTGAATGGTGAATTGGATGAGACGGTTTATATGAACCAACCTCAGGGCTTCATCATGCCTGGCAATGAAAATAAGGTGTGTAAACTGATTAAGTCTCTCTATGGACTAAAACAGGCACCTAAGCAATGACATCAAAAATTTGATTTGATGAAGTAGTTTTGTCTAGTGGTTATTTACTTAATCAGTCTGACAAATGTGTATATAGCAAATTTGATGAATCTGGTAAAGGAGTCATCATCTGTCTATATGTTGATGACATGCTGATCTTTGGCACTAACCAAAATCAGGTTGACCTGACAAAGGAATTTTTGTCATCAAGGTTCTCCATGAAAGACATGGGGGAGGCTGATGTTATCCTTGGTATAAGGATTAAAAATGAGAGTAAGGGAATTTCTATCACTTAGTCTCATTATATTGAGAAGCTACTGAGGAAATTCAATCACTCCGATTGTACTCCAGTGAGTACACCTATGGATACAACTGAGAAGTTGATGCCTAATACTGGCAAGGTTATATCTCAACTTGAGTATTCTAGGGTGATTGGCTGCCTAATGTATGTCATGACTTGTACAAGACCTGACATTGCATTTGCAGTGGGAAAACTGAGCAGGTATACTAGTAATCCTAGTGCTCAGCACTGGCAGGCAATTCAAAGGGTACTGAAGTATTTGAAGAGAACTATGGATTATAGTCTCTCATATACTGGTTATCCTTCAGTATTGGAAGGATACACTAATGCAAGTTGGATCAGTAACGCTGAAGACAATTCGTCTACCAGTGGCTCGGTATTCCTACTTGGTGGAGGTGCAATTTCTTGGGCATCCAAGAAGAAAACTTTCATCACCAGTTCAACAATGGAACCTGAATTTGTGGCTTTAGCAGCTGCTGGTAAAGAGGCTGAATGGTTGAAAAACTTGCTTCTTGAGATTCCATTGTGGCCTAAACCTATAGCACCTATTTCTATCCGTTGTGATAGTGCAGCTACATTGGCAAAGGCTTATAGCCAGATGTACAATGGGAAGTCTAGACACTTAGGTGTCATGCATAGCATGATTTGTGAGCTTATCATGAATGGGGTGGTATCTATAGAGTTTGTTAGATCTCAATAAAACTTAGCTGATCACTTGACGAAGGGTTTAGCTAGAGACTTGGTTATAAATTCTGCTAAAGGGATGGGTTTAAAGTCCAACTTAGTCACCGAATGCTAAGACACCCAACTCCCTCCTGAGGAAACTTGGGAGCTGAGTTCAGTGTGGAAAGCTGAACATTTAGTGGAATGGAGCACATGTTTTACAATCATCCCAAGGTTGTACTCGGAACCTGCTGGAAAGGAGGATGAAGTAGTTACTTCTTAATGGTTAATTTCTTTGAAAAATTGCTTGGCAGGAGCATGAATAAAGAGAAACCACCTATGTGAATGTTGAAGTTTTTCCGCTTCAGGGAGCTTTGGACTTTTGGATCTTACAACATTTATGAATTGGATATGGACACATGGCTTGTAAAGTGTCAGGAGCATTTAAGTGTTTGAAAACTTGTGTGTATTTTATCTTCAGGTATTCAAATAGGTTGAAGGGTTCAATTCTTAGAACACCCTGATTCTCGAGTATTTGAACGTGTAATGTACTAAGATGGAAATTCAATCCTCAGGATATTTTCGTTTATGCACTTGTTTTGTTTAATGTTTTATTTTCATGCAAAGGAAGTGAACTAAATTTGGGGAGGATTGTTAGAAAATTTAGTGCACTTGAGGGATCAGTTCACACCTGGTAATGGGTCAGGAGGTACGGAGTGTACACCCATTAGGTCCCTGACTACCCTGACTCTTATAGTGGTTAGGAGTAACTTATCAGGACCCTGACTACCCATCAGGCCACTGAATTACTCATCAGGTCCCTGAGTACCCATCAGGTCACTGAGGTTAGTACAGCTGAGTTAGTACTGCTGGTATTAAGTAAGTACTGCTGGTACTAAGTTAATACTGCTGAGTTAGTACTGCTGGGTTAAGTATGTAACTACTTTGACCTATTCAAGTGGCAGTTAAAACTGCCATTATGACCACGTTTAATTGGTCATGTAACCACTATTGGCTATAATGGGGATAATTATGAGGTGATTAATGGGCCGATTAATCCTCATAATTTCATTTGACTAGCTGTGAGTAATTTCCTATAAATAGGAAAATCAAATTAGGCATGAGAGATACACAACAGAAAACATAAAAACTTGGATGCGCAAGGGTTATTGAATTGTGCCTAATTCAATAACAAACATTTGGTCTTATCCCAAGTAGATATTCGTGATACCCAGGCAATAGGGTCGAATAGTTTACTTTGGAAAGTGATAACACGATTCCAAGTGATATACGGTAACCATTATTGGTACGTAGTTAGGTCATTGATTACCTTAACCCTGTTCTGGACCAACCAACAACCAACATATGATGATGTTGTAAATCTGTATTTTTGCTGCGATAAGTGGAAGGATGGTAGAGTGCAACAAATAGTTGCCTCAGCAACCTCCATGTGTACAACAAAGACATATTATTAACTCTATTACACAAGTAATTAGATGTCTTTTTTGACATTGGGCTTCGGGTGTTTTATGTGTGTGAGCTTTCAGGCTTAAGCTAAAAAATAGCCAATAGGAAAACAAAACGCCCCACTTAATAACATGTTTTGAAGGCCGCTACCTTTTGATGGTTAGTATATAGTATAATAATTAATCAATGTCCGTCGCCCTTTTCCCGTAGTTTTTTGTTGGGTTGTTTCGTTCCAGGATAGTGATGGGCTATAATGATCAGTGTTCTCTGAGTCAAATGACATCGGTCATAGGAAGTCTGAACCCGTAACTTGGAAGGGCAATTACCGAATGGCGTGATAGCATATTTGCTATTGTGCAACCTAGTTTATTTGCAGCCATGGTGGAATTCTGTCCTTTTGACCATTTTCCAGTTACAAATCTGAGCCTAATGATCTATTGTATCAGTTTTGTGGTTTCTAATTTTTTAATGGACTTTATTTATATAGAGGATATTCAAGGGTCTATTCCGATTTGAGATTAACGTTTGGGAAAGTGACCGATTGAAATATTTTGCTACCACTTTAAAAAAATCCGATGGTATGTTTTCAAATTTGGTTGAAGTTTGCTTCTTATTTTAAATCTAAATTAGGGTTTGATTGTGTATTTGTTTTTATGAATTGGGTATTTTGAAGTTTTGTATTATTTTCATTTGGGTATGGTTCAATTGGTACGACTTAATTGTTTTGCTGCTATAGTTAGCCTGATGTATTGAGCGTATAGAAATTGTGAAATAACCTTAGACAAACACCCTTTGAACCATTTTATTTTTTATTTTTTTCTATTGTTTGTATTTAATTAAATCTCAAATTTGTTTCTATATAGCCTATTTTCTACTTTTCATTATTTTGTTAGGCTTATAACTTTAATTTGATGTCGCATATTGCAGGGATTACAAATGGGTTTAATGTTTTTGAATTGGTTATTTTCAAACACAAACATGGGTTTCTTTCCTTCTCTTGCCACAGTTGTTGTTGACGAAGGTAAAGTTTTGGAAAGCCGTCCTGTGGAGACAACTGAGTTGTCATGAGTGAAGGTGATCTAAAGTGGATGAATATCCAATATTGTGACGTAAATGCATTGGTTCACATGAGCAGTCATAATAGTTTGGAAAGCAATTGGTGATCAACAGGAGGTACATATTCCATATTTTGTTATATAGTTTGTTGGCTTTCCGTTTTTATGTAGATGTCTGGGTACCCATTATTCATGAAACGATGTTAAGGCATACCTATGCAACAACGTCACTGTTGATGTCATCTATTCCATATGAAATACCATTGCACATCAACAACATAATGTATATAAAATACTAATATGCCTTCTGTTAAAGTGACAAATTGAACATATTGGATTCCAATGTAGCAATCACATTATGTGAAGGATTATACAAACACTTGGGATGTTGATCTTAATAATGTGTTTGAGATATTTAGGAATGAATGTGATGTAGTACGCGGAATTTACTATAACACACTTAAAGGAACAAAGATGGTAAACATGCAAATCGTGAGTTATAATGAACAATGAACACAACTTGAATAGCACAAAATGATTCAATATTATTTATGAAATAATACGGATGATCTAAACTATCACCAGGATTACAAAGGTAACCTTGAATCTTTGATTGTAAAAGGATTTGTGAATCAGTAACTAAGTTACTAGAGAGGTTGTTCTGTTTTTGGATATTGCAAAGGTTATTAGTTGAAGAGTTATTTTCTAAGGTGGTGACTAAGGGATCCTTTTATAGGATAAGGACCCCTTATTACAAGTTGTGAAGTTGTGTATTATTATAAGATACTTGGACTTTCTTAACCTACTAATTACAACTTTCAATGTAAACTACTCAGTATTATCTACTGCACAACATAGAAGACTGAACTATTTCTACTTAACGTGTTACATTGTACAAAGACTAATAATACAACTAAATATCTACAAATAAATATCTATCAACTTGACCTTCAACTTTGCAGGACCTTCTTTAACCAGCAGTACCTTCTCACCCAGAAGGTACTGTTAGTGTATCTTCAACTTCTTCAAAATCAACTAGTAGGCTTAATACTTCATCTGGCAGGCTCTTTGACTTGAACATTTTATTCCCAACAATCCTCCCCTAAACTTGTTATTCCCTTTAAAATACACAAGTTTCTTATGAATAAAATACATACCTTGAGGATCTGAGGGAACTCTTCCAAAAACTTTACTCTCTATTCTTCCTTTTTCTTTTACATTGTTCACAAATGTTCATCAACAAACTTTGAACAACTTCTGACTTTTCTTCATCTTTATCACATCTTAACCTCTTGGAAATCATGGTTGTAAGAACTTCATAGCTCAGAGGATACTCTTTTTCAGCTAACATAAAGAGCTCAATCCCACTTTGTGTAAAAAGATGATGTACACTGCTAAGACTTAGGAATTCCCATGTGGTTGTAGGATCATGATATGGAAATTTCCAATGAACATCTTTTGGATTAGGATCATACATCCTATTGAATTCTACCCAAAGTTCTTGTTCCTTAACATCAGTGTTAGAATTTATGTCTAGCCTGATTTGAACTAGATTCCATAACTCTTCTAAGTCAGCTCTATCACATGCTCTTATTAGATTCTCAAAGTTTTTGAAGATAGCAGTTTGTCCCCCAACCCTGGTTATTTTCCATGACTTTCCTGATCTATCATGGTGAATCTCCCAATCAATAATAGGGTGTCTAGACCTAATTGGATCAGCATGTATAATTGTTGGTAAAGCAATTAACATTTTACTTACTTGCTCTGGATCCAATTTTTCTTCTTGTTTCTTTTGAGCATCTTTCTTTTTCATTGAAGGCTTTGCATCAGATGGGATCTTGTAGTAACATGTCTTGTAGGCATTCAGATAAAGGAAATGAATTTCTTCAGGAGTTTTCTTCTTCAGTTGAGATTCAGTCCAATTTGGTTGATTTCTTAGAAACTTCTTCATGAAATTCACTTGATCTTTTGGAGATGAGCCCACCTTAAAACCTCTCTTCTGACTTTCTTGAATCTTTTGAAAAATATTTTCCAGAGCTGCTTCTCTATATTTGTTGTTGATAAAGGTTTCAAGCTCTGCTGTTTTCTCTTCAGTGTTAAGATTCTAGTCATCCATAATTATGGAAGCCTGACCTCTCACAATTGGATCATTGGCAATAATCCAATGCATCTGAGCATCAAATGTTTCCTGAGCAGCTTGAGAGTCAAGAAGAATTTGAGCAGCATCTTTTTGCTCTTGCATTTCTGCAAGCAGTCTTGAAGCTTCTAAATCCTTTTTCATTTCTTCTTCATGAAGCCTTTTGGAGACTTCCTCATCTAAGGCCATCTGCAATTGCTCTCTTTTCTTCAACCTTTTGGGCTTAGGTTCATCTTCAACCATAATTTTCTTGCCCTTATCTTTTGGTGTTGGTTCTTGACTTGGAGCAGCAGATTGTTCATCATCAACATATACCTTTCCTTGAACAAACAACCTCCCCTGAGGCTGTGATTCCCTCTTTCTTTTGTAGACATGTTCAGCAGTCCCTTTATAATCCATAGCCAACAGCCTCTTAATCCTAGCAGGCTCTTGCTCTGCTTCAGCAGGCTCTTTTGAACTAGCAGGCTCTTGCTCTGCACCAGCAGGCTCTTCATCATATACCTGAGTTCCTTCATGAAAATGAAATTGAGCCTCCTCTTCAGCTTCTGAACTACCCATCCTCCCCTTTTTGGAAGAGTGACCCAAACTTTCAGCATCTGATCTTGAAGAACTAGATAAAACCAACTTTGAAGATCTTTTACCCTTTAGCATCTTCACTTCATTCTCCAATTTCTTAACCCTCTTAACTAACTTGATGTTGATCTCAGAAAATTTTGTGTTTTGACTTTAAAGAGCATTTTCTAAGAGCTGCACCTTCTCCTTGAGTTCTTTCACTGTCTGAGAATCCAGACTTTGATGTGGAGGAGATTGGGATGGTGATACATGATGTGATGGTGATGGTAGTGTTACAGATGGTATTGGTGATGGGATTTGTGATGAAAGATGAGTTGGTGATATGTAACCAGGTGAAGAACTTGATGATGGTGATTCAGATGATGGTGTTGGTTCTTCAGCATGTTGTGGTAACATTTCCTCAAACAGTGGAATTTCTTCCCCATTAAAACCAATTTTCATATTTGAAAATACTTTGTGAGAAAGTTTTGGTGTTTCATAAAGTGAGTGTGGGGGAAGTAACAAAAGTTTTGATTTTGTGATGATGCATTGAATAAATCTGGGATACATCAAAAACTTTGTTTGGCTATCCACATTTTTAACCAATCCTTCAAAAATATGTTTGGAAAAATTGAATTTTTTGTTTGTTGCCAAGCAAATGAGAGCTGTAGCCATGTTACCACTAAATTGCACCCATGAGGTTTTCTTTTGGCTTTAACAATGAAGGATTGTATGGATCAAAAATCTCCATTGTGGGGTAAAATGCTTTTTAAGAAAAGTGAGTTTAGTAGAATCAACATTATACCCCATTCTTTCCAAATTTTCAAAAATTTCAGTATCAGGCAATTGACTAATACCATCTGAATCATCCAAATGAAGATGTCTTCTAATGGATGACTCAGTAAGAGTCAAGGTTTTGCCATCCACTTTGGCTTTTATCCTTTGGTCCCCATTTTCAGAAGTTTTAACTTTAGCCGTTTGCCAAAATTGTAAAATTTGTGATTCATAAATAGTGGGATTTACAAGTAAAGCAAACCTGATGTAAGAATCATTTAAAAAGTCCACTATTTGATGAAAAGAAGCATTATCCTCAGACTTTTCCAAAAATGCTAACTGGTTGTGACGTTTAACAAAAGATAGATTGGCCATGGTGAAAGTTAAGGAGAAACTTGATTAGAATGGTGGGATTTGATGGTGGTACTGGTAGAAGATGAAAGGTGAGTGTTAATTGTGATAAGAACTGATGAAAGATATTATGAGAGTTTTACTTTTAACCGACAATAAGAAAATTTATAATAAGTAAATGAAAAGGCGGTTAAAAAGATCTTTTATATGAGAAATATAATATAATATAACATCAGTAATTTACAGAATTACCCCAACGGCTAATTGTAACTACCAGGCCTAACGGCTAGAATTTTATCTGACAGACTCAACGGTTATCTAGCAGTACCATTTTACTCTACCAGTACCAAAATTTGAACTACCAGTACCTTTGAAAGAAAATTTTACTTGGTAGTCTCTTTGAAATTTTAGCAAAAATCCCTTATAGTTTTTAGCAAACTATCAGCTATCAACGGATTTGATTTGTCTTTACCAAAAGCCGTTTGCTTATGGACTAGTCAACTATTTACTGTAAAGTATGGTTAGTTAAATACCATATAGTTTTTGGTAAACTATCAACCATCAACGGATTTGATGTGTCTTTACCAAAAGTCGTTTGCTTATGGACTAGCCAGCTCTTAAGTTTATAAAACTTGGTGAACTGAATACCAATTCCATATTGACCTAAAGATGGTGCAATTTCCTTGGATGGAGGAAATATAAGAGGCAATGATGCTGTGTATCTTGGATGCTTGGTTCAACAAGTGAAATCATCTATCAACATGCCTTTGCATTGAAACTTTCCTTAGTTTGATCTAGATAGAACTTTCTCCTTTAGGAATGCTTCATCCCTTCTGAATATATGATCTATTCTTATCATTTTCAACCTTTACATCATCTTGTATGCTCTTGTCTTCTCCTTCCATAACATTGAGTTTTTCTTCCTTTTTCTGGGTTATTATTTCCTCCCCTGAGATTGTTACCTCCCCTGAGATATAAATAACTTATATTTCCCCCTTTTGTTTGGAAGATTTCTTGTTTTGTTATCAACCTGAAATTTGTTAGTTGCAGACCAAAAGAACATAGTGCAAAGCACTTGCTTTATAGCATTGTTAACATTTAAGCATCAAGATGAACAAAACAGAGCAAACTTTAAACTAGCAGGACCAATTATGTACTGACAGTACCTTTTGACTAACTAGCAGTACCATGTTTAAGAGCCAGTACCTTATACTTTTATGTACAAAAACACATGTTTTTCAAAGATTAATCATTCCAATACCTCCTACTAGGTATTTGAATCTACCTAAATCAAAAGCTTTGGTGAGAAGGTCTGCAAAATTATTTTCTGAATCAATTTTGACAACTTGTATTAACCTTTTCTCATTGCAATCTCTTATGAAATGGTGTCTGATTTCAATGTGTTTTGTTTTTAAGTGTTGAACTGGATTTTTAATGATACAAATAGTACTGCTATTGTCAATGTAAATAATGGTGTTAAGAAAATTGTACCCATAGTCAAGCATTTGATTTTGGATCCAAAGGACTTGCCCACAACAACTTGCACCAGCAACATATTCTGCTTCAGTTGTAGAGTTGGCCACCATTGTTTGCTTCTTGCATTGCCAAGATATGAGTCTGCAACCAAGAAATTGACATCCACCAGTTGTGGATTTTCTGTCTAGGGTTGCACCAGCATAGTCACTATCAGAATAAGCCACCAAATCAAAAGATGATTCCCTTGGATACCATAGACCCAACCTAGGTTGACCCTTGAGATATCTAAAGATCCTTTTGACTGCTGTGAGATGAGAAACTTTGGGATGTACTTGAAACCTTGCACATACACATACTGAGAACATGATATCTGGTCTTGATGATGTAAGGTACATCAAGGACCCAATCATTGATCTATAATTGTGCAAATCCACATCTTCACCTTCAGCATCCTTGAGTAACCCCTTTTCTGAATCCATTGGTGTACTTGCAACCTTAGAATCTGCAAACTGAAATTTCCTCAGGATCTCTGCTACATATTTATCTTGGCTGATAAATATGCCTTCATTTGATTGTTTCACTTGGAGACCCAGAAAGAAAGTAAGTTCCCCCATGGAACTCATTTCAAACTTACTATGCATAAGTTTTTCAAACTCTACACACAACTCTTGGTTTGTGGATCCAAAGATAATGTCATCAACATAAATTTGCACCAGCAAGATGTCTTTCTTGGTTCTTTTGATGAACAAAGTTGGATCAATCTTGCCTCTTTGAAATCCATTTTCCAATAGATAGAAAGGCAATGTTTCATACCATGCCCTAGGACCTTGGTGTAGACCATAAAGAGCCTTGGTAACCCTATACACCTTGTCTGGATACTCTGCATCAATAAAGCCTGGAGGTTGAGAAACATACACTTCTTCTCCAATAGTACCATACAAGAAGGCACTCTTGACATCCATTTGGTAAACAGTGAAGCCTATGAAAGAAGCATAGGCCAAGAATAGCCTAATTGCTTCAAGTCTTGCAACTGGAGCAAAAACCTCTTCATAATCTACCCCTTCTTCTTGAGTATACCCTTGGGCCACCAATCTTGCTTTGTTTCTGATCACAATCCCCCTTTCATCTTTCTTATTTCTGAACACCCATTTGGTTCCAATTGCCCAGTGACCTTTGGGCAAATCAACCAGTTTCCAAACCTTCTGAAGCTTGAATTGAAGAAGCTCTTCTTGCATTGCTTCAACCCAACTTGGATCATCTAAGGCTTTGTTAATGTGTTTGGGTTCAGTCTGTGAGAGAAAACATGAAAATAGACATATGTTGGCAACTTCATGATTCTTTTCTTCATAAACACATGAGATAAACCCTTCTTGGTCTGAAGATAAGACTTGAGTTCTTGTTCTAACACCAGAATCAATGCTGCCAATCACATCATCAATGGAGTGATCTTTGAGAATTCTTGTGTTGTGTGTTGTAGGAACTTCATAGGTAAGTGAAAGATTGCCAATCCCCACTTCTTCTAGTAAAGAATCATCTGATTGAACATTTAATGGTTCAGCAGTACCAACTTGTGAACTGGCAGTACCATCTGGTGAACTAGCAGTACCATTTTTATTTGCACTACTTTCTTGATTCTCTTGACCCTGAGTTCCATGATCATCTTCAACACCTTCATTTGTTGTATTTGAAGGTTCTTCATGACTTGAAGATAAATCCAATCCTTTCCAAATTGGCATCCAGATGTAATCTTGATCTTTAGGTGTTTCAACATTGTCTTCAAAACCTGCATTATCATTAGTATTTGTACCTGCAACAGGCACATAATTCGTAGATTCTGAAAGCCTATCAATGTCAAACATCCAATCTGGCCCAATGCCTTTAACATTTGGTAGTTTCTCTTGAAACTCTATGTGCAGATTTTCTTCCACTAGCCTAGTGCAACTATTATACACCCTATAGGCCTTACTTTGCAAAGAATACCCTATCATGTAGCCTTCATCAGCTTTTCCTTCAAAGTTTCCTAGATGATCTTCGGTATTGAGAATAGTGACATGACATCCAAAAGGTCTCATGAAACTTAAAGATGGTGTTCTACCAAAGAAAAGTTCATAAGGAGTCTTTTTATGTGGTTTAATCACAAGAACCCTGTTCTGCACATAACAAGCAGTACCTACTGCTTCAACCCAAAATGAAATAGGCAACTTAGAGTCTACTAACATTGTTCTAGCAGCCTCTATTAGTGTTCTATTTTTCCTTTCTGCTACTCCATTTTGCTGTGGGGTTCTTGCTACACTAAATTATCTTTTTATTCCTTTTTCTTTGCAAAATTCATCCATAACCCTATTCTTAAATTTTGTCCCATTGTCACATCTGATTACTTTCACTTTCTTATCAGCTTGGTTTTCTACCTCAGTTATATAAGACTTAAGAATCTCACTAGTTTCATGCTTAGATCTTAAAAAGAAAACCCAAGAAAATCTACTATAATCATCAGTAACTACAAGACAATATTTTTTACCATTCAAGCTACTCACATTAGTAGGACCAAAAAGGTCCATATGAAGCATGTATAAAGCTTGAGAAATTGAGTTATGGGTCTTGGGCTTACAAGAAGCTCTATGTTGTTTGCCTTTAAGACAATCAACACAGGTTTGATCATTTTGAAAAAACTTTTTGGGTAAACCTCTAACCAAATCATATTTTGCAATTGTATTGATTGTTTTAAAGTTTATATGACCAAACCTTCTATGCCAAAGCATAGATTCATCCAATGAGGCTTTTGCTACTAGACAAGTTAAACTCTTCTTAGGATCAATGTTCTTTAAATCAACACTGTACATATTGTTCCTTTTTGGGATTTTAAGAAGAATCTGACTTTCATCAGGAATTTTAAAATCAGGAGAAAGAACCATACATTCATTGTCAGTAAAGAGAACATTGTTCTTTTTGTCACACATTTGTGAGACACTAAGGAGATTAAACTGAAGCTCTTTCACAAAGTACATATTTTTCAAAATCTAATTTACTGGTTTTGATTGTACCTTTACCAGTAATCTTTCCTTTGATTCCTCCCCCAAAAGTATCATATCCTCCATCAAATGATTTGAAGTCTGTGAGGTAAGACATGTTGCCTGTCATGTGCCTTGAACATCCACTATCTACATATCCTTTATCAGCCATATCATTGGAATGTTCCTGCACACATATAAACATATTAGTTTCCTTAGGGTACCCAAGCCATAACTGACTTGGGTTTGCCTCTTGCATCAATGTAATCAAATCTCTTTAGGACTGTTGATGCAACTTTTGATTGGAGTGGTCTCCATATCCAACATGCTGAGGACTTAACAACATTTTCCCTTTTAACCCATTTTGTGGTCCTTGGTCTGATAGTACTAATTTTGGCAGTACCATTTGGTCTAGCAGGACCTTTTGGTTTTGGTCTCCAATCTTGTGTTTTGACCACAGATTTCTTTTCAATGGGACTTTTCACAACTCTTGGTGCATGTTTGAAAGTGTTTCTTGCACCCTTATCAGTTGGTTTTGAGTTAACAGGCTAATTTGGTCTAACAGTATGATTAACTTTTGGTGTATTAGACTTCACAAAACTTTTTCTGGGGTATGTTCCATTTGTTTTAGACCTTGATGTACTCCCAGAAACCCAGTTGTTACAATAAGCATGAGTTTGATTAAAACTACCACAGTAATAGCAGGCCTTATTGTACATAACAAAATCATCACCAAGTTGTTGTGACTTAAGATTGTTCCAATTTCTCTGGCTACCTCTAGGTTTGCTATTACACTTAGCACAACATTTAACTGTTTTCAGAACAGCTTTAGCCTTAGTCTTAATCTCTACACTTTTAGGACTGATTGGTCCTACTTTGTTTCCTTTGTTTGAAACAGTCTCTTTTTCCTCATCATCAGATGTCCAATCTTCAATAATTGGAGCATCTGAGCTCTTATTAGTGAGTACCTTTTTGTTAGAGAGTGAAGGAACACTAGCACTCTCAAAAGGTTCACTTTTCTCTACAGGTTTCTCATTATCTAGTGTTTTAGAGGTGAATTCATGTAAACCTGATTCTGCAAGATCTAAACCTGGGGGACAAGGGATTCCTCTGTAAGGAGGTGGACAAGTCTTGTATCCAATCCCAGATTTGATTCTCTTGTTCATTTGATTTTCAACTATGCTTCTAGTACAGTCAGAAGCAGTTTCTAATGTGGTAACAGTTAGTTGAATATTATCCTTTGCCAATTTCACTTTAGCACACTCAGTTCTTAACATATTTATTTCAGCATCTTTCAAAAATATTTCCCTATTAAGAATGGCTTTTGTGTCAGAAAAAGTGAGTTCATTTTCCCTAAAATGGATTATCTGCTTCTCAAGTTTGGCCATACCACACTTATGATTAACTAGGTCTTGATGAGTTTTTCTTTGTTCTACTTTCAGTTCATCATAAAGTTTTATTAAAGTTTGTAATTCTTCAAAAACTTTACAAGTATTAGAACATTTAGTAATTTGTACCTCAGGATTGGAGAAAGCCATTAAAGCCATTTCATCTGAAGTTGACTCCTCTTCACCCATAAAGCTCCAATCAAAACCCATCCCATCAATAGCTACCATAGCTTTAGGCTCAGTGATTTCCACAGCCTTGCTCTTGTTCTCAAAGCTTCCCTTGTTCTTGTTCTCAAAACCTCTTCCCTTATCATCCTGCTTCTTTGGTCTTCTACACTCTCTTGAGTAGTGACCCTTCATGTGGCAGTTGTAGCACTCCACTTTAGACTTGTCATACCCAGCAGGCTCATTACCATTTATGGTAATCTTCTTTCCAGTCCTCATCAGTAATTTCTTAGCCCTTATGCTCAGAAGTGAAAGTTGCCACTTTATGTCCATTTCCTCAAGATCATCATCATTGATCTCTTGAATATCTTCAAAAGTCAATATGGAACCATTGTGTTGTGATGTCAGGAAAGCACAACCAATTGTTTCATCTAGAATTGTTTTGGTACTGCTAGAAGTATTGGCAGTACCAAAATTTGTGTTGGCAGTACCTTCTTCTCTACCATCTTTTTCTTCATCTACTACCCTTGAGGTGCTTGGAGATGATACAAAAGCCATATTCCCTGAGCTTGAACTAGTAGACTTCTTCACTTCATGCTCTACTATCTTGAAGTTGTTGTAGAGATCATTAAGACTCATTTGATCAATATCTGGTTTGTTTTTCCAGACAATGACATGCATGGCCCATTCAGAGGGTAAACTCCTAAGAAATTTGGAGTTTAAGTCTTCTTGAGATATCAGCACTTCATGAATGGCTAACTGACTTGAAAGCTTTTGTAGTCTATTGAACATGCTGTCCAAAGACTCATTTGTTATGGCTGTAAAGTTTTCAAACTGATGTTTGAGGAGAGTTTTCTGAGTTTTCTTGGTGGCATCATTTCCACCAAATCTAGCCACAATAGCTTGAAAAAGGGTTTTGGCACATTTGTACTTGTTGAAGATCAAAAGCTGGTCATTTGGAATAGTCATGAGAAGCATACTCCTGGCTTTAAGATCATTTCTCTTTTGGATTCTTTCTTCTGCAGTTGTTGGGTTCACTTGCATATTTGTTACTATTGCATCGTTCACTGTGGAGGTGGTGATTGTAGGTTTGAATGAGTTTCCTTGCTCAATAATCTCCCAAAGTGCATAGTCTTGCACTTGGAAGTATTGTTCTACCCTCAGTCTCCACATATCAAACTCATTTTGTTTGAGTAATGGAAGTTTTGCAGCCACATTGGTTTGAATGTGTTCAACGTCCATTGTTCTTTTAAATCGTAAATATCAGCCTAGCTCTGATACCACTTGTGAAGGATTATACAAACACTTGGGATGTTGATCTTAATAATGTGTTTGAGATATTTAGGAATGAATGTGATGTAGTACGCGGAATTTACTATAACACACTTAAAGGAACAAAGATGGTAAACATGCAAATCGTGAGTTATAATGAACAATGAACACAACTTGAATAGCACAAAACGATTCAATATTATTTATGAAATAATACGGATGATCTAAACTATCACCAGGATTACAAAGGTAACCTTGAATCTTTGATTGTAAAAGGATTTGTGAATCAGTAACTAAGTTACTAGAGAGGTTGTTCTGTTTTTGGATATTGCAAAGGTTATTAGTTGAAGAGTTATTTTCTAAGGTGGTGACTAAGGGATCCTTTTATAGGATAAGGACCCCTTATTACAAGTTGTGAAGTTGTGTATTATTATAAGATACTTGGACTTTCTTAACCTACTAATTACAACTTTCAATGTAAACTACTCAGTATTATCTACTGCACAACATAGAAGACTGAACTACTTCTACTTAACGTGTTACATTGTACAAAGACTAATAATACAACTAAATATCTACAAATAAATATCTATCAACTTGACCTTCAACTTGGCAGGACCTTCTTTAACCAGCAATACCTTCTCACCCAGAAGGTACTGTTAGTATATCTTCAACTTCTTCAAAATCAACTAGCAGGCTTAATACTTCATCTGGCAGGCTCTTTGACTTGAACATTTTATTCCCATCACATTAACCTATTGCCACTTGAAATGAGTGTTTATAGATGGCAATATAAAATTGGGATCACTGCTTCATAGTCTGCAAGACTGACCCTTTGGTCAAAACAAGTTTTATAGGCAATATAAAATTTGGATCACTGCTTCATAGTCTGCAAGACTGACCCTTTGGTCAAAACAAGAGATTCAATTTGTAGTTTTTGATAGTCATCAATTTTTCAATTTTGATTTTTTTCCAGGTTCATATCAACAGCAGTACACGACTCTATTTAGATTTTCTTTTACTGCCATCAGGTTTTTTATATTCAACAACCTGACTGCATACTATGGAGACAAGTTAAATATCAAAAATAGACAGAATATCAATGATGGATGTACCGAGACCGAGCACAGCTATTACTAATTTCGCATGGTCTGTGCATCCATCATTGATACTTTGTCAATATTTTTGTACCTCCCAAATTTTCACGCTCACCTACCTCAGTACATTATGCTTCAACTCAGATCAAGATCGGTTGTTGGTCAACTGCCATATATATACTTTGTATGTATGCCTTTTGTTTACCAGTTTTATATAATTCTTAATAATAGCCTGTTCTCTCCAATTACAATTTTACGCGCCAAGGTCTGCTTTTTTTTTTTTTTTTTTTTTTTTTTTTTTTTTTTTTTTTTTGGGTATCTATGTAATGCATGATGAATATGGCAGGCAATGATGAAAGCCGTTACTATTTTCTTTTTTTGTAAGTGTAGCTTGCCATAACCCGTGCCTTAGCATAACGATCAGATAGTTGCAGGCAAGGCCAGTTTTGGGTACCACTTTTATAAATGCTGACCTGAGCCTTATTATGTACATTATCATCATGCATTATCGTTGACCCATCATTGATCATCTCTTACTACTTACTCTCTTTGGAGCTCTAAACTTTTTGTTTCACTAGCTCTCAGTTCATTTGCCATGTTGCTACATAACTAGAACAAAGAAAAGATAAGTATATTATGCGATGCTTCAATATGAAACTGCTGCATTTATATATGCATGCTTATAGTATCTTAAATTTATATGCTTAATCCACTGTACTACATGAGTCTGCTTATATATATACAATGTTGCAAAAATCGTGAATCGGTAGCGTGGCGGTCGACCACCGTGCAGCGATTAATCGGCCAAGGCGGGATTAATCGGTGATTAATCGGATTGGCATTTTTTGCATGTTTTGGGTATTTCTGGAGACCATACTAAAGATCGTAACTGATTTCAAGCCTACTATGTTTTCAAACCTCAATAAAAGGATCCAATTCTGATTATGAGGCTCATTGTGTGTTATAAGTGAAATAAACGATCCCCAAATTAAGTAGAATGCCTAAATTTTTAATTTTTTTTAAACCTAGCCGATACGGCCGATATGGCCGATACGGCCGATTAATCGGCCGATACGGCTGATTTCTGGCCGATACAGCCGATTTTTGGCCGTTTTTTCCCCAAACCGATTTTTTGTCCGATTTTCATAATTCGACAAGGTCGGCGGCCGATTACCGATATATCGGCGATTAATCAGCCGTCCCGGCCGATTTTTGCAACATTGTATATATATATATATATATATATATATATATATATATATATATATATATATATATATATATATATATATATATATATATATATATATATATATATATATATATATGATGTGTGCGTGTGTATTGCTCTAATTCTTTTATATCCACGGTGTGTCATTGTGGTTTAGCAGTATTAATGCCTACTCAAGTTTTAAATTTATATTTAGCCGACTTATCAATAAAACACACACTTTAACGAGCAGTGTACCCGGTCAGTATGAATATAATGGTAAGTAGAGTGTCGATCACTAAGAGTGGAACGTATTATCTAGTTATTCTAATCAGTATTTTAATATCTTAAGTTAGATATACAACCTAATCTAACGCAAGGGGGTTCAGCCTGAGAGACTGGCACGGTTTGATTATGATTAAATATAAACTAAACTAATGAGCACGAATCAGCGATTAGCACACACGTACACAGATAGATACTTGACAAAATAAGAAGACCAGTCCTGATAATTAAGTAGTTTGTCACTTTTTTTATTGCTAGTTTTATATGAAGTGTCTATAATTAACCCTTTCTCGTTGGCTCTAATCTTATCGGCGAGTAAACCCTTAATGATCACTTATGTCTATCCCACTATCCTAGAATATTGAGCACTTGTGATGCCCACGTTTCGTATACGCTAGAATAGAAAGGCGAAGAAGGGGCATGGCGACCCAAGCAATACTCAGCTAGACACATAGGTTATCAATGCACTAATAAAAGTCACCAAAGACATCATCATATAAACTTTAATTAATGGGAAAGCAATTTTAAGGGGTGCCAATGGTTTTCTGTAGTCACATGGAATCGGCCCATCAATCCTGATGAATTAAAGTGTACTAATACAATAGAACAAAACTACTTAATGAATTGAATACATGCAGGACCTTCTTACAGCTCTTGTATCTTCGTTTAGGGTGTGTCTTGTGCTGCTAATACGTCTGAATTCGGCTTTAGGGTTTCTTCGGTCTTCGAAGGCTTAGTGTATAGGCTCTCGAAATTCGTCTGGCCTTGGGGTATTTATAGTTTCTGTCTGAGGGTTAGATGCGGCGCATAGGATAAGTAGATGCGGCGCATTTACTTAACTTCGCGTGGGGTCCAAGATTAATATATTCAGGAATATTCGTACACCGCCTTAAGATGCGGCGTAACTTCATTTCTCCATGCGGCGCATGTCCTTTGCTGTCTTGGATCGTAGCTTGTGAAATCTTAATAGTGATACGCCGTATGTAAGAAGTATGTTGCGGCGTATCTGGAGCAAAATGATCTTGATCTTGTACATTTCAGTAGACTCTTAACATCTTGCTTGTTTTGCTCCATAATTAGTCCAAAATCGCCAAGTTTCACATAATACTTGTTTTGACCTGAGAATTACAAAAGTAAACATTAACGTATCAATTCTCATATATAATATAATAAAACAAGTCAAATAAATAGGATAAATGATAATGATAAAATGTACTTATTTGAGTTCATCAAATATCCCCCCACTTGAACTTTACTTGTCCCAAAGTAAACCTTAGAATTAATCTTATGAAAATGTATCCTTAAAGAAGTTAGGATTTATTTTTATATTTAAACATGTATTCGTTTTGTCCTAATTGCACAACCAAACACTTAACAAATTAGAAATAAAATAAAATATTTCGATAAAAGCAAATCTAATCGTTTAAATGTCCAGTCGTGACGAATATTCTATCATAAGCTTGGCAAGTATACGCATCTCCTCCACTAAAGCTAAGGAATAACATGTCTAAAGCGGTAAAAAGGGTTTGTTGGTTAAGGGTTAATCATTCTTCTTAATTTCTATCGATCTCAAATTCCAGAAAAGGCGACAAAATCACAAATACATGATCGAATCCACGACCACGATACTTGCAATTGCTCAAATCCTTAACTCGAATAAGCTAAAGATATGACCAAGTAATCTTTACCAATAATATTATATCAAAAAGGGCGACAAAATCATAAATACATAGCCGAATCCACGACTACGATACTTAAGATTGCTCAAATCCCTAATCTCAATAAATCAAAGGTTTGGATAAGGAATGATATAGGGTATGGATAATATTTGGGATACAAATTGGTGTAAAATGAAAAATAAACAAAACAGATAAATTAAAATCCTAAGTGTGGTTAATCACTATCCCAACCATCCCATGAATAAGACTCATATCATTGAATAACTCACGCTTTAACACTTGAAACACACGCTTTAGGTAGACACGAATTATACTCAACAAGATCTCAATCAAAGAATAACCTTAGTTGGCGTTCCCATAACGGCCAACTCCCATTCAATCCATAAATATAATATACAACAAATAGTGGTGATATCGCCCACTTAATACAAAACTTTACATAAGTTGGTTAAAACGAACTTCCAACTTTTCCTTTTTCTTTTTCTTTTCTATTTTTTCGATATATATATATATATATATATATATATATATATATATATATATATATATATATATATATATATATATATATTATTTATTTTTATTATTTTTTTTTTTCATAAGTGTAAAATTTCACAACTTTTCTATCACTATTTTTCCGGATAATTTTTCCATACTCTTCATACTTTCAGAAATAACTGTAATAGCGAAAGTAGTAAACACACGAAAAATAAACTAGAAGATATACAATATTTACTTTCATACCAATTGCATTGTGCAATTTCCTGACTCAACCAAAGATAATGAATTACGCACGCGAACACAGGTAATGTAAGGAAACACACTTTGCCTAAAGCAATTAACCAACCACGGATTTTAATCTACAGGGTAGGTTAAGGTGTAAGGGTGTAACGAAACATTATAACAAAGGTGTAAGAAACGAAAGGAATGGCTCTGAGTGTTTTTTCTAGGGGTATCTTACTCTAAAAGTGAGAGTAACAAAAGGGTTTATACGGGGGTTAACTAACCAATGTAGTTTGCTAATATCACATAACATATAAAGGCTATTTGGGTGTAATCCTAGAAATTTACCAATTTAGACAAGTCATTCCAATTATATATATAATACTTATTATGGTGGTCTCGAATAGTATATAAGCCAAGTTCTAAAGTTTACAAGTCACCGGCACACTCATAGATTTGTGAATTTTGAAAAGTTCACAATTTTTGAAAATAATGTTATGTGTGCAGCTATGTAATTTAGACTTTAAACAAAAACATGCTAAAAATTTTAAATTTTGATATATTAAGCACATTTTAAGCATATTTTGAAAAAGTTTAGGACAAGTAAGTGTTCAAATTCTCCAATCCCCCCACTTAAGTTAAACAACGTCCTAGTTGTTTGTATCAAAGATTAAAAACTGGAAAATAAAAGAATTAGAACAGAAAAACTCCCCTGAGATTTGCTCGGTATGATCCTCCATTTGTATAAGAGCAAAAATCAACTTTCTTGTGGATGATAACGTTTAAGCTTCATAGATGATGTATCCACAGGAAATGCAGGAATCTATAATACCATTAAGACTTTAACATACCTGAATTAAGAAGGTTCAAACTTGCATAATACATTAGTAGTTAGTAAAAATAAAACATAAAAAATTAAACTGAAAATCATCAGGTCAGTCGATACGCCGTATCTTATGGAAAAAGATACGCCGTATCGAGCCTGGAATAAGTACGAATCAGAATAGAAGATGCGTCGCATCCTTAACCAGGGATGCGCCGCATTAAAATAAACTGACAGAAAGTTTTAAAGTCAAAAATAAAAATGCAAAAAATTAAATAAGATATGACCACTGCAGGCGATGCGTCGCATCTTAGGATTGAGTTGCGCCGTATCTTCTGCAGGTCTGACAGACTCGACACAGAACATAAAAGTAAAAATTCTCCGGGTTGTCTCCCGGTCAGCACTTGTCTTTATTCCCGAGTCTTCAAGTTAGACTCACATTCAGCTCCTTATTTTGTCCTTGTTACGTGCCATCCTTCTTCTTTCATCCGAAAGATGTTCCCGTATAGCTCCGCAACATTTTCTTCCGTACGACTTAATCTAATATATTTTTTTATCTTCGTCGCAACATATTCTTCATCAGGTCCCAAAGAATATTTGATGACTTTAATTTTTTCTGAAATTATCATGGGTGGGTCATTATAAGGGATCCCAAGTAGTCGACACTTTCTCTTGATGAATTCTTCTTCGTCTTTATCAATAAATTTGAAATAAGGATCCTCATTCAAATAGTCATCAAGTTCATCAATCAATTCTCCTCGCGACTCATCGTTGTTATCATAGGGATCATAATTAACCACGTTAAAGGATTGATAATAATCTTGAATCTCATCCCACTCTTTTTTCAATTCCCATTGTAAGCGTTGACTAAGCTTTGTGTAATCATCAAATTGTCCATGCACCCATTCCCAGAAAGTAGTGTTCGATGCTCCCTTTAGTTCTTTTAAGTATTCGATTCTACCTTTCTCTTGTAAAGCCTCTGCTTTACGAGGGCAGTCTTCAACTTTTTCATACCAATCATCGTCTTCAAAGTATACATCGTTTCCAACCCGTTTCATTCCAATTATACTTCCCCCATTGCAGGTTCCATCATTCTTCCAATCACAGGTTGGCCATTCACTACTTCCATCCTTGAAATGGAAAGTGTTACAAGTGTGATTAATATGCTCAAATTCTCATGGTTTATCCCAAACCCATGGTATCTGGTCATTCCATTCGTAGTACTAGGTGTTTTTGAACTCATCATAAGTTTAGAATCCTGGTAGATCTCCAGTTAGCACATCAACGTCGATTTGAAGAAGGTAATTAAATTCTTTGAACTGTTCGCACAAGGGTGTCTCATAATTGAGCAGATCAATGTC
Organism: Artemisia tridentata subsp. tridentata; assembly: GCA_021014915.2. Taxonomy (NCBI): domain Eukaryota; kingdom Viridiplantae; phylum Streptophyta; class Magnoliopsida; order Asterales; family Asteraceae; genus Artemisia; species Artemisia tridentata. The sequence goes on along the minus strand of CP139506.1, from coordinate 41,357,271 downwards.
GATGCTGAATAATTCTTCAATGCCTTCCTTGATTTTTGAATTGTCATCTGACGTTCCATTGTTGCTCTCTACTTCCTCATCTTCCCCTCTCATCCAATATACCCATAACACATATTTAGTAGCTCGGTCCATGCTCTTATGGTTATTGAACTTACTAGCTAACCAATTTGAAAAATCAACATTGTTAGGATCGTGGTTAACGTCAAAGCTAGTGTTACCAATCATGTTCCTTCTGATCTCCATGAACTCATTAAATTGTCCTTTAAAACTGCGTGTCAACCATGAGGTCACAATCCGTTTGACTTCATTCATAGGAGCAAATTTAGGATCGCCGTATTTAAGTTCAAGCCACTCTTCTAAAGAGATATCCATCAACCTTACCAACTTTCCATGAAATAGTATCTCCGATTCAGCATACATTCTTTCATTATCCAGATAGCTTTTATCAAATCCCCAATACTGTTCGGAATAAGGCATATAAGAAGTTTGTATAGGTTGGACTTCATAGCTTTTGTTGCTTGATTTGATGACTGCATTTGCTGAGTTCATGCATTCAATTTGGAATTTCCTATCTTTTTCTTCGATAGTAGTCCAAGTTAATCCTTTAGATTCAATGATGGGCCATAAGAGTAACAATTCATCTTCAGTGTAGCTCATTAGTAAATCATAAGAGAATATTCCATCTTCAATATTGCATAAGCGTTTGAATTCCTTATAAGTAGCTTCAAGAGGGGTCTCCCAAGAGAATAAATCGGCATCAATCATGAGCACATTGAAGTTGACATCTTCAAAAACTTCCACTTCGAATGAATCCGAAAGCAAGAGTTCCTTAGCAAGATATCCGTTCACTGACATGTCTTCCATAGCAAAACCTGTCATCATAGGTAAAATCGTCAGTAGGATTTGTTCGCTAGAAGAGAAATTAATGAATTTAGAAACGGATATAAAAATAACTGATATCTGCAGACGATGCGCCGTATCCAAAAAGTTGGATACGCCGTATCTTATAATCGTTAAAATTTAATCAGACTTTTATTCAGAAAGCAGATACGCCGCTTATAAATTAGAATGCGCCGTATCAGTTTAATTTATCAAAAATCGATTATATTAAAATTAAATGCGTCGTATTAACAAAAGTTAATGCGCCGTATTTTCGTTACGTTTCAAAATACAAGATTTTTGATTCAGAAGATGCGCCGTATCGATAAAAATCGATGCGTCGTATCTGTTTAATAATTCAAAAACTGTTTTTAATTTAAATCGAAAATACGCTGTATCTGTGAAATCAGATGCGTCGTATGGCGTTAGGGTTTAGAAAAATTTCTTATTAAAAACAGAATACGCCGTATCTTGGGGAAAGATGCGTCGTATCTCGAATTTATTAAACGCGTTGTATTTTGTAAAAATTAAACGCAATACGCCGTATCTGTAAAAACAGATGCGCCGTATCGTTTGTATCAGCTCAATACAACGATAGCAGAATGCAGAAAATTAAAAAGAAAAAAAAACAAAAATAAAAACAAACAAAAAGAAACAAAAATTAAAGAAAATAAAAAAACACAAAAACAGAAAATATGCAAATAATACAATGAATGCAATTTATCTAATATATAACAGGGTTAGCGGTTAGAATCTAAAAATTAAAAAGAAAAACCTAATCAAAATACTAATCAAATTAACAGATAATAACAATTCACTCCCCGGCAGCGGCGCCAAAAACTTGATGTGTGCGTGTGTATTGCTCTAATTCTTTTATATCCACGGTGTGTCGTTGTGGTTTAGCAGTATTAATGCCTACTCAAGTTTTAAATTTATATTTAGCCGACTTATCAATAAAACACACACTTTAACAAGCAGTGTACCCGGTCAGTATGAATATAATGGTAAGTAGAGTGTCGATCACTAAGAGTGGAACATATTATCTAGTTATTCTAATCAGTATTTTAATATCTTAAGTTAGCTATACAACCTAATCTAACGCAAGAGGGTTCAGCCTGAGAGACTGGCACGGTTTGGTTATGATTAAATATAAACTAAACTAATGAGCACGAATCAGCGATTAGCACACACGTACACAGATAGATACTCGAGACAATAAGAAGACCTGTCCTGATAATTAAGTAGCTTGTCACTTGTTTTATTGCTAGTTTTATATGAAGTGTATATAATTAACCCTTTCTCGTTGGCTCTAATCTTATCGGCGAGTAAACCCTTAATGATCACTTTATGTCTATCCCACTATCCTAGAATATTGAGCACTTGTGATGCCCACGTTTCGTATATGCTAGAATAGATAGGCGAGGAAGGAGCATGGCGACCCAAGCAATGCTCAGCTAGACACAGAGGTTATCAATGCACTAATAAAAGTCACCAAAGACATCATCATATAAACTTTAATTAATGGGAAAGCAATTTTAAGGGGTGCCCATGGTTTTCCGTAGTCACATGGAATCGGCCCATCAATCCTGATGAATTAAAGTGTACTAATACAATAGAACAAAACTACTTAATGAATTGAATACATGCAGGACCTTCTTACAGCTCTTGTATCTTCGTTTAGGGCGTGTCTTGTGCTGCTAATACGTCTGAATTCGGCTTTAGGGTTTCTTCGGTCTTCGAAGGCTTAGTGTCTAGGCTCTCGAAATTCTTCTGGCCTTGGGGTATTTATAGTTTCTGTCTGAGAATTAGATGCGGCGCATAGGATAAGTAGATGCGGCGCATTGACTTAACTTCGCGTAGGGTCCAAGATTAATATATTCAGGAATATTCGTACACTGCCTTAAGATGCGGCGTAACTCCATTTCTCCATGCGGCGCATGTCCTTTGCTGTCTTGGATCGTAGCTTGTGAAATCTTGATAGTGATACGCCGTATGTAAGAATATGTTGCGGCGTATCTCGAGCAGAATGATCTTGATCTTGTACATTTCAGTAGGCTCTTAACATCTTGCTTGTTTTGCTCCATAATTAGTCCAAAATCACCAAGTTTCACATAATACTTGTTTTGACCTGAGAATTACAAAAGTAAACATTAACGTATCAATTCTCATATATAATATAATAAAACAAGTCAAATAAATAGGATAAATGATAATGATAAAATGTACTTATTTGAGTTCATCAATATATATATATATATATATATATATATATATATATATATATATATATATATATATATATATATATATATATATATATATATATATATATATATAATATACTTTTTTTGTCCTGCCAACATGTTTTTTATATTCAACAACCTCACTGCATACTATGGAGACAAGCTAAATATAAAAAAATAGACGGAATATCAATGATGGATGTACGGAGACTGAGCCAACCTATTACTATATTCGCATGGTCTGTGCATCCATCGTTGATACTTTGTCAATATTTTTGGCTTTTCGAAGACAAACACTGAGCACTACTCATTATATTATTGGCAAGAGACACCTTCATTTACTTTATGTGTTTGTTACGATGGTTATCTGCTTATCTAATTGGTTTACATTTTTATAGAAACTGAAATTATTTTATGCATGTTGCCAGGTTCAGTTCTACAAAAGGGTCTGATCATCGGTCGTGTGCATTTCACCAAAGATAGATGGGAAAATGAAGAGAATGCTGTGACATGTGATTTGGTGCAAATTACTTCTTTGCACCATCCTCTTCTGTTACCCATCTATCTTTGAGGATTGCACCCTATTGTTGATCAGGACCTTTTGTGGAACTGCAACTGCGAATATGTAAGAACAAATTTACTATGACAGGCACAGAACATCAAGTGTTAATATCGGCAAATAAAGATTATCCCAGATTTGACATGCCATTCAATCAACAAAGCTGGATTGCAGCTAAACAGATGATCTCCGGCGGTATTTCTATCGGTCTACTAATATGCAAGAAAAAATTTCTATAGGTTTGCTTCACCATATAGTCGCACTATTTTACCTCCATGTATATCTTTAGATACATTCAATATACTTCTAACACCACTTTACATGTTTGAATGTTCAAGTATACTGTTCATAGTAATTCTCATTATTTGTTACTCAATACCTGTAGTGAATGGGATCAGCCTCCTGTCGAGATGAGATCGCCAGACTCTATTACCATAAAGGTACTAAATTTGGTGTTGCAATTCTATTATGCTTAAGTGCACTTTAATACTTTAATTAGAGGAGTAGTTAATATTGTGTACCTGCATGTTTAAGGACTAATACTTTAATATGATGAACACTCAAGATGATGAACAACCAGTGACCCAAATCTTAAACGCCGAAAAAAACCATACCTTAAACACCATTGGACCAGGTATATGTGGTTATATATTGTTTTAGTTTTATTGCTACTCCATTATTATATGTGAGAATTTTTTCCATTCCTTTTTTTGTTCGAATATAATAGACAAAGAATTAAATCATAAAATATGTATGGAAGCATTTCAGTCCTAATGGATTTATGCTTCTAGGAACTGTTGTCGGTAATATGCAGATATACAGCTGTTACATGGCAATGGGAGAAGTTGAAAATGCTATAAAGCAATACCTGAAGTGATTGCTATCTGGATGCTGAAATGGAACTGAAATGGGTGTGTTTGGGGGCTCAACTTGGAGCTGAAATGTGTGGGTTTTGGGTCCTGAAACTGGGGTTTAGATCAGTGTGGTTAGGTACTTAAATGGGTGTGGATTTATACTCTGAAATGGGTAGGTTTGGGGTAACTCATAATTTCTCATTACCTATTTGCAGGTAAATTTTTGGGGACTGGAGTATGGCTGTTCAGGTGGTAAAACAGAGTCTAAAAAGAGTGGATTTGGCAGCCAAAATGGTGGTAGAAGTGGTTCCATTTGGATACTCAAGTGGGGCTGAAGTGGAGGTTTAAATTGATAGGTTTTGGGTACTAAAACGGAGGCTCAATTTGGTGCAGCTGGGTGCTGAACTAGAGTCTGAAATGGGTGAGTTTGGGGTTAGGAGGAGTGTCTTGCTAATGAGCTTATCAGTGCTGGCAAGGTTTCATCTAACAGGTATATTATTCTATATGCTAAGTTGTGCCAGATAGTTGCTGAAAATAGGTTTGGTTTGGGATTATTTTCTCATCATACACATTACATACCATTTATATTGTTACGCCCCGTGCCCGCTTTGACCAAAATTTAAAACTTTTATGCGTAAAAGCGTGAAACAAAACTAACCTTCTGTCACTTTTTTGACTATTGACAAAAATCTATAAACTTTCAGACCTTGAAATTATTTTTAGAATAAACTAGACTCAACTACCTTCGAAACGATGGGTGGCACGACCCATGACGACTTACTGATTAAAAGTTACCCGATTTATAAACAGACAATAATACCATAGGTATTAGTCTAAAATGCACCAATTTGCAGTCTAGAATACACTCTTTTTCCTGCACTCTTAAACTGACACTATTACCCCAGGTATTAGTCTAAAATGCACCCATTTGATGCAGATTTAAACAGACATTATCACCCCAGGTATTAGTCTAAAATGCACCCATTTGCTGCAGATTTAAACAGACACTATTACCCCAAGTATTAGTCTAAAATACACCATTTTTCTACAGATTTTCTACACTTGCATATTTTGACCCATTTTCCGGAAAATGACTTTTCCCATTTCGACAATACACAAATACTTCTAGGTTTAATTAACTTGATATAAGACATCCTTATCATATCATGCGTGGTCTCAACGACCTATAAACATATACTTTACATGACGACGGGTGTTTTGCCAAACACCCGTTTTGACCCGTTTGCATATACTATAACACATACTATAACAAATGACCTTGACATACTTTAACTTTCACATTTAAAAATAGTTTGACACTTAACAACTACCTTTAACAAACCATTTCGATGCTTGGGGGTACAACATCAACATAGAGATCGGTATCTACCTAAGCTCTTACTTTCTTACCAATCTTCTAAACTTGCATAACCAAACCTTAATCCTTAGTCCACGCCTTCACATTAAGACAAGAGCCTACAAAACATTGGACATTAAACCGTAAGCACGAATGCTTAGTAAGTAAAGCGGGTATAACTTAACATCATACATCAAACATACATTACACATCATAACCATCATTCCATCATAACATTAACCATAACACATACCTTAAGCCATCATTAAACGTCACCATTCATACTCTAACCGATTTCATCCTACTCTATCATTCTTTTGCTAGTTATGCTAAAGGGGAAACTATTAAAAAATGTATCGAACTTTACGTGAAAATCGGTTTTGTGTAGCGAACTAAAATTTTTAAGCAAAAGAGCATCGAACTTTCAAAAATGCATCTATTTATGTAACATGTGACCTGCACAGCAGGTTGCAGGTTTTTTTAAGGGGAAATGACCTTTTTACCCTTCTTTATTTTGCAAATTGCAGCCAAGGTCCTAACAGTAAGTTACATAAATAGTCCCTGTCGTTACGCTAAATTGCGTCCAAGGTCCAAAATCATTTTTTTTGAAAATTATACATAATTTCAAAAAAAAATTTCAGAAAATTATTTTTTTCCGGAAAAAAATAATTCAGAATTTTTTTTTATTTTGTTTCCGAAAAAAAAATTTTTGTAAAAAAAAAAATTTTCCAAAAAATATTTTTTCGTAAAAAAAATTTTTTTTGGAAAAATTTAATTTTTTTTTATAAAAAATTTTATTTTTCGGAAAATTTGAAAAATAAAATATTTTTCGAAAAAAAATATTTTTTTCGGAAAAAAAAATTTTTTGGAAAAATTAAAATTTTTTTTTTTATAAAAAATTTTATTTTTCGGAAAAATTAAAAAATAAAATATTTTTCAAAATTAAAAAATTTTAAAAATATTAAAAAAAAATTTAGGAAAAAAAAAAACTTTCCGAATTTTTTTTAAAAAAAATATTTTTTTCGGAATATAATTTTTTTTAGAATTTTTTTTTTTAATTTTAATTTCGGAAAAAAAAACATTTATTTTTATAAAAAAATTTATTTCGGAATAAAATTTTAATTTTTTTTAAAAAAATTGATTTTGGACGTTGGACGCAAGTTAGTGTAACAAGAGGGACCATTTATGTAAATTCGGGTTGGTAGGTACATGTGGAAAAAAAATGAAACTTGATGACGTGGCGTTTACCTGCTGGGCAGGTGACAAAATGCATGTTTTGGTGAATTTTGAGGAGTTAAGTGCTCTTTTTCTTAAAAAATTTAGTTGGGTACACAAAACCGATTTTCACGTAAAGTTCGATACATTTTTTAATAGTTTCCCCTTATGCTAAACTAGCCTTACAATATACTTTCACATAAACACATACATAACACATCATCATATAGTCTTAACATAAACATCACATAACACATAATGTAATGAAATCCATATAACATCAACTTATAACCGGTTTACTTACCTTGAGTCCAAGCTAAGCCTAACAAGGACATCATCTTTATCACTTTTCATCATCATCATCATTTATCTTTCATCATCATCCTTACCATTAATCAAGACCTATTAACATAACACATCAACACCATGATCAAAGGTTTTTATAACCCATTAAACATGCTCAACTTCCTTCCTACATCATCATATGATCTCACCTTGATCATATGATGAAATCCCACTTAACCCATAAACCTTAACCTTATCAAATCAAGATAGAGTTTACTTACATATAGGGAAGGATCATAGTTAAAGCTTAATCCTTGAAGTGGAACACAAAACCTTCATCAAATCCATGATCACCAAACTAGTTTTCTTCCCTCCTTTTTCTCTCTAAAAACCGGACCACACAAGCACCCTCTAGAACCTTATGAAAAATGAGGGATAACTAGATATTTATCTAGGTTAGTTGGGAGTTTGGCCATTGGGCAAGATTGGCCCCTTAAGTCCCTATCTTCCTACTTTAGCCATACTTCATCTTATAATACATTTAGTTTATAAACTTAAACCCCTTAAGTCTTCTTTCATTCTAGTTGTTTCATATAATACATTTCATAACCATATAACACCTTCTTTGACTATCGCTTTTGACTATAACTTAACATTCGTTGACTATCCAATCACGTTAAACCTTAGTCAATTCCATCTAGGGTGGGGGCCTATTTGTATTCGGGAAACAGGTGTTACAATTCTACCCCCTTATTTAGATTTCGTCCCCGAAATCTCTCGTCTATTGCCAACCAAAACCTAGTCTCAGAACACTTCTCATTCTTTACACTTCCAATTCTTCGTCCATTTAGTCACAAAGATCTAAATGATCTTGCAATTCTAGCTACTCTATAATACACTTTACACACTTGATCCATTCTATTTTCGCTTAATTCCCTTAACCTTTCATTTATTTTCAATCATTATGTCATCCAAAACATAATTCACACCGCTAATGTATACTATTTAACCATTCCTATGTCTATCACGTGACTTACCAACTCGTTCCATTCTATCCTTCTCTTAAAGGACTATATGTCACTTGAGCAATCACCAACTTGACTCTACATAAGTCAATCACATTACTAATACTTCCTTATTCTATCATAGTTATTTCATTATTCCTTTAACATTCTTACTATAACGTTCCGTTATCTCTACTTCTTTTTTCAATGTTTTTCCCTTATAACGCAAATACTACTTAACCGTTCTTTTTACGTTCTCTAAACTTACCTCATTTCTCTCACTTCTTTCTTCATTTCATTTTTGTTTATCATTATAAGTCTTATAGAAATATTTCATGCATTGACTTTATAACATCATACTTTAACCTATGACAGCACATTTCACATACCAATTAGCATCAACTATTTTCATTACTCACCTTTTGTACCGCGCCACAAGGCGTATTATAACATCATTACAATTTCTTAATTCCTTCTACTTTCACTTAGCATCTAAAACATTGGTTTCTCATAAGCCTCAAATAAGATTCGTACTCTCATTCTAACTCTCATATCTTAGTCCTTATACATTCTAACCAATTCTATACTTCCGCTTTCTACTCCTCTAACCTTACTCGTGTCATGTCGGGAACACATAAGCCCATTCATTCATACATCCTCATTTACATGGAAAGGCGTCCCAATCGATGTAAATCAAGAAACACAAACTCGTGGTTATATACTTCCGATATAACACTACTACTCTTATTACCTAGTGTACTTTCATTCTTTCTTTTTCTTTTTATATACCACATTACCTATTACCCTTTTAGACTTGGATCCATACGATTTCTACATTCATTATGGGGATATTTTTATGTGCCATGGATGTAAGCAATCCCTTGCCGGTGAAGGCAATACTTTTCATCCCGAAGGATCTTTAACATTCATCCCGAAGGATACTTTAACATTCATCCCGAAGGATACTTTAAAATTCATCCCTAAGGATACTTTAACATTCATCCCTAAGGATACTTTAACATTCATTAGCTTGATCATCTCGGAGGATACCATCTTTAACCTTTCACATTTTAACATTGGATCCAAGTTCGTAATGTTTTAACGCACACACATTATCTTATCCATTTAATTAGTTTAACTACGTATCATAGGACATATGAACCCCATTTATCATATTTACACATTATTCATGTGTTTACTCATCTCACCATCACTTATGTTCTTTTAATCCTCGTTAACCATTTCACCATTTTTACCATTACTCCTTTTTAACTTTAGTCTACACAACTTTTTCATTTTTAAACATTCCACAAATTAATTCAATCACACATCCATTTGCACCATTCTTTCTTTTACACATTTTAAGTTATTAACACATTCTTATCATGTTTAATTTTTTTAACAACGCATCATCACATTCTTACTCGCACCCTTAACTCATCACATTCTCATTCTCATACCTTATCTCATTTCTTTAATCATTTATGTATTTAAGCAATATCATTCTATCTCGTCTTTTACATATATACCTTTCATAGATCATTAACTATAGCACACTCATTAGCATTACCTTTTCTTCACACACATTCTATATCATTAACATAAGCTCGTTACGTTTACCACACAATATTTCATTACATTCTTGTTCACATACATAACTCATCTCATTTAATCGTTAGCGTTTAAACCATACCATTTATCTCGTCATTACCTTACTAACGCACCTTACTCTAATCCTATAAATTTTACATAATATTAAACAATCAAGGTGCTCATTTAATCTTGCTTTCATCATAACATGCCATAACATCATTGTCATTATTATACGTTCATGTTCATACTTAGACCTCATATACCTTAACCTACCGTCAATTCGTCCCTATATCACATTATCCTCATTCATTAGGTACTAAATATGGTGAGACCATATGTTGGTCATCAATACCTTATGGAACCCGAGCCGTTACATATCATCATTCCTCAATCTCATTCCATAATCTCTATGTCAACAAACCCTTAATCAGCGTGTTAATTCCATCTTATCAGTACACATTATATTTTAGCACACTTTTATCATTATGATCCATTATTTAAGCGTTAATACTTTAAGATACCTACTATCCCATCTCTAATACCATTTATTATTCCTTTTCACATCTTACTATTATTATCCTTTTATAATACACAATCTTATATCATTACCAATACACTGATATCATTACTTGCACTCATCAAGCCCGCCATGGATTTACATCACAAACAACTCCTTACCATAAAACATATATGTCTCTTATCATCTTTAGTCATATAGTACATATCACATAAAACATCGGTAACTTAAACATATGCTTAGAACACCTTTAAATTCTATGAACCTATTATTCAAATTATTATTATTTAAACATCTTTAGTCTATCCTGGACTTATTTCTCACATTTTTCAAATCATTCATTACATTTCACCACCAATCAATCGCGTTTAATTCACTAATTCTGTGTTTCACTAATTTATTCATTATTCAAACATATCTCAAACTAGCACTTTTCCATTTTTCCTTCTATTTGACTAACGCACTTTCAATCACTCACCTATCACCTTTCATTACTTTGACAAAATCTATATGATACTTGCCGATTCTATACTTTTATATACACATATCATATTTCACCTGAGTTGTCACATTACATTTATCGTTTTCTTGTCAACCCCCAAGTTAACATCTTACTCTATTTTACATATGTACGTCATTTTGTGTTTACCTATTTTAACCCCATTGACTCGTCTGATTTTGATTCCTTTGCATTACACTTCTTTTATACATCACGTTATAACACGTATTCATAAATCACCTTGCTTATGACGAAAATAGCATCTTATACATAAACATCAAGCGCATTAATACATACTTAATCTCATACATATGTGAAGTCTACATTTGACATTCTTTCTACAAAAGATAAACATTACTAACCACTTACACTTCATTAGTCTCAAGTTAATTCATAGCTTAAAACATTTGAACATATCTAAGTGATACCATTTGTATATTTTCATTGAGGCAATTACTATTTCGCTTTACCAATCTATCAAATAGCTATTTCATATATCATTCGTTACTTATACATTTTTTTTTAATATCTTACAATTTCACATTTCACCAGTACTCTTTACCCCAAGCATCTAAATCCTTGCCACACATACAACCTCATATATCCTTAACGTTCTCATAAAGATAAGTCTTACTCAATTCTATATCCCTTACTAGGTAATTATCCTTTCAAACACAATTCATACAAATCATTCGCCAAACCACAATTAATGCAATATAAGCCAATCTTTATCTTCTGCGTATTAAACTATAACATACTTCTTATTTACAACACTGATCACAATGTCACCTTACCGATAAACACATTCTAATAACTTTGTCTACGACTCATAACTTATAAGGCCTCAGTTCATATAATTAAAACTTTAGTCTATACTATACAAGAACTATCCTTCACTTACTTGGAACTTAGCACAGTATTTTCCACAATAGAATTATATCACATATACGTTAACACTATAAAACATATACACACTTACAAACTTGAATACATATAACACATCTTACATTCCATCACACAGTTTAAACAATCTAAAACCCGCGTCTAACTCATTACTTCTATAACTACTAAATCCACATTGCAATTTTCACATTACATATAGCTATAGCCTAATCTCATTATCACTATAAGCACTTTTACGTCATACTACTAAAGTATTTATTTCTCGCATTACTTAAACTTATGTTCAACGCCTCTACGAGTGGTTTAAGTCTAGGCAACATAAATTGGAAACCTAATTCACTTAAACCTGGTTCTGATACCAAGTTGTTATGCTCCGTGCCCGCTTTGACAAAAATTTAAAACTTTTATGCGCAAAAGCGTGAAACAAAACTGACCTTATGTTACTCTTTTGACTATTGACAAAAATCTATAAACTTTCAAACCTTGAGACTATTTTTACAAGAAACTAGACTCAAGTACCTTCGAAATGACGGGTCGCATGACCTGTGATGACTTACGGATTAAAAGTTACCCGATTTCTAAACAGATATAGGTATTAGTCTAAAATGCACTAATTTGCAGTCTAGAATACACCCTTTTTCCTGCACTCTTAAACTGACACTATTACCCCAGGCATTAGTCTAAAATGCACCCATTTGCTGCAGATTTAAACAGACACTATTACCCCAGGTATTAGTCTAAAATGCACCCATTTACAGTAGATTTAAACTGACACTATTACCCCAGATATTAGTCTAAAATACACCCTTTTTCTACAGATTTTCTACACTTGCATATTTTGACCCATTTTCCAGAAAATGACTTTTCCCACTTCGACAATACACAAAAACTTTCAGGTTTCATTAACTTGACATAAGACATCCTTATCATATCATATGTGGTCTCAACGACCCATAAACATATACTTTACATGACGACGGGTGTTTTGCCAAATGCCCGTTTTGACCCGTTTGCATACACTATAACACATATTATAACAAATGACCTTGACATGCTTTAACTTCCACATTTACAAATAGTTTGACACTTAACAACTATCTTTAACAAACCATTTCGACGCTTGGGGGTACAACATCAATATAGAGCTCGGTATCTACCTAAGCTCTTACTTTCTTACCAATCTTCTAAACTTGCATAACCAAACCTTAATCCTTAGTCCACGCCTTCACATTAACACAAGAGCCTACAAAACATTGGACATTAAACTGTAAGCACGAATGCTTAGTAAGTAAAACGGGTATAACTTAACATCATACATCAAACATACATTACGCATCATAACCATCATTCCATCATAACATTAACCATAACACATACCTTAAGCCATCATTAAACGTCACCATTCATACTCTAACCGATTCCATCCTACTCTATCATTCTTTTGCTAGTTATGCCAAACTAGCCTTACAATCTACTTTCACATAAACACATACATAACACATCATTATATAGTGTTAACATAAACATCACATAACACATAATGTAATAAAATCCATATAACATCAACTTATAACCAGTTTACTTACCTTAAGTCCAAGCTAAGACTAACAAGGACATCATCTTTATCACTTTTCATCATCATCATCATTCATCTTTCATCATCATCCTTACCATTAATCAAGACCTATTAACATAACACATCAACACCATGATCAAGGGTTTATATAACCCATTAAACATGCTCAACTTCCTTCCTACATCATCATATGATCTCACCTTGATCATATGATGAAATCCCACTTAACCCAGAAACCTTAACCTTATCAAATCAAGATAGAGTTTACTTACATATAGGGAAGGATCATAGTTAAAGCTTAATCCTTGAAGTGGAACACAAAATCTTCATCAAATCCATGATCACCAAACTAGTTTTCTTCCCTCCTTTTTCTCTCTAAAAAGCGGACCACACAAGCACCCTCTAGAACCTTATGAAAAATGAGGGATAACTAGATATTTATCTAGGTTAGTTGGGAGTTTGGCCATTGGGCAAGATTGGCCCCTTAAGTCCCTATCTTCCTACTTTATCCATACTTCATCTTATAATACATTTAGTTTATAAACTTAAACCCCTCAAGTCTTCTTTCATTCTAGTTGTTTCATATAATATGTTTCATAACCATATAACACCTTCTTTGACTATTAGGTTTGACTACAACTTGACATTCGTTGACTAGCCAATCACGTTAAACCTTAGTCAATTCCATCTAGGGTGGGGGCCTATTTGTATTCGAGAAACGTGTGTTACATATATCCCAGCAAAAAAGTTTTGGAATTCGTATATTATGCAAAAAAAAAGAAGTTACTTACTTTTAAATGTCATTCCCGCAGTTTACAAAAAGGGATTTCAGAGGATGCACAAAAGCTGCTCCAATTGCATCTAATCAGGTTATTGTTTTTTACAAATTTTAACCATTGATATTCAAGTCAGTTATCATTGCTTAATATCTCTATGAAAGTGTTTGATTGGATAACTGAAACATAAACTGTCTCCACCCACAGCTGACATCGTAACACTCATTTTGTAGGAACAACGGAGGTCATGGTCCTCTTGCGTGAATTAGTGATTTTCAAATTTGCTTCGTCAAATTGCGTTGCCTATCACTTTTTGGGCTGAAGCAGTTAATACTGCTTGCTATGTGCAGAACAGGGTTTTGGTAGTTAAACCTCATAACAAGACACCCTATGAGCTTTTTAGAGGTAGAACTCCTGCATTAGGATTTCTAAGACCTTTTGGGTGTCATGTAACTATTCTAAATACCTTAGACCATCTAGGCAAATTTGATGGTAAAGCAGATGAAGGATTCTTGGTAGGATTTTCTCTCAATAGCAAAGCATTTAGAGTATACAGCACAAGAACTAGAAAAGTTGAGAAAAACAAGCATGTTGAATTTCTAGAAAATAAATCTAATGTTGCAGGTGAAGGTCCAAAATGGTTGTTTGACCTTGAGACTCTAACCCAATCAATGAATTATGTGCCAGTTGTTGCAGGAACCTTTTCTAATGATTTTGCAGGTTCAGAAGCTGATGATGCAACAAATGAAGCAGGTTTGGGTAAGGAGAAAGATCAAGAGCATGTACTAATGCCAATATGGACAAGTGTGGATTCAACTTCAATGAATGGTGAACCTTATACTGATGAAGCTAAGGAAGGTATTGAAGGTGAAAACATTGTAGATGGAACTGAGAAACAAGAGAATCAAGTCAACAGTACTAATGATGATTGTGCTGAGCCCCAACTTGATATTGCTAGGCCAAATGTTCATACTGCTAGCCCATCAGACTCTAATGCAGCGGATTTCTCAGAAGATGAGGTGGATATTGGCAATCTTCCACCTACATATGCAGTTCTCACTAAACCACACATAAGGATTCACAAAGCTCACTCCCTAGACAATGTGATTGGTGATATGCAATCTGGAGTGAAGACAAGGAAACAACTTATGTCTTCAGATCATCATGGGTTTCTTAGTAATGTTTATGCAGCAAAGCAGCATGAAGATGCCAACACTTGTTTATTTGTATGTTTCCTCTCATAATCTGAACCCAAAAATATTCTCAAAGCCTTAGAAGATTCAAGCTGGGTAGAAACAATGCAAGAGGAGCTTCTTCAATTCAAGATTCAGAAGGTTTGGGAACTAGTGGATGTACCCAAGGGTATGAGGGTAATTGGCACCAAATGGGTTTTCAGGAACAAAAGGGATGAAAGGGGTATTATGGTCAGAAACAAGGCTAGACTTGTAGCCCAAGGGTACACACAAGAGGAGGGTATAGACTATGAAGAAGTTTTTTTCCAGTAGCAAGGATTGAAGCTATTAGACTATTCTTGGCCTATGCTTCTTTCATGGGCTTCATTGTATATCAAATGGATTTCAAGAGTGCCTTCTTGTATGGTACTATTGAAGAGGAGGTGTATATCTCACAAACTATAGGTTTTGTTGATCCAGAACATTCTGATAAGGTGTAGAAGGTAGTAAAGGCTCTTTATGGACTACATCAGGCACCAAGGGCATGGTATGAGACTTTGGCTTCCTATTTGCTAGATAATGGTTTCCAAAGAGGCAAGATTGATCAGACTTTATTCATCAAGAAGCACAAGAAGGATATCTTGCTGGTACAGGTGTATGTGGATGATATCATCTGTGGATCCACAAGGAAGGAAATGTGTGTAGAGTTTGAGAAACTTATGCATGATAAGTTTCAGATGAGTTCCTTGGGGGAACTTACTTTCTTTTTGGGTCT
This sequence comes from Artemisia tridentata subsp. tridentata, assembly GCA_021014915.2. Classification (NCBI taxonomy): domain Eukaryota; kingdom Viridiplantae; phylum Streptophyta; class Magnoliopsida; order Asterales; family Asteraceae; genus Artemisia; species Artemisia tridentata. The sequence continues at coordinate 41,341,064 of CP139506.1, read as the reverse complement.
GCAAGTAAAGTAATCAAATGAAGGCATATTTATCAGCCAAGATAAATATGTTGTAGAGATTCTAAGGAAGTTTCAGTTTGCTGATTCTAAAGTGGCAAGCATACCAATTGATCCTGAGAAACCTCTACTTAAAGATGCTGATGGAGAAAGTGTGGATGTGCACACATATAGATCAATGATAGGGTCCTTGATGTATCTTACATCATCAAGATCAGATATCATATTTGCTGTTTGTGCTTGTGCAAGGTTCCAAGTGACTCCAAAGGTTTCTCATTTAACTGCAGTCAAAAGGATCTTCAGATATCTTAAGGGTCAACCTAGGTTGGGTCTGTGGTATCCAAGAGAATCACCTTTTGACTTGGTGGCATACTCAGATAGTGATTATGCTGGTGCAAGCCTGGATAGGAAATCAACAACTGGTGGATGTCAATTCCTTGGATGCAGACTTAAATCATGGCAGTGTAAGAAGCAGACAATTGTGGCAACTTTAACAACTGAAGCTAAATATGTAGCTGCTGCAAGTTGTTGTGAAGTGCTTTAGATTCAAAATCAACTAGTTGAATATGGGTACAATTTCATGAACACTGTGATATATATTGACAATAGCAGTACAATTTGTATAATTAAAAATCCAGTGCAACATTCTAAAACAAAACACATAGAAATTAGGCATCATTTTATTAGAGAATGCAATGAGAAAAAGTTGATTCAAGTGGTTAAAATTGATTCTGATCAAAACTTTGCAGATCTTCTCACAAAAGCCTTTGATGTAGGAAGGTTTCAATACTTGGTAGCAAGTATTGGGATGCTTAATCCTTAATGTTTTTCAAACTGTGTGTTTTTGTACTTAACTTGGATTTGTACTGATAGGTTTGTCAATTAGTACTGGTATTGTATAGTTTGTACTGTTAGTACAAATTTGGTCTGTTTTTGTTAGAACTGTTAGTCATATGTTTATACAGTTATGAGGCAAGTGCTTTGCACTTTGTTTTCTTAGTTTTAGACTAACAATTGCAGGTGATGAAGTTGATAATGTCAAAACCAACATATGAAAGATCTGGACTTCTCCTTAATCCATGAACTTCCCCTGAAGTTGGAAACTTTTGTCTTGATCTTGGAATTTGAGCACAAAGGGAATTACTATTGCAATGTGTGAGCAGGAAGATGGTGGTTCAAGTTGCTAACATAATAGGTTGATGATGGACATATTTTGGGAATTCATTAACAAAGGTTTATACCTAAGTTAATTGATTCTTTAAAACATCTTTCTTGAAATCTTATTATGATGTTTTGTATTGAATTGATGGCTTAGTTAGTCAGATAGTAACTGACTTAACTCACTTTCTATCATTTTATACTTTTATTAGTATAATGAGTTAGTCTAAGGACATCTGGTAGAAAGAACAGCGAGCAAACGTGAATCTAACACTTGTGTTAGAGGCAACAACTGCCACGAGCTGGAAACCCTGTCAAGAAAGCTCTTTGAATGAGTTTATCTGATCACAGGCAGTTATTTATAACTAAAAACATTGGTTCTCACATAACCAGAGGTTGCTTTAAACCGAAATCTTGATTAATTGTCTGTCATTACACTTAATCCCTTCTAAAAGGTTGTTAGCAGTATGATTTTTCATTAAAATCAGGTTCATACTGCTGAGTCAAAATTTTTCTCAAAAAGTTTGTACTGCCAGGCTTAAAGTTAGTACTGGTAGGCTAAATTTGTACTGCTGAATAGTCGTTGGTACTGTTGTGAAATAACCGTTTTTTGAAACTAGCCGTTGAGAGTCTGTTGGGATTTTTACTGATGATTTCCTTGTTTTAAGAGTTTCCTTTTTGGATATTTTTATCTTTATAATATTTTATTAACCTTATCTTCGATTAAAAGTTAATTTTTAATCAAAGTCGGTCCAATTGAAACCCTAACAAGCTACTCATCATATCTTATCTCAATTCACTTTCTTCTTTTATTTTCTACCCTAAAATTAAACTATTCCTAGCAGTCAAATCAATTTTTACTAAAGATAAATAGCTACTTTATCCTTTGCTGACAAACACAATCAAGTTGCTTACTTAGAAAAAGCAGAGGATGACACAACTTTTCATCAGATAGTGGATTTCTTAAACAACTCTTACATAAGGTATTCTTTACTTTTAAATCCCACTATCTATGTCACTCACATCAAACAGTTTTGGCACTCTGCTACTGGCAAAACCTTTGAAAAAGGTGACAAAGAGATTAATGAGAAAGTGGATGGCAAATCCATCACTATTACTGAATCGTCCCTCAGGAGGCATCTCCATATGAGTGATGACAATGGTCTTAGTGCTATGCCAAACACAGAAATATTTGAAAACTTATTCAGGATGGGGTACAACACTGAATTTCAAGCTTTAACTTTTCAAAAGAGTCGTTTTGCCCCTCAATGGAAATTTTTTGTACATACCATCCTTCACTGTCTTAGCCCCAAGAAAACCTCATGGGAACAGTTCAGTAGTAATATTGCTACTGCTCTCATTTGCTTGGCTACTGATAGAATTTTCAACTTTTCAAAACTTATTTTTGAGGGTATGGTTAAAAATGTTGATAGTAAATCAAATTTTTTGATGTATCCAAGGTTCATATAATCTATTTTGAACAAACATCAACTGCTTCCACACAAAACTGTTTATCAAACACCCAAAGCTTACTCGCAAACTCTTTAGTGATATGCAAATAGCTTCAAGAGGGTGTGGTGGGGAAGCAGTACCACTTTTTGATACTATGATACAAGCTCAGGGTGAAGGAGCAACAAGCCCAGTTGCCTCCTGATCCATTTTGAATGTTGATGAAGCGAAAAGTGTACCGCTTTTAGGGGGTCATTTAAGCCCTAAATCGTATTTATTTGATCAAATATTGCCCTAAATCGTTCCTTTTGTCATTTTAGGTACTTTGGAGAAGAAATCTGAAAAAGGAAGCATTTTGGACGTTTTTGGAGCATAAAAGTGAAGAAAACGACAAAGTCTCAAAATCGGCTGGAAAAGTACCTGTGACGGCGTCAAGCACCATTGTGACGCCGTCAACCCTTGACACGCCAGAGAGGATTTTGGATGATTAAAAGGGGACGGCGTCAAGAAGGCCATCAAGAAACCCTAACCGCGGCGAGGTTACGGCGTCAGCTCTATAACGTGACACCGTCAGATCTGATTTTCTACATATATTCTCATAATTTTTAGTCATTAGTGTGCAACTTTGTGAGGAGAAACCCTAAGACGATTTTTCTGCTACTTTTAAGGGTTTTATACCCTTGGATCTCAAATGTTCAATTGAAGATAAGTAATCAATTAATCATTCAATATGTCTATGTGTTGTTTGATTATATCTTGTTCTTTTCTTTTATTTAACATGCTAGGCTAGATTTATCTTGTGTTTGCTTAGATCTAATGAAACCTAACTATTGATTATTGGTTGTTGGTGTGTTATTAATTGTATTGGATGATTGTTTATCGATGTTAGGCTTAAGAAAACTGGCTAACCTCCTATACGGTAACTTGCTTGAATGTCTTAAGAAACATGAACCAATGCGTACTAAGGTTTTTATGGTTGTATTTAATGCATGAGCGAATTCTAGTGATCCCATGTTAGGAGCTTCTTAGCCGGCTCGACATAGGAGTGAAGTAGGAGCTTATAGAGTTGGGGAAGTACGTACGCCACCCCACGATTGGTATTAAGGAATACACCCGTCATCCACGCAATTAATACACACTAATCAACCGGTAAAAGATAGTTAGGGAGTAAGGAAATCTAAGTAAACGTATTTCTCTCCATATAAGTTCCACAACCTTTTTATTTTCAGTTATTTTATTTTATTTGCAATTGTAGTTATTTGGGTTAGTTGACTAGCAACTAATTCCGCCCACTCCTTCAAACCCGAGATTTTACTTGCTTTTATAAAAATAAAAAAAATACAAAAAGAATCTTCCCTCACCCTTAGACCTATTAGAGTAGTTTTTCAATCCTAACGACACTATTCCCCTAGAGAACGATCAATCCCCCGGTACTTGCCACTACACTATACTACATCGGTCAGGTACACTGCCTGGTGGGGATTACAAGCCTCTTGAGATCCCTCGAGAGGTAAAACCTGTTGTAAGGTCGCAAAACCACGCATCAAGTTTTTGGCGCCGCTGCCGGGGAGTAGTTATTGCTTAGGTTGAAATTCTTTTTTATTAGGTCTACTTACTAGATTCCTTTCTAGTTAGATTTTTATTTTCTTTTTATAGGTCTTCTTTAGTCTATCTTATTTCTTTGTGTGTTTGTTCGTAATTTCCATTGACTCTTCCGTTCACCATTATGGAGAACGCGAATCCACCATACCACCTACCACGTAATTCACCCACTCCATATGACATCTTGATGTTTAAACAACATAAAGATGAACCTCTCTATGATGCATGGACTCGTTTTATATATTTACTCCAAAAAGTCCCTCATCATAACTTCGATTTTTGGTCCCTAACTCAAATCTTTTACAATCATGTCGACCGACATGCCCAAAGGGACATTTACCATTTTGCCGGCAGGGATCTTAGGGAATTAAGTGCTGAGGAAGCATGGGAAGCTATTGAGAATTGTTCCCAATATTATTATATAGTAGACAACCCAACAAACATTAATACAAGTCAATTGACCACAAATTTCAAGGATCATGAAACAAGTTTGTTTGGGGATGAGGGTAGAGTTGAGCCACCTAGCTGCATGTCATGGTTAGGCACTACCATAATACAGGATGAACACATAGGTGACCTTGATGTGATGGAGGATTTAGCCGAACATGATCACATTGATAAAAAAGACCTAGGTTTTATGACCAATGACTTTGAATCCCGAAGAACACATGATGAATCCTTTAGGCAAATTGAACATGGTCGGATTATTGAGGAAGATCCTTATGATTCGGACATAGAAGTTGAGATGCCTAGAGAAGCACTTGAGATACTTGGGAAAATGTTAGGGTTAGATTGTACTAAAACACATGATGAGGATATAGGTGATCTTGACATAGGGAATGATGAGGTAAGTAACATAAGCCCACCAAGTACCCCACAAGTCCTACCATCATTTGAGGCACACACACCACCCATGACTTACCCGGAAGAAGTAGAAGAGACTATAGGAACCCCAATAGAGGTAGAGCCCTTGGACCAAACAAAACTAGAAGAAATAGGTTTGAATACTTGTAGTCATAACCTTTCTTTTAGTTCTATAGAAGTTCCTAGTTTTGATGAACCGGAGCCTAAACCAAAACCGTTACCTAATCTTTCATCCTTAGATGTGAACTTAGGAATTGAATTAGGTCCCGACCCACCCATCAAACCATATAGTCCGGGTAGTTTTATGTTGAAGGTAGTAGACTCTAAACCTTGTAGAGAGGAAGCTGACATAGGAGTGAACCATAACCTTTCATACTTACATCACCCATTCATGATTAATCACAAGAAACACTATGGGTTTAAACCGGGTTTATTAGGTCAAGATGGATTCCCAACTAGGAGTCTCTCGAAGTTGATAGAAGATGATCCCTTTCTAGGAGAAAACTTCAATTCACCCATTGACCCAATTGAACTAAGTAAGGTTATGATGATTGGATCCCACATCTTTGAGCATATAATTCATCCACCACTCTTTCCTCACATGGCATACTCATACCGAGTCGGTGTGTATCGCTACTATCACCCGCACTTAACCCTAAGTGTAGGGAAAACCTCTCCTTTATCCGTTAAATAAGGGCAGAGTCAGGCTCGTGACTCGAACAAAAACAAGCGCTTCTTGGGAGGCAACCCAAGCTTTATTTGTTTAATTGTTTGATGTTTTTATTTTATTTGTTTGTTTGTGTCATATATGCTTAATCATAATTGTTTAATTTTCATGTTTCGAATAATTTGTGAAAATGCTTTATCTTGTTTTTAACCTCGTCTTAATTGCATATAAAGGTATTTTACAAAAAGATAAGTGTAGGGAAGCTTATATTTTGTTAAAAAGGACGAAATTCGAACATGAAAAATTCACAATTTATGATTAGCATATATACTATCTTGTTTGTGTGTCAATACTTGTGGACATGTTTTATGAGTTCCTATTTGTAATTCATTCCACAAGTATCCTATCCTTTTATTGTTTAGTTTTGTTTTTATTTCTAAGTCTGGAATTACATCTAGTTGTGGTTTTTCTTTGTTCTGTTTGATGCGTTGGTTTTTTGTGTTTGTTGATTACAGGTTATATTGGACAAGAAGATGATTATATTTCTGGAGTGAAGCTTTTCTATGCTCGTTTTCTTGGAGGAAGATTTAACCATGTTATCACATCATACATACCGAGCGAATCAGGGGAGTATTAGTTTCTTTCATTTTCATTTATTTTTACTTTTACATCTTTTACTTAGAACATTGGGGACAATGTTCGGTTTAAGTGTAGGGAGGGTAAATTAGGATGCCTTAGAAACTACAACTTCGCTTGATTTTTGTTTTGTTTAATAGTGAATGTGTAATAAAGCCAAGAGAAATATTGGTTAGGGCAATTTTAGCACCAAATTTAAAATTTTTTACAACATATAGGAGTGAAACTTTGATCTTAATAAGCGTCTCATGGATAGGAATTATATGACTAGCAAATTTTCCACCCCCAAATATGTGAGGTTCGCCCCTAGAATTGGTAGGAAAAGCATTTATGCTATGATGTGTGTACCGGTAGCACTTAGATTCTAGAACTTGCGTTAGGACCATTCCGAGGCCACAAGTGAGACTACATTCGTGTAGTTAGATTTACTACATGATAAGAGGCATTAGGATTAACCCATTGTTTTACACCTGTGTTTTTGTTATAATTACTTTGGCTACATTGGTCAAGTAATTCTCCCACACCCTTTGCGTTGTACTCATTTTTAGTACACGATACCCCTAGTACACCCCTCAGAGCCTATCTTTTCGTTTCTAACTTTAAGCATTTTACTTAAAGTAAGAATTTGTTTACACCCCACTTAAATGTACACCCAAATCGCCTTAGCCTACCTTGTATGCACTTAATTTTAGTGCATTATTGTGACAACATTTGTTTAAACCCCAAGTTAATTATCTAATTGATTACATGGTTGCTAAGTCGAGTCATATCCTTGTACATATTGTTTTGGGACGATTGGGACTCATGGGTAAAGTACTAGTGTAATGGAGTAATGGGGAAGAATAACATTATTACCCCCATATGTGCTAAATATTTTAAAAGTACTCCAAGTGTTTCGATTATCTTAATTCGAGTCATTAGAATAGTTAATTGTAAAGTTATGTAAAAGTTCAAGTGTAAGGGGGATACAACCCCCCTACGATGTATTATTTTGGATGGTAGGGCAAGAGTGTATGCAAAAAAAAAAAAAAAAAAAAAAAGAAAAAAAAAAAATAGAAAAAACATACGGACTACCATCCCGTTTCATTTTATGTTTATTTTATCTTTTTGTTATTTTTTTTCATTAGCTTAAGTCGAGTCTAGTCTTGGCTTAGCAACGCCATATTGTACATGTAATTAATCAAGATCTTTAACTCGCCACCAGTAAAATATCCTTTATCCAACAAAACCGTGTTTATCATATCCCTACACCTAACGTTATAACCCGTTTAAAAGCCCTCTTTGATAGTTTATCTTAGGTGCTTACGCCTAGTGGAGGAGGTTTTTGATCCTTTCCCAAGCCTATGGTAATCTATTTGCTATGACAGGTAGTGAGAGATATTATTCATTTTCATTTATGAGATATACTTTTATGACACCTGAGAGATGTGAGTATCTAAACACTACTTGTGAGGTGCTAGTCTGTAATCTCCGTGCTTATTATGATTAAAGTGGAATGACTATTTGTTGTAATTACTTTTATATTAGCGTTAAATAACCCCTAACTTGTATTTTGATTAGAATAAAAGCGCATTTGCTTGAGGACAAGCAAATCTGAAGTGTAAGGGTATTTGATGAAGCGAAAAGTGTACCGCTTTTAGGGGGTCATTTAAGCCCTAAATCGTATTTATTTGATCAAATATTGCCCTAAATCGTTCCTTTTGTCATTTTAGGTACTTTGGAGAAGAAATCTGAAAAAGGAAGCATTTTGGACGTTTTTGGAGCATAAAAGTGAAGAAAACGACAAAGTCTCAAAATCGGCAGGAAAAGTACCTGTGACGGCGTCAAGCACCATTGTGACGCCGTCAACCCTTGACGCGCCAGAGAGGATTTTGGATGATTAAAAGGGGACGGCGTCAAGAAGGCCATCAAGAAACCCTAACCACGGCGAGGTGACGGCGTCAGCTCTATAACGTGACGCCGTCAGATCTGATTTTCTATATATATTCTCATAATTTTTAGACATTAGTGTGCAACTTTGTGAGGAGAAACCCTAAGACGATTTTTCTGCAACTTTTAAGGGTTTTATACCCTTGGATCTCCCATGTTCAATTGAAGATAAGTAATCAATTAATCATTCAATATGTCTATGTGTTGTTTGATTATATCTTGTTCTTGTCTTTTATTTAACATGCTAGGCTAGATTTATCTTGTGTTTGCTTAGATCTAATGAAACCTAACTATTGATTATTGGTTGTTGGTGTGTTATTAATTGTATTGGATGATTGTTTATCGATGTTAGGCTTAAGAAAACTGGCTAACCTCCTATACGGTAACTTGCTTGAACGTCTTAAGAAACATGAACCAATGCGTACTAAGGTTTTTATGGTTGTATTTAATGCATGAGCGAATTCTAGTGATCCCATGTTAGGAGCTTCTTAGCCGGCTCGACATAGGAGTGAAGTAGGAGCTTATAGAGTTGGGGAAGTACGTACGCCACCCCACGATTGGTATTAAGGAATACACCCGTCATCCACGCAATTAATACACACTAATCAACCGGTAAAAATAGTTAGGGAGTAAGGAAATCTAAGTAAACACATTTCTCTCCATATAAGTTCCACAACCTTTTTATTTTCAGTTATTTTATTTTATTTTCAATTGTAGTTATTTGGGTTAGTTGACTAGCAACTAATTCCGCCCACTCCTTCAAACCCGAGATTTTACTTGCTTTTATAAAAATATAAAAAATACAAAAAGAATCTTCCCTCACCCTTAGACCTATTAGAGTAGTTTTTCAATCCTAACGACACTATTCCCCTAGAGAACGATCAATCCCCCGGTACTTGCCACTACACTATACTACATCGGTCAGGTACACTGCCTGGTGGGGATTGCAAGCCTCTTGAGATCCCTCGAGAGGTAAAACCTGTTGTAAGGTCGCAAAACCACGCATCAAATGTACAAGTCAACTTTTTAGCAAAAAGGTCAACGTGCAAAACACCACACGATATGAGATACCGGGCAAGTGATACCCGAGTCGTTTCCCGACGAGGTGTGAATCGAGGATTTCGTTTTCGGTTTGGAATTAAAGTGCTTGAAGGATGGATTTTGGAATTTTGTTTCTATATTTCTAATTCTAATTAAGATACGGAAAGCAAATATACAAAGAAAATAAAGCAAAAATCAAATTACGCTAAAAACGTTAACGGGAATTCCAAAAATGAGCCTAAAAACCAAAATCTTTAAAAATTAACCCTATGAGTGCAAATTTAATTTTCCTAAGTCCTAAATGATAAAAGAAAATTTTAGAAAAAAGAATTATATTTTTTTTATTTTTATTTTTATTTTTATGAATTAAAAACTACTTTGAAAAGAAAAATATAAAAAAAATATCAAACAATGGTGAAAAATTATGAAATTTTTTAGAAAAGTGCTTAAAGATTATAAGATCCTAGGAAAATTAAAAAGAAGTTAACTGCTTATCTAAATAAGCAGTTATTAAGCAAAAAGGGGAAAATAAGCAAAAGAAGGAAAAAAAGGGTTAAAAGAATTAAGATGGAAAGCTATGACAGAGAAGTCCCAAAGGAGAGTTGGTAGTGTGGTGTCATGATAAGGTTGAGCTGGGTTGAGGTCCAGGGTTCGAGCCTTGGCTCACCTGGTATTTCCCTAGTTCCCTTTTTATTTTTTTATGGAAAATTTTCTTTTGAAAGTTGTTAATTAGCTAGAAATAAGAAATTTCTGTGAAGGAAATATTTTTAGAACTGATTAAATAAGCCAGAAAAAGCTAATGAAGAATGGACTGATTTAATGACAAATAAAGAAGCTAAAGCCAAATTAAATAAGTAAATAAGCAAATAAAAACTTAAGGCAAACTAAGATAAGCTAAAATAAACTTAAAGCAAACTAAAAAAAACAAATGAGATCAGAATAAGCAGATCACAAAAGCCAATAAGCACAGACAAACCAAATAAGCAATTAAGGGTAAAGTGATGCAGACCAAATAGCCCACAAGGGCAATTTTGAGCTTATAAATAAGCTCTAAGATCAAATAGAAAATCCACAAAAGCTAAATGCAAATAAAGTTCAAACAGAAAAGAGCTTATAACTACAAATTCAGACTTAATTGAGCTTAATTGATGCTTAAAAAGAAGCTTAGAAAAAGGGCTGGTCAGACTTAGCTTATGCAGTCCTAAAAAAGCCCACTGAGGTACTTTGGGGCTAAGAAATTAGCACTAAAACCAATAAGCCATGCCACAAAAGCTGAGAAAACATAAAGTTCATGCACCAAAGTGCTTATAGACCAAAAATCAGGCTATTATAGAACAAAAATAAGCACTTAAAATGGGCAATGAAACTACTAGATCAAACTGAATGAGGAATAAGTATACTGATGCAGGTTTCCACAAGATTAGACCAAAACTCCACAAATCCTAATGGAATGCTACCAATACAACACAATCAACTTGTAACACTAGAATGAGCATATAAACTTCAATAAAGAGGCCTAAACACAGATCCATCAATAAAAAACCAATCCTAGCCGTCAAGAACCTTAAAACTTAGAATTCCAACTAAAAACTACAATACCACTTAAATCAGCTCAAAACTACTGGAAATCAGCTTATATCAATCAAATTAAGCTAAACAAAGTTAGACCAAATCGTCAAACTCAGAATTGCAGCCAAAAAGTCAAATTAAAATACTGTGCCAAACACCCCTTTATGAGGGCTGTTATGCAATTTCGAACTAAGAAAGACCAAATAAAGCTAAAATTAGGAGAGACAAATGTTTAACTAGATCAAGCAAACTCTAAAAAGCATTTCTCAACTATGAATAAGCACTGAATTAAGCTAAGACAGATTATGCTATTATTTTTTATTTTTATGAGTTTTAAGTGAAAACTAGAACAAGAGATAACTAATCTAATACTAAACTATGAAAAGCAATCAAAAGCAATAACAAGCATATAAAAGCAATTAAAAAGCAGAAATAAAAGCAAACAAGCAGTATGAATAAGTTAAAAGCAGAAATTAAGCTAAAATTGCAATTAAAAGAAAAACTTACAAAAGCCCTTGCTCAAAACAAGGTAAAATATGCTCGAGGAGCTTCTCAACTAGCTCTAGCTTGTCAAAAGACAAGCTAGTGACAGCAATAAGCCCTTTCCTGATTGTTTTATCATCCAAAAGCTGATTTTGACTATAATGTCGACTTTTATTGACTTTTTTGAATTTTTGCAATTTAAACAGGAATTAAACAAAACAAACTCACAATAAGCTATGACAAGTGTCACACCCCCAAATTTCGTGACTTGCAGCGGAATAAGTAATTCAGGGGCACGACTGGTCATAGCACCAAAGTTGCAGTTATATTGAACGACCTAAAGTGTCGTTTAGAAAATACATCGTTTGATTATTTAAAAACATTCAGAGTTTCAAAGCTAGGTCCCAAAAGGTGAAACAAGTTTTCATAAAACATGTTCATACAATTCAAACGATGGATAGGTGCATAAAATATAAAGTGAGACGCTTCGACTCCGCGACTCCATGGTATGTCCTTATGCAAGCCAATATGCGATGCCTTATTTACCTGAAAATACATTGCTAAAAATGGTCAACAATAATGTTGGTGAGTTCATAGGTGATGAACTCAAATAAGTACATTTTATTACTATCATTTATCCTATTAATTTGACTTGTTTTACTATATTATGTATGAGGATTGATACTTAATCGTTTACTTTTGTAATTCTCAGGTAAAAAACAAGCATTTGGTGAAACTTAGCGATTTTGGACTGATTATGGAGCAAAACATGCATAAAGTGAAGAGTCTACTGAAATGAAGAAGATCAAGACTAATCTGCTCCAGATGCGCCGCATCTCACTCATGACATGCACCGCATCTCTATTAAGATATCACCAGATACGATCCAAGATACAAGAGGACATGCGCCGCATCTTAACATGGAGTTACGCCGCATCTTCTGGCGGTGTACGAATATTCCTGAATATTATAATCTTGGACCCCACGCGAAGTTAAGTACATGCGCCACATCTACTCCTTAGATACGCCGCATCTTCCCTCAGACAGAAACTATAAATACCCCAAGACCAGACGAATTTCGAAGGCTTGATATTATATTCGAAGACCGAACAGGAGAAACCTAGGACGAATTCAGTCAAGGAGGCAGCACAAGACACACCCAAATCAAAGATACAAGAGCTGTAAGAAGGTGCTGCATATGTTTAATTCATTATGTAGTTTTGTTTTATTGTGTTAGTAAACTTTAATTCATCAAGATTGGTGGCTTGTGTAATGTGACAACGAAAAGATTGCACTCCCTTAAAACTGCTTTCTCATTAATTAAAGTTTATATGTTGATGTCTTTGGTTACTACTTATTAGTGCATTGATAACCTCTGTGTTTATTAGTGGCTTGCGGGCATTTGACTGCGGGACATAATGTGGCTCCCACGGTTGTTTCTAAATTGATCACTTAGGAATAACTTTTAGACATAAGTAATCATTAAGGGTTTACTCGCCGATAAGAATAGGACCAACGAGAAAGGATTAACTACATACACTTCATATAAAGCTATCAATAAAACAAGTGACAAACTACTTAATTATAAGGACAGCCCTCTTATTGTCTCGAGTATTTATCTGTGTACGTGTGTGCTACTTGCTGATTCGTGCCTATTGGTTTATTTTATTATTTAAATTGCAAACAAATCGTGCCAGTCTCTCAGGCTGAAACCCCCTTGCGTTAGGATATTAAAATACTGATTAGATTAACGAGATAATACGTTCCACTCTTAGTGATCGACACTCTACTTACCATTATCTTCATACTGACCGGGTACACTGCTCGTTAAGTGTGTGTGTTATTGATAAGTCGGCTAAATATAAATTTAAAACTTGAGTAGGCATTAAAACTGCTAAACCGCAACGACACATCGCACGCATCAAGTTTTTGGCGCCGCTGCCGGGGAGTGAATTGTTATTTTCTGTTAATTTGATTAGTATTTTAATTAGGTTTTTCTTTTTATTAGATTAATTGCATCATTGTATTATTTTGCATATTTGTTGTTTTGTGTGTTATTTGTTTGCTTTTATTTTTGTTTTTGTGTGTTTTATTTTCGTTGTGTGTTTTTATTTGTTTTAATTTTTTCGTATTTTCTGTTCTGCTATCGTTGTACTGTGCTAAATCAAACGATACGGCGCATCTGATTTCTCAGATACGGCGTATTGCGTTTAATTTTTTAAATACAACGCGTTTAATTAATTCGATACGACGCATCTTTTCCCCAAGATACGGCGTATCTGTTTTTAACAAGAAAATTTTTCTAAGCGATAAAGTAATACGACGCATCTTTCCCAAAAGATACGGCGTATCTGTTTTTAATAAAAAATTTTTGACTAAACGTTAACGCCATACGACGCATCTGCTTTCGTAGATACGGCGTATCTATTATTTTAATTAAAAACAGTTTGTGAATTATTAAACCAATACGACGTATCGATCTCTGTCGATACGGCGCATCTTACTGAATCAAAAATCTTGTATTTTTAAACGTAACGAAATTACGGCGCATTAACTTTCGTTAATACGACGCATTTAATTTTCATTAGATAAATTGATTTTTGATTAATTAATCCGATACGGCGCATTCATAAATTCTAAGCGGCGTATCTATTTTCTGAATAAAGTCTGATTAAATTTTAACGATTATAAGATACGGCGTATCCAACTTTTTGGATACGGCGCATCGTCTGCAGATATCAGCTATTCTGTATTCGTATATCCGTTTCTAAACTCATTGATTTCTCTTCTAGCGAACAAATCCTACTGATGATTTTACCTTTGATGACAGATTTTGCTATGGAAGACATGACAGTTAACGGATATCTTGCTAAGGAATGCTTGCTTTCGGATTCATTTAATGTACTCATGATCGATGCAGATTTATTCTCTTGGGAGACCCCTCTTGAAGCTGCTTTTAAGGAGTTCATGCGTTTGTGCAACATTGACGAAGGGGTATTCTCTTATGATGTATTTGTGAGGTACACTGGAGATGAATTGTCGATCTTATGGCCTAACATTGAATCCAAAGGATTGAACTGGACTACTATCGAAGAAGATGATGGGAAATTCTATCTTGCATACATGGATTCAAGCAACGAAAGCTGTGGTGGAGGAAATACCCAAAACTCTTACATGCCATATTCCGAGGAGTACTGGGGATTGAATGAGAAATATATAGATAATGACATGAATTATGCTTTGGCGGAGTTACTATTTCATGGCAGATTGGTACGATTGATTGATCTCTCCCTCAATGATTGGCTTGAACTTAAATATGGTAGTCCGGAATTCGCCCCTGTAAATGAAGTCAAGCAGATTATGACTTCATGGTTGACATGGAGTTTTAAGAAGCAATTTTACGAGTTCATGGAAATAAAAAAGAATATGATTGGGAAGGTTTGCTTTGACGTTAACCATGACCCTAACGATGTTGATTTTTCAGAGTGGTTGGCTAGTAAGTTTAATAACCATAAGATCATGGATCGAGCTACTAAGGATGCATTATGGGTATATTGGATGAGAGGAGAAGATGAAGAAGTAGAAAGCGATTGTGGGTCGTCACTTCATGATTCAACAATCAATGAAGGCATTGAAGAGTTATTCAGAATAGACATTGATGTGTTCGATTATGAGACACCCTTGTGCAAGCAGTTCAAGGAATTTAACTACCTTCTTCAAGTCGATGATGATGTGCTTACCGGAGATCTACCAGGATTTAAGACTTACGATGATTTCAAAAACACCTGGTACTATGAATGGAATGACCAAGTACCATGGGTTTGGGATAAACCATGGGAATTTGAGCACATTAATCATACCTGTACACCCTTCGTTTTCAAGGACGGGAGTAGTGTTTGGCCGACCTGTGATTATAAAAGTGACGGAACCTGTAATGGGGGAAGTATAATTGGGATGAGACGGGTTGGAAACGATGTAACCTTTGAAGATTATGAGTGGTACGATAATGTTGAAGACTGCCCACGAAAATCGGAGGCTTTACAAGAAAAGGGCAGGATTGAACGCTTGAAAGGACTTAAGGGGACATCGGATACTACTTTCTGGGAATGGGTGCATAGACAGTTTGATGATTTCACAAAGCTTAGTCGACGGTTACAATATGATTTGGAAAGAGAATGGGAGGCGATCCAAGATGATAATAATAATAAATCATTGATTGAGGAATTAGATGACTATTTGATTAAGGATCCTTATTTTAAGTTTGTTGACAAGGACGAAGAAGAATTCACCAAAAGAAAGTGTCAACTACTTGGGATCCCTTACAATAAACCACCCGCAATGATTACTGAGAAATTTAAAATCATCAAATACTCTTTGGGACCCGATGAGGAATATGTTGCAGTAAAGGCCAAGAGTTATATTAGATTAAGTCGTACGGAAGAAAACGTCGCAAAGATATACGGGAAAATCTTTCGGATGAAGGAAGAAGGATGGACCGTGACAAGGACTTATTGCTGAGCTGAACGTGAGTCTAACTTGAAGACTCTGGAATAAAGACAAGTGCTGACCGGGAGACAACCCGGATTTATCTTTTATTATTCTGTTTTCTGTGTCGAGTCAGTCCAGGCCGCATGAGGATACGGCGCATCTCCATTCTGAGATGCGACGCATCTCCTGCAATGGTCATATCTTATTTTATTTTTCTGCATTTTATTTTCGACTTTAAAACTTTTTATCAGTTTATTTTAATGCGGCGCATCCCTGGTTAAGGATGCGGCGCATCTTTATTCTGATCCGTATTTATTCCAGGCTCGATACGGCGTATCTTCTTCAATAAGATACGGCGCATCGACTGACCTGATGATTTTCAGTTTTAATTTTTAAGTTTTATTTTTTCCTAACTACTAATGTATTATGCAAGTTTGAACCTTTCTTATCTTAGGTGTGTTTTAAAGTGTTGGTGGTATTATAGTTTCCTGAATTTCCTGTGGATACATCAAGTATGAAGCTTTAACGTTCAAATACACAAGAAAGATGATTTTTGCTCTTATACTAATGGAGGATCATACCGAGCAAATCTCAGGGGAGTTTTTCTGTTCTAATTCTTTTTATTTTCCAGTTTTTAACCTTTTATACAAACAACGAGGACGTTGTTTAACTTAAGTGGGGGGATTAGAGAATTAGAACACTTAACAATTACTTGTCCTAAACTTTTTCAAAAATTATGCTTAAAATGTGCTTAATATATCAAACTTAAAAATTTTTTTAGCATGTTTTTGTTTAAGATCTAAGTTGCATAGCTGCACACATGACGTTATTTTCAAAAATTGTGATTTTTCAAAATTCACAAATCTATGAGTGTGCCGGTGACTTGTAAACTTTAGAACTTGGCTTGTATACTATTCGAGACCACCATAATGAGTATTATTTATTTAATTGGAATGACTTGTCTAAATTGGTAAAATTCTAGGATTACACCCAAAAAAGCCTATAAATGTTATGTGTTATTAGCTAACTACACTGGTTAGTTAACCCCCGTATAAACCCTTTGTTACTCTCATTTTTAGAGTAAGATACCCCTAGAAAAACACTCAGAGCCATTCCTTTCGTTTCTTACACCTATGTTTAAAATGTTTCGTTACACCCTTATACCTTAGCCTACCCTGTAGATTAGAATCCGTGGTTGGTTAATTGCTATAGGCAAAAGTGTGTTTCCTTACATTACCGGTGTTCGCGTGCGTAATTCATTATCTATGGTTAGGTCGGGAAATTGCACAATGCAATTGGAGTAAAAGTAAATATTGTATATCTTTGAGTTTATTTTTCGTGTGTTTACTACTTTCACTATTACCGTTATTTCTGAAAGTATGAAAAGTATAAAAAAAATTATCCGGAAAGAAAGTTGTAGTGATGTGGTGAAATTTTACACATCTATGTTGATGTCAAAAAAAAAAAAAAAAAAAAAAAAAAAAAATGAGAAAAGAAAAAGAAAGAAAAAAAGAGTTGGATGTTTGTTTTTAAACCAACTTATGTAGAGTTATGTAAGTGGTTCATATGGCCACTATTTGTTGTATTATATCTATGGATTGAATGGGAATTGGCAGTTATGGGAACGCCAATTGAGGTTTATTCTTTGATTAAGATCTTGTTGAGTATAATTCGTGTCTACCTAAAGCGTGTGTTTCAAGTGTTAAAGCGTGAGTTATTCGATGATATGAGTCTTATTCGTGGGATGGTTGGGATAGTGATTAACCACACTTAGGATTTTAATTTATTTGTTTTGTTTATTTTTCATTTTACACCAATTTATATCCCAAATGTTATCCATACCCTTTATTATTCTTTATCTAACCAAACCTTTGATTTATTGAGATTAGGGATTTGAGCAATCTTAAGTATCGTAGTCGTGGATTCGGCTATGTATTTATGATTTTGTCGCCCTTTTTGATATATTATTATTGGTAAAGTTTGGACCTATCTTTAGCCTATTCGAGTTAAGGATTTGAGCAATTGCAAGTATCGTGTTCGTGGATTCGATCATGTATTTGTGATTTTGTCGCCTTTTCTGGAATTTGAGATCGATAGTGAAAAGAGAATAATTAACCCTTAAGCCTAAAAACCCTTTTTACCGCTTTAGACTTGTTATTCCTTAGCTTTAGTGGTGGAGATGTGTATACTTGCCAAGCTTATGATAGAATATTCGTCGCGACTGGACAGTTAAACGATTAGATTTGCTTTTATCGACTTATTTTATTTTACTTCTAATTCGTTAAGTGTTTAGTTGTGTGATTATGAAATAAACGAATACATGCTTAAATATAAAATAAATCCTAACATCTTTTAGGATACATTTTCATAAGAGAAATTCTAAGGTTTACTTGGGGACAAGTAAAGTTCAAGTGGGGGGATATTTGATGAACTCAAATAAGTACATTTTATTACTATCATTTATCCTATTAATTTGACTTGTTTTACTATATTATGTATGAGGATTGATACTTAATCGTTTACTTTTGTAATTCTCAGGTAAAAACAAGCATTTGGTGAAACTTAGCGATTTTGGACTGATTATGGAGCAAAACATGCATAAAGTGAAGAGTCTACTGAAATGAAGAAGATCAAGACTAATCTGCTCCAGATGCGCCGCATCTCACTCATGACATGCGCCGCATCTCTATTAAGATATCACCAGATACGATCCAAGATACAAGAGGACATGCGCCGCATCTTAACATGGAGTTACGCCGCATCTTCTGGCGGTGTACGAATATTCCTGAATATTATAATCTTGGACCCCACGCGAAGTTAAGTACATGCGCCGCATCTACTCCTTAGATACGCCGCATCTTCCCTCAGACAGAAACTATAAATACCCCAAGACCAGACGAATTTCGAAGGCTTGATATTATATTCGAAGACCGAACAGGAGAAACCTAGGACGAATTCAGTCAAGGAGGCAGCACAAGACACACCCAAATCAAAGATACAAGAGCTGTAAGAAGGTGCTGCATATGTTTAATTCATTAAGTAGTTTTGTTTTATTGTGTTAGTAAACTTTAATTCATCAAGATTGGTGGCTTGTGTAATGTGACAACGAAAAGATTGCACTCCCTTAAAACTGCTTTCTCATTAATTAAAGTTTATATGTTGATGTCTTTGGTTACTACTTATTAGTGCATTGATAACCTCTGTGTTTATTAGTGGCTTGCGGGCATTTGACTGCGGGACATAATGTGGCTCCCACGGTTGTTTCTAAATTGATCACTTAGGAATAACTTTTAGACATAAGTAATCATTAAGGGTTTACTCGCCGATAAGAATAGGACCAACGAGAAAGGATTAACTACATACACTTCATATAAAGCTATCAATAAAACAAGTGACAAACTACTTAATTATAAGGACAACCCTCTTATTGTCTCGAGTATTTATCTGTGTACGTGTGTGCTACTTGCTGATTCGTGCCTATTGGTTTATTTTATTATTTAAATTGCAAACAAATCGTGCCAGTCTCTCAGGCTGAAACCCCCTTGCGTTAGGATATTAAAATACTGATTAGATTAACGAGATAATACGTTCCACTCTTAGTGATCGACACTCTACTTACCATTATCTTCATACTGACCGGGTACACTGCTCGTTAAGTGTGTGTGTTATTGATAAGTCGGCTAAATATAAATTTAAAACTTGAGTAGGCATTAAAACTGCTAAACCGCAACGACACATCGCACGCATCAATAGGTTAATGTAAATGAAATGTTATACGGAAACCACAAGTATAAAGTGCATGACAAAATGTCACGTAAATTGATACATTAGCTCTTAAGCTCATGACCCGAAGCTAGACTGAAATGAAATGCCCCAACTGAGTGTTTGCCAATCACTCTAATATGATAGACATGAGATGCGTTCGTTTGACAAGTTGGTGCGACCAACCCGAATGGAGGAGTCACCCTCAATAGATCTATTCACTCACTCTCGTTTTGCTCACAATTAATGGTTCATGATAATGAAGGGGACTTTAATCTCGGCAATGTTGTAACTTAAGCAATGTAATGAGTTTGTACACTTTGGCCCGCATATAAAAATGTGCAATGTATTCTCCCCCGAGAATTTAGAAATTATGTAAACAATTGAAAACGGGGCTATGAAAACTCACCTGGTATGATAGCAACAAAGATAATGATGGATATGATGAAATGATACTCGGTTAGAGACCGCGACCTATCATGAATGATATGACCCAATATAAGCAATGATATAATGCAACACATGCAAATACGTATGTTAACGATACCACTTGTTAATTTTGAAAATAACGTTTATCGTCGAAAAATACATTTTTGACGTCTCGTTAAGTTATAACAACTTTTCATGTAACAATGTTGAAATGGTACTCCATAATCCTTATTTTGTGTTCTATCGTCAAATATATGGTTTTCGTCGCAAAAGAACACTTTTTATTTCTTGTGAAAATATGTCCAAAATGCCTTCATAAAACTAGTCGATGAATATTGTACGTTAAGTGTTAGTGATTAAACTCGACGTTTTTGAAAAATAAAACATTGTTACTAGGTTTTCATGTCGTGTTATTGGACTTTTGATCATACGCGTCTTGATTAGATAGAAAACCGGCTATCAATGTGATGACTTGTAAAAATGTTAACTTTTATACTTAGAAAATACTTTCTAATAGGGGCTGTCAAAATAAAATAGAGTTTGTCGGCTTTAAACGTGAATAACTCGGTCGTTATACGCTCGTTTTCTACGTTTTTTATATCCACGGATTCGTCATAACATGGTCCAACATAATCTCAGTAGCTCGGCTCTCCTAGATCACATCTAAGGCCTCATTTGGTCCTTTAAAGTTCGGCTAACAGCACGCTTATTTTCGGGAAATTAGTTTTCGTCGTCTAACTTCGAAAAATCATATCTCCTTCGTTATAAGTCGGTTTTTAGTGATTCTTGCGGCCACGGTTTCGTTTTTGAAAGAACTTTCTGAATATGAAGGCCAAAATATACCAAAAGTTTTTGAGTTTTCCAGTTTACACGTTTTTGGACAGAACCTATTTTAGATTGTTAAAAACTCACTTCCTTGGTTCTAAACTTGATCATACTAACTCAAATCAACTCCACAAGTTCGCAAATCCTACCATACACCTTCTCAAGGTGTCATGGGGTCCTAAACATCACCAAACTTGGTGGTTTTCATGAGATCATTAGTGAAACTTATAGATCTAGTGATTTAGAGAGTTTATGTTCAAAAGTGGTATGTAAAACATAAGTAACTTGCATGGATAATTAATATAAGTTGAAAATACATGAATATATGAATCAAATGAAAGTAATAGATTATCAAAACATGTTCTTGAAACTTACTTGATGACTTGATGAGTTTTTGGTAAGAAATGAGTAATAAACTTGAGGTTTGATCACAAATCCATAACTAGGAATGTAAATGGAGTATGATTATGACTTGATCTTGAAAAAGTGATGGATTTTGGGTGGTGTTCTTGGTTTGGCCGAATATAGGAGATGAAGTGGGAGGGTTTGGATCTTTTTCTTAGCTATTGGTTTATGTATATGTGTTTGAGTTAGTGGGATTTGGAAATTAAATCAAGGGAAATTCATTAAACGCATGTACTAGTAATCAAGTGGTAAAGAGAATTAGGGGTGATGAGGGGGGGGGGGGGGGGGGGGCGCGGCACACATGGGTTGGATGAAGAGATTTGATATTAGTACAAGACTTTGTCTCCCATTTATTTAAGTTAGCTAGTTTAGTGTATACATTGAGTGTTATCGGGTACCGAGTTAACTAAAAATAAATTGTGACGATGTGAAATAAAATACGTCGAAGTTGTAAAAATTGTAAAATCATGTTCCTTGCAAGAATCGGGTGTTAGAATGATTATCGGATTGGAATTTCGTAAACCGACGGAGTTATAAGCGTCAAATGAAAAATATAGCGATTGATTTAAAAACACCGGGTAAAGTAATAATATAATCTCTATATTATTAAAATGAGTTTGAAAATGTATTAGGATCATAGTCGGGAGTATTGGGTATAATGTTAGTAGAAATGACTGAGTGGTAACGTTAATTAAACAATTAAGCATACGTTAATGAAAATCACACGAACACATGCATGAACTGATATGATACTGATGTTACTAATGATATGCAGACTACTCTAGTCTGTATGAGGTGTCTTCACTGATGATGCATGAATACGCAGCTAAACCTAACTGGTTACGCGCATTTGAATACCCGTAAACCATGTTTACGTACTGATGAATGATGCCCATGAATAGTGATTTCCCTCCGGGAATGAATAGTGTCACGTAAATAGTAAAAATTTTGACGACTTCTCGGAATCTCAAACTCACTTCGAAAATGATGAATAGTGAAATGATGAATAGTTATCGGTGAATAGTAAATAATGAATAGTAATTCTGTGAATAGTAAATTGTCGAGGTTTGGAAAATGACCTAAAATTACGGGTTGTGAAAGTCGACCACCCTAAAAGGAATTCAGTCCCTGAATTCAGCTGATGTTGGTTTCTGGAGTGGTCTCGGTGAAAAGATGTGGGTATTTGAGTCGCATCTGGTCTTCCCGTTCCCAAGTAAACTCAGAACCTCTGCGAGAATTCCAGCGAACTTTGACGATCGGAATTCGACTTTGCTTCAACTGTTTGACCTCTCGGTCCATGATTTTTGCTGGTTATTCCACAAAGTTAAGCTTGTCATCGATCTGAATTTCTTCCAACGGAACAATGAGCGACTCGTCTGAAAGAAATTTCTTGAGGTTTGAGACACGAAACGTGTTATGCACGCTACTGAGTTCTGGCGGAAGTTCAAGTTTGTAGGCTACTAGCCCAACCCTTTCTAGAATCTTGACTGGTCCAATTTATCTCGGGTTCAACTTCTCGCGTTTTCCGAACCGTATCACGCCCTTCCAAGGCGAGACTTTCAACATGACCTTGTCTCCAACCTGAAACTCTAATGGTTTACGTTGAACGTCGGCGTAACTTTTCTGCCTGCTTCTGGCTGTTTTGAGTCTTTCTCTAATTTGAATTATCTTTTCTGTTGTCTCTCTGACCAACTCTGGACCCGTAAGTTGTACATCACCAACTTCGGCCCAACAAACTGGGGACCGGCACTTTCGACCATAGAGTGCCTCAAATGGTGCTGCCTTGATGCTGGAATGATAACTATTATTGTAAGAGAACTCGATCAATGGCAAATGGTTAGCCCAACCATTTCCAAAGTCAATGAAAAATGCCCTGAGCATGTCTTCCAGTGTCTGAATCGTTCTCTCGTTCTGACCATCGGTCTAAGGATGATAGGCAGTACTCATGTCTAATTTGCATCCAAATGAATCTTGCAATGATTCCCAAAAGTTTGAAGTAAAGCGACTGTCTCTGTCGGAAATGATGGAAACTGGTGCACCGTGCCTTGAGACTATCTCCTTGACATAAAATCTGGTGAGTTGTTCCATAGTATAAGTCTCTTTCATGGGGATGAAATGGGCTGATTTGGTGAGACAATCAACGATTACCCAAATAGCGTCGTAACCGCCTGTTGTCTTGGGAAGTTTAGTGACAAAGTCCATTGCAATACGTTCCCATTTCCATTGTGGAATTTTCGGTTACTGAAGTAATCCTGAGGGTTTCTGGTACTCGGATTTTACTTTAGCACAAGTAAGACATTTGCTGACATACGTAGCTATCTCTTCTTTCATATTTGGCCACCAATAAAGTTTCTTAAGATCCTGATACATCTTATCAGAACCTGGGTGAATGGAGTACATCGTCTTATGTGATTCATGCATGATTAACTCTCGTATTCCACCATAGAGATGTATCCAACTTCTGTCTTTGAAGCATAATATTCCGTCTGATCTCCTTACTAACCCGTTTGCATTATCTTGTATTCCCTTGAGTGTTTCACTTGGTAGGTTTTCTTCCTTGAGTGCTTCTACCTGAGCCTCGAGGATTTTTGATGGTAGTGGTGAAATGATTATCATACCCAATGATCTGACTCTCAAAGGCTTGAGTCGTTCCTTCCGACTGAGTGCATTTGCCACAACATTGGCTTTCCCTGGGTGATATCTGATCTCACAGTCGTAATCACTAAGCAGTTTCAACCAACGACGTTGTCTCATGTTAAGTTCCTTCTGATCAAGAATGTACTGTAAGCTTTTATGGTCTGTGAACACTACACACTTCGTACCATAAAGGTAGTGCCTCCAAATCTTGAGTACGAAAACCACTGCACCCAACTCTAAGTCGTGTGTGGTGTAGTTCTTCTCATGCTTCTTAAGCTGTTGAGATGCATATGCTATCTCTCTCGTTCTGCATTAATACTGCTCCAAGTCCTTTGTGTGAAGCATCAGAATATACCACGAAGTTTTCAATCCCTTCTGGCAATGACAAAATTGGCGCGCTGCAAAGTTTCTGTTTCAATAACTGAAAAGCAGTCTCTTGTTTTTCTCCCCAATCGTACTTCTGGTTCTTTTGTGTCAACTTGGTCAGCGGCTTAGCTATCTTAGAAAACCGTTCAATGAACCTTCTGTAATATCCGGCAAGTCCTAAGAATTGACGAATTTCTGTAGGAGTCTTTGGTGTTGCCCAATCTTTAACTGCCTCGATCTTTGCTGGATCAACTTGTAGTCCTTGACTATCAATGATGTGACCAAGAAATTGTACTCTTCGGATCCAAAAATCACACTTCGAAAATTTGGCGTACAGTTTCTCTCTCTTGAGCAGTTCTAAGATCGTCCTGAGGTGCTCTCTATGTTCTTCTTCACTCTTCGAATAAATCAAGATATCGTCAATGAATACTATCACAAACTTATCCAGATATGGCTTGCACACCCTGTTCATAAGATCCATGAACACAGCTGGTGCGTTGGTTAGTCCGAATGGCATAACCTGAAACTCATAATGACCGTACCTTGTTCTAAATGTTTTCTTCGGGATATCGCCCTCCCGAACTCTAAGCTGATGGTAACCTGATCTCAAATCAATCTTGGAGTAATAACTAGAACCTTGCAATTGATCAAACAAGTCGTCGATCCTGGGAAGTGGATAACGATTCTTCACCGTCAATTTGTTTAACTCTCGGTAGTCAATGCACATTTTGAAAGATCCATCTTTCTTCTTCACAAACAAAACTGGTGCTCCCCAAGGCGAGGAACTCGGCCTAATGAATCCTTTATCCAAGAGCTCTTGCAATTGGTTTGACAACTCTTGCATTTCCGAAGGTGCAAGTCGATAAGGTGCACGCGCAACTGGTGCAGCTCCTGGCAATAAGTCAATCTGAAATTCTACTTGGCGAGTAGGTGGAAGTGCTGGTAAGTCTTCTGGAAAGACTTCTGGAAAATCTTTAACTGTTGGCACATCCTCAAGTCGCCTCTCATCCGACATCTTTTCTGGGATATGGGCCAAGAATGCATAACAACCCTTCTTTATGTATTTCTCTGTTTTAATGCACGAGATGATGCTGAGTCTAGTTTCACTTCGTTCTCCACGAATGACCAATGTTTCACCGTCGTATAGGAGAGAACAACTTTTTCATCACAAATGATTCTGGCATGATGTCGAGATAACCAATCCATACCAATGACGATGTCAAAACTTCCAAGTTCTACTGGCATGAGGTCTATATTGAACGGGTGATTAAGAAAATTGAGAGTGCAACCACGAATGATCGTGTCGGTGCCAACTAAACTACCATTAGCTAGTTCAATGTGGTATGGAGTGTCTAATGCGGTTGGTTCAATGTTGAGTAAAGGTGCAAATGCAGTAGAAACAAAACTTCTATCGGCTCCTGAATCAAATAGTATGGATGCATAACGATTATTAAAGAGGAACGTACCCGTAATGACATTCGGGTCCTCCCTGACATCTTCTCCTCCAAGGACATAAGCTCTTCCTCTAGCTGTTCCACCTTGGTTATTGTTTCCCTGATTCTTTCCTTTCGGACAGTTATTCTTGAAGTGTCCGACATCTCCACAACCAAAACATGTTGCTGGGGGTTTCTGATTATCAACCACAATCGGAGTTTTGCAACCCCTGGTCGAATGACCAACCTTCTTGCAGTTCCCACACGGATTCGGACAATTTCCTGGGTTATCGTGGGTTTGACATTTGTTGCACTTGGGTAAGGTACCATTGTAACCTCTTTTCTCAGCTTGACCTGCAACATAAGCCTTTGCAGTTTCCTGTCTTTTGGGTGGTGGTGGAGTAATATTGTTACTCTGGTTGTTATCCCAATTTCTTTTGTTGTTGCTGTTATTGTTTTGGTTGTTGGTGTAATTGTTGTTGTTTCGGTAGTTGTTGAAGTTGTTGTTGTAGTTACGGTTACTGTTGGTGTTTTTGTTGTTGCTGGTAGTTCCTTTCTTTACTATCTGAGCCATAAGTTTCTGAGATATTTTGATTGCCTCATCCAATGTTTGCGGGTCAAAAGAAATCACATCTCCACGAATGTTGTTAGGTAGTCCACCAATGAAATTTTCTAACAGCTTCTCATTGTCCGGAACCATAGCTAGACATAAAGCGGCTAACTCCTGAAACCTTCTGATATATGTCTCAATATCATTACCTGCTGTCACTAGCTCATAAAACTCTGTTTCCATCTTTTTCACTTCTGTTCGTGGGCAAAACTTCTTTGTCAGCAACTTCTTGAATTCGTACCATGTAAGCTTGTGAGCATTCTCCATTCCCATGGGCTTTGCATACGAAGTCCACCACGACATAGCTTCCCCAACGAGTGTACTAGTAGCAAACTTTACCTTGCTGTCCTCCGGATAGTTGCATAGAAGGAATAATGATTCTGTCTTTTCAAACTATCGGATCATGGCAGTGGCTCCTTCAGTGCATTTGAATTTTTCCAGATCACCACTCTTGAAATCTTTGTACGTACATTTACGCCCATTAGTACCATTTGTATTCTGTCCTGCAGCTTCTGCGGTTTCTGCCCGCGAAGCGGCTTCAGCAGCCCTTGCAGCTACGACAGCTCTTTCCGTCACTAGCGCTGTCCTTATGCTGTCGGCAACGAGCTTTCTGATCGCAGCTGGTGTCATAGTAGGAGCTCTTTTGGGTGGCATGATTCTTCACAATCACAAAAGATAACAACAATGAGAAATCATAATAGAAATGATCATCATACACAATATATACAACCACAACATGTATATACCTCCACAATACGTATAAATACAACCATAGCATGTATAAATACAATGAATCACAATGAGAAACAACCAGGAAATATCATAAATATAATCACAACACATGAATATAATACATGAAAATTTCGGTCTACGTGGACCGATATCATAAAATAGCACAACGAAAATCCTGCATAGTAGAGTCACACTTGATATATTTGTTTGTACTACAAGCAAAAGACAACAAGTTCTAATTATGTCCCACACCCCGGGACTAGGATAATAATGTACAAGCTACATGATAACAGTCTAACACTAAGCACACCCTGGTGCTCCACCTGGTCCACGCCTAAGACGGTGGATCTGTCTGTCCATAGCCACAACAATCTCCTCAAGGTGCTGAACTCGAAGCTGGAGATCAGCCTCCCTGCTCTCTGATGCAGACAATCTAGCCTGAACTGATGTCAACTCGCTGGCCTGGCGGCGATGCTCCCCCTGGGACATCTGTGCCCTGTCAAACAACTCAGGCATCTCCTGCCTCAATCGGGTAATATGCTCAGAACTCTCTAGCTGACAGGCCTCCAACCCCTGGTATGAAACATCAATGGCAACCCTGCCCTGGATCAATCCCTCGATCTCCTCCTCAATAGCCTCAATACGGCTCACTAGAGTCTCGTCTAGATGAGACAATGCCCTATCAATCTCTGCCTGAAGCTGATCTAGTCGCGAGTCAAATGTAGCAGTAGTAAGTCTGGCAGTAGCAGCCCTCGAGCTCTCCCCAATCTCGAATCGGCTAGGTGGTGTATCAGAGGATGCATCTGAAGTGTCTGAAGATGGTGAATCAAATTGGGCACGCTTCTTGAGCGGCAAGTCTGAGGTAGATACAGGATCCCTGATATGGGCTGATGCTGGTGGTACCTCATCTGGAGTATCATCCGGTAAAGATGGCAAAGATGGTGACAATGATAATAAGGATGGTAATGGGGATAATGGTGATGGTGTACTGAATGCCACACTCCTCGCAGTCAAGCGGCGATAGAGTGGATGAGATGAAGTAAGAAATGATGGTGGTGGTAGGGGTACAAAAGCAGCAGGTGATCTAACAGTGAGGCGATGCACCCGCTTAGCGACAGTACGTTTCATACGCGGTCCTCCAGGGTAACATCGATAAATCTGACCAACAGGAATCTGCTGCCCCGGCTGGATGACCGGAACATCAGCAGGACCACGACGGATCACAGGTGACACTGGTGGGGTAGGTGCGACTTCCCCCTCCTTAAAGGGTTCGGTCTCAGCCTCTGACATAACTGGTGAAGACTCTGGAGTAATCTCCACTGATGATAAGATGATAGTAGGTAGTGATGGTGATGGAACTGACTCCAGTATGATGGAAGGTAATGAGGAAATCTCAGATGACTCAGAGTCTGACGAGATAACAATAGGGTGTGAATCTGAAGACATCTCTGTGACAATCGATGTGAAACACAAGTAAATAACCATGTACATAATGTAAGTTATGATGAAATAATGTATGTATGAAATCGCAATCACTACATGTGATATAATGAATATGCACTCATGCTATAATGATGAAATGCTATGATGGTGTGGTTATAGTCTAGGGTCCAAGATACAACCTAGTTCGCTATAACCTTGCTCTGGTACCAATCTGTCACACCCCCAAATTTCGTGACTTGCAGCGGAATAAGTCATTCAGGGGCACGACTGGTCATAGCACCAAAGTTGCAGTTATATTAAACGACCTAAAGTGTCGTTTAGAAAATACATCGTTTGATTATTTAAAAACATTCATAGTTTCAAAGCTAGGTCCCAAAAGGTGAAACAAGTTTTCATAAAACAAGTTCATACAATTCAAACGATGGATAAGTGCATAAAATATAAAGTGAGACGCGTCGACTCCGCGACTCCATGGTATATCCTTATGCAAGCCAACATGCGATGCCTTATTTACTTGAAAATACATTGCTAAAAATGGTCAACAATAATGTTGGTGAGTTCATAGGTTTATGTAAATGAAATGTTATACGGAAACCACAAGTATAAAGTGCATGACAAAATGTCACGTAAAAATGATACATTAGCTCTTAAGCTCATGACCCCGAAGCTAGACTGAAATGAAATGCCCCAACTGAGTGTTTGCCAATCACTCTAATACTAGCAGGGTACCCGCGCGTTGCGGCGGCGGGTACCCTGAAATAAAATTTTCCAGTGAATCATGTATTTTAGTTTATTATGTTCTTTTTGATACTAAACTTACGGATATCAAAAATTTCATGTGACGTATTTCAACTCCTTAACTAAGGAATTTAATTCGTCGTCTTTTTTAAAGCGATTCGTATAACATGAGTCCGTTTGGCCTGTGCCCGTTTGGCCCGTGCCCATTTGGGCTCGATCCTGTTTGGCCCGTGCCCGTGCCCGTTCGGGCTTGAATATTTGTATAATGTGCTTTATTATTTGTATTAGTGACATTTAATTTGAATTGTGTTTAAGTTGGTTGTACAAAATGCTTGATAATTTGTATTTTTTTATGTAGGGGCTGTTTTAATAACTGCATTAATTGTATTTATTGACCAGTTAATTTATGAATGTAATTGTGCAAAAGTAAATTGTACATTTTGCTTTACTATTTGTATTCATTTTAAAATCTGGACCACATTAATTGCTCATTTAAAACTAAAATAAAGTGTGTTTTTGTATTTTAAAGTTTTGTACCCTATGCTCTAAAAGTTGTATGTCTTAAAATTAAGAGAGAGAGTCATGCATGCTTTATATGTAGTATAGATTTTTAATTCATTCATGTATCATTAACACAATTTATATTTTTTGATTCATTTGAAATTAATATCAACATCTTTTTTATTTAGTCTTTAATGTGACACTAATATTAACATTAAATGTTATTTAATGCCTCTTTCTTTATTGTAAATGTTTTATTCATTTAAGTATCATTAATACTATTTGTTTTGTTTTTTGTATTTATTTATTTAAGTATGTTTTTGTATAATAAATATTTTTAATTCATTCAAGTTTCATTAACACAATTTATTTTTTTTAGTATTTATTTGAAATTAATATCATAATTGTCATTTAGTATTTGTTTTGATATTAATATCAGCATTAAATGTTATTAATGGCTCGTTCCTTATTGTAGATATTTTATTAATTCAAGTATTTTTTTTTTGAAAGGTAAATTTCATTCAAAAAGCACCACGAGTTGTCCTCGAAGAAAGGACACCCGGGCAAACAAACGAGATTACATCAAGTCTAGCGGATATTTACACCAAACATTCCAATCTATACCTTTCACATTAGATCTATTTTTACCAAAAATACGAAGTCATTTTGATGCTCTCAACCACTTCTGTAGCACGTCGCCTTTTACCTTGAAAAATACGATCATTGCGCTCATTCCAAATGGTCCACAAAGTAGTAAAGATTATACCTCGCAAAATGTACTTAGCTTGCTTGGTAAGCGGCTGGCTCTTGGTTATCTTCATTAAGTCATTAACATCAAAGACAATCGACGGGGTCAAACGGCACCATGATTCCACACGGCTCCAAATCTCAGCTGCGAAGAAGCATCCCGTAAAGATGTGGGGAGACGTTTCAGTGTCCGTGTCGCACAACCCACATAAAACACTTTGAAGGTTTACTCCACGTTTGTACAATTCGACTTTGGTTGGTAACCGATTAAGAATCGCTCTCCAAACCATAATCTTACACTTTAATGGAGTCCAACACTTCCATTTCATTTGCATATCAATGACTGGTCTCGGATAACTAGATAAAAGCCTTCTAGCGCTGCTAACTGTGAATCTGCTTGAGCCGCTAGCTTTCCATCTCCATTTGTCAAGACCACCCTTCCAAACATAGTCATAAATATCCTCCATTAAGTTAAATAGCTCGGAAACTTCAACATCAGAGGAAGGTTCTGCACGCCATTCCCACAGCAAAGACTTAGAACCAGAAACAACCCGTATCCTGTCCGCGACAACAGCCCATTTTTTCGTTTCAAGTCTGAATAAATGTGGGTAAGTTAACCGGAGAGGTTCTTCTCGCAGCCACGAATCCATCCAGAAACTAATAACTGACCCGTTCTCCCACGATTCTTCAAAATAACTCCAAATTTTTTCGACCAAATCTTTTTTCGCCAATCTTTACAATTTGTTTCCAACATCCGCTAGCCGAAGCCGTACACGGAAGTAACGACCAATTTCTACTAAGCCCATGACACCCGATCACCACTTTCTTCCACAAACAATTACCTCCGGTTTTAAAACGCCACGCCCATTTAAGAAGAAGCGCGTCGTTAACGTCTTCCAATTTACAGACTCCTAGACCACCCTCCTTTTTAGGCGTTGTAATGATATCCCAAGCAATCCAATTAATCTTTTTCTCTGCACTACAACCCGCCCATAAAAACCGTCTCATAATTTTCTCCATACTCTCTATAACCGCCTTTGGCGCTTTATAGAGAGAAAGATAATAAATAGGAAGGTTCTCCAAAACTGATTTAATAAGAATCACCCGGCCACCAATAGATAAATGCTTCGCTTTCCAACCGGTTAGGCGATTCTTAAGAATATTCAAAACCGTATCCCAATTACTAATTCGAGTCATCTTTGCGCCCACTTTAATCCCTAAATAAACGAAAGGAAAAGCCCCTTTTCTACACCCCAAGACTTCCAACATACTATCAACCTCCCCATCTTGCGTACCAACCCCGAATAAGTTAGACTTGTGAATGTTGATACGAAGGCCCGAGCATAAGTAGAAAATACGAAGAATACGAGCCGTGTTTTGGAGATTCTCTCGGGACCATTCACCCATAATAAGCGCATCGTCCGCAAAGAAAAGGTGATTAAGATCCGTATTGTCAACCCGGAAATTAATACCTTTTAGAATACCCAAATCTTTTTCTTTATTCAACAACCAAGAAAGACACTCCATAACAATAAGAAATAAGAAAGGCGATATTGGATCACCTTGACGCAAGCCTTTCTCACTCTTGAATTGGAAAGTTGGAGACCCGTTAACTAGGACTGAAGCGTATGTCGACTCAAGAATACCTTTTATCCATTTGCAACAAGTCTCGGGGAAGCCCATTTGAGATAGAACAGATAATAAAAAACGCCAATTGACATTGTCATACGCTTTTTCAAAATCAATCTTTAATAAGAACGCTTTTTTCTTTTTTCTTTTAAGCCACTCCAAGACTTCATTAACCACTAGAGGCCCATCTAGAATAAAACGATCAGATAAAAAAGCCGATTGGGTCTCCGAAATTAATTTTCCCAAAACCTTTTTAAGGCGATTAGCAAGGATTTTAGAAATAACCTTGCTAATCACCCCAATCAGGGTAATGGGCCTGTAATCTTTGAGTCCCACAGGAGCGTTAACCTTAGGGATCAAAGTTATAAACGCGGAACTACAACCTGGATTAATACAACCAGTCTCGTGAAACTCCATCATGATTTGAAAAAAATCATCTTCTAAGACATCCCAAAAACGCTTAAAGAAGTGAAAATTAAACCCGTCAGGACCTGGAGCTTTGTTGGATTCGCAACTGAAAACAGCGTCTTTAATTTCTTGTTTAGAAAACATAGCAATTAAAGTCGAACCATCTTGCTCATTCAGACGAGTCAAACCTTCACAAAGAAGGCTCGGGCGGGTAGAAACAGTTTCTTTAAAATGTGCACGAAAGAACCGTAAAACTTCCTTCTTCAATAACGCCGGTTTTGATACCCATTCGCCTCTTATTTCCAAACCCGGGATCGCATTTGTAGATTTGCGACCATTAACAATACTGTGGAAAAAACTCGTATTCTCGTCTCCAAGAGAAGCCCATTTCACCCGAGATTTCTGCCCCATGTCCCGATGTCTAAATGAATCAATCTCTTGAAGACTTTTTTTACATTCCACCCAAACCCATAATTCTGCTTCATCCAACTCCTTATGTTCCATAAGACGTTCCATATCTTCCTTTTCCAAATTCAGCCGCTTCACGTCTTCATTTTCTTTAATTCTGAGATCATTTATCCATGCCTTAAGTTTGCAACGTAGCGAACCCAATTTTCTGATTAAGTTTAAATCAGCCGGCCCACTATTTGACCACCCCAATAAACCCGAAAAAATCACCTCTTCACAACCCGGACGGTCCAACCAAGAATTAAACCAATGAAAAGGCTTAGGACCAAAAATTTTATCAATCAAGGACAAGCATAACGGAGCATGATCAGAATACTATCGTTTAAGAGCTCTCACACACGCACTTGGCCATTTATTAAAAATAGCATCACAAACGAAAATCCTGTCGATTCTACTCATTTTGCATTCTCCCCGTCTATTAACCAAGTAGGTAAATTTCATACCTTTCAAGTTATACTCACGAAGACCTGTGTTATCTAGAAAATCATTAAACTCTCTAGCACAAACTGGATCAACACAGGAATTTTTTTCTTTCACTTGGCTCTCTTACTGCATTGAAGTCTCCAAAAACAATCCACCATCCGTGACCCCCATTTAAAACCTGTGAAATTTTAGCCCAAAGATCTCTTTTATCCCCATTATTTTGCGGCGCATAAACATTGATAACATTCAGCCGAGTTGTCCCATCCGTTAACAAACCAGACACAAGTAGAAAATTAGTATCTTTCAAAACCAAATCTTTCATCAAAACTTTCGGGTCCCATATGCTCAATAAACCCCCAGAATTCCCGATAGAATCAACCTTCTCAAAATCGAAACCCAGGCCTCCCTAGAAATTAGAAACCAGCCCTGAATCAACATTACAAGACATAGTTTCTTGAATCCCTATAAAAGAAATTCCCAGCTCTGATTTTATCCGTCTAATCCAACCCGCTTTAGAATCAAAACCCAAACCTCTAACATTCACAGACAAACAATTCATTTGTTACCTTTTTGTAAGCCTTCATTGATGATGGAATCCAAAATCAGATTGTCTTGTTTTGCAAGGTCAACACCAAGTTTAATACCCAGCGATTTAGTAGCTTCAGCCTCGTTTTTTTGAAGGATAATGATCGGGACCTCACCAACTTCCGCTGCTTCAACCGGATTAATCTCCATCTGTGTAGCATGTGAATCGATTGGAAAGTCTTGGTTGATATTCTCTGGTTCAACAGGATTGCAATTAAGATCGAAAGGGGTTTCCTCTTCACCATCTGAGCTTTCATTTTCTGTTGTTGGAACCGTATCAGAAATTCCCAGCAGCCCATTTAGCCCAAACAAATCACTATTTTTCTTCTTGGGCTTTTTAACAATCCTTTGACTCTCATTGCTACTAGTGTAAGTCATACTGGGCCGGCCCAAATCTGATTTTTTGCATTTTTTTCTCTTAACCACCTTTGAATTATCACCAGCCAAAGAATCATCTAAAATTGGTTGTTCAAAATTAAAGTTGACCGCAGGCACAAAATCCGAATTGAATTCCTGAATTATGGGACTTGAATGGCC
Organism: Artemisia tridentata subsp. tridentata; assembly: GCA_021014915.2. Lineage (NCBI taxonomy): Eukaryota > Viridiplantae > Streptophyta > Magnoliopsida > Asterales > Asteraceae > Artemisia > Artemisia tridentata. The sequence goes on along the minus strand of CP139506.1, from coordinate 41,306,503 downwards.
ATTAATGCCATCATTAATAATTTCATCATTCCTTTCCGAAAATACAAAATCACCCTTACTATTGGCTTCATCATCGGCTGCCGGCGCCGGTTCACTCTCCGGCGTATCTTCGACAATAACATCCTCGTCTGAATCTTCATCCGAAGAATCACTGCTCGTATCTTGGTTTTCAAACGTCTTAACAGGATAGAATTCCGGTATCCAATCACCCATTTCTTCATTAATCCACACTCTAATGTTTCGATTTTTCAATTCCAAGATAATCTCTTCGGATAGCTTTCTCCCATCACCGACTAGGATACCGACATAATCGAACGAAAGGTCGAGGTCTGACTCCATCTTAGCGGCTTTGTAGACAACTTTTCCAACCATACCTCCGACTAAATTGATTACATCCTGTGTAAAAAGATGTAAAGGAATACCTTTGACCTTTATCCAAGCCAATCTCTCATAACTAAGAGACTGACCTCTCCACAAACAAACTGAAGAAAATTTAGCAGTATCTTTTTTAGCAGCCTCGAGAACCAATAAAGCCAACTCCGGATTATCGAACGAGATCAACAGGTCTAGACCACCAAGATACTGAACGTTACCGTAACCCGGGCAAATCTCATGCAAGAACAAGTAGATACTCTTCAAGGCTTCCGCATCAACCATTCTACCAACAATAGCCTTATCATGCAAACTAGAAAAACCATTAACTTGATGATCAATATTAACAGTCTTCCCAACGAGCATATCTTTAAACGAAAACTCCCCAGACTCAAACTTAGTCCCCATTTGTTTCGTCCCATCTTTACAATTGGAATTTCCAGAATTCTTCACTGTTGGATCATCTCTAGGCACGTTAATCTCCCCATCTTCTAAAAAAAAGCGTGCAATATTGAACCAAAGTTTATTGTTTCCCATACGAATGTTTCTCAGATTCTTGAGCAAGTCCAATCTGTCTTTCACGTCCAGCATTGGCAGGAATCCAAACCGGTTTCCCCTTTTATCTCTTTTCCTTGCGATGTATAAATAAAAAATCTGTCCAAAAACACGCACATGACTCGCAAGATCAGACCCACTGCATCCTTCCGGTAGGTTTGTGACAAAGATCTTCGTAATACGACGTTGAACGGCTTCCGGAATAGGTTTCCGGCGGTGCTCCATAGAGAGAATCATTAATATTATTTGTTTTTGTGGTATTATTTATTTAAGTATGTTTGAGTATAATAAATGTTTTTAATTCATTCAAGTATCATTAACACAATTTGTATTTTCGTATTTGTTTGAAATTAATATCAGCATCATTTTTATTCAGTCTTTAATTTGATATTAATATCAACAGTAAATGTTATTTAATGCCTCATGTTTTTTATTGTAATTATTTTATTCATTTATGTATCATTAATTAATACTATTTTTTTTGTATTTATTTATGGGTTTTGCTAACAAGTGCTCACTGGGCACAAGTTAGTGTGTAGTTAATAAACAAAAACTTTATTAATTTACCAAAAAAATAATGCACATTAAATAAAGAGATAAATTACTATATTTAAACATAATTTTCTGTTAAATGAAGCAGAATATACCTTTTATAAACACGTTAACACGTACCCAGTGGGCACATGTTAGCAAAACCATTTATTTATTTAAGTATGTTTGAGTATAATAAATATTTTTAATTCATGCAAGTATCATTAACACAATTTGTTTTTTAGTATTTACTTGAAGTTAATATCAACATCATTGTTATTTAATCTTTAATTTGATATTAATATCAACATTAAATGTTACTTAATGTTGCGTTATTCATTGTAAGGATATATATTTTAAATTACATTTTGGGTTTTCTCTAAATGAAAATCTATTTTTAATAGAACATAAGAGCATTTAAATTGTAAACTTATTGAAAAAGTTTGTAAATTTTCCATGTCATATCATAATATTAATTTTGTAATTTTTCATTCTATAAACCTATTCTGGCTATGGTTAAACTTGATAAAGCCTTATAAATTAACGATGTATCAAATGAGTTACATGTATTTAGTTGTAATAAAAAGGTTCAACAACCTATACCTTTTTCATTCCATGTCGTTATACACTAAATCGCACTATGATGACTCAATTTATTAACATCTTCAAAACCTTTTTTTCATGAAATTCCCATTATAGATGCCCTTATAAAGTATTTTTAATAATAACAATGTGATTATAGTTATGGTAATATCATAGTAACTAAACAATTTTTTGCAGTAACAATAATAATTTATTTAATATTAGGCTTGGTTTGCATCATTTATTTGTTACTAGCAGGGTACCCGCGCGTTGCGGCGGCGGGTACCCTGAAATAAAATTTTTCAGTGAATCATGTATTTTAGTTTATTACGTTCTTTTTTACAATAAATTTACGGATATCAAGAATTTCGTATAGCCCGTGCTCGTTCGGGCTCGAGCCCGTTGGCCCGTACCCTTTCGGGCTCGAGCCCGTTTGACCCGCGCCCGTTCGGGCACAACCCTATTAGGCCCGTTGCCCGTTCGGGCTTGAATATTTGTATAATGTGCTTTATTATTTTTATTAGTGACATTTAATACAAGAATTGTGTTTAATTTGGTTGTACTATATGCTTGATAATTTGTATTTCTTATGTAAGGGGTGTTTTAATAACTGTATTAATTGTATTTATTGACCAGTTAATTAATTGACTACATTAAATAACATTAGTGTGGTGTTTTGTTTTTTTTTTTTTTGATATGTGCATTAAAGTGGTGTACACTATGCTTCTTGTCTTGTACGTCTGAAAATTATGTGCATTAAAGTGTTGTACACTATACTTCTTTTCTTGTAAGTCTTAAAATTTGGAGAGAGATTCATCCCTCTATTATATGTAGTATAGATGATAGACATGAGATGCGTTCGTTTGACAAGTTGGCGCGACCAACCCGAACGGAGGAGTCACCCTCAATAGATCTATTCACTCACTCTCGCTTGCTCGCAATTAACGGTTCATGATAATAAAGGGGACTTTAATCTGGGCAATGTTGTAACTTAAGCAATGTAATGAGTTTGTACACTTTGGTCCGCATATAAAAATGTTCAATGTATTCTCCCCCGAGAATTTAGAAATTATGTAAACAATTGAAAACGGGGCTATGAAAACTCACCTGGTATGATAGCAACAAAGATAATGATGGATATGATGAAATGATACTTGGTTAGAGACCGCGACCTATCATGAATGATATGACCCAATATAAGGAATGATATAATGCAACACATGCAAATACGTATGTTAACAATACCACTTGTTAATTTTGAAAATAACGTTTATCGTCGAAAAATACATTTTTGAGGTCTCGTTAAGTTATAACAACTTTTCGTGTAACAATGTTGAAATGGTACTCCATGATCCTTATTTGGTTTTCTATCGTCAAATATATGGTTTTCGTCGCAAAAGAACACTTTTTATTTCTTGTAAAAATATGTCCAAAATGTCTTCATAAAACTAGTCGAGGAATATTGTACGTTAAGTGTTAGTGATTAAACTCGACGTTTTTGAAAAATAAAACATTGTTACTAGGTTTTCATGTTGTGTTATTGGACTTTTGATCATACGCGTCTTGATTAGATAGAAAACCGGCTATCAATGTGATGACTTGTAAAAATGTTAACTTTTATACTTAGAAAATACTTTCTAATAGGGGCTGTCAAAATAAAATAGAGTTCGTCGGCTTTAAATGTGAATAACTCGGCCGTTATACGCTCGTTTTCTACGTTCTTTATATCCACGGATTCGTCATAACAAGATCCAACATAATCTCAGTAGCTCGGCTCTCCTAGATCACATCTAACGCCTCGTTTGGTCCTTTAAAGTTCGGCTAACAGCACGCTTATTTTCGGAAAATTAGTTTTCGTCGTCTAACTTCGAAAAATCATATCTCCTTCGTTATAAGTCGGTTTTTAGTGATTCTTGCGGCCACGATTACTTTTTTGATAGAACTTTCTGAATATGAAGGCCAAAATATACCAAAAGTTTTTGAGTTTTCCAGTTTACACGTTTTTGGACAGAACCTATTTTAGATTGTTAAAAACTCACTTCCTTGGTTCTAAACTTGATCATACTAACTCAAATCAACTCTACAAGTTCGCAAATCCTACCATACACCTTCTCAAGGTGTCATGGGGTCCTAAACATCACCAAACTTGGTGGTTTTCATGAGATCATTAGTGAAACTTATAGATCTAATGATTTAGAGAGTTTATGTTCAAAAGTGGTATGTAAAACATAAGTAACTTGCATGGATAATTAATATAAGTTGAAAATACATGAATATATGAATCAAATAGTAATAGATGATCAAAACATGTTCTTGAAACTTACTTGATGACTTGATGAGTTTTTGGTAAGAAATGAGTAATAAACTTGAGGTTTGATCACAAATCCATAACTAGGAATGTAAATGGAGTATGATAATGACTTGATCTTGAAAAAGTGATGGATTTTGGGTGGTGTTCTTGGTTTGGCCGAATATAGGAGATGAAGTGGGAGGGTTTGGATCTTTTTCTTAGCTATTGGTTTATGTATATGTGTTTGAGTTAGTGGGATTTGGAAATTAAATCAATGGAAATTCATTAAATGCATGTACTTGTAATCAAGTGGTAAAGAGAATTAGGGGTGATGAGGGGGGGGGGGGGGGCGCGGCACACATGGGTAGGATGAAGAGATTTGATGTTAGTACAAGACTTTGTCTCCCATTTATTTAAGTTAGCTAGTTTAGTGTATACATTGAGTGTTATCGGGTACCAAGTTAACTAAAAGTAAATTGTGACGATGTGAAATAAAATACGACGAAGTTGTAAAAATTGTAAAATCATGTTCCTTGCAAGAATCGGGTGTTAGAATGAATATCGGATTGGAATTTCTATATTATTAAAATGAGTTTGAAAATGTATTAGGATCATAGTCGGGAGTATTGGGTATAATGTTAGTAGAAATGACTGAGTGGTAACGTTAATTAAACAATTAAGCATACGTTAATGAAAATCACACGAACACATGCATGAACTGATAGTAAATAATGAATAGTAATCCCGTGAATAGTAAATTGTCGAGGTTTGGAAAATGACCTGAAATTACGGGTTGTGACAACAAGCTTGTATGAGCTTGTGAGAACAGAAAGTAAGAGCTTATGGAAGGTTAAACAACTAATAGCAACAATATTTAAAAGCAATTAAAATAAATTCGACGAGTATTTAAATGGAAAACTAAATTTGCATTAATAAAAGTGAGATTACAAGCTGAAAATACATTTGAAAACTTAAAATAAACTTGAACTTAACTAACTAACTACATGCCTCAAAGGGATTTACATCAAGCCTATTTATAGTAAAACTAAGAACTATGGTTCCTCTTGTCTTGTGCTTTCTCTGTGAGAGGAAAAAGGCTTAAGTGTCCATCTGTGCTTTTTAATCAATCACAGCCCTTGATTGCATTTTGGCGGCAAAAATACCACTTGGATTGCCAGCGTGTCTTAGCAACATGTGAAGAAGTTGCACATGGGGTTTGTCTGGAGTAGGTTGGCTGGAGCAGAAAATTAGGGTGGGAGGTGCAGGCTCTGTTTTGGAGAAAGGGAAGAGGTGAAGTGGGGGCAACAGGGGAAAATCGGGAAAAGGTAAGGGGTGTGGGGTTGACTTTTTTTGTTTGACCCGGTTTTATTAATAAGGAGGGACGGTGTTGGGAATAAAATGATCAAAGTCAAAGAGCCTGCCAAAGATATTGAAGAGCCTGCTAGTTGATTTTGAAGTGTATGAAGATGTTCTACCAGTACCTTCTGGGTAGAAGGTACTGCTGGTTGATGAAGAGCCTGCCAAGCTTATGTCAAGTCGATTAGATATTTTGTAATAGATATTTAGTTGAATTATTAGTCTTTGTACATTGTTATACGTTATGTAGAAGTAGATTAGTCTTCTGTGGTGTACAGAAGAATATTATCAGAGTTGTACATGGGTAGTTGTATTTAATTGTAGGCGCCAATATAGTCAAAGTATAGTATAATACTCTTCCACTTGACAATCTTGTAATAAGATATCCTTATCTTATAAAAGGATATCTTAGTCACCACTTCATGCATGCATCTCAACCAACTAATAACCAAAACCAAACTATCTCTCAAGTAACTTAGTTACTTCAATTCACAAATCCTTTTACAATCTTAGATTCAAGATTACTTTGTAATCCCGGTGATATTTAGATCATCCGTATTATTTCATCAATAATATTGAATCGTTTTGTGTTAACCAAAGTTGTGTTCTTTGTTCATTGCATTCTCATGTTTACATAAACTCACCACCTTGTGTTCTTTTAAGTGTGTTGTAGTAGATTCCGCATGCTAAACACATTCAATACATAAATATCTCAATCGAACAAAACCGTTCCACAAGTGGTATCAGAGCTAGGCTTGATATTTACTAATTTAAAAGAACAATGGATGTTGAACATATTCAAACAAATGTTGCAGCTAAACTTCCATTACTTAAGCAAAATGAGTTTGAAATGTGGCGACTAAGGGTAGAACAATACTTTCAAGTGCAGGACTATGCACTTTGGGAGATCATTGAACAAGGCAATTCATTTAAACCCCAAATCACCACTACAACAGTAAATGATGCTCTTGTAACAAGAATACAAGACCAACCATCAAATGCAGATGAAAGAATTCAGAAGAGAAATGATCTAAAGGCAAGGAGTATGTTACTGATGACTATTCCAAATGATCAACTTCTGATCTTTAACAAATACAAAGATGCCAAAACCCTTTTTGAAGCTATTGTGGCTAGGTTTGGTGGTAATGATGCTACCAAGAAAACACAGAAAACACTTCTCAAACAACAATTTGAGAACTTCACAGCCACAATCAATGAGTCTTTGGACAGTATGTTCAATAGACTTCAGAAGCTTTCAAGTCTGTTAGCCATCCATGAAGTGATGATAACTCAAGAAGACCTAAACTCTAAATTTCTTAGGAGTTTACCTTCAGAATGGTCTATGCATGTCATTGTATGGAAGAACAAGTCAGATATTGACCAGATGAGTCTCAATGATCTCTACAACAATTTCAAAATTGTAGAACATGAAGTAAAGAAGACTACTGGGTCTAGTTCAGGAAATATGGCTTTTGTTTCAACCCCAAGCATCTCAAAGGTTGATAATGAAGATAAAGGTGGCAGAGAAGAAGGTACTGCCAACACAACCTTTGGTACTGCTAGTACTTCTAGTAGTACCAACTCCATTTTAGATGAAACAATTAGGTGTGCTTTTCTTACATCTCAACACAATAGGTCCGTATTAACATTTGAAGATCTTCAAGAGATTCATCCTGATGATCTTGAAGTGATGGACATAAAGTGGCAACTTTCACTTTTAAGCATTAGAGCTAAGAAGTTGTTGATGAGGACTGGCAAGAAGATAATGATAAATGGAAATGAGCCTGCTGGCTATGATAAGTCAAAGGTGGAGTGTTACAACTGCCACATGAAAGGTCACTACTCTAGAGAGTGTAGAAGACCTAAGAAGCAGGATGACAAGGGTAGAGGGTTTGACAACAAAAATAAAGAAAGTTTTGAGAAGAGAGGAAGCTTTGAAAGCAAGAGTAAGGTTGTTGAAGTTGCTGAGCCAAAAGCAATGGTTGCTATTGATGGCATGGGTTTTGATTGGAGTTTCATGGGTGAAGATGAGTCAACTTCTGATGAATTGGCTTTAATGACATTCTCCACCCCTGAGGAACATTCATCTGATATTGAAGATCAAGGATATGTTGATAGTGGGTGTTCAAGGCACATGACAGGCAACATGTCATTCCTCTCAGACTTCAAAACATTTGATGGAGGATATGTTACCTTTGGGGGAGGAATAAAAGGAAAGATCACTGGTAAAGGTACTATCAAAACCAGTAAACTAGATTTTGAAAATGTGTATTTTGTGAAAGAACTTCAGTTTAATCTTCTTAGTGTCTCACAAATGTGTGACAAAAAGAACAATGTTCTATTTACTGACAATGAATGTATGGTTCTTTCTTCTGATTTTAAGATGCCTGATGAGAGTCAGATCCTTCTTAAAATTCCAAAAAGGAACAATATGTACAGTGTCAATTTAAAGAACATTGATCCCAAGGAGAGTTTAACTTGTTTGGTAGCAAAAGCCTCATTGGATGAATCTATGCTTTGGCATAGAAGGCTTGGTCATGTAAACTTTAAAACAATCAACACTATTGCAAAATATGATTTAGTAAGAGGTTTACCCAAAAAGATTTTCCAAAACGACCAAACTTGTGTTGACTGTCTAAAAGGCAAACAACATAGAGCTTCTTGTAAGCCCAAGACCCAAAACTCTATTTCTCAGGCTTTACATATGCTTCATATGGATCTCTTTGGTCCTACTAATGTGTGCAGCTTGAATGGAAAAAGATATTGTCTGGTTGTTACTGATGATTATAGCAGATTTTCATGGGTTTTCTTTTTAAGATCTAAACATGAAACTAGTGAGATACTTAAAACCTATATCACTGAGGTAGAAAACCAATCTGATAAGAAGGTCAAAGTCATCAGGTGTGACAATGGGACAGAGTTCAAGAATAGAGTTATGGATGACTTTTGCAAGGAAAAAGGCATAAAAAGAGAGTTTAGTGTAGCTAGAACACCTCAGCAAAATGGAGTAGCAGAAAGAAAGAATAGAACACTTATAGAGGCTGCTAGAACTATGTTAGTAGACTCTAAGTTGCCTATTTCATTTTGGGCTGAAGCAGTTGGTACTGCTTGTTATGTACAAAACAGGGTTCTTGTGACAAAGCCACATAGAAAGACACCTTATGAACTTTTCTTTGGTAGAAAACCATCTTTAAGTTTTATGAGACCTTTTGGTTGTCATGTCACTATTCTAAATACCAAAGATCATTTAGGCAAATTTGATGGAAAAGCAGATGTTGGCTATTTGATAGGGTATTCCTTGCAGAGGAAGGCCTATAGAGTGTTTAACACTTGCACTAGGCTAGTAGAAGAGAATCTTCACATAGAGTTTCAAGAGAAACTATCAAATGTGAAAGGAGTTGGACCAAATTGGATGTTTGATGTTGATAGGCTTTCAGAATCTATGAATTATGTACCTGTTTCAGGTACAAATACTAATGATGATGCAGGTTTTGAAGACAATGTTGAAACTCCTAAAGATCAAGATTACATCTGGATGCCAATTTGGAAAAGTATGGATCTATCTTCAAGTCAAGAAGGACCTTCAAACACAACAAATGAAGGCAATGAAGAAGATCAAGGAACTCAGAATCAAGAGAATCAAGGAAGTGGTGCTAATGACAATGGTACTGCTAGTTCTTCAGATGGTCCTGCTAGTTCAAGTATTGGTACTGCTGAGCCATTGAATGTTCAAATAGATGATTCTTTTCAAGAAGAAGTTGGGATTAGCAATCTTCCATCTACATATGAAGTTCCTAAAACACCAAACACTAGAATTCTCAAAGATCACTCAACTGATGATGTGATTGGAAGCATAAATTCTGGTGTTAAAACAAGATCTCAAGTTGGTTTATCTCAAGTCTTATCTTCAGATGAAGAAGGGTTTATCTCCTCTATTTATGAAGAAAAGAATAATGATACTTCCAATATATGCCTGTTTTCATGTTTTCTATCTCAGGCTGAACCCAAAAACATAAACAAAGCTTTAGATGATGCAAGTTGGGTGGAAGCAATGCAAGAAGAGCTTCTCCAATTCAAGATTCAGAAGGTTTGGATATTGGTTGATTTGCCCAGAGGTCATAGGGCAATTGGAACCAAATGGGTGTTCAGAAACAAGAAAGATGAAAGGGGTATAGTGATCAGAAACAAGGCTAGATTGGTAGCACAAGGATATACTCAAGAAGAAGGGGTAGATTATGAAGAAGTGTTTGCTCCAGTTGCAAGACTTGAAGCAATTAGGCTATTCTTGGCCTATGCTTCATTCATAGGCTTCACTGTCTATCAAATGGATGTTAAGAGTGCATTTTTATATGGTGAAATTGAAGAACCAGTATATGTATCTCAACCTCCAGGCTTCATTGATGCAGAGTATCCAGACAAAGTTTACAAGGTTACCAAGGCTTTGTATGGTCTACACCAAGATGCGTGGGTTTTGCAACCTTACAACAGGTTTTACCTCTCAAGGGATCTCAAGAGGCTTACAACCCCACCAGGCAGTGTACCTGACCGATGTAGTATAGTGTAGTGGTAAGTACGGGGGATTGATCGTTCTCCACAGGGAATAGTGTTCGTTAGGTGTGAAAGGCTACTCTAATTAGGTCTAAGGGTTGAGGAAGATTCTTTTTTATGTTTTTATATTTTTATGAAAGCAAGTAAAATCTCGGGTTTTGAAGGAGTGGGCGGAATTAGTTGCTAGTCAACTAACCCAAATTACTACAAATGCAAATAAAATAAAATAACAAAAATGAAAAGTGGTGAGAAACTTATGTGTGGAGAAATGTGTTTACTTAGATTTCCTTACTCCCTAACTATCTTTTACCGGTTAATTAGTGTGTATTAGTCGCGTGGATGACGGGTGTATTCCTTAATACCATTCGTGGGGTGGCGTACTTACTTCCCCAAACTCTACAAGCTCCTACTTCACTCCTATGTCGAGCCGGCTAGGAAGCTCCTAACATGGGATCACTAGAATTCGCTTGTGCATTAAATACAACCATAAAAACCTTTAGTACGCATTTGGTTCATGTTTCTTAAGACGTTCAAGCAAGTTACCGAATAGGAAGTTAGCCAGTTTTCTTAAGCCTAACATAGATAAACAATCATCCAATACAACTAACAACACACTAACAACCAATAATCAATAGCTAGGTTTCATTAGATCTAAGCAAACACAAGATAAAATTAGCCTAACATGTTAAACAAAAGACAAGCATAAGATAGAATCAAACAACACATAGACATATTGAATGATTAATTGATAACTTATCTTTCAATGAAACATGGAAGATCTCAAGGCAAGAAGCCCTGAAAAAGTAGCTAAAATCGTCTTAGGGTTTTATCCCAAAATTCCACACACTAAGCTCTCCTTTATGACAAAAAATTAGAAAACTATATATAGACTTTTGCATCTGACGGCGTCACCTTATGGAGTGTGACGCCGTCACCTCGCCGCTTCTAGGGTTCCCGGATGACCTTCTTGACGCCGTCCCTCTTTAGCTCTTCCAAAATCCATTCTGGCTTATCAAGGCTTGACGCCGTCGGACCTATAACGTGACGCCGTCCCCTTATGATTTAAGCCGTGACGCCCTTGATTTAGTTAAAGCGTGACGCCGTCAGAATTCTCATGCAAACTCACTGGCCCGTCATGAGTAAATTTCACATCCAACTTTTCTTGCCAAAGCATGACGCCGTCTGGAGTTAATGTTGACGCCGTCAAAGGTGACTTTCAGCACAATTTTGAGACTTTGCCGTTTTCTTCACTTTTATGCTCCAAAAACGTCCAAAATGCCTCCTTTTCCAGATTTCTCCTCAAAAGTACCTAAAATGACAAAAGGAACGATTTAGGGCAATATTTGATCAAATAAATACGATTTCGGGCTTAAATGACCCCTTAAAAGCGGTACACTTTTCGCCTCATCAAATACCCTTACACTTGAGATTTGCTTGTCCTCAAGCAAATGCGCTTTTATTCTAATCAAAATACAAGTTAGGGGTCATTTAATGCAAACATAAAAGTAATTACAACAAATAATCGTTCCACTTCAATCATAATAAGCACGGAGATTACATACTAGCACCTCACAAGTAGTGTTTAGATACTCACATCTCTCAAGTGTCATCAAAATAAATCTCATAAATGAAAACGGAAAATATCTCTCACTACCTGTCATAGCAAATAGATTACCATAGGCTTGGGAAAGGATCGAAAACCTCCTCCACTAGGCGTAAGCACCTAAGATAAACTATCAAAGAGGGCTTTTAAATGGGTTATAACGTTAGGTGTAGGGAAAAGGAAAACACGGTTTTGTTGGATAAGGGATATTTTACTGGTGGCTAGTTAAAGATCTTGATCAATCACATGTACTATACAATGTTGCTAAGCCAAGACTAGACTCGATCTTAAGCTAGAAACAAAATAACATAAACATAAAATAAACATAAAATAAAACGGGATGGTAGTCCGTATGTTTTTTCTATTTTTCTTTTTCTCATTTTTTTGTATTTTTCTTGATTTGATTTTTTTTTTTTTTTTTTTTTTTTTTTTTTTTTTTTTTTTTTTTGCATACACTTTTACCCTACCATCCAAAATAATACATCATAGGGGCATTGCATCCCCTTACACTTGAACTTTTATATAACTTTACAAATAACTATTCTAATGACTCGAATTAAGATAATTGAAAAACTTGGAGTACTTTTAAAACATTTAGCACATATGGGGGTAATAAATGATGTTCTTCCCCATTACTCCATTACACTAGTACTTTACCCATGAGTCCCAATCGTCCCAAAACAATATGTACAAGGATATGACTCGACTTAGCAACCATGTAATCAATTAGATAATTAACTTGGGTTTAAACAAATGTTGTCACAATAATGCACTAAAGATGAGTGCATACAAGGTAGGCTAAGGCGATTTGGGTGTACATTTAAGTGGGGTGTAACAAATTCTTCCTTTAAGTAAAATGCTTAAAGGTCGAAACGAAAAGATAGGCTCTGAGGGGTGTACTAGGGGTATCGTGTACTAAAAATGAGTACAACGCAAAGGGTGTGGGAGAATTACTTGACCAATGTAGCCAAAGTAATTATAACAAAAACACAGGTGTAAAACATGGGTTAATCCTAATGCCTCTTATCATGTAGTAAATCTAACTACACGAATGTAGTCTCACTTGTGGCCTCGGAATGGTCCTAACGCAAGTTCTAGAATCTAAGTGCTACCGGTACACACATCATAGCATAAATGCTTTTCCTACCAATTCTAGGGGCGAACCTCACATATTTGGGGGTGGAAAATTTTTTTAGTGGTACGGTTTTTGTGCTAGTCATATAACTCCTATCCGTGAGACGCTCATTAAGATCAAAGTTTCACTCTTATATGTTGTAAAAAATTTTAAATTTGGCACTAAAATTACCTTAACAAGTATTTCTCTCAGTTTTATTACACATCTACTATTAAACAAACAAAAATCAAGCGCAATTGTATTCTCTAAAATCGTACTTTTACCCTCCCCTTACACATAAGATGAACATTGTCCCTAATGTTCAAATAACAAGATGTAAAAGAAAAAGTAAAAGAATGAAATCAAATACTCCCCTGATTCGCTCGTTGGATAATGAAATTACACGGTTAAATCTTCCTCCAAAGAGAATGTTGAAGCTCCATGACTAATGCATCGCCATAAGCTTGATTCAAAACATTTCCTTGTCCAAAATAACCTGTTGAACCTGAGAAAACAAACACGAAAACCTGCATAACATCGGCGGGATAAAATCTATATATAAGGATATAATGCTTGTGGAATGATAACTTTGCAGATTCCTGGAGATTATAAGTTGGAGATTTTAATAAAAACTTTTTATGAAAACAAAATTTTCAAAAATTTCTGGAAATTAAATCTGACGCCGTCAGGTTATAACCCCTGACGCCGTCAGAAATGACCTGACAAAAATTTTCGTTTTAAGTTTCCGGAAAATTTCTGGAAAAACCTTTACCTTACTTCCTGGAAATCCTGCAAAACATCACTATGACTCGATACAAGCATTTGACTCAAACAAATACGAATATGTATGTTAATTTATTATTATTACGATTCATGTTCATATGTGTTCTAATAAACCGATTTAGATTTCCCTTACACTTATCTTTTGCAAAATACCTTTATATGTAGTTAAGACGAAGTTAAAAACAAAATAAAGCATTTTCACAAATTAGTTTTGAACATGAATCAATAAGAATAAAAATTAAACACACATACGGAAACAAATAAAATCAAACAAACAAATAAACACACAAAGCAAATAAAACAAATAAAGATTGGGTTGCCTCCCAAGAAGCGCTTTTCTTTATTAACGAGTCTTGTAGCTAGACTCAAAGTCACGTACATTACGTGACTCCATTTTGCATAAAAAATATGGTCTTAAAGCTTTGTATCACTCTTTCATCCCACTTGTATTCCGGACCTAAGGCCAAACACATCGAATACTTAACTCTAGCCCTTCCTTGGTTATTGTTATCAACCTCGAGTGCTGGGATATTATCGACATCCAAGCCCTTAATGCCTTTAAATTTTGGTTCGAACTTAGAGAAACGAGATACATTATGGGGCATCAGGTACTTGATGCATCCTATTTCGCTGGAGAATGTCACACTACCTTCATCCTTATCATAAATTGCTTGGGACGTTCTTATGAAGGGTTCTCCTAAAACTATCTCTCCTAAATACGGATCTATAATCCCCCTTATATCTTCTAAGATCACAAAATCACATTGGTAAACGAAATCTCCGATAAAGATGTGTAAACCACTTGCTAGACCTACAAAATTGCACATCTGATTGGGGTCATACGGGTCTTGTCTAGGGTTCAGCTCATTGCTCATGATCCAATTATAGTAAAGCCTAGACATGAAATTCATTGGTGCCTTGAGATCAATATAGGTATGCTCCCTAAACATGTGACCAATCATGCATGGAACCTTCACATTAAAATAACCCCCTTTCTAATCCATGGGTACTTACGATTTTTAGCGGGGCAAGGACATTTAAAGATAAACTTATGGTGACTTAATCCTTCTAGAATTGGTGAGGAATTGTGAACTAACCTTAAGTCATCTCTAAGCTCAATCTCACTGCTCGTGCTAAGGCGGGTGAGTCTCTTCTTTCTATCAATTAACTCATTAAGCTCATTGAATGCCATAATCTCCCTATCCATAGTGACGAACCAATTACGAACAAACACACAAAGAAGGTAGATAGACTAAAGAAAACCTAGAAAAATAAAATAAAAATCTCACTAGAAAGGAATCTAGTGAGTAGACCTAATAGAAATAAAAATTCAACCTAAACAATAACTATTCCCCGGCAGCGGCGCCAAAAACTTGATGCGTGGGTTTTGCAACCTTACAACAGGTTTTACCTCTCAAGGGATCTCAAGAGGCTTACAACCCCACCAGGCAGTGTACCTGACCGATGTAGTATAGTGTAGTGGTAAGTACGGGGGATTGATCGTTCTCCACAGGGAATAGTGTTCGTTAGGTGTGAAAGGCTACTCTAATTAGGTCTAAGGGTTGAGGAAGATTCTTTTTTATGTTTTTATATTTTTATGAAAGCAAGTAAAATCTCGGGTTTTGAAGGAGTGGGCGGAATTAGTTGCTAGTCAACTAACCCAAATTACTACAAATGCAAATAAAATAAAATAACAAAAATGAAAAGTGGTGAGAAACTTATGTGTGGAGAAATGTGTTTACTTAGATTTCCTTACTCCCTAACTATCTTTTACCGGTTAATTAGTGTGTATTAGTCGCGTGGATGACGGGTGTATTCCTTAATACCATTCGTGGGGTGGCGTACTTACTTCCCCAAACTCTACAAGCTCCTACTTCACTCCTATGTCGAGCCGGCTAGGAAGCTCCTAACATGGGATCACTAGAATTCGCTTGTGCATTAAATACAACCATAAAAACCTTTAGTACGCATTTGGTTCATGTTTCTTAAGACGTTCAAGCAAGTTACCGAATAGGAAGTTAGCCAGTTTTCTTAAGCCTAACATAGATAAACAATCATCCAATACAACTAACAACACACTAACAACCAATAATCAATAGCTAGGTTTCATTAGATCTAAGCAAACACAAGATAAAATTAGCCTAACATGTTAAACAAAAGACAAGCATAAGATAGAATCAAACAACACATAGACATATTGAATGATTAATTGATAACTTATCTTTCAATGAAACATGGAAGATCTCAAGGCAAGAAGCCCTGAAAAAGTAGCTAAAATCGTCTTAGGGTTTTATCCCAAAATTCCACACACTAAGCTCTCCTTTATGACAAAAAATTAGAAAACTATATATAGACTTTTGCATCTGACGGCGTCACCTTATGGAGTGTGACGCCGTCACCTCGCCGCTTCTAGGGTTCCCGGATGACCTTCTTGACGCCGTCCCTCTTTAGCTCTTCCAAAATCCATTCTGGCTTATCAAGGCTTGACGCCGTCGGACCTATAACGTGACGCCGTCCCCTTATGATTTAAGCCGTGACGCCCTTGATTTAGTTAAAGCGTGACGCCGTCAGAATTCTCATGCAAACTCACTGGCCCGTCATGAGTAAATTTCACATCCAACTTTTCTTGCCAAAGCATGACGCCGTCTGGAGTTAATGTTGACGCCGTCAAAGGTGACTTTCAGCACAATTTTGAGACTTTGCCGTTTTCTTCACTTTTATGCTCCAAAAACGTCCAAAATGCCTCCTTTTCCAGATTTCTCCTCAAAAGTACCTAAAATGACAAAAGGAACGATTTAGGGCAATATTTGATCAAATAAATACGATTTCGGGCTTAAATGACCCCTTAAAAGCGGTACACTTTTCGCCTCATCATATGGCCTACACCAAGCTCCTAGGGCATGGTATGAAACATTGGCTTGTTTTCTACTAGAAAGTGGATTCCAAAGAGGCAGGATTGATCCAACTTTGTTCATCAAAAGAACAAAGAAAGACATCTTGCTAGTACAGATTTATGTTGATGACATAATCTTTGGATCAACAAACCAAGACTTGTGTGT
Organism: Artemisia tridentata subsp. tridentata; assembly: GCA_021014915.2. Lineage (NCBI taxonomy): Eukaryota > Viridiplantae > Streptophyta > Magnoliopsida > Asterales > Asteraceae > Artemisia > Artemisia tridentata. Next base: position 41,289,710 of record CP139506.1, on the reverse strand, counting down.
AGAATTTGAAAAACTTATGCATAGTAAGTTTGAAATGAGTTCCATGGGGGAACTTACTTTCTTTTTGGGTCTCCAAGTGAAACAATCCAAAGAAGGCATATTTATCAGCCAAGATAAGTATGTAGCAGAGATCCTAAGGAAATTTAATTTTGCTGATTCTAAGGTTGCAAGTACACCAATGGATCCAGACAAAGGGCTACTCAAGGATGATGAAGGAGAAGATATGGATTTGCACAATTATAGATCTATGATTGGGTCCTTGATGTATCTTACATCATCAAGACCAGACATCATGTTCTCAGTATGTGTGTGTGCAAGGTTTCAAATACATCCCAAAATCTCTCATCTCACAGCAGTCAAAAGAATCTTTAGATATCTTAAGGGTCAACCTAGGTTGGGTCTTTGGTATCCAAGGGAATCATCTTTTGAATTGGTGGCTTATTCGGATAGTGACTATGCTGGTGCAACTCTAGACAGAAAATCCACAACTGGTGGATGTCAATTTCTTGGTTGCAGACTTATCTCTTGGCAATGCAAGAAACAAACAATGGTGGCCAATTCTACAACTGAAGCAGAATATGTTGCTGGTGCAAGTTGTTGTGGGCAAGTTCTTTGGATCCAAAATAAAATGCTTGACTATGGGTACAATTTTCTTAACACTATTATTTATATTGACAATAGCAGTACTATTTATATCATTAAAAACCCAGTTCAACACTCAAAAACAAAACATATTGAAATCAGACACCATTTCATAAGGGATTGCAATGAGAAAAGGTTAATTCAGGTAGTTAAAATTGATTCTGAAAAGAATTATGCAGACCTTCTCACCAAAGCTTTTGATTTAGGTAGATTCAAATATCTTGTAGGAGGTATTGGAATGATAAATCTTTGAAAATCATATGTTTTTGTTCATAAAATTAACTGGTATTGGATTTTAAACATGGTACTGCTAGTTAGTCAAAAGGTCCTGTTAATTCATAATTGGTCCTGCTGATATAAAATTGCTATGTTTTGTTCATATAAAGGCTTGAATGTTTAAAATGCTATAGATCAAGTGCTTTGCATTTTGTTCTTTTGGTTTGCAACTAACACATTTCAAGTTGATAACAAAACAAGAGTTCTTCCAAACAGAAAGGAGCAACAAAAGTTATATTCATTTCAGGAGATATAACAATCTCAGGGGAGGAATTGATAGCCCAGAATGGAAGAAAAACCAATTAATGAAAGGAAAGACAAGAGCATACAAGATGATGCAGAGTTGAAAAAGAGAGAGTTAGATCACATATCTAGAAGGGTTGAAGCATTTCTCAAGGAGAAAGTTCTATCTAGATCAAACTAAGGAAAGTTTCAACTCAAAGGCATGACATTAGATGATTTCACTTGATGAACCAATCATCCAAGATATACAGCATCATTGCCTGTTTTAAATTTCCTCCATCCAAGGAAATTGCACCATCTTTAGGCCAATATGGCTTTTGGTATTCAGCTCACCAAGTTTTTACAAACTTAAGAGTTGGCTAGTCCTTAAGCAAACGGCTTTTGGTAAAGACAAATCAAATCCGTTGATGGTTGATAGTTTACCAAAAACTATATGGTTGTTAACTAACCATACTTAATTGTAAATAGCTAGCTAGTCCTTAAGCAAACGGCTTTTGGTAAAGACAACTCAAATCCGTTGATAGCTGGTAGTTTGCTAAAAACTATAAGGGATTTTTATAAAACTTTTAAAGGTACTGGTAGTTCAAAATTGGTACTGCTAGAGTAAAAAGGTAATGCTAGATAGCCGTTGAGCCTGTCAGAAAAAGTTTTAGCCGTTGGGCCTGGTAGTTAAAATTAGCCGTTGGGGTAGTTATGTAAATTACTGATGATTATATTATATTATATTTCACATATAAAAGATCTTTTTAACCGCCTTTTCATTTACTTATTATAATCTTTCTTATTGTCGGTTAAAAGTAATTCTCACATATCTCCTTTCATCAGTCATTATCATAATTCACATACATCTTTCATCTTCTACCAGTACTACCAACAAATCCCACCATCATATTCAAAATTTTCATTATGGCTTCCACAGTTGTTCTAGATTTTGTCCAACGTCACAATCAGTTAACATTTTTGGAGAAGTCAGAGGATAATGCCTCTTTTCATCAAGTAGTGGACTTTTTAAACAACTCCTACATCAGGTTTGCTTTGCTAGTCAATCCCACTATTTATGAAACACAAATTAAACAATTTTGGAAAACTGCTAAAATTGCAACTTCTGAAAATGGGGAACAAAGAATTAAGGCCAAAGTGGATGGTAAACATTTGACTCTTACTGAGTCATCCATAAGAAGACATCTTCATTTGGATGATTCTGATGGTATTAGTCAGTTACCAGATACTGAGATTTTTGAAAATTTACAAAGAATGGGGTATCATGCTGAGTCTAACAAACTCACTTTTCTGAAAAAGCATCTTACTCCACAATGGAGATTTTTGATTCACACAATCCTTCACTGTTTGAGCCAAAAGAAAACCTCTTGGGAGCAATTTAGTGGAAACATGGCTTATGCTCTCATTTGCTTAGCTACAAACAGAAAATACAATTTTTCAAAACATATTTTTGAAGGATTGATTAAAAATGTGAAAAGTGAAACAAAGTTTTTGATGTATCCAAGATTTATTGGATGCATCATTGCAAAATTGAAACATTTGTTACTTCCCACAGACTCAATTTATGACACACCAAAACTTTCTCATAAAGTATTTTCAAATATGAGAATTGGTTTTAGAGGGGAAGAAATACCACTTTTTGATGAAATGTTACCACAACATCCAGAAGAACCAACACCATCAGCTGAAACACAATCATCTTGTTCTTCACATGGTTACATTTCACCAACACATCAAACATCACCAATACCATCTTCAGTACCATCACCAACACCACCAACATCATCACATCATGTATCACAACCCCACTCACCTCAGACAATGCAAGAACTAAAGGAGAAGGTGAAGATCTTAGAAGAAGCTCTTAAAAGTCAAAACAAGAAGTTTTCTTAGATCAATATCAAATTAGTAAAGAGGGTAAAGAAATTGGAGGATAAAGTGAAGAAGCTGAAGGGTAAAAGATCTGCAAAGGTTGTTTTATCTAGTTCTTCAAAGACAGATGATGATAGGATAGGTCACTCTTCCAAAAAGGGGAGGAAGGGTAGTTCTGAAAATGAGGAAGAGGCTCAATTTGAATTCCATGATGGAACTCAAATTTATGATGAAGAGCCTGTTGGAGCAGGGCAAGAGCCTGCTAGGCCAGAACAAGAGCCTGCTAGGATAGAAAGGCTATTGGCTATGGGGTATAAAGGGTCTGCTGAGAAAGTGTACAAGAGAAAGAGGGATTTAGTTGCTGATGAGCAATCCTCTGCTCCATCACAAGATCAAACTCCAAAGGATAAGGGCAAAAGTATTATGATTGAAGATGAGCCAAAGTCCAAGAAGTTGAAAAGAACTCAGCAAATTCAGATGGCTTTAGGAGAAGAAGAGGCCAAAAGAGTTCATGAAGAAGAGCTAAGAGCTATTGAAGCTTCAAGAATGCTTGAAGTAATGAAAGAGCAGAAAGATGCTGAAGATGCTGCTCAGACTCTTCTTGACACTCAAATTGCTCAAGAAACCTTTGATGATCAGATGCTATGGATTATCAATAATGATCCAATTGTGAAAGGTCAAGCAGCAATTATAGTAAATGACAAGAATCTTAATTCTGATGAGATGACAGCAGAGCTTGAAACTTTTATCAACAAGAAGTATAAGGAAGCAGCTCTAGCTGATATTTTTGAAAAGATGAAGGAAAGTTAAAAAAGAGGTTTTAAGGTGGGCCAATCTAAGAAAGATCAAGCAATTTTTATGAATAAATTTCTGAAGAATCAGGCAAATTGGACTGATTATCAACTAAAGAAGAAATCTGCTGATGAAATCTTTTTCTTGTATCTTCAAGCCTACAAAAGTCTTTACTACAATGTTCCATCTGATGTACACCCCTCAATGAAGAAGAAGGATGCTCAGAAGAAAGAAGTAGCAAAATTGGACACAGAGCAAGTAAGTAAAATGTTGATTACTTTGCCTACTATAATACATGCTGATCCAATTAGCTGTAGAAGACCTATTATTGATTGGGAGATCAACCATGATAGATTAGGAAAATCATGGAAAATAACAAGGGTTGGGGGTCAGTTTGCTATCTTCAAGAATTTTGAAAATTTAGTTAGAGCATGTGACAGAGCAGACTTGGAAGAATTGTGGAATCTAGTGCAGATTAGGCTAGACACAACTTCTAGTTCAGATGCTAAGGAACAGGAACTATGGGTAGAATTCAATAGGATGTTTGATCCTAAACCCAAAGATGTTCATTGGAAATTTCCCTATTATGATCCTTCAACAACTTGGGAATTTCTAAGCCATAGCAACATTCATCACCTTTTCACACAGAGTGGGATAGAACTCTTTATGTTGGCTGAGAAAGAGTATCCACTTAGTTATGAAGTGCTTAAAACCATGATCTCCAAGAGATTAAGGTGTGACAAAGCTGATGAGAACTCAGAAATTGTTCAGAGTTTGCTGAGGAGCATATCTGAGCAATATGAAAGAAAAAGGAAGAACAGAGAGTGAAGGTTTTTGGAAGAGTTCCCTCAAATCCTCAAGGTATGTATTTTATTCATCAGAAACTTGTGTATTTTAATGGAAATAACAAGTTTAGGGGAGGATTGTTGGGAATAAAATGATCAAAGTCAAAGAGCCTGCCAAAGATATTAAAGAGCCTGCTAGTTGATTTTGAAGTGTATGAAGATGTTCTACCAGTACCTTCTGGGTAGAAGGTACTGCTGGTTGATGAAGAGCCTGCCAAGCTTATGTCAAGTCGATTAGATATTTTGTAATAGATATTTAGTTGAATTATTAGTCTTTGTACATTGTTATACGTTATGTAGAAGTAGATTAGTCTTCTGTGGTGTACAGAAGAATATTATCAGAGTTGTACATGGGTAGTTGTATTTAATTGTAGGCGCCAATATAGTCAAAGTATATTATAATACTCTTCCACTTGACAATCTTGTAATAAGATATCCTTATCTTATAAAAGGATATCTTAGTCACCACTTCATGCATGCATCTCAACCAACTAATAACCAAAACCAAACTATCTCTCAAGTAACTTAGTTACTTCAATTCACAAATCCTTTTACAATCTTAGATTCAAGATTACTTTGTAATCCCGGTGATATTTAGATCATCCGTATTATTTCATCAATAATACTGAATCGTTTTGTGTTAACCAAAGTTGTGTCCTTTGTTTATTGCATTCTCACGTTTACATAAACTCACCACCTTGTGTTCTTTTAAGTGTGTTGTAGTAGATTCCGCATGCTAAACACATTCAATACATAAATATCTCAATCGAACAAAACCGTTCCACAGACGGGTCGGGTTTGTGTTTGGATTGGATTGGGTTTTTGATGTTTGGGCTGGGTTTAGGATTTTATTAGTTTAGGAAAATTACAAAATTAAGTTTAAGATTAATTTTGCAATTAGTTTTAGGCTTAATGGTGACATGTGATTTTGATTTTGGGTTCGTTTTTCCGTGCTCATTCCAATGCCTTATCTCAGGGTTGACTTTGACTTTGTCTTGACTTGATCAAATGCACAAACGTTGTCGAGTAGATCCAAAAATGCCCGTTTTTGCTCTGTTTTCAATCCTTTGTACATGAAATGTATAAAAACACAATCCAAGGATATCTGCAATATAAATTGGCATATTTGGCTATTTTTTGTTATTTTTATGTATTAAATGGGCATAAAATAATGAGTAAATAGGCACTCATCATCCCCCAAAACTATCAATTGCTAGTCCCTAGCCATCCGATCATATAAAGTAATGAAAGGATCAAAAGAATACCAACGATACCTCGTTTTGACTTTTTATTCGATGCAAGAGATTTAAACTAGAACAAAAATAGATAACATGCTTGATTTTCAAAATGGCATCATGGAACGGGATTCACACAAACTGGGTGTCTCCAGGGAATTGTAATCGTCATCCTCTTTTTAATACTCCCAAGTAAGTTTAAACTCATTGTGCAAATGTTTTTGTATAATGCTAACGGTACTTATACTAGTAATCTATGTAAGCCGAAACTTAACTTTTCACTCCCACAATTTATTCAAGAAGTTAGGTGAGTGTGCTCATTTTCAAAATTTTGACCGTAAAAATCGACATTTATTATGGTTGTTATTTGTTTAAGTCAAATACTAATTTACCGGGAACCTCGAAAATCTAAGGATCAAAAAGGCCTTTTCCATGTAGCAGCTTTCTTCTCGGCACATCCCAAACCAGTTGGTTTTAGGTGACCAGGCTTTTGACACCTCACAGAGAATAGTACCGGAATCAGCGGGATTTCGATTTCAAAGATTTTAGATATTCCCATTAAGTTAGTATTAAATACTTAAATAAACAGCAACAAACGATCATTTAGAGATTAGAGACTTAAAGGATCGATCACTCCATGTAACGACTTTCTTCTTGGCACATCCCAAACCAGTTGGCTTTAGGTGACCAGGCTTTTGACACCTCACAGAGAATAGAATCGGAGCTCACGGGACCTTTGAAATCAACAATCTACCAAATTACCGTTTAACTTTATGACAAAATTGACGAATACTAGTTCAACTCCCTATTTAAATTTAAGAAAAAGCAAGTTTCGTACATTTATTCATATAAACAACACATATTTTCATTTTTTTATTTATTTAATATCATACTTACATCTTTACTTTTGCAACATTATAACTTATTTCATTTTGCAATATCATTCATTTTTTTTAAGAAAGTATGCTTTCTCCAAAATTTAAATAAAAAGTTGAACTCGGACTCTATATCAAAATTGTATAAAAAATATTGTTTTGCATAACAAAACGATTTTAACGTTCAAAAGTTTGAAAACAACACTAATTTAGTCAGATTAGGAGCTCCTGGGAGGAAAAGCCATAGATTACTTATATAAGCTCCAAAGAGAACCAACTACTCCACGCTTAGCATTTTCATTTGCACAATTTGTAAAACCTTAGTCTAATCGTTAAGGAAGCAGCCAGATCAACACTCTGGCAGAGTCGGGATTCCCCTTGTTCTAACCTAATCAAGACTAAACACTTTTTTTTCTTTTTTTTTTATGTGCAAAGCACTTATTTTTCACGCAATTTCTTATTTAAAAACAAAAAAAAAATTAAAATTTTTGGTCAAAACGGGGGTATTAGGGCACTAGAAGGTACACATGTGATCAAATTCGCTAGAATTCCCCCCCCCCCCACACTTAGAATTGAATATTGCCCTCAATATTTAAAGTACCGGCTATTATGCCGACACTTAGAATGTAAAAAGGTAATACTACTAGCCAAGTGTGGGAAAGAAATCTTTTTTCACAACAGGATTAATAAGATATCCCTAGATAATCGTTAGCAAAAAGATCGGATATTGGGCGGCTGGATTGAAAACAGGCGCATCAATCATCACGATCTAAGGGAAACCTGAAAATAAGAGCAAACACACAAAAGCAAAGCACAGTAGAGGAATTCCCCCACACTTAGTGTTAGAAAATAGAAAGAAGACAGAAACATGGGTTGTCACCCATGAAGTGCTAATGTTTTTGTTAACCGAGTCACTAGCTTGACTCGACCCCGAATTCATTGGTCCATGGGGAAAGTTTGGAGATCCGGGACAACCATGGGTGGTATGTCCCCTCCAAAGTAATGCTTCAACCTATGACCGTTCACCTTGAAGTTTGGTCCGTCGGTTTGAGATAACTCGACGGCACCATAAGGAAAAACTTTGGCAACGGTGAATGGTCCGGTCCAACGGGTTTTAAGTTTTCCCGAGAACATCTTCAATCGAGAATTGAAAAGAAGGACTCGGTCACCAACGTTGAAAACGCGGTTCTTGATTTTGGAGTCGTGGATCTTCTTTGTCTTCTCTTTGTAGATCAAAGAGTTCTCGTAGGCTTGATCACGAAGTTCATTTAATTCATTGAGTTGAACCTTCCAGTGATCACCCGCGGACTTAAGGTCAAAGTTTGCATGCTTCAAGGCCCAATAGGCTTTGTGCTCGAGCTCGATCGGTAGATGACACGCCTTTCCGTACACAAGCTTGTAAGGAGTACACCCGATGGGTGTTTTTTAAGCGGTGCGGAAGGCCCAAAGTGCATCATCTAATTTATCCGACCAAGAGGCACGGTTATCACCTACGGTCCTTTCCATAATTCTTTTTAAACCACGGTTGGAAACTTCTACTTGTCCACTGGTTTGTGGGTGATACACGGTAGAAAGACACCATACTTAAGCATGACCTTTGCAAATTGGTCATTGCAAAAGTGCGTACCGCGATCACTAATGATAGCACGGGGAGTTCCAAACCGAGCAAAGAGAGATTTCAAAATTTTAACAACTACTCGGGCGTCGTTGGTGGGGAGTGCTTTCGCTTCAACCCATTTAGACAAGTAATCAATAGCCACGAGTATGTACTTGTTCCCTCGTGAAGACGGGAACGGCCTCATAAAGTCTATGCCCCAAACGTCAAAGATTTCGCAAACTTGAATGGCATTTTGTGGCATTTCATCTTTTTGCGAGATTTTCCCGTGACGTTGACAAGAGTCACAAGATTTGACTAAGTCATGGGCATCATGATAAATTGTGGGCCAATAGAAACTGGAGTCAAACACCTTTTTGGCGATGTAATTCGGGCTATGATGTCCCCCGGTGGGTCCATTATGGCAAGCCTTAAGAATATCCATGGCTTCTTGGCCGTGAACACACCGCCAAATGACTTGATCCGCACACACTTTAAACAAGTAGGGGTCGTCCCAAAAGTAATGCTTCATGTCTTTGAAGAATTTGTTTTTTTGGTGCGACGACATCCCTTTAACAACAAAGTTCCCAGCATGGTAGTTTGCAAAATCGGCAAACCATGGGGGTACTAGAATCACCATGAAAAGATACCATGTTAAGTGTCTCAAGAGGAAATGTTTCATTTATTTCCTTTTTCTCGAGCACACTTTGATGTGGACTCTCTAATCAGGACAGATGATCAGCTGCGAGGTTCTCGGCTCCTTTTTTTTATCACGGATGATGATATCAAATTCTTGAAGGAGGAGAACCTATCGGAGCAATCTCGGCTTTGCATCTTGTTTTGCAAAAAAGATATTTAAGAGCCGAGTGATGCGTATACACTATGCTTTTTGACAAGATTAAGTATGGCCGGAATTTTTTGAAAGCATACACCACAACTAATAATTCTTTCTCCGTTGTGGTGTAATGAGCTTGAGCATCAGTCATAGTTTTGCTTGCATAGTGTATAGGCTGAAAATGTTTTGTTTTTCGTTGCCCCAAGACGGCACCTATGGCAAAATCACTAGCATCACACATGAGCTCAAAAGGTAGGTCCCAATCGGGGGAAACTAAGATTGGTGCTTCTGCAAGTTTCTTCTTAAGAGTTTGAAAAGCTTCAATGCACTCTTTAGAAAAAATGAACGGAGTTTCTTTCTCAAAGAGACGAGTCATCGGCCGGGCGATTTTTGAAAAATATTGAATGAATCTACAATAGAAACCGGCATGACCAAGAAAACTCCGAACACCTTTGACGGTTGTGGGATGAGGTAGCTTAGCAATAACATCAACTTTAGCCTTATCGACCTCAATCCCGTTCTTAGAAATCTTATGGCCGAGGACAATGCCCTCTTTGACCATGAAATGACTTTTCTCCCAATTTAGACAAAGATTAGTGTCTTCACAACGTTTAAGCATATTGTCCAAATGGGAGAGACATGTTTTGAAAGAATCCCCAAAGACCGAGAAATCATCCATAAAGACCTCCATAGTTTTCTCGATCATATCGTGAAATATGGCCATCATACACCTTTGGAACGTGCCCGGAGCATTACATAACCCAAGAAACCGTCGAGAAAACAATAGTATTCGTTTCCCGCTAGTCTTTCGAGCATTTGGTCCATGAAGGGTAAAGGAAAGTAGTCTTTACGGGTGGCGTCATTTAACTTTCGGTAGTCAATGCATACACGCCATCCCATTACCAATCGAGTAGGAATCAACTCGTTTTCATCATTTTCAACAACGGTAATGCCACCCTTTTTAGGCACACAATGCACGGGGCTCACCCAAGGACTATCCGAGATAGGGTAAATCAAGCCGGCATCAAGGAGTTTGAGAACCTCCTTTTTGATAACCTCATGGATTTTAGGATTAACCCTTCTTTGATGTTGAACCGCTGGTTTAAAGTCATCCTCCATTAAAATCTTGTGTGTACAAAATTTCGGGTTAATACCCTTAATGTCAGAAAGTTTCCAAGCAATGGCTCGCTTGTGTGACTTTAAAACCTTTATGAGAGCGGCTTTCTCCTCATCATTCAAATCTTTAGCAATTATGACGGGTAATTTATCGGTACCCTCCAAAAATGCATATTCGAGATGAGGCGGTAAGTCCTTAAGTTCGAACTCTGGAGGATCATTAGAATTTTCAATAGGTTTGATTTCCTCATTATGAAGTTCTTTTGGAGGGAGAGATGATGGATCATCATTAAGCAACTTCTCAAGGAGAAGAATGTCTCCCGCCGGGTCAAATACACCATCATCAATTCCAGATGGAATTGAATCACAAGATAAACAAGCTTCAATCTCTTCCAAAATGAAGTCACCTCCCTCAAACGGAGTGAGAGAGGGGGAAGAGAGAGCAACGGTAGGATCTAATGAAGTGGGATTGCCACTTAGCACTTCATGGAAGTATTCCTCGCATGTAGCATCAATGATATCAATTTGGTTAATTGACTCGCTTCCATGCTCGAGAGGATATTTTGAAGTGCTCTCAATATTTATGACCAAAGAGCCGTTTTCAAGAATGGTCTTCCCAAGATAAGGGGGACACGGGGATCGGCATCAAAATCGACCACTACGAAGTCAGCAGGAAAATGGAACTTGCCTACCTTAACGAAGACATCTTCGGCAATACCTTTCGGAATAGTAACCGATCGGTTTGCAAGTTCGAGAGTCATTCGTGTAGGAGTAAGCTCCGGAAGAGAAAGCTTTTCCCAAACGGAAAGAGGCATTAGATTGATGCTTGCGCCGAGATCGGCCAAGGCTAAGCATTCATCTAGCTTCTGAAAATCACAAGGAATGAGAAATTTGTCGGGGTCTCCTAGTTTTTCTGGCAACTTTTTAAGAAGCACCGCCGAACAATTCTCATTCAATGGAGTCTTAGTCAATTCAAACAATTTTTCCTTATTGCTAAGGAGACTCTTGAATGTAGAAGCAAATTTTGGCATATAAAGAAGAGCATCCGCGAAACTAATATCGAAGTGTAATTTTTGAAAGATTTCAAGAAATTTCATCATTTGGCTATTAGTTTTGTCACAGAGCTTTTGATCATTAAGCCTTGAAGGATATGGAATTGAAGGCTTAGGATTTGTCTTCGGAACATCGGGTTCCGGAATTGAAGTTTGGACTACTAAAGGTTGGACGGGTGCGGTACTTTGTGGGCTTGAAGAGTGCACTTTGTCCTTTGTCACCTTGGTCTCTCGTTCCACTTCCCTCACTGGAGAAGAAGTAGGAATCGAGGGTCCATCATATGCCTTACCACTTCGAGTGGTGATAGCTTTCAACGCACCCTTTTGGTTGGGAATGGTATTTCCCGGGAGAGTTCCAGAAGTTGAAGCTTGATTCATTTGATTCATGAGACTAGCAAAAATGTTCTCAATTTTGCTTTGAGATTGATCAATTTTGTGATTTGTAGTCCTAAGTTCACATTTAAGCTCATTACCTTGTTTTGACATTGAAGTTTGGAAATCATTTTTCAAAGTGGTGATTTGGTTTTGCATTGCCCTCATGTTAGCCTCATTTGACTTAATGTAATTAGCAAGTTCATTGGTGGGAACAATAGGAGCTTGGTAATTAGGAACTTGATACCCTTGATTGAAATTAACCCCTTGGGTTGGGTATTGATTGATTGGGGCTTGAAATTGGTTTTGAACATTTTGCCTTCTTGGTTGATTTTGATTGAACCTATTTTGATTGTTGGGTTGACAAAATCCGGGTGGTCCACTTTGATTGCTAACATGATAGTTCGGGTCAACTTGAGGACGGTATTGGTTACCTCCTTGGTTGTAAGCCCCGGCTACGGCTTTTATCTCAAATTGACTACCATTGATGGTAGTACAATTGTAGTATGCATGAGGTCCACCACAAGTGACATAAGTTTCTTCCACCACTTTGACTTAAGCGGGAGAAGAATTTTTTGGAGTAGAAAATTTCTTTTGTTTGGAAAGAACCAAAGCTTGGGTAGGTCTCGTAAGTTTGTCTATCTTAGCATCCGTACAAGAAGAATTCACCGGAGATGAAGTAGAAGGAGAAGCACTCACTTGGAAAACAACTGGCTTGCTTCGTGTAGTGCGAACCTTAGACTTGTTCTCGATGATAGCTAAAGCATCTTTCGGAGTCTGATTCAAAAGATTACCACCGGCGGCGGCATTAAGAGAGTCTTGATCGGTTTGGATCAAACCATTGTAAAAAGTATCGAGTTGATGCAACTCGGAAAAACCATGATGAGGACATTTGCGAAGTAATTCTTTAAAACGGTCCCATGCTTCACTAAAGGATTCATCAAATTTTTGAGTGAATTTGGTGATTTCATTTTTAAGGCTTGTGGTTTTAGACGGAGGAAAGAATTCATTCACAAACTTCGATACTAAATCTTCCCATGTTTCGATCGAACGAGGGGGTTGTTTTTCAAGCCAAATTCAGGCGGCCCCCTCGAGAGAAAAAGGGAAAAGAAGTAGTTTGATAGCTTCTTGAGGAACATTTCGGTATTTGATGGTAGAGGTGATCTTGTTAAACCATCGAATGTGGGAATGAGGATCGTCCCTCTCAAATCCGAAATATTGACTTGAAGTTACTAAGGATAGCAACCCGGTCTTAAGCTCAAAGCTATCGGCAACGATTGCCGGAACAACGATAGCGTCTCCGTAACCCTCGGTGGGTGCTTGGAGAAGCTCAAACATGGTACGATCATCCGCCATTATGGAAATGGGAGGATTGGGAATAGTACGAATCTCGGGTTTGACTATTGGGGTGGAACACCTTCGATTACGTCTTCTTGAAATTTTTACGAGTTCAAGTAAAGGACTTGATGACGTAGAAGAATGAGTGCACATGCACTAATAAAAACAACTAAATTAAAACGAGACCGAATCAAAAGACAAGGAACTTAAATCCATAATCAACAAGCGTATGGTAGCTCTTTAAAAGATAAACGCACAAAGGAGCGGAAGTGAAGAATAGATCTCTATTCGGGGTGAAGTTCGTTGGATCGCCCATCCTTATACCCCTCTTATAGTTTGTTTATCAATCAAAGGTGAGCCGATTTTCGCAAGTGACACAAAGGCAAGTTTTGATCTTTTGTTTGGGAACTTATTATGATAATACTCAAAGTTGAGAGTATTATATTGAGGTTGTCTTTTATCTTTATTAACACAATAAAACGAAAATTGTTTTTGTATTTTTTATCTTATATATATATATATATATATATACAAAGAAAAAGAAAAATATTTTTGTTTTTTATATTTTTATGAAAGCGATAACTTCACGACGAAGGATCTTCAAGTCACTAATCGTTTAAACTTTAACGATATTGTCCCAACACAAACTCCCTGGCAACGGCACCAAAAATTGATCCGTTGTGAATGTACAATTCAACTTTTTAGCAAAAAGGTCAACGTGCAAAACACAATACGATATGAGATACCGGGCAAGTGATACCCGAGTCGTTTCCCGACGAGGTGTGAATCGAGGATTTCGTTTTCGGTTTGGAATTAAAGTTCTTGAAGGATGGATTTTGGAATTTTGTTTTTATATTTCTAATTCTAATTAAGATACGGAAAGCAAATATACAAAGAAAATAAAGCAAAAATCAAATTACGCTAAAAACGTAAACGGGAATTCCAAAAACGAGCCTAAAAACCAAAATCTTTAAAAATTAACCCTACAAGTGCAATTTTAATTTTCCTAAGTCCTAATTGATAAAATAAAATTTTGGAAAAAAACAATAATATTTTTTTGATTTATATTTTAATTTTTATGAATTAAAAACTATTTTGAAAAGAATAATATAAAAAAAATATCAAACAATGGTGAAAAATTATGATTTTTTTTAGAAAAGTGCTTAAAGATTATAAGATCCTAGGAAAATTAAAAAGAAGTTAACTGCTTATCTAAATAAGCAGTTATTAAGCAAAAAGGGGAAAATAAGCAAAAGAAGTAAAAAAGGGTTAAAATAATTAAAATGGAAAGCTATGACAGAGAAGTCCCAAGGGAGAGTTGGTAGTGTGGTGTGGTGATAAGGCTGAGCTGGGGTGAGGTCCAGGGTTCGAGCCTTGGCTCACCTTGGATTTCCCTAGTTCACTTTTTATTTTTTTATGAAAAATTTTATTTTGAAAGATGTTAATAAGCTAGAAATAAGAAATTTCTGTGAAGGAAATAGTTTTAGAACTGATTAAATAAGCCAGAAAAAGCTAATGAAGAATGGACTGATTTAATGAGAAATAAAGAAGCTAAAGCCAAATGAAATAAGCAAATAAGCAAATAAAAACTTAAGGCAAACTGAGATAAGCTAAAATAAACTTAAAGCAAACTAAAAAAAACAAATGAGATCAGAATAAGCAGATCATAAAAGCCAATAAGCACAGACAAACCAAATAAGCATATAAAAGAAATTAAAAAGCAGAAATAAAAGCAAACAAGCAGTATGAATAAGTAAAAAGCAGAAATTAAGCTAAAATTGCAATTAAAAGAAAAACTTACAAAAGCCCTTGCTCAAAACAGGGCAAAATATGCTCGAGGAGCTTCTCAACTAGCTCTAGCTTGTCAAAAGACAAGCTAGTGACAACAATAAGCCCTTCCCTGATTGGCTTATCATCCAAAAGCTGATTTTGACTATAATGTGGACTTTTATTGACTTTTTTGAATTTTTGCAATTTAAACAGGAATTAAACAAAACAAACTCATAGTAAGCTATGACAAACTTGTATGAGCTTGTGAGAACAGAAAGTAAGAGCTTATGGAAGGTTAAACAACTAATAACAACAATATTTAAAAGCAATTAAAATAAATTCGACGAGTATTTAAATGGAAAACTAAATTTGCATTAATAAAAGTGAGATTACAAGCTGAAAATGCATTTGAAAACTTAAAATAAACTTGAACTTAACTAACTAACTACATGCCTCAAAGGGCTTTACATCAAGCCTATTTATAGTAAAACTAAGAACTAGGGTTCCTCTTGTCTTGTGCTTTCTCTGTGAGAGAAAAAAGGCTTAAGTGTCCATCTGTACTTTTTAATCAATCACAACCCTTGATTGCATTTGGGCGCCAAAAATACCACTTGGATTGCCAGCGTGTCTTGGCAACATGTGAAGATGTTGCGCATGGGGTTTGTCTAGAGTAGGTTGGCTAGAGCAGAAAAGTAAGGTGGGAGGTGCAGGCTTTGTTTTGGAGAAAGGGAAGAGGTGAAGTGGGGGCAACAGGGGAAAAGCGGGAAAAGGTAAGGGGTGAGGGATTGACTTTTTTTGTTTGACCCGGTTTTATTAATAAGGAGGGACGGGTCGGGTTTGTGTTTGGATTGGATTGGGATTTTGATGTTTGGGCCGGGTTTATGATTTTATTAGTTTAGGAAAAATTACAAAATTAATTTTAAGATTACTTTTGCAATTAGTTTTAGGCTTAATGGTGAAATGTGATTTTGATTTTGGGTTCGTTTTTCCATGCTCATTCCAATGCCCTATCCTGGGGTTGACTTTGACTTTGTCTTGACTTGATCAAATGTACAAACATTGTCGAGTAGATCCAAAAATGCCCGTTTTTGCTCTGATTTTAATCCTTTGTACCTGAAATACATAAAAACACAATCCAAGGATATCTGCAATATAAATTGGCATATTTAGCTGTTTTTATTTATTTTTATGTATTGAATGGGCATAAAATGATGAGTAAATAGGCACTCATCAACTCCTATCACACACCCACAACATCAGAAAGCTCATCTTCACAACCATCTTCATCAACACATAGGACTGAATCCAGACAGGACTCTGATGTTCCTCAGCACAGAGTTCCTACTCCCTCAAGTGTAGCAGTTGAGGCTGACAATGTCAGAATGGAAAGGGATACTTCTATTGTCTCTGGCTTAGAAGCTGGGTAGGACAGAAGTAACATTGATAAGACCCAATCTATGGCAACACCAGCAGTAACTAGTACTTCTGGTGGAATCCTTAGCCACATGGAAACTCATGGTGGCTCAGAAACCTATCATATGATGGATTATGAGTCTATGCCCCATGATTCACCTCTCCCTGAAGGTAACACATCAGGAAGTGTTGAGGGCAGTCTGAAACTAAAGGAATTGATGGAAACTTGTACCAAATTGTCTGAGAGGGTGACCACATTGGAAGCTGAACTTAAAAGTCATAAGAAGAATTTTGGAGTTGTCTACACCAAATTGGTTCTCAAAGTGAAGAAATTGGAGACCACAGTCAAGAAACTTAAAGGCAAAAGATCAGCAAAGATGGTACTTTCAACAAGTTCTTCTAGTTCTTCCAAGGGTCCAAGTTTAGATGATGGCGAGGAGTCTTCCAAACAGGGGAGAAAGATTGCTCAGATGGATCAGGATCCTGATATTACCTTGGTTCAATAAGAGTATGACACTCAGGGTAGGCAAGTAGATCAGATGGATCAAGATACTGGTGGATTTGATAATGGTACTGGTGGATTTGAAGAAGGTACTGCCAGTGTTTGAGGTACTGATAGTCTTCAGGATCTGATTGCTACTGGTTATAATGGTACTGCTAGTACAGTTTATTCAAGGAAACCAAGAATTTCAAGAGCAGATAAGGGCAAAGCCATAATGACAGAAGAAGAACCTCCTTCTAAAAAGTTATCCAAGAGGGAACAGACTCAGTTAGCACTTGATGAAGAACTTGCCCAGAAGTTTCATGAAGAAGAATTAGCTAGAGTAGCTGATGAGGAACAAATGGCAAGATTTATGGTTGAAGAAATGTATCAGACTGAGGCAGAACAGACTGCTGCTCAGGTTCTTGCAGATCAGAAGTTAGCTGAGAAACTTCAAGAAGATGAAAGATCTAGGTATACCTTAGAAGAACAAAATTTAGCTATTAATGACTTATTGAAGGAAATCAGAAAGCAGCAAAGCAAGAAAAAGGCTTATAAGAAGAAAATTTCTTCAAAAAGTGAGCAGTTAAGGTTTATGAAGAACTTCTTAAAACATCAGGATTACTAGAAGGAAAGCTATTTCAAAGGAATGTCTAATGAAGATATTAAGAAGGCATACATTGAAGCTTACATAAGAATTTAAAAGCCTTCTGATCCAAGGTTTATAATTGAGACTGAGTCCAGTCAAGGTGTGAAAAGAGGAGCAGAATTATTGGAATCTGAAGGATCCAAGAAGCAAATAACTAAGAAAGAATCAGTTCCTAAAGAACCTGCAGAGGAAGAAGTTGAAAAAGAAAAGCAAACATTGACTGATGAATAGATACAAAGTATGATAGAAGTGGTTCCTAAATCCCTCAATATTGATCCTCTTCAAACAAAGCATCCAATTATTGATTGGGAAGTATATACAGATGGAAGGATAAATGGATGGAAGATCATCAGGGTAGGAGGAAAGACTGAAGTGCACAAATTCTTTGAAGATATGATTAAATCTTTTGACAGAGATGATTTAGATAAATTATGGAGTTTAGTTAAAGAGAGATTTAAGACTTCAGATCCTACAGATGACAAAGATAAGGAACTATGGGTTGAATTGAAAAGGTTATATGAACCAGATGGAGGTGAAGCTATTTGGAGATTTCAAGCTCCAGTTGCAGAAATCACTTGGAAGCTTTTTGATACTTGTGGTGTTCACAGAGTTTCTACCAAAGATAGACTGGAAATTTATATGTTGGTAGAAAAAGATTATCCTCTCAGAGCAACAGTTTTAATGGCTATGATATCATCAAGACTTAAGGTTGAAGAAGAGTCAGATATGGCAGATGAGTTAATCAGAAAGATATTTCAACTTGCAGAATAAAGAAAAGCCGAAAGAAAAAGATTAACCATGTAGTGTTTGGAAGAATCCTCACATTCTCATTTAATTTAGAAGAAACTTGATGATTTTGAGTAAATCACAAGTTTAGGGGAGGATTTTTGGGAATTAAATGCTCTGAAGTTAGTACTGCTGAGAGAAATACACTAACAGTACAAACTGCTAGTGTATAAATGAAGACTGTTGGGAATTAAATTTTCTGAAGATTAAGTTTCAAGAATTACAAGTATTAACAGTTCCAACTGCTGAGAAGAATTCTCTAACAGTTCCAACTGCTGATGTATATCTTAGGACTGCTCAAGTTATAACTAACCGTTCCAACTGCTGGTACAAAGAAGAGACTGATAGTTGATACTGTTAAGTTGAGACTGCTAGATGGATAAGTATTGAAAAGATATTAGTGTACTAAAGTCAACAATATACGGTAGATAATATCTTACCCCATGTGCTTAGTTAACAAGTTGTGTACACAGATACATGTTGTATCTTATGTACTGACACTCTCAAGAGATAAGTTAACAAAGTAAGTCGGCTAGACTTTATACAATATTGTAATAGATCTCTTGGACTATAAAAGAGATCTTAGACTTGTGTTTTGATAGAAGTTAGACGTGCTTAACTTAGAACTCATAATTGTTAGAACTAGAACAATACACATCAATATCACAAGTGATAAAAACATAAGATTCAAGGTTGTAACCCTAGTGATATTTCAAGATCACTCGTATTATTATCTTTAATAATATTGAATCGTTTGGTGATAATCTTTATGTGTTCATTGCTAACTAACAAACATAACAATTCCATTTCCATAACATACACAACCTTCTAAGTTTGGTTGAGTGAATTCCGCGCACTTAATCATATTAACACAACATATCATACACACAAAGTCACAAGGTTTAACCACCTTAACCGTGTGTCCAGGGTCCTAACAAGTGGTATCAGAGCTAGACTGATATAGTTGTTTTTAGAAGAAACAGAAATGGATGTACAAGATGTTCAAACCAATGTTGCTACAAAGTTACCCATGATCAAACCGAATGACTTTGAGTTATGGAGGATGAGAGTTGATCAATATTTTATGGTTCAAGATTATGCTCTTTGGGATATAATTCAGTATGGTGATTCCTTCACTCTAGGCTATTCAGATGTTCTTGTTGATGGGAAAACAGTTAGAAAAAGAAATACTGGACCAGTTTCCAATGATGAAAAGATACAGAAGAGAAATGATCAGAAAGCAAGAAATCTGTTGCTTAATGACCATAAGATACAGAAGAGAAATGATCAGAAAGCAGAATTTTGTAATTGATTCTGTGAATGATACTATATCCTTGTGAGCAGATTTTGCTTTTTTGAGCAAATATCTTCGATGCAAATGAAACTCTTATTGAGAATTGTGATTGGTTATGACAGTGAGAATCATGAACTATTCTAAGATCTAAAAGATAATTTCATAGTTACAGTTAAGGTGGAACATGAAGCTGGAATGCTGCAACTTTATGAATTCTATGTTACTCATTAAATTAGTAATGAGTCTTGAAAGGTTCTAATGTTTTATGTAAAGCTTTAGTCAGTTACAAAGTGGTATGTGTGTGAGAAGAGGGATTCAACATTATCTTAAAAGTTCTATGGTAATTCCCTACATTGATGCTTGGATGGAATTGAAAAATGAATTAATGATTTGCTTTATAGAGAGCTAATATTGGAGAAAGTTAAAAAGGGGTTTGAAAATGGATGTTTGGGGGATTAAGTAATAGAAGAGAAAGCATGATGGGTAAAGATAGAGTAACTTAAGACAGAAGATGATAATAGAACAGTATAAGCAGAGAGGAAGAAGGAAGTACTGGTGGAAGAGCCAAAGGCTATGCTGGCTATTGATGGTTATTGGATATGATTGGAGCTCTATGGCTAATGAAGAGGATGCACCACCAAATGCTGCTCTTGTTGTCGATGAGATTGCTCTAATGGCCTTTTCTGATTCAGAGGTAGATACCATTCCTACTTGTACTAATTCATGTCCTAATCTTAGCAATTATGAAGACATTAAAAAGAGATTTGATGCTTTTAGAGAAGAGTTAATTGATGCCCTTCATAATTTAGCTAATCATAAGAGGTATGTAGGAGTTTTAGAAAAACAAATCCAACATTTTAAAAAGAATGAATCTACGTTTACTGATGACTTAAATGCTTTAAAAAGAGGAATAGCATTTAGAGATGAATTACTTAATGATCAAAGTAAACGTTTATCTGAAGCCAATAATAAAACTGAAAATGTTAAGGTTACTATAGATACTTTAGCTCATGCCTCAGAAGGAATGAATAAGATTTGGGAAGCTCAGGTAATTGATAAAGCTAATTCAGGTTTAGGTTACAAATCTGTTCCTCCACCATACAGAGGTGTTCCTTCACCTCCAGGTGTTGACCTAGCACATAAAGGTTTAGCTGAGTTTCAAGAACCAATTATGGAATATGGTTCTAAGGCTAGTAAGAGTCTTAAGGTAGAAAAGATAAGTAAAAGTTTAGATAAAACTTTACTTTATCAGGACAAGGTGTCCTTTGTTAAGAAAGGAGAAACTATAGTTGTTGAGGATTGCACAACTGATAGTGAGGATGAAGAAGAACAGGTTATGTCTAAACCTGTCTTGGTTAAGAAAGTAGGAACAAGTGTTCCTAAGATAGTCAAACACAATACTGATAGGCCTAAATTAAACATTAAGCATGTTAGGCAACCAGTTAGATATTGTGAGCAATATAGAACCACCAACAAGCCCAGAGGTAACCAAAGGAATTGGAACAACCTCAAGTCTAACCAATTAGGTGATGACTTTGCTTTTTATAACAAAGCTTGTTACACATGTGGTAGTTTTGACCATCTTGCAGCTTTCTGCAACCATTGGGTATCTGGTTATGAAAACAATAGGGTGAATTTCAAAAGGCAAACTCCTCAAACTCATTTTCACTCTAAGTCAAAAAATATAAAACCCAGAGCAGTCTCGACAGCAGTCTCTACTGCTAGGCAAGCAGTTTCAACTGCTAGACCATTTAAGACTGTTAACCCAAAACAAACAGTTAAAAGTGCAAAAACAACTTTTAAACATGCACCAAAAACTGTTACAAGGCCCATTCAAACAAAAGCAGTGGTCCAAAAACAAGTTTGGAAACCAAAGAGTAAAACTGCAAATCCAGCAGTTAAGACTGCTAGGAAAGCAGTTGGTACTGTTGCTTGTAAAAACAGGGAAAATGCTGTTAAGGCCTCAGCATGTTGGATTCTTAAATCCAATGTTGCATCAACTGTCCTTAAAAGATTGAATTATATTGATGCAAGAGGCAGATCCAAGTCATTAATGGCTTGGATCCCCAAAAGAAACTAACACTCTTATTTGTGTGCAGGAACATTCAAATGATCAATAAGAAGATCAAGGATTCTCAGATAGTGGATGTTCAAGGCACATGACAGGCAACATGTCTTATCTTTCAGATTTTCAATCATTCAATGGAGGATATGTTACCTTTGGAGGGGGTATTCGTGGCAAAATTTCTGGTAAAGGTACAATCAAAACCGGAAATTTAGATCTTGAAGATGTGTACTATGTAAAAGAGCTAAATTATAATCTTTTTAGTGTCTCACAAATGTGTGACAAGAAGAATAATGTTCTTTTCTGTGAGACTGAATGTCTTGTACTTTCTTCTAATTTTAAGATGCCTGATGAAAGTCAAGTACTTCTTAGAATTCCTAGAAAAGGCAATATGTACAGTGTTGACATGAAGAACATTATTCCTAAAAAGAATTTAACTTATCTTGTTGCAAAGGCCTCATTGGATGAATCAATGTTATGGCATAGAAGGCTTGGTCATATTAATTTCAAAACCATAAATAAAATTGTTAAGAATGGTTTGGTAAGAGGTTTACCTCACAAAAGATTTGAAAATGATCAAACATGCATTGCTTGTCTAAAAGGAAAACAACACAAAGCCACTTGTAAGCCCAAGATTTTTAACTCTATCAATCAATCTTTGTTTATGCTGCATATGGACTTATTTGGACCTGTTTCAGTAATGAGCATTATGCATAAGAGATTTTGTCTAGTTATTACTGATGACTATAGTAGATTTACATGGGTTTTCTTTTTATCTACTAAGGATGAGACATCAAGCATCCTTAAGGACTTCATTACACAGATAGAAAACCAAGTAAGCAAGAAAGTAAAAGTCATTAGATGTGATAATGGGACAGAGTTTAAGAATAGAGTTATGGATGACTTCTACAAAAAAAAAGGTATTCGAAGAGAATTTAGTGTTGCTAGAACTCCACAACAGAATGGAGTAGCTGAAAGAAAGAATAGAACACTAATTGAAGCTGCTAGAACAATGTTAGCTGATTCTAAGCTACCAATAAATTTTTGGGCAGAGGCAGTCAACACTGCTTGCTATGTTCAAAATAGAGATTTAGTTGTGCAGCCTCACAATAAGATATCATATGAACTTTTTAATGGTAGAACTCCTGCAATAGGATTTCTTAGACCTTTTGGATGTCATGTGACAATACTCAATACCTTAGACCATTTAGGAAAATTCGATGGTAAAGCAGATGAAGGATTCTTTGTTGGTTATTCTCTTAATAGCAAAGCTTTTAGAGTTTACAACACAAGAAAAGAAATAGTAGAGGAAAACCTACATGTGGAGTTTTTAGAAAACAAATCCAATGTAGAAGGTCAAGGACCAAAATGGCTATTTGATCTAGAGTATCTAACCAATTCAATGAATTATGTGCCTTTTGTTGCAGAAACTAATGATTTTGCAGGTTCTAATACAACAAATGAGGCAGAGTTAGAGAAAGATCAAAATGATGTGATAATGCCAATAGGGTCAAGTACAATTGTGGAATCAACTTCAACAACTGATGAATCTTCTTCTAGCAAGGCTAAAGAAGGTGTTGAAGATGAAAGCAAGAAAGATGGAACTGAGAAACAAGACAGTCAAGTTAGCAGTTCAAAAGCAGTTTGTACTGCTGAGACAGAGCATTCAACTGATGGCTCTTCAGAAACGAAAGAAGCAGAATTCTCAGATAATGAGGTGGATTTTAACAATCTTCCATCAAATTATCAAGTTCCTTCCACTCCACAAACAAGAATTCACAAAGTCCACTCCCTGGAACATGTGATTGGAGATATACAATCTGGTGTGAAGACAAGACATCAATTGATGACTTCAGACCAACAAGGGCTTCTTGATGCCCTTTATGCTTCAAAACAGCATGAGCTTTCAAACTCTTGCTTGTTTGTATGTTTTCTCTCACAAGCTGAACCAAAGACAATTCTGACAGCCCTAGATGATTCAAGCTGGTTAGAGGCTATGCAAGAAGAGCTTCTTCAGTTCAAGATTCAAAAGGTTTGGGTGCTAGTTGATTTACCTACAGGTGTGAAGGTAATTGGCACTAGATGGGTTTTTAAGAACAAAAGGGATGAAATGGGAATAGTGATTAAGAATAAAGCTAGATTAGTAGCTCAAGGGTACACACAAGAAGAAGGAATAGACTATGATGAGGTTTATGCTCCAGTAGCAAGGATTGAGGCAATTAGGCTTTTCTTAGCTTATGCTTCATTTTTAGGCTTCACAGTCTACCAAATGGATGTCAAGAGTGCATTTTTATATGGTAAAATTGAAGAAGAGGTTTATGTTTCACAACCTCCTGGCTTCATTGACCCATTACATCCAAACAAAGTGTACAGAGTAGTGAAAGCTCTATATGGCCTTCATCAGGCACCAAGAGCTTGGTATGCAACACTAGCTTCATACTTATTAGAAAATGGATTTCAAAGAGGAAAGATTGATTAGACACTTTTCATCAAACAACACAAGAAGGATCTTCTGTTAGTGCAGGTGTATGTGGATGACATTATATTTGGATCTACTAGGAAAGATATGTGTTTAGAATTTGAGAAGCTTATGAAAGATAAGTTTCAGATGAGTTCTATGGGAGAACTTACATTCTTTTTGGGTTTGCATGTTAAGCAATCATCTGAAGGAATATTTATTAATCAAGACAAATATGTTGCAGAGATACTTAGAAAATTTCAATTTGCTGATTCAAAAATAGCAAGCACACCAATGGACTCTGAGAAGCACCTTCTGAAAGATGAAGATGGAGAGAGTGTAGATGTACACACTTACAGATCTATGATAGGCTCTTTGATGTACCTTACATCATCTAGACCTGATATCATGTTCCCTGTTTGTGTTTGTGCAAGATTTCAAGTTACTCCAAAGGTTTCTCATTTAATTGAAGTCAAGAGAATTTTTAGATATCTCAAAGGTCAACCAAGGTTGGGTATATGGTATTCAAGGGAATCTCCTTTTGACTTGGTATCATATTCGGATAGTGATTATGCTGGTGCTAGCTTGGACAGAAAGTCAACAACTGGAGGATGTCAATTCCTTAGGTGTAGACTTGTCTCATGGCAGTGTAAGAAGCAAACAAGTGTGGCAAATTCAACAACTGAAGCTGAATATATAGCTGCTGCAAGTTGCTCTAGTCAAGTTCTATGGCCTCAAAACCTACTTCTTGATTATGGGTACAATTTCTTAAACACTGTTATTCATATTGATAATAGTAGTACAATTTGTATTATTAAAAATCCAGTACAACATTCGAAAACAAAACACATTGAAATTAGACATCATTTTATTAGAGATTGCAATGAGAAAAGGTTAATTCAAGTTCTTAAAATTGCTTCAGAATTTAACTTTGCAGATCTGCTAACCAAAGCTTTTGATGTTGGAAGGTTTCAGTACTTGGTAGCAAGTATTGGAATGCTAAATCCATAAAATTTTTAAATCTTTGTGGTTTTTATATATGTTAAAGTTGTACTGATATCTTTGCAAATTGAGACTGTTAATAGAACAGTTTGTACTGCTAGTTCATATTTTGTTTAAACAGTTCATACTGTTGGTCATATATTGATACTGCTATAAGACAAATGCTATGCATTTTGTTTCTTGGTTTTGGACTAACAATTTCAGGTATGAACTTTAAGCAATAAGGAAATTTCAAGTGAAATGGAAGCAAAAGAAAAGTGATTCCAGTTGCTTTCATAACAGGTTTATGATGGACTGAGTTTGGGAATGTAAAACTCCTTAAAACTTCTTTCTTGAAACCTGGTTATCATATTTCACATTGAATTGATGACTTAGTTGATCAGATAGTAACTGATGCAACTCACTTTCTATCATTTTATACTTTTAAGTATAATGTGCAAGTCTGAGGACATCTGATAGAAAGAACAGCTAGTAAAAGTGAATCTAACACTTGTGTTAGAGGTAACAATTACTATGAGCTGGAAACCCTGTCAGGAAAGCTCTTTGAATGAGTTTATCTGTACACAGGCAGTTATTTATAACTGAAAAACATTGGTTCTCACACAACCAGAGGTTGCTTTAAACCGAAATTTTGATTAAGTGTCTGTTATACACTTAATCCCTTCAAAATGGTTGAAAGCAGTATGATTTTTCAATTCTAAAATCATGAACATACTGCTAAGTCAAATAATTTCTTAAAAGGATTTTCAAGAGATTCACAAAAACCATCCATTGATGGATTATGAGTCAAATGTCCACTGATTCACCTCTCATAGGAGTTAACACACCTAGAAGTGATGAGGACAGTAACTTAAACTCTTAAGGAATTGATGGCTTCATGTACAACATTGTCTGACAACAAGTTCTATATGATGGATCAGATGATAAAAGGAAAGATATATTTTGGTACATAGTGAGATCTTCCAAACAAGGGGAGGAAACAAAAGTTATTTGTATCTCAGGGGAGGTAACAATCTCAGGGGAGGAAATAATAGCCCAGAAAAGGAAGATAATCCAATAAAAGGAAGGAGAAGACAAGAGCATACAAGATGATGACATGGAGGTTGAAAATGACAAGAACATTCCAAAGGAGAAAGTTCTATCTAGGTCAAACGGAGAAAAGTTTCAATTTCACTTGCAAAGACATGCTGATAGATGATTTCACTTGTTGAAACAAGCATCCAAGATACACAGCATCATTGCCTCTTATAATTCCTCCATCCAAGGAAATTGCACCATCTTTTAGTCCAAGATTGGAGCAATGTGTTGATATTGTTAAAGTCAAAGATCAGAAAGCAGATGAGCTTCTAAGAAAGATATTCAATCTCTCAGAACAGAAGAAAGTTCAGATCAAGGATCTGACTATGAAGTGTTTGAAAGATCTTCACAATCCATAATTTAATTCAGAAACATGTTGAAATGGATTCACATGTTTAGGGGAGGATTGTTGGGAATTAAATGTTCTGAAGATTAAGTTTCAAGAATTACAAGTATTAACAGTTCCAACTGCTGAGAAGAATTCTCTAACAGTTCCAACTGCTGATGTATATCTTAGGACTGCTCAAGTTATAACTAACCGTTCCAACTGCTGGTACAAAGAAGAGACTGATAGTTGATACTGTTAAGTTGAGACTGCTAGATGGATAAGTATTGAAAAGATATTAGTGTACTAAAGTCAACAATATACGGTAGATAATATCTTACCCCATGTGCTTAGTTAACAAGTTGTGTACACAGATACATGTTGTATCTTATGTACTGACACTCTCAAGAGATAAGTTAACAAAGTAAGTCGGCTAGACTTTATACAATATTGTAATAGATCTCTTGGACTATAAAAGAGATCTTAGACTTGTGTTTTGATAGATGTTAGACGTGCTTAACTTAGAACTCATAACTGTTAGAACTAGAACAAACACATCAATATCACAAGTGATAAAAACATAAGATTCAAGGTTGTAACCCTAATGATATTTTAAGATCACTCGTATTATTATCTTTAATAATATTGAATCGTTTGGTGATAATGTTTATATGTTCATTGCTAACTAACAAACATAACAATTCCATTTCCATAACATACACAACCTTCTAAGTTTGGTTGAGTGAATTCCACGCACTTAATCATATTAACACAACATATCATACACACAAAGTCACAAGGTTTAACCACCTTAACCGTGTGTCCAGGATCCTAACAAAGACTGCTGAGATATAACTAACAGTACTAACTGCTAGTACAACTGAAGGTACTGCTTGCATGGATAACAACTTTTGGAGATATTGTAGGAGATAAGTATGGAATATATATTTTGTATATCCTATTTAGTTAGCATTATACGGTGAATACTTATATTGTAAAGGACTCCTTAAGTCTATAAAAGGAGATCCTAGGTTATATGATTAGATATCAGTCATAGAGTTTTGTTAAGATTCAAGGTCTTTGTAACCCTAGTGATAGCTAAGATCACTCGTATTATTCAAGAAATAATATTGAATCGTTTGGAGTTAATCTCATTGTGTTCATTGTCATTCGAGCCTTACTGTTCCATTAAACAAACCATAATCCTTCTAAGTGTGGTTAAGTAGATTCTGCATACTTAACTGCATTCACTCATAGTATCTCATACACGTTATAAAGGAGTAACATCCTAAGTGTATTATAATCCTCTCATACAAACACTAGCTGCTTCTCAAGATGGAGTCATCAAAGCTCAAGGTGGGGAAATAAAGGCTTTAAAGAGAAGGGTTAGGTATTTAGAAGAAGTCAAAGGATCAAGAATTTCCAAACACAAGGTTCCATCTTCTGAAGCTTCAAAGGATGCTGCCAAACGGGGGGAGGGGGGGATGAAGGCAAAGTTTCAGGGGAGGCTAATGTTGAGATCGTTTAAGCCCATCTAGGATATGTTTTACAAACATTATTGAATGCACAGCGGAATCAAACAAGAACAATAATGATAAACAAGGTTTTTATTTAACGAACGCGTTCATCTTTATTGAATAATGTTAAGATCGTTTCAGGGGAGGCTAATGTTGAGATCGTTTAAGCCCATCTATGATATGTTAAACAAGAACAATAATGTTAAACAAGGTTTTTATTATTTAAGTCTGGTCACCAGACTTAACCATTACCAAGCAGTACAAACAATCAGACCATAATTAATCATCAGAATTATCGACCAGACCAAAATTAACCATCACTGAGAGCAGACTTAACATATTACCAAGACTGACCGGTCCCACAACTGACTTCAAACAGTTCAATGACAAACTTCATACACATACTGATATCGACCACCAACCAGTGTTAATTATCACCAATAGTCTGCTCTAACCTGCTACTGACAAACTTTGACCATACACCAAATCGAATTCATGTACCACACAGCGACAAACATTCAGCCCCACATATTAAAATAATTCACCACAGTAGATAACAAACTATCTCAGCCCCACAACCACTTGCGTATAATATACCAATCAGATCCAATCCCAATATCAAATCAGTAGAATGAATAATTAAAGAAAATAACCAAGATTGCAATTTTTTCTTAATTATAATATAATATATCAACTACCGACCAATTGAATCACCATGCGCCAGACGACAAAACCTCGACCCCACTTTGTATCAATTATACGGATTATAATAAGTACGAGGTTAAATATTGAATGTACCTTTGTCGCTTTTGTCACCAAGTATATAATAACATAATCACAGTAGCAGCATAAATAACAAAACCTTTTCCAAATCTGCTTCTGTTCGGTAACACATGCTCCAAAACTGCTCCATCTCCAACAATAACAACCTTGTAGATCCTAGATATCGAGAGCAACCCGCTCTGATACCAATTGTTGAGATCATTTAAGCCCATCTAGGATATGTTTTACAAACATTATTGAACGCACAGCGGAATCAAACAAGAACAATAATGTTAAACAAGGTTTTTATTTAACGAACGCATTCATCTTTATTGAATAATACACACACACATTTCTGATCGACTCTCATTGAAGAGTTCCACATTTTTGGATGTCTATCACAGCCGGCTAAACCCTTTATAAATAGGGTTTTACAAGAAAACCTAACTTCCCCTAGAAGCTAACTATATATTACATTAAGTCCCTGTTGTTTCATATTTATGCAAATGTAGTTTTGTAATCATCAAATTATAATTCCCAACAGCTAAAGTGGGTGAATATGTTGGTGCAGAGAGTGAACCTATGGATTTTGTAGTTGCTGATAACCAAGGGAATCAAGTGGTGATTGACAGCTATATGGCAAAGGTTACAACTGCTGATAGTACTGCAGATCAGGGTGTTAGTGCTGCTAGTGGTCAAGAAGTTATTGCTGCTAGTGAGCTAGTTACAGATGCTAGTATAAAAGGTAATGCTGCTACACTAGCAGATAAAACTGCTGCTAGTGTACTTGCTGAGTTGAAGACATCAAAACCAGTAACCAAAGGTGTTATGATTTAAGAGCCATCATCAAATCCAAAAGCTAAACAATCAACTCCACAAGTAAAAGGCAAAGGCAAAGGCAAAGGGATTCTTGTTGAAGAGCCTGTGGAGAAACCATTATCCAAAGAGAAGCAATTACAACTTGATGCTGAAATTGCTGATAAGTTAGCACAAGAGTTTGAGGCTGAGAACAAGAAAATTTTGGAACAAAGAAGAATACAAGAAGAAAAAGATGCTAAAAATGCAGAGTTAATAGCTGCATGGGATGAAGAAAGGGCTCAGGTTGATGCTGATTGTGAACTTGCTAGGAAACTACATCAAGAAGAGCTAGATCAGTACACAATAGATGAAAGAGCCAGGATGCTGAAAGAACTCATTGATGCAAGAAAGAAGTTCTATGCAGCACAAAGATATGCAGCTAAGAAGAATAAGCCACCCACTCCAGCACAAAGAAGAGCTTTCATGTGTGCTTATTTGAAGAATATGGATAATTGGAAACTAAAGGATTTGAAATTATTGAATGATAAAAGAATTGAAGAATTATATGCAATTGCCAAGAGAAAGACTGCAAGCTTCTTGAATGATGAAGTGGAGAAAGGCAGTGATGAAAAGAAAGAAGAGAAAACAAGTTCAAAGAGAGCAGGTGATAAGTTGGAATTAAAATGTAGTAAAAAGAAGAAAACTGAGCACAAAGCAGAGAAAGAGCAGAGAAGAGTACAAGAAAAAACTTAGCAAGCTGTTACTAAAGAACAAATGAAAGCTCACACTGAACTTGCAGTTGTCTCTGTAGGAAAACCTGAAGAAGAAGCCATGGATGCAGAACCTTTAAGTGTTAAACAACCCATTATTGATTATAAGTCTGGATCTGATGGGAAAATAGTTTATTATGATATTAAGAGGCATGATGGTTCTTCTAGAAGGTTTGTAAGCTTTCTTCAAATGGTTTATAATTTTGATAGAGAAGATATGATAGCTCTATGGAAATTACTCAAAGAAAGATTTGGTAATAAGACACCAGAACAAGCTTATGATAGAGTAGTCTGGAATTACATGAAGGTAATGTTTGAACCAAATCATGAGGATGAATATTGAAGAAGACTAAGGCACAATACTATTATAGAATGAAAACTTTTTCAAGGATGTGGAGTACATGCTTTAACTGTGAATGAGTTGGTGATCTACATGCTTGTAGAAAAGGATTACCCTTTAAAAATTTTCAAAGACATTCTACATCAGATGTTGTTTGGGAAGAAAAGACTCCAGCTTTAGTTTACTTATGATGAGATGGCTTATAAATTGCTCAAGAAGATGAAAAAGGATCTAGGACCCAAGAATATGTCACAGAATTAATTGTTTGGGATCATCCACTCAGTGTTTGTTAGAGCTTAAAGAGAAACTTGATGATTTTGGGAGAAAATATCAAGTTTAGGGGAGGATTGTTGGGTTTTAGAGCTGCTGCTGTTTGTTTAGTTAAGACTGCTGATGGAATTTGCTCAAAGACATTGTTGCTGCTAGTACAAATTGTTACTACTACTAGTTCAACATTACAACTGCTGAAGAGTTTATACTGCTAGAGTTAGAGTTAAGACTGCTAGAATGTATAGTTAGTACTGCTTATGAGATAAACATGTATAGTTGAAAAACACAATGTTGAATACCTGGTTTGTTGTTGGCCCTCATTTTTTCAATTGTTGTTTTTTGTTACAGTTTTTTAGTATATGCAGTTTTCATGTATGTGGTTATGCCTTTATATAGTGCAGGCATTTGGTTGAAAAAAACAGTGTTTAGTATGAAAGATTCTCAATTGCAGACATTTGTTTGAAAAAACCAGTATTACCTATGAAAGATTCTCAATTGCAGGCAATTTGTTGAAAAAAACAGTGGTTGAAAAAGTAGTCAATGTGCAGTCATGCATGTGACTATTACCCACTTGTTTTACTACTGCATTAAACTAGATAGACTATAAAATCCCAGCATTGTAATGGGGAAAATGAAGAGTCATGACTAATAGTCTGAACTCAATTCAATGAATATCAAATTAGACTTAAATTAGATAGACTATAAAATCCCATATCTAACCCCTCAAAATTACACAAGTTATCATAAATGTGTGACCATATGTATCAAATTATGACTACACTTAAATAATGTGTGACAAAATATGACTTTATGATTTAGAAACCTAAATAAATACTTCATGTGACCATATATAACATCTTGAATTTAGTCACACAAACACACAATGTGACTAATATCAAGGTTAATGAAAACTGAGTTCACATTTTGCTATAAATAATAGTCAAATGAATATTTCACAATGTGACTATTTTGAATGTATTGGTCACATATAATACCCTTATAATATGGTCATAAACATAATTTAGATACACATTTGTAATATGGTGTGACTATTGTAAAGCCTATAGTCACATGATCGTGCTACAATTAAATGTGACTATACACATTAGGATTTGGCAAGCAAACACACTCTGAACTTTAGACACACATATTAACTTATGTGACCATATGTATCGAATTTTGGTTACACTTAATCATGTATGCCTATGGTTTAGTGTGACCATATATGACATTTGGTCACACTGTTCAAGTGTGTGACACATATTTGTCACTTTTAAATGCATATCGTGACTAATATTTCAAACTTACTTTTCAGCTGTCACACATTTCAAATTCATATGTGGCTAAATATTCAAAAAAAATAGCAGTCATTTTTAAATAATGTGTGACAAACTTGACTATATGATTTAGCCAAATACACAATTACTTCATGTGACCATATATAGATTTTGGTCACACTGTTCAATTGTGTGACATATATTTGTCACATATGTATATATATATATAGTGTGACTAATGTTTCAAACTTATTTGTATCTGTTACACGTCCCAAATTATAAGTGACTAAATAATCAAAAAAAAAATTACCAGATACCTCTAGTCACAAAATATACAAATGTGTGACAATGAAATTCCGAAATGGTCACACAAGTCGGATCAGGTATGGCTGTTTATTTTATTCTGGTACATTTTGACACATAAATATGTTACTGTGTGGCCGTTCAAAATACCACATGTGTGACAAAATCCCATATTTGTACTAGTGTTTACATAGTTGGAGTGGATGAAGCAAAAAGTTTACCCGTGAAAGTGATATACAAATATCATAGGTGTGGAAAATATAGAGGAAAATTTGTGAGGTATTACAGTCTTCCCTCATAAAAGAAAAATCTCATCCCGAGATTTTAGTTAGACGTAGGGGTTGGGTTTAGAGAATAGGTGTAGGAGTAGGGTTAGAGAATAGATGAGGGTATTTCACACGAATTTGATCTTCGCGTTCCCAGGTATACCCTGGTCCTCTCTTAGAGTTCCAGCGTACCTTGACGATTGGGATATGACTTTGTTTCAGACGTTTGACCTCACGGTTCATGATGTCGACGGGTTCTTCTACGAAATTGAGCTTATCATCAAGATGAAGCTCTTTCATAGGAATGATGAGAGATTCGTTGGATAGGCATTTCTTAAGATTAGAGACGTGGAAAGTATTGTGCACATTATTGAGCTCTTCCGGAAGCTCAATTATGTACGCCACTAGACCAATCCATTCAAGGATTTTAAATGGTCCAATGTATCGAGGATTAAGCTTTCCTTGCTTCCCGAAATGAAAAACACCTTTCCTAGGTGATACTTTCAACATGACGCGATTTCCTATTTGGAATTCTAAGGGTTTTTGTCTTATATCGGCATAACTTCTCTGTCGATCTCTTGCAGCTTGCAAGCGTTGACGAATTTGAATGATTTTTTTGGTGGTTTCATAGATTATCTCTGGTCCCGTAAGTTGAACATCTCCAACTTCGGCCCAGCAGATAGGGGATTTGCCCTTTCGTCCATAAAGTGCTTCGAAAGGAGCCGCCTTAATACTAGCGTGATACCTATTATCGTAAGAGAATTCAACCAACGGTAAGTGTCTCTCCCATCCTTTTCCAAAATCTATCACATAAGCTCGAAGCATATCTTTGAGTGTATGGATAGTTCTTTCACTTTGACCGTCGGTCTGAGGATGATATGCCGTACTCATGTCTATCTGAGTATCTAGGGCATTTTGCAGCTAATGCTAGAATTTAGACGTGAAATGAGAGTCACGATCAGATATGATAGATAATGGCAGTCCATGTCGGTAAACTATTTCCTTTAGGTACAACCTTGTAAGGGTTTCCATACTATCAGTTTCTCGGATAGGGATGAAATGAGCAGATTTTGTAAGACGATCAACGATGACTAAAATGGTGTCATGTCCGTTCGATGTCTTAGGGAGATTTGTGACGAAGTCCATAATGATTCTTTCCAACTTCCAAATGGGAATGGCTGGTTGTATTAGTAAGCCGGATGGCTTCTGACATTCAGCCTTCACTCTGGAGCACGTTAAACACTTGCCCACATACTCGGCAATAATTGCCTTCATGTTAGGCCACCAATAGTGTTTCTTCAGATCCTGATACATCTTATCAGAACCCGGATGAATGGAGTACTTGGATTTATGGTTTTTGTACATAATCAAGTTTCTTAAGTTACCAAGATGTGGTAACCAACTCCGATTGTTGATACAACGAATTCCATCAGGTACCTCAAAAGATTTGTCCATTCCACGTAGGTTTTTGAATTTGAGGTTTTCTCCTTTGAGCGCTTTGGTTTGGGCTCGGAGGATTTGGGAAGGTAGCTTTGGATGAATTCTCATTACTAATGACCTGAATCGAAGTGGTTTGATTCGTTCCTTTCGGCTCAAGGCATCTGCTACTACATTAGCCTTGCCAGGGTGATAATGAATCTCACAATCATAGTCAGCGAGCAATTCAATCCAACGTCATTGTCTCATGTTCAACTCTTTTTGATTAAGAATATGCTGTAGGCTTCTATGATCGGTGAAAACCGTACATTTTTTCCATACAAATAGTGTCTCCATAATCTAAGAGCGAACAAGACTGATCCTAAATCTAGATCGTGTGTGGTGTAGTTTTTCTCATGAGTCTTGAGTTGTCGTGATGCATAGGCGATAACCTTTTCTCTTTGCATCAACACAACTCCTAGACCTTGGTGAGAAGCATCACAGTAAATGACGAAATCGTCGTTACCTTCTGGTAATGCTAGAATTGGAGCTTCACACAACTTCTTTTTCAAGAGTTTGAAAGCTGTCTCCTGGTTATTTCCCCAGATAAACTCCCTGTTTTTCTAGGTTAGTTCAGTCAAAGGCTTTACAATCCTTGAAAAACCTTCGATAATAACCAGAGTCCTAAGAATTGGCGTATTTCTGTGGGTGTAGTAGGCAATTCCCAATTCTTAACGGCTTCAATTTTAGTGGGATCCACATGAATTCCTAGATGATCTATCAGGTGTTCGAGAAATTGCACGACATTAATCCAAAAATCACACTTAGAGAACTTTGCATAAAGATTCTCTTTCTTGAGTAATTCAAGGATTATCCTCAGATGATTGGCGTGCTCTTCCTCATTACGAGAATAGATAAGGATATCATCAATGAACACGATTACGAATTTATCCAAATATGGTTTACTGATGAACTCAAATAAGTACATTTTATTACCATCATTTATCCTATTTATTTGACTTGTTTTATTATATTATCTGTGAGAATTGATACGTTAATGTTTACTTTGGTAATTCTCAGGTAAAAACAAGTATTATGTGAAACTTGGCGATTTTGGACTAATTATGGAGCAAAACAAGCAAGATATTAAGAGTCTACTCAAATGAACAAGATCAAGATCATTCTGCTCCAGATACGCCGCATCCTACTTCTAACATACGGCGCATCACTATCAAGATTTCACAAGTTACAATCCAACACGGCAAAGGACATGCGCCGCATAGATAAATGGAGTTACGCCACATCTTAAGGCGGTATACGAATATTCCTGAATATATTAATCTTGGACCCCACGTGAAGTTATGTCAATGCGCCGCATCTACTTATTCAATGCGCCACATCTAACCCTCAGACAGAAACTATAAATACCCCAAAGTCAGACGAATTTTGTGTGCAATATACCTAGTACGAGACTTAGCAAAAGACAGAAGAAACCCTAGGACGAAGTCAGACGCATTAGCAACACAAGACACACCCTAAACGAAGATACAAGAGCTGTAAGAAGGTCCTGCATGTATTCAATTCATTAAGTAGTTTTGTTTTATTGTATTAGTACACTTTAATTCATCAGGATTGATGGGCCGATTCCATGTGACTACGGAAAACCATGGGCACCCCTTAAAATTGCTTTCCCATTAATTAAAGTTTATATGTTGATGTCTTTGGTGACTTTTATTAGTGCATTGATAACCTCTGTGCCTAGCTGAGCATTGCTTGGGTCGCCATGCCCCTTCCTCGCCTATTTGTTTCAGCGTGTCTTTAATAAATAGGATAGACATAAGTAATCATTAAGGGTTTACTCGCCGATAAGATTAGAGCCAACGAGAAAGGTTTAACTCTCGATGCGTCGCATCTAACTATACACTTCATATAAAACTAGAAATAAAACAAGTGACAAGCTACTTAATTATCAGGACAGTTCTTCTTATTGTCTCAAGTATTTATCTGTGTACGTGTGTGCTAATCGCTGATTCGTGCTCATTAGTTTAATTTTCTATTTAATTATAACCAAACCGTGCCAGTCTCTCAGGCTGAACCCCCTTGCGTTAGATTAGGTTGTATAGCTAACTTAAGATGTTAAAATACTGATTAGAATAACTAGATAATACGTTCCACTCTTAGTGATCGACACTCTACTTACCATTATATTCATACTGACCGGGTACACTGCTCGTTAAAGTGTGTGTTATTGATAAGTCGGCTAAATATAAATTTAAAACTTGAATACTGCTAAAACCACAACGACATCACGTGCGCACCAAGTCTTTGGAGCCGTTGCCGTGGATATAAAAGAATTAGAGCAATACACACGCACATCAAGTTTTTGGCGCCGTTGCCAGGGAGTGAATTGTTATTATCTGTTAATTTGATTAGTATTTTTATTAGGTTTTTCGTTTTAATTTTTTGATTCTAACCGCTAACCCCATTGTATATTAGTTAAATTGCATTCATTGTATTATTTGCATATTTTCTGTTTTTGTGTGTTTTTATTTTCTTTAATTTTTGTTTCTTTTTGTTTGATTTTATTTTTGTTTTTATTTTTTTTCTTTTTTTCTGTATTTTGCTATCGTTGTACTGAGCTGATTCAAACGATACGGCGCATCTGTTTTCACAGATACGGCGTATTGCGTTTAATTTTTATAAAATACAACGCGTTTAATAAATTCGATACGACGCATCTTTCCCCAAGATACGGCGTATTCTGTTTTTAATAAGAAATTTTTCTAAACGATAACGCCATACGACGCATCTGTTTTTACAGATACGGCGTATTTTCTATTTAAATTAAAAACAGTTTTTTCGAATTATTAAACAGATACGACGCATCGATTTTTATCGATACGGCGCATCTTCTAAATAAAAAATCGGTTATATTTGCTAAAATTAGATACGTTGATTTTTGATAAATTAAAACTGATACGGCGCATTCTAATTCTAAGCGGCGTATCTATTTTCTGAATAAAAGTCTGATTAAATTTTAACGATAATAAGATACGGCGTATCCAACTTTTTGGATACGGCGCATCGTCTACTGATATCAGCAACTTTTATTTTACTTTGATTGTTTCACTCTTCTTTTGCACGAGTAAGTTTTATTTCAGGAAGATGGACGATCCGGATATTACAATGGAAGAATATATCAGACTTGAAGAGGAAAGAGCCTTGAGCAATAATGGGATCTACGATTGGGAAAGAGCAAGATATGGTGCACAAGTCATCGAAGATAAAGAACCCACGATGGAAGAATACTTGTTATTGAAGCAGGAAAAGTCAGGGAGAGAAAGAAACAAATTGCCATTTCGACACACTTGGACTTTATCAAATGATGATGATGAAGAAGAGTCATATGATTTTGATGCAATTAGGATTCCGGCAATAGTTATTGATGATGTTATTTCTCCGGAAATTGCACAAGTTGAAGAAGAGTCACAAGTGTTTGATTTGAATGAAAATCCGGCAATTGTTTTCAAAGAAGCTTCTTCATCCGAAACTGCTTATGATGAAAATGAAGATGAATGTGGGACAATGGTGTATAGTGCTATTACTTGTGATTTTCCACCCGAGGTGGAAGATATATTCTCATCATATCAAAAACACCATGATAATATTCCCTCGGATGAAGATAATGAGTATTCTGATATTGAAAAGTTTGATGCTATTGCGTACGATAGCATACCGCAATTACCACAACAAACGGAAGTATTTAGGTGTGGAACGGATAAGCCAGATTTTGACCCAACGAGGGATTTTGAAGAAATCTGGGATTACTTATTTAAGAATGAAATTCGGGACGATGCTGAAATTGCAAGACCACTAGTTGAAGATGGAGATTCACAAGATGAATTGGAGTCACTTACAACACAAAGTGGTACAAATTTATTTAATATTATTAATCCCGTTACTAATAATCTTGCTAGTTTTCCTAAACAGGTTGTAAAACAAAAGAATGATGAGGTCAAATTTATTACACTACCTATTGAAGCACATGAAGCACCTGTGATCAACCCGTTTTTGGTGGAGCTCGAGGAAGAATTTGGTGATGAGCTCTTAAACATTGCTGTGATTGATGAAGATGATGATTTCGACCCTATGAAGGATATAGAGGAACTCGAACTTTTACTTGCTAAAGACCCTTTCTCATCTTCTGCGGAAGTCAAGGGACGCCTTACTACCAAAGAAACTAACCAAGAAGAAAGGAGACTCATTTTTCCTCAACATACTACTCTTACAGATAAAGTGGTCGAGTCATCCAATTTATCAACCAAACCGGGTAAGAATAGGAAAGATGTACATATATTGCCAAGGTATGATCTTTATGTATTTCTTCCATCTTTAATAGCAAATTTACACTCTTTTCGTGTTTATTGCTACTATCACCCGCACTTGATCCCAAGTGGAGGGAACAACACCCAATTACACAGTAAATAAGGGTGGAGTCAGGCTCGTGACTCGAACAAAAACAAGCGCTTCGTGGGAGGCAACCCATGCTTATCTTGTATTTTATTTTACTTTTCTGTTCTGTGTCGAGTCAGTCAGGCCCGCAGAAGATTCGGCGCATCTCAATCCTAAGATGCGACGCATCTCCTGCACTGGTCATATCTTATTTACTTTTCTGCATTTTTATTTTTAACTTTAAAACTTTCTGTCAGTTT
This sequence comes from Artemisia tridentata subsp. tridentata, assembly GCA_021014915.2. Taxonomy (NCBI): domain Eukaryota; kingdom Viridiplantae; phylum Streptophyta; class Magnoliopsida; order Asterales; family Asteraceae; genus Artemisia; species Artemisia tridentata. Next base: position 41,250,872 of record CP139506.1, on the reverse strand, counting down.
ATTTTAATGCGGCGCATCCCTGGTTAAGGATGCGACGCATCTTTTATTCTGATTCGTACTTATTCCAGGCTCGATACGGCGTATCTTCTTCCATAAGATACGGCGTATCGACTGACCTGATGATTTTCATTTTAATTTTTAAGTTTTATTTTTACTAACTACTAATGTATTATGCAAGTTTGAACTTTCTTAACTCAGGTGTGTTTAAGTCTTGATGGTATTATAGATTCCTGCATTTCCTGTGGATACATCAAATATGAAGCTTAAACGTTCTCATCCACAAGAAAGATGATTTTTGCTCTTATACAAAAAATGGAGGATCATACCGAGCAAATCTCAGGGGAGTTTTTCTGTTCTAATTCTTTTATTTTCCAGTTTTTAATCTTTGATACAAACAATGAGGACGTTGTTCAACTTAAGTGGGGGATTGGAGAATTAGAACACTTACTTGTCCTAAACTTTTTCAAAATATGCTTAAAATGCCCTTAATATATCAAAATTTAAAATTTTTAGCATGTTTTTGTTTAAAGTCTAAATTACATAGCTGCACACATAACATTATTTCCAAAAATTGTGAACTTTTTAAAATTCGCAAATCTATGAGTGTGCCGGTGACTTGTAAACTTTAGAACTTGGCTTATATACTATTCGAGACTACCATAATAAGTATTATTTATATAATTGGAATGACTTGTCTAAATTGGTAAATTTCTAGGATTACACCCAAATAGCCTTTATATGTTATGTGATATTAGCTAACTACACTGGTTAGTTAACCCCCGTATAAACCTTTTGTTACTCTCACTTTTAGAGTAAGATACCCCTAGAAAAACACTCAGAGCCATTCCTTTCGTTTCTTACACCTTTGTTATAATGTTTCGTTACACCCTTACACCTTAGCCTACCCTGTATATTAAAATCCGTGGTTGGTTAATTGCTTTAGGCAAAGTGTGTTTCCTTACATTACCTGTGTTAGCGTGCGTAATTCATTATCTTTGGTTGAGTTAGGAAATTGCACAATGCAATTGGTATGAAAGTAAATATTGTATATCTTTGAGTTTATTTTTCGTGTGTTTACTACTTTCGCTATTACAGTTATTTCTGAAAGTATGAAGAGTATGGAAAAATTATCCGGAAAAATGGTGATAGTAAAGTTGTGAAATTTTACACATATATGTTGATGTCAAAAAAAAAAAAAAAAAAAAAAAAAAAAAAAAAAAAAAATCGAAAAAATAGAAAAGAAAAAGAAAAAGGAAAAGTTGGAAGTTTGTTTTAACCAACTTATGTAAAGTTTTGTATTAAGTGGTCGATATCACCACTAGTTGTTGTATATTATATTTATGGATTGAATGGGAGTTGGCCGTTATGGGAACGCCGACTAAGGTTTATTCTTTGATTGAGATCTTGTTGAGTATAATTCGTGTCTACCTAAAGCGTGTGTTTCAAATGTTAAAGCGTGAGTTATTCAATGATATGAGTCTTATTCATGGGATGGTTGGGAAAGTAATTTACCACACTTAGGATTTTAATTTATCTGTTTTGTTTATTTTTCATTTTACACCAATTTGTATCCTAAATATTATCCATACCCTATATTATTCTTTATCTAAACCTTTGATTTATTGAGATTAGGGATTTGAGCAATCTTAAGTATCGTAGTCGTGGATTCGGCTATGTATTTATGATTTTGTCGCCCTTTTTGATATAATATTATTGGTGAAGATTACTTGGTCCTATCTTTAGCCTATTCGAGTTAAGGATTTGAGCAATTGCAAGTATCGTGTTCGTGGATTCGATCATGTATTTGTGATTTTGTCACCTTTTCTGGAATTTGAGATCGATAGAGATTAAGAAGAATGATTAACCCTTAACCTACAAACCCTTTTTACCGCTTTAGACTTGTTATTCCTTGGCTTTAGTGGGGGAGATGCGTATAATTGCCAAGCTTATGATAGAATATTCATCACGACTGGACAGTTATACGATTAGATTTGCTTTTATCAAAATATTTTATTTTATTTCTAATTCGTTAAGTGTTGGTTGTGCAATTATGACAAAAAACGAATACATGCTTAAATATAAAAATAAATCATAATATCTTTTAGGATACATTTTCATAGAATTCATTCTAAGGTTTACTTGGGGACAAGTAAAGTTCAAGTGGGGGGATATTTGATGAACTCAAATAAGTACATTTTATTACCAACATTTATCCTATTTATTTGACTTGTTTTATTATATTATCTGTGAGAATTGATATGTTAATGTTTACTTTTGTAATTCTCAGGTAAAAACAAGTATTATGTGAAACTTGGCGATTTTGGACTAATTATGGAGCAAAACAAGCAAGATATTAAGAGTCTACTCAAATGAACAAGATCAAGATCATTCTGCTCCAGATACGCCGCATCCTACTTCTAACATACGACGCATCACTATCAAGATTTCACAAGTTACGATCCAAGACGGCAAAGGACATGCGCCGCATAGATAAATGGAGTTACGCCACATCTTAAGGCGGTATACGAATATTCCTGAATATATTAATCTTGGACCCCACGCGAAGTTATGTCAATGCGCCGCATCTACTTATTCAATGCGCCGCATCTAACCCTCAGACCGAAACTATAAATACCCCAAAGTCAGACGAATTTTGTGTGCAATATACCTAGTACGAGACTTAGCAAAGACAGAAGAAACCCTAGGACGAAGTCAGACGCATTAGCAACACAAGACACACCCTAAACGAAGATACAAGAGCTTTAAGAAGGTCCTGCATGTATTCAATTCATTAAGTAGTTTTGTTTTATTGTATTAGTACACTTTAATTCATCAGGATTGATGGGCCGATTCCATGTGACTAGGGAAAACCATGGGCACCCCTTAAAATTGCTTTCCCATTAATTAAAGTTTATATGTTGATGTCTTTGGTGACTTTTATTAGTGCATTGATAACCTCTGTGTCTAGCTGAGCATTGCTTGGGTCGCCATGCCCCTTCCTCGCCTATTTGTTTCAGCGTGTCTTTAATAAATAGGATAGACATAAGTAATCATTAAGGGTTTACTCGCCGATAAGATTAGAGCCAACGAGAAAGGTTTAACTCTCGATGCGTCGCATCGAACTATACACTTCATATAAAACTAGCAATAAAACAAGTGACAAGCTACTTAATTATCAGGACAGGTCTTCTTATTGTCTCAAGTATTTATCTGTGTACGTGTGTGCTAATCGCTGATTCGTGCTCATTAGTTTAATTTTCTATTTAATTATAACCAAACCGTGCCAGTCTCTCAGGCTGAACCCCCTTGCGTTAGATTAGGTTGTATAGCTAACTTAAGATATTAAAATACTGATTAGAATAACTAGATAATACGTTCCACTCTTAGTGATCGACACTCTACTTACCATTATATTCATACTGACCGGGTACACTGCTCGTTAAAGTGTGTGTTATTGATAAGTCGGCTAAATATAAATTTAAAACTTGAATACTGCTAAAACCACAACGACATCACGCGCGCACCAAGTCTTTGGAGCCGCTGCCGTGGATATAAAAGAATTAGAGCAATACACACGCACATCATTTACACACCAGGTTCATGAGGTCCATGAAAACCGCTGGTGCGTTTGTTAAACCAAATGGCATCACTTGAAATTCATAGTGTCCATATCTCATTCTGAAAGCGGTCTTAGGGATATCTTCATCCCTCACTCTCAGTTGATGATAACTAGATCGTAAGTCAATTTTCGAGTATACTTTCGATCCTTGATGTTGATCGAATAAGTCATCAATCCTGGGTAATGGGTAACGATTCTTTATAGTGAGTTTATTCAACCCTTTATAATTGATACACATCCTAAAAGTTTTGTCTTTCTTCTTAACAAATAAGACAGGAGCTCCCCAAGGAGATGAACTCGGGCGAATGAAACCTCGGTCGGCTACTTCCTGGAGTTGATCAGACAGTTCCTTAATCTCTGAAGGAGCTAATCAGTAGGGTAATTGGGCTACGGGTGCCACCCCAGGAATTAAGTCGATTTGGAATTCTACTTGACGAATAGAAGGAAGGCCAGGTAAATCCTTAGGGAAAACTTCCTGAAATTCCCTAACTACGGGGATATCCTCTAGTCGTTTTTGATCTGGCTTCTTCTCTATTACTTGGACTACAAAAACTTAACAACCTCGGGATATATAACGCTCGGTTTTGATACACGAGACGAGATTTAGAAGAGTTTTACTCCGATCTCCTTGGATAATTAAAGTTTCACCGTTGACAGGAATATGGATGATTTTCTCGTCACAAAGAATCTTAGAACGATTCTTGGACAACCAATCCATACCAATGACAACGTAAAAAATACCGAGTTTAATTGGCATAAGATCGATTTCGAAAGGTTGATTTAACAAAATTAGGGTACAACCCTGGATGACGGTGTTCATACTAACTAGGTTTCCGTCGGCCATTTCTATATCAAAATAGGTATCTAAGGTAAGGGGTGGAATCCTAAGTTTAGAAGCAAGAGATGTAGATACGAAGCTTCTATTAGCTCTAGAATCAAATAGCACTCTAGCTAGATGATGATTTAGACTATACCCATAACTACGTTCGGGTCTAGCAGAGCATTCCTATCCCTTAACATGTAGGCTCTCCCCTGGGCACCATCATTTTTATTTTGGCATTGATTCGTATAATGCCCTTTCTCTCCACATGTGTAACATATTCATAACAATCAAACACAACACTAATGCCGTGTATAGTTGGTGGTTTTGTAGAGAGAGAAAGAGAAGAGTGGGAACTAGTGAGAGAAAGTGAATTAGTATTATGTGAAATGTAGAGAAGTTTCAACCCTCTCCCTAGGTGGAGAGGAGTATTTATACTATTACATATTATGCCCCGAGTGGGCTGTGGAGCGAGCTGACAGAGGGTAAAGACCCGACCCACTCCACGATTACTTTAATAACTGATCTACTACTAATATTACTAATAATCCTACGAGCTATTAAATGCCAATATGTACTCGGGGTGACCGAGTCTTCAGATGAATATTTATATTCCTAACAATCTCCCCCTAAGGGAGGTCACCCCGGAAATAATATTCTGAATTCTAGCATTCTATCATTTGATATTGACTTCATAGCTCGTAGTCTTTGATTCTTCAATGTCTTATATCTTTGTGCCTTCAGCAGTGAACCTTTGATGACTAATTGATTGTCTTAGATGATCTTTGAGTGTTTTTCGAAGTTATCATCCAACATGTTTCTTCACGTCATCTTGCAACTTCATCTTCATGCGTGGTTGTGATATTCTTTAGCCGACATGCTCACATTATTCTGAGTCATGATTTTCAGCATCAGAGTTTGCAGAAGCAGTGTCAAAGGTCTTTTACTTTATCATGACTTCCTTGAATAAGATAATGTTGAAGTGTGAACATGTGGTGGTGGATTGGCATCTTGTTCAGCATTCAGCTACAACCGCAATCAGCTGCATCAGCAAACAGCTACAACTGCCAGGTGTTCCTGCATACGATAGTTAGCAATAAAACGTCCGGTACTTACAGGTTCGGATTTCGAGATTGTTAACAGCATAGTGTGTAAACTTTCTCTAATCCTTACCAAGACCGTTCCTAAATCAGAAACCCACAGAGGGCTTTAAAGATTTACCGTAGTAAATCAATGATTAGGTGAGTCACTGGAGATTACTCCACGACTGTAGACCGTTTGAAATCGTCGCGACCACTAAGCATAATCCACAAGGAATTACCGAAGTGACCTGCTTTCAGGGCTGTTTGATGTTGACCCTGGCAGGAATTTCCATTCAATCACTAAGAATTACATTTGTAAATTCCCTCATAAATGTTCTGGCAGATTGCTAAGATCTGCGTAGGACTCATAAGTTTACACTTGGTGTCCTCAATGTTGAACAACCAGTGTAGAAGTAACACGTGTTCCTATGAGATCTTATGATGCATCTCGTGGCTCTAGACTCGATAAGTGCAATTTTGGTAGTCGGAGACTGGAGCGGTGTCTCCTGTTTCAATATCAACATAAGTCGTAATGAGCGGTCGATAGATTATGCAGGGTTCCCCGTGAGAATGAAACAAGTCCTTTTAAGAGAACTTGAGTGGTTTAGAAGGTTTAGTGCAGTGCGTCACTGGGTCCATGACGTCTTGTCTTCAATACCGGTGTTACCTTAGTAACAACCAGTAGCATATGAATTGAACCCGGTTTCTGCCCTAAGGTTGAATAAATGGAGGGCTATTTCTTTTCACCCTTTCTCAGTTCATTTCTTTTTAATTCTTCAACCCCTTCTTTCTCCTTTCTCATATTACTCCTTTTTCATAATCATACCTAAGGACTTTCTAATACTAACTATTTGGTATTGTCCTTGGGTAGATCCCTCCGGCTCTGGCGGATCATAGGACGGTTTTCCTAACCTTAGCCACCTTATAACTTCATGACTATCCTATGTTGCCATTAACCAAATCCTTGGAAAATCTCTCAAAAGTGTTCATGATTATGAAACACATTTTGTTAACACTTTGAGAGTTTTTTCAAAGGCTCCCCCTTAACATGAGCTCATACGTTTTAATTTAAAATTTGCACATGATGGGTGGAGTTCACACTTTTTGAATTGATCCACTTTCTGTGACCATGACCGATTCGAGACACGCTTACATCACTAGTTAGACTAGCTTGAAATTATTACCCGGCCTGGTCAAGTCCACAGAAAGTTTCTCGAAACGGTACACTCTACTCAGACAAGTCCTCTTCGAGACACGCTTACATCACTGGTTAGACCAGCTTGAAATTATTACCCGGCCAGGACAAGTCCTTTCGATTAAAGACAGTTTTGTTTCGTCAATTCTTTGGTGAAGTCTGAGTCACATGAGATGCCGCATCCTTTTTGCTATTATGCCATTTGCTCCCCCTCAATATGTGCATCGATATACGAAAGAGTTTAGCACATAGGGGAGAGCTTCCACTTAAGTCCAGAAGATCACATTTTCATCAGGTTTCATATTTAAATCACATTCTCTCCCCCGATCAAAAATTTCAAACCAATTGAGATTTGTGATCCCAATTGATTTAAATTAGTTTAGAAGATATGGGAGAAAATATGGTCAGGTTTAATATAATCTGATGAAGGAGCATACTATGCTTCCCCTTAACCACGAGAGAGTATCACTGCTGATGTTGCACAATGCTTAAAAAGGTGTCATAAATTTGAACAATTACTCTCCCCCTCAATTAATGACCCATTTTCTATTTAAAGAGCTGTAGTCATTCAATTGAGAGACAAGTATTTGTGAAAATTTAAGTCCAGTTACCACCTTGTGAAACACCAAAACTCTCCTGAAGAATCATAGAATGGAAAGAGTTTGTGGTGTAAAGAAGACTTCTCTTCTTATACAAGAAATGATGCACTGAATCGTACATCAGATCGAAGAAACATGGATATAACGTAATCCATGCCCAGGTGAACATCACCCAGTGGGAGGAACAACCGTCTTTTTGGCGACATGTTTTCCTCATTTAGAAGTGCGGGTTGCTATATGAAGTAATAGCAAGCCATTTAGACATGTTTTAACCGGTTAGTATAACTTCTGCTCGAGCTTCATTTAAAGACCCGTGTCATTATTGAATGACATTTCTAGGTCCGTAAATGTTATCGATAAACAGAAGACATGCCTAGAAGAACTATTTTTGGTATTTTCTGATTTTCTGATTTTTAGGGTTTTTATAGGTTTTATATTTTTCTATTTTCTTTTTGTTTTAAGATATATACAACTATATACAGGATATGTGAAGCCAATCCTTTACTCCTCCTCTTCTTCTAGAAGACCCTTGAGTGTTTCAGGTGTCAAGCTCTTCATGCCAAGTCGCGGGAGAATAAACTGAAACCGTTCTCTCGGAAGTGCCTTAGTGAAGATATCAGCCAACTGAAACTCCGTCCTCACGAAGTAGAGTTCAACAATCCCTTTCTCAACCTGTTCCCTTATGAAGTGATGCCTGATGTCGATGTGCTTCGACCGGGAGTGTTGGACATTGTTACAGCAGAGAGCGATAGCGCTTTTGTTGTCACAATAAAGGGGAATCTTGTTGTATGAAAGCCCATAGTCTGAAAGTTGTGATCTCATCCATAGGATTTGAGCACAGCAAGCAGACATAGCAATGTACTCGGCCTCTGTAGAAGAGATAGACGTGCTCATTTGCTTCTTAGAAGACCAACTAACCAACTTTTCCCCCAAAAACTGAGCTCCCCCCGAAGTACTTCGACGTGTATCTTGACACCCTACATGATCCGCATCTGCATAAGCTGTGAGTTCCATTGCAGTGTCCTTTGGATACCAGAGACCCATGTGAACCATGCCATGAAGATATCTGAAGACTCTTTTTACCGCTTCCAGACGCTTTTTAGTGGGCTTGGATTGGTACCTAGCGCACATACATACTGCGAACAGAAGATCTGGTCTACTGGCGATGATATACATCAAGGATCCAATCATACTTCTATACTTTGTTTGATCAACTGGTATCCCAGAGACGTCTTCATCCAGCTTTGATCTTTCAATCATGGGGGTGTCAACAGAGTCACTTGAATCAAATCCAAATTTCTTTAGAATTTCGTTTGCATATTTGGATTGATTAATGAAGATGCCTCCAGGACTTTGAGAAATTTGCAATCCTAAGAAGAACGTCATTTGTCCCATCATCGACATCTGGAACTTAGAACTCATCTCTTTTGAAAACCGATCACATTCACTAGGATCAGACGAGGCAAAGATAATGTCATCTACATATAACTGAACAAGGAGTAGATGTTTGCCCGCCTTCCTGGTGAATAATGTAGAATCGACAACACCCTTTGAGAATCCATTTGCAAGTAGGAACTTGGACAATGTGTCATACCACGCTCTAGGTGCCTGCTTCAAGCCATAGAGGGCCTTCTTTAAGCGATAGACATGAGCAAGATGATTAGCGTCCACAAATCCTTCTGGTTGATTCACATAGACTTCCTCCTTTAAGTCACCATTCAAGAAAGCTGTTTTAACGTCCATCTGGTAGACTATCATATTCTGACTAGCAGCATTTGCGAGGAAGATTCTGATGGCTTCAATTCGTGCAACAGGAGCAAATGATTCCTCAAAGTCTATGCCCTCTTCTTGTCGATATCCTTTTGCAACTAGCCGTGCCTTGTTCTTAAGAACATCACCATGCTCATCAAGTTTCACCTTGAAGATCCACTTTAGAGCAATGATCATTGCACACTCTGGAGGAGGTACTAATTCCCATACTTCAAGCCGATCAAATTCATGAATTTCATCTTGCATGGCGTTGAACCAGCAGTCTTTAGACATTGCTTCTTTGGCATCTTTTGGTTCGACTTTGGATAGTACAGAGTTGAAGAAACACCACAGTGCATCGGTGGTCAGTTGTTTTCGTGTAGATACCGAACGTGAGAGATTACCAATGATGTTGTCAATCGGATGATCATTGGTCCATTTTCTGAGATGATCGTGGGGTTGAGAGTTTTGAACTGATGTTGCCGTGTTGTGATCTCCTGAAGAAGATGTATCAGTTGAAGATTCAGGAGCAAATACATTCTCAAACGGGACATCATCAACAGGAGCAAAAGGATTAATTCAAAAGAATTTTCATCTGCAGATCCTTGCTGTACCGAAGAAGATTGATTCTTTGATGATAAGGGTGATTGACTGGCAGATGGAGCATCTTGACTGATAGGGATAGATATAGATGGACCTTCTGAGTTTAGTGGAACTTGATCATCAGCAACGGGAAGTACATGTGTAGTTTCCGTTGTAGGGTTAACCGTGGATGGCTCAAACTATTCGTCAAACATAAAATCAAATAACTTCTTCAATTCTTCACTGGTGGGAGGTACATAAGGAGCCAGAGCGTGGGATTCTGTACAAGATCTGAACTAATTGGTCCAGGTGTCAGTAGATTAGGTGTGGGTCCAGAACTGGATTGTCCAGGAGCTGTTTGCTCAGTCAGCTCATCAAACTTTACGTGAATAGTTTCCATGATTTGTCTGGTTCTTTTGTTGTAGATTCTATATCCCTTGCGATCTGGTGCATACCCAACGAAGAAACCTATGTCTACTTTAGCTTTTAGTTTTCCCAAATCTTGTCCATCATTAGTCGGATAGCACAGAGCACCGAACACTCGAAGAAAGGAAAGATCTAGTTGCTTGCCATGTATCAGCTCGTAAGGAGTTTTGTTGTGAAGGGTGTGTATCAAGGAACGATTTTGGGTGTAACATGCAGTGGCAATTGCTTCTGCCCAAAGAAACATCGGAGCCTTAGAATATATTAGCATAGTTCTTGCAGCTTCCACCAGGGTACGATTACGTTTTTCAACAACGTCATTCTGCTATGGAGTGCCTGGGACACTTTTCTGATGGGTTATGCCAATACCTTCATAAAATTGACTAAGTTGTTGATTAACAAACTCAGTTCCATTGTCAGTCCGGATGATTCTGACAGTTTTGTTCAGCCTTACTTGTAACTGCTTGATTAGTTTGATGATAACCTCTGGAGTTTCATCCTTGGTTCTCAAAAACTTTACCCATGTGAATCTAGAGTAGTCGTCGACCACTACAAGAACATATTTCTTTCCATTGATACTCTGCACCCTCATTGGTCCACACAGATCCATGTGCAAGGTGTGAAGAACTTCCATGATGGAGTTGACGGTTTTAGGTTTGTGGGTGTGTTTCTTGCTTTTGCCCAATTGACATGCAGAGCAAAGGTGATCTTTCTCAAATTTTAATCTGGGCATGCCTCGAACTAGGTCTTTGCGAGAGAGCTCATTTATGGTGCCGAAGTTTAAGTGATTTAAACGACGGTGCTACAGCCATGATTTAGTCTTGGAGGCCTTTGAAAGAAAGAAAATAGGAGAGGACCTCATCATTTCTTCAATTGAGATGGTGTATAGATTGGTTCCACGACTGCCCTTAAGAAGATCTAAACTATCCAATTCTCTGACGAAACAAGTGTGTTTTCTGAAAGCCACTTCAAGATCGGAATCACAAAACTGTCCCACAGAAAACAAGTTATGCCCTAGTCCTTCCACATAGTATACCCGAGAGATTACACTGTCTCCGAACACATAATCTCCATAACCTACAATTGTTCCAAAGTGGTCGTTCTCGAATCTAACTGTCCTGATAAACTTTTTCACGAAGTTCTTGAGCCGTAAGCGATCTCCAGTCATATGTTTTGAGCAGCCTGAATCCAAATACCAAAGGACGATTTGTACGACCTGCATTTGAAAACAGAAAACGATGGATAACTGAAATATGTGGATCCCCACGTGCAGTTGGGGTCCGTTTGGTTAGCACACACAAATTCAGGAGCTACAGGGTTCACAGATGCTGTTGTCATTATAGTGGAGATTACCCTAGAGGCAGCAGATGATCTAGTTGGAAGGCATTGTGTTACTAGAGGCAAAATTCGACCAGTTGGTCTCCATTCCTTAGACTTCACAATTTTATGATTATTCTTTCAAGGTAAGGGACACTGATTTCCTAGAGTGAATTTCCTTCCAGTGGGTCTCCATTGGTACCCAACATTAGCAAAAGTTTTTCCTATAGCAATCCAGACTTTCTTATTTGTTTCAGTTTTCCTAACATTCTTAACATGGGGTGGTACGGGAGACATCAGAAATGACACAACACAATCATCATGATTAGCAGAAATTAAACATTTGTCACATGTTTTACAGACAGCATTAGAATTCGAGTTAATTACAGTACTTTTGATACTAGAATCAACACGATTCAATCTATTCAATGCAAACTTATTGTTCCTATGTTGGGATTCTACACTCTTCTTGTGATCACTCTTAGCCGGCGTAGTCCTATCTTTCCTTGCATTGCCTCTATGCTTTGACCCGCTAGCTTGGGTGTCACTTTTCACTCCTGTAGAAGTAATGATGGGAACATTAGTTTGTTTCACTATCACATGCTTTCCTGATTTTGATGTGCTGGGTTCTGATGTTCTCGATGGTATATCAAAGGTTACACGCTTGCTCTTAATTGTGGGTGATGATGAAACTAATCTATCTCTTTGGTTGTTAGTCTTAGGGACCGTGCCAATGGCATATTCTAACAATTCCTGAATCCTTTTTGTGAGGACGCAGGCCTACACAACTGCCTTATCAAGTGGCTTTTCTATTCTGTCCTCTTCTACAACCTCACGAAGTGTGTCAAGGCCGTCCCTAAGGTGATAGAGATATATTTGATGGGCAGGTCTATTGTTTCTAAGGGGAAATGGAATAGGCCCAACATCAACATCATACTTTTTACTAGCAGAAACCTTTGGTGCAACACAATCACAAGTGATGATTGGCATTTTCCCTTTTACCTGAGTCTTAAGATTCTCAATTTCATTTAACAAAGAAGTTATCTTTTCATTGTGACTGTTTCATGTGACTTTAATTGAGTCATATAACTCTTTGTAGTGCTGTTTGATTTTTGAATTTTCATCTCGAAAACACTCATTTTCATAGTGTAACTTATTGATGGTGTCTTGATATTGAAAATTCTGAGAATCTGAAGACGATGGTTTATTGGTGCCATACACATCATTCTTGTTTGATTTCAATTGGGCAATTTGCGCCCTCAATTGTCGAATCATGTTTGTGTGAGCTTGAATTTTTTCATCACGTTTTCTCAATTCAAAATATGTATCAAATTCAGGAGCATCCAAAGATGTCTTGGCATTTGATATTTTACATTTTTCTTCTAAGTGTTGATGTTTTAATTGTAAATTAAGATAATCAACCTCTAGTTTTGAAAAACGTTTGACCATGTTATCATGATCATCATTTTGAATTTTTCATGTAGTTTAAAATTCTCCCCCTCAAGCTCAACAACATGATTCTGGGTAACATTCAAAGCAATAGAATATTCATGAAATTAACAGGCAGTTAATGCAGCATCAGTAGCAGTATAAAATATGTCCTGTGCAATACATCTAGCAATCAAATTCTCGTTGGTGATGAGAATGTTCTTTCGCTCAATCTCACGGCTCTTAAGTTCTATCACTTTTTGAGTTACCTCATTTTCCATATCATTAAACACTGTTTTCATCTGATTGACTTCAATTTTAAGGGTTTGTTGCATCCCTTCAAAGTGTTCTTTAAGTAATTTAATGAATGGAATAACCTCAGTCAAGTAACACCTTTTTGTTCGTTCAAAACACCTTTCCCCCTCAGTAATCCCTGTTGGGGTAATTCTCTTTTTACAAGTTTTATCAAAATCACCAAATAGTTAACAGAGTACGTATATGCTAATTAAGGTTTTACATTCTGTGGGAAGAGTCAGCGGGACCAAATGCCTAGGTGTATTGGGAGGATACACTGTCGCAGGAGCAATTTTCCTAAGGGATGGGGTTTTGCCTTCAAGCTCATCAGCTTTTCTCTTTTCTATATCTAAATTCCAAAATATTTGTTCAGGCGTTAACTTCTTTTGAGGTGCAAACACAGTCAATCGATTCTCCTTATTATAATCATGGGGTTTGACTATTATTTGATTGGCTATGCAAATGGGATCCTTCATTTTCTCATTCATTCTTTCTCTCTTCCTCAATTCTATTTCATCACTCTCTTTCAAAGATAAGACCTCAGGTGGGGCATGACTAGGCATAATCATCACATTGGCATCATATAAGGTAGGTTGGGCTACTTTAGCAGTCCTAAGGAGAGCTAATTTAGGTTCACCTACATTACTTTCACTGTGCCTATCATACAGCTTTTTTGTGCTTATGCATCATTTGGAAAGTCTGTCTGGTTTGGTCTTGTGTGTACAACTTGTCTTCAAGCTTATTCTTTAAGGTTTTAAGTCTAGAGAAATCATTTAAGAGTTGTGTTTCTTTTTCTTTGAAGTCTTGCTTTATCGTGTTTAAATGCTTTTGGGCCTCCTGTTTTTGTTTAACAGTCTAATCCAGCTGATTTTTCAAAGAATTTAACTCTAGTTTCAATGTTTCTTCTCTTACGTTACACTCTGTTATAAAAGTATACATCTGACTTTCCATTTTCTGCTCACGTTTAGTTAATTCAAATTTAGCACGTTGTTCATACATGGCCACCTGTTCTTTATATATGTTTAATCTAGTGATCAAGGTATCATCGGGGACAAACACAGTGTTTTCATGCCACTCACAAGCATTAACTACAACACTAGCATTATCTAAGGCATACACATTATTTACAACACAAGCAATATTTTCAACAGAAGATGCACCACCTTGTACATCAGACATGTTGTTGTGATTCACATATTGTTCATATGGAGTAATATTACTATTTCCCATGTCAACAGTATCTGAATCAACCACATCTGTCTGTTGTACTTTGTTGGGAATCTTCTGTTCATCAACCAGGTTATATGTGTCATTAAGTTTAAGTACCTCAGAAATCACAGATGCATTTGAGGGACCAGCTTGTTGAGGTGATGAGACCACAGAGGACAAGTTAGCCATGAAGATTGTTTGAGCTGTTGGTTCATCATCCCCATCAGAGTCGAAAGCATCACAGTCATCAGCCTTGAAGATGTTGGGACCATTAAGTGCAAGGTCCTGAACCGGCTGCTCGTCCACATCAGCATCAAAAGTATTTCCTTCATTACCAACCAGAAACAACAATTCCTCTTCATCCAACACTGCTCCACTCTCCTGAGCTTGCATCAGCAACATTTTGTCCTTGAAATAGTCTGCATTCTGAGGATGTTTTGGTTGATTGCAGTTTCTGGCAATGTGTCCAAGTCCACCACAGTTATAACACTTGGGCTGTTTCCCCTGCCCTTGATTAGCATTTCCCATTCTGATCTGCCCAATACCTCGACCCATGTTCCTTTGATTCACGTTTTGCCTCCCCTGCAAATTCTGAACCACAATTCTTCCATCCTCCACCATTGCCAGATTGCGTAGGTTTAATGAGGTTCTGAGTTAATTGTTAGTCTGAGGGAGCGTTGCTTTAAATTGTTGAACAAGTAAGGACACTTGGTTGGTGAGGTTATCGATCATTTTGTCAGTGTGTGAGTAACCTGAATCCAGTTGTGTACTCGTAGCAGATGGTGATGAGTAGGGTTGATGATAAGCTTGATTAGATGATGGTTGGTTGATTGGTTGAACATTTGCAACAAGTGCCAGTGGATCATTTGGTGCAGTTGGATTAAGTTTTTCTCTCAACAGACGATCATATGCAGCATGTTTCTCATGTTGTTGCAGATAGGCATACAATTGTTCATAATTAGTATCTCTCAATCCCTTGTTGAGTTTTACTGCAGTGACAAATCTGTCCCATTCTGGAGTCATATTGTTCATGAACTTGGAGTTAAGTTGGATGTTTGGCATTGTCATTTTGATCATTCTCATATCGTTCACCAACTTGTGGAATCTCACATAGTAGTCTGTGATGTTCTCTCCTGAGTTCATTTTGAAATGCTCAAACTCATCATACAATTGTGACTCACGATCTTCCTTTGTGAGTTCTGACCTGGCCAATAGCATCTTAACATTATCCCATACTGCTTTTGCTTCCGTGTTGAAGTGGATGAGTTTGTAAATATCTTTGGGCAGACCTTGAATGACAATGTTTGAGGCTCTAATATCAGCATCATACCTCTTCTTTTCCTCTTCATTAAGATCATTGTAAGTTTGAGGTCTGTCGATTCCCAAAGTAACAGTTCCATCTTCACCAGTTGTAACAACGTCTCTGGTGGTGCCCATTTGACATGGTCCTTCATCAATTGACTTAAGAATGTTAACTCCATTTTCTTTGCCCAAGTAGTAAAGCCGTATTCGTTGTGCCCATGACTCATAGTCCGTCCTATCAAGCATAGGAGGACGGGTATCGGACCTAGCTGCTTGAATGTCATCAGATGCCGTGCTTGGTATGGTTGCCATACTGTATACGGGATTTTATAATTCTTGATATTTAAACCGAGAAATGAGTTCTTTCGCGGGATTTTACAAAATTAAAGAACAAACCGCCAAATAGCAAGTATCAAATCGCTAAAGTCCTAGGCAAACCGCTATATCTAAACCGCTAAACCTGAAGACCAAACCGATATGTCTAAACCGCTAATACACAACAAACCGCTAGTCAAACCGCTGAATCAGAAGACCAATCCGCTAGTATTAAACCGCTGAACCAGAGTGTCAAACCACTAGATTCACAAAGACCTAAACCGCTGAAGACAAAACCGCTGAATCCTGAACCGCTACGATCTAAACCGCTGAAAGCTAAACCGCTGAACCAGAACCGCTAAGTCTCAAACCGCTGAATACTAAACCGCTGAATCCTGAACTGCTATGATCTAAACCGCTGAAGGTTAAACCGCTGAACCAGAACCGCTAAGTCTCAAACCGCTGAATACTAAACCACTGAATCCTGAACCGCTACGATCTAAGCCGCTGAATGTTGAACCGTTGCTGCTAAACGACAAACCGCTAGAGACAAGAACTGACAAACCGCTACCACAAAACGACAAGCCGCTAGCGACAGAAACTCAAACCACTGAAGTAATAAGACAACAACGTCACTTTTCGTACGTTTTGTCGCGTTTCCCAAAATGAATAAACTCCAAACCGCTAACAGATCAAACCGCTGGAAACTATACCATAAACAGTCCAAACCGCCACTAAGAAACATAAACCGCTAATAGTAAACCTGTACCGAGAGACAAACCGCTGCGATGAAACTTCTTCCGAACTTCAAATTGCTGCCAAGAATGACTTCTAATCTCCCACAAACAAGCACTAACTAGGTTGTATGTTATCAAAGAAAGTGTGAAACAGTTCAATGAACACAAAAGTACAAGTATTCAACCGATTTAACCACAAACAAAGATTAAACAATGATTTTCTTAAAACTTTTTAAGTCGACCTAAAACAACCAAAAAAGTGCCAAATCTCACCACGAATTCATGAATATGACTAGCTAGAACCTAACCATGGCTCTTGATACCAATTGTAACATATTCATAACAATCAAACACAACACTAATGGTGGATTTGGCCGTGTATAGTTGGCGGTTTTGTAGAGAGAGAAAGAGAAGAGTGGGAACTAGTGAGAGAAAGTGAATTAGTATTATGTGAAATGTAGAGAAGTTCCAACCCTCTCCCTAGGTGGAGAGGGGTATTTATACTATTACATATTATGCCCCGAGTGGGCTGTGGAGCGAGCTGACAGAGGGTAAAGACCCAACCCACTCGACGATTACTTTAATAACTGATCTACTACTAATATTACTAATAATCCTACGAGCTATTAAATGCTAATAAGTACTCGGGGTGACCGAGTCTTCAGATGAATATTTATATTCCTAACAACATTCATGACAAGTAACCGTCACTGGTAGCTGATTGCTCCCAGTGGCTGGTCCCTTGTGTCTGCAATCCTTAGTTTGATGGCCCACCTTGTTGCAAGCACTACACTTGACAACACAAGGTCCTGTGTAATGTAGAGCACATCTTCTACACAGTGGGAGATTTCCAGCATAACCACTCTCATTAGGTGGAGTGGCAGCGTAAGCTCTAGTAGCTTCTTGCCTTAGGTTTTAGCATATGTAAGGGTTTGGGGCACGGGTATTGGTGTTGGTGTTACAGTAGTTATTGAAAGCTCGTCCATCGTTGAACTTTCGTTTGTGATCGTTTGATGCTGGCACAGAGTTGTGCTTTGTTACTTGATCCATTAACCTTTGGGTGATGGTTATGGCTTCCTCTAAAGTTTGAGGTTTAGAGGCAGTAACATTCCCTTCGATACTTCGAAGCAAACCCCCAATGAAAACTTCCATCGTATTGATATGTGTCTAAATACACATATATTTTATATTGTTTAACCCCACAAAAACGACCAAAAACACACAAATGACCATATAAATGTTACAAATATCATTGAAATGTGTTTTTATGTGATTCAGGTACAAAAAGATTGAAAACAAGTGAAAAGCATGCAAAGTTCACAAAACTGTCAATTTCAGTCCCTGAAGTATCACCAATTTGCAAAATTAGTCCCTGAAGGTTTAAAATGAAAGAAAAGTCAACTTTAGTCCTTGGGATATCAAACATATTCACTTTTAATCCCTGGATGAAAGTTTTCTAAAAATAACAACTTTTACCCCTCAAGTTTCAAAATTGGCAAATCTAGTCCTCGGGTTTTAAAAAATTATAATTTATCAAATAAAACCCTTGTGCTATTTATAATTGGCAAAATAGACCCTTTTGATAACTTTGGTAAAATTACAATTTCAACCCTTCAATTTCAGAATAATACAAAAATGGTCCTTGTTCTTATTAAGTAAAACCAACCGGACCCTTTATAATAAAAAAACCAACCCAACCCAAATAATAAACCCAGCCCACACCCACCAGCCCATCTTACCCCTTTTATTAATAAAACCCAAAACCCGTTTGACTTTAGTCAAACTCATCCCTTTCCCCCTAAACCCGCCAATACCAGACACCAATACCACCATCACCCATAGTTTTGCTGCTCCAACCCATCACCACCTTCCTTCCTCCATACTTCACGTAACACTCCCAAAAAGCATTTAATGCTTCTTCTCCACTCAGTACAGAGCCTAGTGGTATATTTCCCACTCACTCAATTTTGGCGCCAAAAAGTAAAATCAATGGCTGAGATGATTTCAAGACCAACCAAGTGATGGGATTTGTTCAGAAGATGAAGACAAAGGAAACCCTAATGTTTGTAGTATAAATAGATAGCAATGTAAGCCTTAATTGGCAAGTAGTTAACTTAGTTAAATCGTAATTTTAATTTCAGTAATCATAGCTTGTAATTTTCAGTTCTCAGTTGTAATTCATGTTATAATCAATCAAAGTAATCTTGTTTTAATCACTGTTGTTCTAAATTTCAAGTAATGCTAAGTTTCAAGTTGAATGTTAAATCGTATAAGCTCTAAGTCACCCTAAATCAATATCAAAAGCTCCAAAGTACCTTGCAATAAGCTTATAAAAGCTTTACGTAGCTTTGTGTAAGCTTATTTAGTGTTAATCAGTTCTAAATTCCAAGTGATCAAGAAAGTCAACAAAAGTCAACCTAAATCCAATAAGCTGTTCAAAAGGGTATAAGCTAATTTGGAAGGCTTTTTGTGGTTTTCTAGCTTGTGTTAACAAGCTAGATTGGTTCTGTTCTAGTCCTGCTATCCCAATAGCCCCACCTCAGTTGTAAGCAAAATTCCATGTTTTTGCTTTATTCTCCATTCTACTGTATAAGTGCTTATTTCCAGCTTATTGTTATTGTTTCTTGCTTTTTACTAGTTTGTGATCATATTCCATCAATAATATCAGTACCATATAGCTTTTGTTTTAGTTTTACTAAAAAACACTTAAAAGTCCAAAAACAGCCATTAGTAGCATAGCTTATTAGATTGCTTATCTCTGTGTTAGAAGTTGCTCATTAGTACTTAAATAAATTAGTCAATCAGTAAAATCAAGGTTTCTAGTTTAAAATATTGAGTTTCATTAGCAAAATCACCACAGACCATATCAAAGGGTTGTTTGGTTTATGCAGTCAACTTGGTCAAACAAGCTTGTACTGTTCATTGACCATTGTCTCAACTTTGATCTTGCTTAAATCAGTCATAATAAGCTGTTCCTAAGTTATTTTAAGTTAATTTGATAGGTTGTGTAGTTTTGAACCATCTGTGCAATTTTTAGAACCCCAAAAGCTCAAATAAGCCATTTTAAGCTATAAGCTCTTTATGGCCTTTTTCATGGCTCAACTGAGGTCTTTTGGATTCATTTAGAGTAGACACCAAAGTTGGTTTGGACTTGTGCACATCTGTGCAAGTCTGCACAAAAACTCATTCCTGCTGATCAGTGTATACTGAGTAGCATAAGCTACTTGATTGTGGCTTATCCAATTAAGCTCCCTACCTGATTCTTGGTTTATGAGTTGTTCACATAGCTAGTTTTAAGATTATCATCTGGTATTCCATTTCATAGCTTATCAGATAGCTTAAAATAGGCCTGCTAATTTCATCAGCAGTACCTTTTTCACACTAGCAGTACCTTGCATATTTTTTTCCCACCTGAACTAGTGCTTAATTGGACTTCAATTGGCCTGTTTCTGATAGGGCTTTTTGGTTTTTAAGATACCCAATAGTACTAGCTAGCTTTTGCCCCCATTAGTTTGAATCTCAGTAGCTTATTGGTGTGCTTAATCTGCCTTGCAATTTGGCCACTTTTCTGCTATTTCTGCTGAAGCTTTGTTACTGCTTATCTTCTTATCAGCTTATCCACTTGTGCTTATTTGTGTTTTTAAGTTGTTTTAAGCTTATATAAGTTGTTTACACTTGTCCTGAGCTTTTGGTTAAGTTTTGTGCTTTTTAGCTTATTTTTGGCTTATTTGCCAAACTGCTTATCTGGGTTTAGTGAACTTTTGATTTTAATTTTCTTACATTAAGAATATTAATTTAGACTTATCCTGAATTTTTCAGATTTTTCCTAAGTCATTTGATATTTTTAATCTTTTTAATTAGTTTCTAATAGTAATTAAATCATAATAAATAGAATAATAATCAGAAAAATATAAATTAAATAGAATCCAGGAAAAATATAATAACATTTTTAGACCTTAAGAAAACAAAAATAGAAAATAAGTGATAGCTTCTATTTAATAGATTTTATCTTTTTAAATTTTTAATTAAGTAATTTTTATTTTTATAATTTTCTTAGCTTCTTTTCATCTTATAATATTTATAGAAAAAGTTTTAGAATTTTCTTTGTTCATTTAGTATTTTTTTTATAAATTTAAATAGTTTAATAAGTAATTAAATAAATAAATAATTAATAATAATTAAATAAAAAGTATAAAAAAATATAATTTAAGTTTTTAAATAAGTTTTAAGTAATTTTACATTTTTAGGTTTTAATTTAATAAATTTCAGTTTTGGTCCCATTTTAGATTCCCCGTTACACATTTTTAATTTATTAATTCGCATTTAATTTTCTTGTGCATATCTGTTTTTAATTTGTTATTTAGAATTATTAAAAAAGCAAAATCAAATACCTAATCACATCAGTCACTCTAATCCTAGCTTTTCACAGTTTGCCCATCCACACCTCGTTGGGAAACGATTCGGGTAATTACTTACCTGTCTTCACACTACACACGAACGTGAGTTTTTGCAAGTATCCTTTTTCACAAAGGGGTAATTTGTAATTATTCACGCGTATCCGCTGTCTGCATTTATTTATAGGTGGATTCAGCACGGATCACGTATTTTCAACAGTGGGCACCATGGTAGGACATAGTGTCTCCAACTCCTGAAATCTCCTAATGTAAGTTTGATGCGTGGTTTTGCAACCTTACAACAGGTTTTACCTCTCGAGGGATCTTAAGAGGCTTACAACCCCACCAGGCAGTGTACCTGACCGATGTAGTATAGTGTAGTGGTAAGTACGGGGGATTGATCGTTCTCCACTGGGAATAATGTTCGTTAGGTATGAAAAATTACTCTAATAGGTCTAAGGGTGAGAGAAGATTCTTTTTATGTTTTTATAATTTTATGAAAGCAAGTAAAATCTCGGGTTTGAAAGAGTGGGCGGAATTAGTTGCTAGTCAACTAACCCAAATTACTACGAATGCAAATAAAATAAAATAACAAAAAATGAAATTGTTGGTGGAAACTTATGTGGAGAGAAATGTGTTTACTTAGATTTCCTTACTCCCTAACTATCTTTTACCGGTTGATTAGTGTGTATTAGTTGCGTGGATGACGGGTGTATTCCTTAATACCATTCGTGGGGTGGCGTACGTACTTCCCCAACTCTACAAGCTCCTACTTCACTCCTATGTCGAGCCGGCTAGGAAGCTCCTAACATGGGATCACTAGAATTCACTTGTGCATTAAATACAACCATAAAAACCTTTAGTACGCATTGGTTCATGTTTCTTAAGACGTTCAAGCAAGTTACCGAATAGGAAGTTAGCCAGTTTTCTTAAGCCTAACATAGATAAACAATCATCCAATACAACTAATAACACACTAATAACCAATAATCAATAGCTAGGTTTCATTAGATCTAAGCAAACACAAGATAAATCTAGCCTAACATGTTAAACAAAAGACAAGAATAAGATAGAATCAAACAACACATAGACATATTGAATGATTAATTGATAACTTATCTTCAATGTAACATGGAAGATCTCAAGGCAAAAAGCCTTGAAAGAGCTGCCAAATTCGTCCTAGGGTTTTCACACACAAAGTTCCCACATCTGACGGCGTCACCTTATGGAGTGTGACGCCGTCACCTCGCCGCTTTTAGGGTTCCCGGATGACCTTCTTGACGCCGTCCCTCTTTAGCTCTCCAAAATCCGTTCTGGATTATCAAGGCTTGACGCCGTCAGACCTTGAACGTGACGCCGTCCCTCTTTGAATTAAGCCGTGACGACCTTGATCAGATTAAAGCGTGACGCCGTCAGAATTCCCATGCAATTTCACTGGCTTATCATGAGTAAATTTCACATCCACCACTTTTGCCAAGCCATGACGCCGTCCAGGGTTAATCCTGACGCCGTCAAAGGTAACTTCCAGCAAGATTTTGAGACTTTGTCGTTTTCTTCACTTTTATGCTCCAAAAACGTCCAAAATGCCTCCTTTTCCAGATTTCTTCTCAAAAGTACCTAAAATGACAAAAGGAACAATTTAGGGCAATATTTGATCAAATAAATACGATTTAGGGCTTAAATGACCCCTTAAAAGCGATACACTTTTCGCTTCATCAAATACCCTTACACTTGAGATTTGCTTGTCCTCAAGCAAATGCGCTTTTATTCTAATCAAAATACATGTTAGGGGTCATTTAATGCTAACATAAAAGTAATTACAACAAATATTCGTTCCAATTTAATCATAATAATCACAGAGATTACAAACTAGCACCTCACAAGTAGTGTTTAGATACTCACATCTCTCAAGTGTCATAAAAATAAATCTCATAAATGAAAACGGATAATATCTCTCACTACCTGTCATAGCAAATAGATTACCATAGGCTTGGGAAAGGATCGAAAACCTCCTCCACTAGGCGTAAGCACCTAAGATAAACTATCAAAGAGGGTTTTTAAATGGGTTATAACGTTAGGTGTAGGGAAAAGAAAAACACGGTTTTGTTGGATAAGGGATATTTTACTGGTGGCGAGTTAAAGATCTTGATCAATTACATGTACTATACAATGTTGCTAAGCCAAGACTCGACTCAATCTTAAGCTAAAAACAAAATAACAAAAACATAAAATAAACATAAAATGAAACGGGATGGTAGTCCGTATGTTTTTTCTATTTTTCTTTTTCTCATTTTTTTGTATTTTTCTTGATTTTTTTTTTTATTTTTTATTATTATTATTATTTTTTTTGCATACACTTTTGCCCTACCATCCAAAATAATACATCATAGGGGCGTTGCATTCCTCTTACACTTGAACTTTTACATAACTTTACAAATAACTATTCTAATGACTCGAATTAAGATAATTGAAAAACTTGGAGTACTTTTAAAATATTTAGCATATATGGGGGTAATAAATGATGTTCTTCCCCATTACTCCATTACAGTAGTACTTTACCCATGAGTCCCAATCGTCCCAAAACAATATGTACAAGGATATGACTCGACTTAGCAACCATGCAATCAACTAGATAATTAACTTGGGTTTAAACAAATGTTGTAACAATAATGCACTAAAAATGAGTGCATACAAGGTAGGCTAAGGCGATTTGGGTGTACATTTTAGTGGGGTGTAACAAATTCTTCCTTTAAGTAGAATGCTTAAAGGTCGAAACGAAAAGATAGGCTCTGAGGGGTGTACTAGGGGTATCGTGTACTAAAAATGAGTACAACGCAAAGGGTGTGGGAGAATTACTTGACCAGTGTAGCCAAAGTAATTATAATAAAAACACAGGTGTAAAACAATGGGTTAATCCTAATGCCTCTTATCATGTAGTAAATCTAACTACACGAATGTAGTCTCACTTGTGGCCTCGGAATGGTCCTAACGCAAGTTCTAGAATCTAAGTGCTACCGGTACACAAATCATAGCATAAATGCTTTTCCTACCAATTCTAGGGGCGAACCTCACATATTTGGGGGTGGAAAATTTTTTAGTGGTACGGTTTTTGTGCTAGTCATATAACTCCTATCCGTGAGACGCTCATTAAGATCAAAGTTTCACTCCTATATGTTGTAAAAAAATTTAAATTTGGCACTAAAATTACCCTAACCGGTGTTTATCTCAGTTTTATTACACATCTACTATTAAACAAACAAAAATCAAGCGTAAGAGCATTCTCTAAAATCGTACTTTTACCCCCCCTTACACTTAAGATGAACATTGTCCCCAATGTTCAAATAACAAGATGTAAAAGCATAAAGTAAAAGAATGAAATCAAATACTCCCCTGATTCGCTCGGTGGATAATGAAGTTACACGGTTAGATCTTCTTTCAAAGTAATGTTGAAGCTTCATGACTAATGCATCGCCATAAGCTTGATCCAAAAACATTTCCTTGTCCAAAATAACCTGTTAAACCTGAGAAAACAAACACGAAAACCTGCATAACATTGGCGGGATAAAGTCTATATATAAGGATATAATGCTTGTGGAATGATAATTTTGCAGATTCCTGGAGATTATAAGTTATAGATTTAATAAAAACTTTTTATGAAAACAAAACTTTCAAAAATTTTCAGAAAATTAAACCTGACGCCGTCAGGTTGTAAAGCCTGACGCCGTCAGAAATGATCTGACAGAATTCTCATGTTACGTTTCCGGAAAAATTTTGGAAAAACCTATACCTTACTTCCTGGAATTCCTGCAAAACATCATTATGACTCGATACAAGCATTTGACTCAAACAAATACTAATATGTATGTTCATTTAATATTATTACGATTCATGTTCATTTGTGTTCTAATAAACCGATTTAGATTTCCCTTACACTTAACTTTTGCAAAATACCTTTATATGTAGTTAAGACGAAGTTAAAAACAAAATAAAGCATTTTCACAAATTAGTTTTGAACATGAATCAATAAGAATAAAAATTAAACACACATACGGAAACAAATAAAATCAAACAAACAAATAAATAAAGCAAATAAAGCTTGGGTTGCCTCCCAAGAAGCGCTTTTCTTTATTAACGAGTCTTGTAGCTAGACTCAAAGTCACCGTACATTACGTGACTCCATCATTGGTCACGGTTCCTAGGCCATTCTCATTTCCGGTTTTATATTCCGGTCCTAATTTCAAACAATCCTTGTAGAACCCGGATATCCTTTCCATAACATAGCCTACTCCTTTATTTCTATCCTCATCATTCCTATAGTAGACCGCTTGCTTAAGCTCCTTCTCAACATTTGACAAGTGTTGGAATTGCTCTATCTTATATGGCATTTGGTAGTTTACCTCATCGGTCTCATCCTTAAATCTAACTATCCCTAAGGAAGGTTCATAAGTCATTCTAGAGACCTCAACAAATGGTTTTCCAAAAACCACTTGAGTTAAGGATGCATCGACTATTGGGCGGATATCTTCTACAATTACAAAGTCGGTGACATAGGTGAAGTTTCCTACATAAACCGGTAATCCCTTAACTCTTCCCGTGAAGTTACTCATCCACCCCTTGTCAGGGAACATCCTATACCCAAGTTGATTTTTCATTATCAAGTTGTAGTGGGCTCTAGTCATGATGTTTATGGGTGATCTAAGGTCGATGTAGGCTTTCCACACATGCAAATGTCCGATGTTGCATGGTATGTTGAGATTAGAGGGATCACCTATTTTTATAATTGGTCTACCTAGGAAGTATGGCGTCTCGGGGTCATCGAATAAGTCTGTATGATATGCGCGCTCTTCCTTAGTGGGTAGCCTATTGAAGTAGTCCTCATCATCATCTACTTCCTCAATCTCACTTTTCCTAACTTCTTTATCAACCTCGACTTTCATAACCTCATCCTCAGGTTCACTATTATCCTCATTTCTATCAATTGGTTTGATAGTGACAATGTTGACGAAGTGGACGTGTTTGGATGAAGAGGGGTCTTTTACTTGGGGTCCGCTATTTGTGTTCCTAGCGTCCTTATGTGGAGGTGATAGTACTTGGTTATTGAGGGCTTTCAACAAGTTGTCAATTTTGTTGGTCATCTCTGTTTGTTGTTGATTGAATTCGGATTCGAATCTAGCTATCCGAGCTTCTTGAGATGCCATAAATTGAGACATCAATCCTTCAAAGTTATTGGTACTACCATTGCCGGAAGGATTGTTGTTGAAAGTACGGTTCGAGTTGGAACCGCTTTATTGGAAACGACTAGGTGGGTTGGAAGAATTGGTTTGTTGTGCGTTTTGGTTTTGTTTCCACCTAAGGTTCGGGTGATTTTTCCATGAGGGGTTGTATGAATCACCGTAATGGTTTGGCTCGGGTTTGAAAGTGTACCACTTGTCTCCCGCTCCGTCGGTACGCGAGGATGCGTAGTCCACAAAAGCTTGTTCGGGGAGTTCCATGCAATCACGAGTGTCGTGGGGACCACTACATAATTCACATGAAGAAGTGATTTTCTTCACTTGGCTTGAAGGTTTAGGAGCCTTGTAGGATTTCATGAGAAACTTGACTTGGTCTTCAAGTTCTATGATCCTACGGTCGGAAGTGCTTGAATTGTTCGAAGGCAAAGATATTGCCTTGACCGTTCTATTCAAATCACGGGGATCACTCCAACTTTCGTTGTCATAAAGAGCAAGATCCTCTAGGAGAGCCCATGATTGTTCCGCACTAAGATCACGTAGCTTACCACCGGCCGATTGGTCAATGGTTTGCCTCGTGTAGAGATTGATATGGTCATAGAAGATTTGGATTTGGAGCCAAAGTTCTATGCCATGGTGAGGGACTTTTTGGAGTAAGTCCTTGAATCGAGTCCATGCCTCGTACAAGGTTTCGCCTTGACGTTGTTGGAACATCAAGATATCATTCCTTAGCTTGGTAGTTCTTCCCGGTGGGAAAAACTGAGCAAGGAAACGAGTAGTGAGATCATCCCAAGAGGTGATGGAACCTGCGGGTTGACGCTCTAGCCATTGACTAGCTTGGTCCCGCAAAGAGAATTGAAAGAGATGCAGTCGGGTCGTCTCTCGAGTGGCAACATCAAGGTCTATAGAATCAACAATTTTGAGAAAGCCCTTGAGATGTTGGTTAGGATCTTCAGAACGAAGTCCATGGAATGCGCATCCGCTTTGCACCAACCGGATGGTATCGGATCGCAAGGGTGTGACATTGGCTCCTTGAGTGAGCTCAATGGTGTTTCGATAGCCATGGTGGCTAGGACGGGAATACTCTCCTAAAGTACGGGCTCTAGGAGGTGGTGGTTGTTGTGGTGGTGGGTTGTTGGGATCGAGGATATTACCACCTTCCATGATGTTGGATGGTAATGGTTACGAACAAAGAAACGAAGAAAATAGATAGACTAAAGAAAACCTAGAAAAATAAAATAAAAATCTCACTAGAAGGGAATCTAGTGAGTAGACCTATAAAATAAAAATTCAACCTAAACAATAACTATTCCCCGGCAGCGGCGCCAAAAACTTGATGCGTGGTTTTGCAACCTTACAACAGGTTTTACCTCTCGAGGGATCTCAAGAGGCTTACAACCCCACCAGGCAGTGTACCTGACCGATGTAGTATAGTGTAGTGGTAAGTACGGGGGATTGATCGTTCTCCACAGGGAATAGTGTTCGTTAGGTATGAAAAATTACTCTAATAGGTCTAAGGGTGAGAGAAGATTCTTTTTATGTTTTTATAATTTTATGAAAGCAAGTAAAATCTCGGGTTTGAAAGAGTGGGCGGAATTAGTTGCTAGTCAACTAACCCAAATTACTACGAATGCAAATAAAATAAAATAACAAAAAATGAAATTGTTGGTGGAAACTTATGTGGAGAGAAATGTGTTTACTTAGATTTCCTTACTCCCTAACTATCTTTTACCGGTTGATTAGTGTGTATTAGTTGCGTGGATGACGGGTGTATTCCTTAATACCATTCGTGGGGTGGCGTACGTACTTCCCCAACTCTACAAGCTCCTACTTCACTCCTATGTCGAGCCGGCTAGGAAGCTCCTAACATGGGAT
This sequence comes from Artemisia tridentata subsp. tridentata, assembly GCA_021014915.2. Classification (NCBI taxonomy): domain Eukaryota; kingdom Viridiplantae; phylum Streptophyta; class Magnoliopsida; order Asterales; family Asteraceae; genus Artemisia; species Artemisia tridentata. The sequence goes on along the minus strand of CP139506.1, from coordinate 41,222,704 downwards.
CACTAGAATTCACTTGTGCATTAAATACAACCATAAAAACCTTTAGTACGCATTGGTTCATGTTTCTTAAGACGTTCAAGCAAGTTACCGAATAGGAAGTTAGCCAGTTTTCTTAAGCCTAACATAGATAAATAATCATCCAATACAACTAATAACACACTAATAACCAATAATCAATAGCTAGGTTTCATTAGATCTAAGCAAACACAAGATAAATTTAGCCTAACATGTTAAACAAAAGACAAGAACAAGATAAAATCAAACAACACATAGACATATTGAATGATTAATTGATAACTTATCTTCAATGTAACATGGAAGATCTCAAGGCAAAAAGCCTTGAAAGAGCTGCCAAATTCGTCCTAGGGTTTTCACACACAAAATTCCTCAATAAGTTCCACACCAATGACAAAAAATTAGAAAACTATATATAGACTTTCAGATTTGACGGCGTCACGTTATGGAGTGTGACGTCGTCACCTCGCCGCTTTTAGGGTTCCCGGATGACCTTCTTGACGCCGTCCCTCTTTAGCTCTCCAAAATCCGTTCTGGCTTATCAAGGCTTGACGCCGTCAGATTATGAACGTGACGCCGTCCCTCTTTAAATTATAACGTGACGACCTTGATCAGATTAAAGCATGACGCCGTCAGAATTTTCATGCAATTTCTCTGGCTTATCATGAGTAAATTTCACATCCACCACTTTTGCCAAGCCATGACGCCGTCCAGGGTTAATCCTAACGCCGTCAAAGGTAACTTCCAGCATGATTTTGAGACTTTGTCGTTTTCTTCACTTTTATGCTCCAAAAACGTCCAAAATGCCTCCTTTTCCAGATTTCTTCTCAAAAGTACCTAAAATGACAAAAGGAACGATTTAGGGCAATATTTGATCAAATAAATACGATTTAGGGCTTAAATGACCCCTTAAAAGCGGTACACTTTTCGCTTCATCAAAGTTTTAATATCATTCCCCTTCACAGTCACTATATAAAATTCATCCTCCATTTTCTTGACTTCTATCCGGGGGCAGTACTTCTTAATCATAAGCTTTTTGAATTCGGTCCAGGTGGTTTTATACGCTTCCTCAATTCCCATTCGTTGGGAAAATGAGTTCCACCAGGATAGAGCTTCTTCAGTAAGTGTACCGGTAACAAACTTTACTTTGCAATCATCAGTACAGTTACTACGAGAGAATACTGAGCGCCTTTTGTACCTTTGAAATTGAAAGGTTGGCAGCTCATAAACTCTTTGTAGCTACTTTTCTTCGCTACACAGGTTTCTCTCGCCTCAGGGTTTCTATCAGAGTTATTAGTCGTGTTAGCCTCTCAGGATTCTAGTGCCGCAGTCACACTGTCAGCAACTAGTTGTCAGATGGCATCCTGAGTCATGGCCGGAGTAGCAAATGTTGACGATCGCTTGGGCGTCATTCTATCAATATTTGACGGATAGCACGGGGTAAGAAAGATATCACAAGTCGGTCATAATGAGGATTATGAAAATTCTGACATAGACATTTTATTCGATACAAGTTCTAACTCGTAGAACATTGTAGAATATGACGGGTATAAGTTCTAACTCGTAGAACATTGTAGAACATGACGGAAGAGTTCGGTACAAGTTCTAACTCGTAGAAAATTGTAGAATATGACGGGTATAAGTTCTAACTCGTAGAACATTGTAGAACATGACGGAAGAGTTCGGTACAAGTTCTAACTCTTAGAACATTGTAGAATATGACGGAAGAGTTCGATACAAGTTCTAACTCTTAGAACATTGTAGAATATGACGGAAGAGTTCTATAGAAGTTCAAACTCTTCGAACATTGTAGAATATAACAGAAGAGTTTGATACAAGTTCTAACTCTTAGAACATTGTAGAATATAACGGAAGAGTTCGGTACAAGTTCTAACTCTTTGAACATTGTAAAATATAACGAAAGAGTTCGATACAAGTTCTAACTCTTGGAACATTGTAGGATACAACGGAAAAGTTCGAAACCTAAAACTTATGGGTATTCCAACAAGTATGGGATTCGTTTCTCGGGAGCTGGTTTACCTCCTAAAGGTCTCAGTATAATCCATTAGGAATTATCTAGTTCTGCAAACATAGATTCATCTAAGAAATAGTCCGGTGGTGGTGTAGTTGGCCTAATCAGGGAAAAGGATCCTACGGATGAGGATGGACTATATGGTAGAGAAGATCCTATAGATGATGATAACCTAAATGGTGGAGAAGATCCTACGGGTAGAGATTCAATAGAGGTTTCAGTGTCCCTAGGTACGGTCACTTACTTAATTTCTTGGTTATGAATTGCTACCATTCGACCTAGGTGTAAAGGCTTGGGATAACTGGGTGGTGTTTAATCCATAGAATTTCCTGAGTTTACGAGGATAAATCTTAATACATGATAGACAACCTATGAAACCAGGTATGGGAAAACTAATACTCCATTAAATCATAAACGACTTGCCTATTTATCTTACAAGGTGAAAATTTGACAAGTAACCTTATTTATGTTACACATCCCGTAACTAGGTTTAGTATGAAAGCTATATATACTTAGGGATTCTAGGCTAGTAAGTCTGGTAGTCTACTAGTCTAGGGTTGTCCATTTATTATTCTTAAGCTCATGGATTGCATCTAGAAGACTCCTTATATATGATTGATGACTAACTTGGATTTCCTCAATGGTCATTTCAAGAATAGATATCCTAACACGAGCTAGAACTACTTCATCACTATGTCCTTCTTGTTTCTTTTGTAAGTCTAAAATCTGGGTACGGGCTTCTTCTAGTTCTATTTCTAACCTATCAAAATTTCCTTGGATGATGACTCGACCTTTTCCAAGATCATGAATCTCATCTTCTATTTCCTTGATATGTTCTAGAGATAACTTACCTAAGTGATTCAAAATATCTTCTATTTATTCCTTTCCGGTTTCGAACACGGGAGGAAGGGAAGGTGGTAGAAAATGAATTTTCTTACGAGGCGGGAAAACTACTTCGGGAACGAGGAAATCTCAGGGATCAAAGAGTGGTGATGGGGGAATTGGAGATAAAGAGGGAACGATAGGAATTTCACCATTATATGCTTGCATATAACTATTATATGTTTGCATATAAGGATCATTTGGGAACGGTTCAATAGCTAGTGAAGCTATAAGATTCTGAGTTAATTCTTCTGAAGAATTAGAATCAGAATTAGGGGAATAGCTTAGTGATTCCGAGTCAGATTCGGAACTATATGATGTAGAATCGGAATTCTCATCATCGGTATCATATAAAATGATAGGGTGACTGGAAGACATGACTGTAATAGCCCGGGAGAAAGTAGTATAAGTACATATGTACTTATTATAGTAGTAATAATAATATAGGTTATTATTCTATATATATCCTATAGGGGGACGCAGTAGCACGGAGGACTTTTACTGAGGACTTTTTAGAAAAGTAGGTATAGTTTAAGTAAAAAAATAAAAAACCTTGTTCTCTATAACTGTGACTCTGGTACCAATCTATAACACCCCCATTTCTCAGATAGCAGCGGAAGCTAATTCTTGGGGTATTACCTATTTGATACATCGTCACAATGATAGAAAACGACTCAAAAAGAGACGTTTTTTAAAAGGAGTTATCATTCATTTATTTATCAGATTTTTACTTGAGATGTTGATGTAAGGATGCATTGATGATTTGTGTTTACAAGTAACTTGTGCATTTTACATTATGCATTACAAGTTACATGTTTGTCATTATTAAAACCGAAGAAACCATTTAGTTTAAATATCATAATATTTTCACTAACAATCTCCCCCTTTTGATGATGACAAATATGTAAACCGTGACACATAGTAAAATGTAAAAGTAACCTGTTTACACTTCCTTCTCCCCTTTTTGTCGAAGCAAAAAGGTTGTTTCCTCGAGCTCTCCCTTGAATTCACTCCCTACTCCCCCTTATTTCACTACTTTCCTTTCTCCACAGAAAGGCGAGCTTGTATCATCCCAGTGAAGTTTTCTATCACCACTGTTAAGACGACTCCATGCTATGTATTCAAATACTTCCGAGCTCCCCCTAGCTCAATGCTCCCCTATGGTAATTGAGTCCCCTGTTTATTAACCTTAGTATCTAGCGGATCCATGGATTAAATTCTTACAAAGGCTTTTCCTACATCAAGGGTTAGCTCCGTGCAACATAATATATAAAAATAGGAGCAACATTATAGGGATAGAATACTTTTAGCAAAACATGAAAAGGATAAACTAAGTTAAATTATAGCAAAAAAAAGAGTTTGATGAGGTATGTGAGAATATCAAAGTATGCTAGAGGTTAGATACGTGATGAAAGTGTGCTAAAAGGGAGTGACAAAAAAAATGAATGCATATTGCAATTCAAAGACACTTGAGTGTCACAACCCGACCGACAACCTAAGGTGTAATTGTTCAATTAATCACACTAACAAGAATGAGATTCGTTCATTTTCTGATACACAAAATGAATTCTTACAAGTTATCATTGAGAAGGCGAGTTCTAACAAGCCTTTTGAATTTAAATGACATAATCATCTACCAAAGATGATTTGTGTTAAGGATAGTTTGCTAAGAAGACATACTCTAAATGAGGTAGATATATGTTATTACTATTATGACATGTCATGCCATAAAGTAGACTCGATGGAAGTTTAAAAAATGAGAATGACACGCACCAAGATTCGAATGGAAATGATTCCATTAGATGGGAGAGTATTGGTTTTGACCTTTGATAGAAGGTGAGTAAAGATGGTTTAGATTAATATATCATTTGCACTGACAATGAGATGCACGATATATTTCAAATGAGAAAAAGAAAATGTGCATGTGATCCTAACAGGGTTGTGGGCGAATATCTCTAATAGGGTTGAGGTAACGAAGTTCTAGAATTCTAGTTTTGGATGATCCTAGATATGAGTTAGAGATAATTTGGTGTATGAAGGATTTTGTGTGATTGTGTAGTTATACACTTTGGGTATAATGATTGTGATGGTTGAAGGTTATTGAACTAATTGTCACTATCAAGAGTGAAGTATAGTGATAAGGTTTGAGTGGGATTGATATAAGGGTTGAAGGTTCTGAAACCAAATATCACTATCAAGAGTGAATTTTAGTTATAAGGTTTGATGTGAGGGTTGAAGGTTCTTGTATAGAACAAATAGCTAAGTGTTCTCAAAGAGTAGAGGTTAGGAGCTAGAGCCAATTGTGGTTTTGTGACTAGGGTTTTGCTAAGTAGCGGGTACTGTAGCAGTGAGTGTTATAGTAAAGAATTCTAGGGAATAAGAACCACATTTGTGTGTTCTTGAGAGTGTTTGGTGAAAAACAATATGAGTATGTTTTCGCCCCCCCCCCCCCCTTAATCGATGACCATCCAGAAAAGATGTGTTGGAAAAATGAAGAGGAAAACAAACGTTGATGGAAGCGATGAGCTTAGTAATGTCACGACAATTGGTGGATAGCATACAATAAACTTCACCTTTGAAGTCACGTAGCTCTTCTCAATCATTGTGAATATTCATAGACATTCATATGATGAGGTATGTGATTACGTGGAAATGTGCTAAGGGTTAAGAAGATAGAATCTTCAAGGTTGTTGAGTAAGTGATAAGGTTCTAGTGGGGTTATCTTTGATAGAAGAAACTATGTTGATGAAGAATGGTTATCTCAACTTATCCTAGCGGTTCTTCGCTTAAAGTGTGTGGAAGATGAGTGGAATTTGGAAGCATTAGTAGTGAAGAACGAAGGTTGAGAATTTTAGATAAGTTGAGAAGATGATTGATGCGCGTGATGTGTCATTGCGGTTTAGCAGTATTAATGCCTACTCAAGTTTTAAATTTATATTTAGCCGACTTATCAATAACACACACACTTAACGAGCAGTGTACCCGGTCAGTATGAATATAATGGTAAGTAGAGTGTCGATCACTAAGAGTGGAACGTATTATCTAGTCATTCTAATCAGTATTTTAATATTCTAAGTTAACTATACAACCTAATCTAACACAAGGGGGTTCAGCCTGAGAGACTGGCACGTTTAGGTTGCAATTAAATAATAAACTAAACTAATGAGCACGAATCAGCGATAGGCATGCACGTACACAGATAAATACTCGAGACAATAAGAAGACCTGTCCTGATGATTAAGTAGATTGTCACTTGTTTTATTGATAGTTTTATATGAAGTGTATGTAATTAACCCTTTCTCGTTAGCCCTAATCTTATCGGCGAGTAAACCCTTAATGATTACTTATGTCTAAAAGTTATTCCTAAGTGATCAATTTAGTAACAACCGTGGGAGCCACATTCTCTTCCGTAGTCAAATGCGCAGGCCACTAATAAACACAGAGGTTATCAATGCACTAATAAGTAGTAACCAAAGACATCAACATATAAACTTTAATTGATGGGAAAGCAGTTTTAAGGGAGTGCAATCTTTCTCGTCACATTACACAAGCCACCAATCCTGATGAATTAAAGTTTACTAACACAATAAAACAAAACTACTTAATGAATTAAATACATGCAGGACCTTCTTACAGCTCTTGTATCTTCGTTCGGGTGTGTCTTGTGCTGCCTAATCATCTGAATTCGGCCTTAAGTTTCTGTGGTCTTCGTACTTCGTATATATATTGTCTCCGAAATTCGTCTGGTCTTGGGGTATTTATAGTTTCTGTCTGAGGGTAAGATGCGGCGCATCTAGTAAGTAGATGCGGCGCATTGACTTAACTTCGCGTGGGGTCCAAGATTAATATATTCAGGAATATTCGTACACCGCCAGAAGATGCGGCGTAACTCCATTCTAAGATGCGGCGCATGTCCTTGCTGTCTTGGATCGTATCTTGTGAAATCTTGATAGTGATGCGCCGTATGTAATAAGCAAGATGCGGCGTATCTGGAGCAGAATGTCTTGATCTTGTACATTTCAGTAGACTCATATCTTCTTGCTTGTTTTGCTCCATAATTAGTCCAAAATCGCTAAGTTTCACCAAATGCTTGTTTTTAACTGAGAATTACAAAAGTAAACGATTAAGTATCAATTCTCACAGATAATATAATAAAACAAGTCAAATAAATAGGATAAATGATGGTAATAAAATGTACTTATTTGAGTTCATCAAATATCCCCCCACTTGAACTTTACTTGTCCCCAAGTAAACCTTAGAATTAATCTTATGAAAATGTATCCTAAAAGATATTAGGATTTATTTTTATATTTAAGCATGTATTCATTTTTGTCATAATCACACAACCAAACACTTAACGAATTAGAAGTAAAATAAAATAATTTGATAAAAGCAAATCTAATCGTTTAACTGTCCAGTCGTGACGAATATTCTATCATAGGTGTTGGGAATTATGATGCATATCAAGAACAGACTACTTAGGTCTGGTAGTTTACTACTTAGGTCTGGTCGTTTACTGAGTTAGGTCTGTTTGTGTTTTAGGTCTGGTTATGTAATGATTAAGTCTGGTAGTTATATGTTAAGTCTGGTTGACTTATTAAGTCTGGTCTGGTCGTGAAGATAGGAAAGTTTGTTAGAGATATATTAGGAAAAGATACATTGCGTGTATGTATCTTTATAGAAGATTTGTGTATATCTTCTGTGTCATCTAGGGTTTCCTTGTGTTATAAAAGGATCCCTAAAGGTTGTTAGCAAGTGTGTGTGAGTTGTACGAATTGATAATAGTGAATATCAATATACGAAGTTAGTGATATCCCTGCTTGTGTTCTAAATTGTTCTTGTTAAGATTCCGCATTAACATTAACAATCACTTAGGGTTTCTCACTTAGATTGGTTCGGATTTATCCTAACCATCTGCTAGGTATTCAAAACTACTTAGTGATCCATATACAATTTGTGGACCAACAAGTGGTATCAGAGCAAGGGAGAGACTCTGAATTCGTAGAACACTAAAACCTAATTCTCACTCAAATCACCCTTCACAATGTCTGAACTCGATAAGCCTGAAACTTTCTCAATCCATAACAGTGAGGATGAGCAATCAAACCATGAAGATGAAGGAAAAACCGAAACCAGTAACTCTCAAACACAACAACAACCCATCCCTTCCACAACCACAATCTCAAACATAAAACTTCCACTACTGAAGAGAGAAGAATATGATATATGGGCCATGGAGATGGAACATTATCTGGAATACATTGATAGTGATGTATGGAAAGTGATCCAGAAGGGAAATTCTAAGAAGAGAATTTCACAAGGGAATGATGGGCAACTCAGAATAATGCCACCAGTATCTGCTGAGGAGATTAGGGCTGTGGAGAAGGAAAAGAAGGCCAGAACCTTGCTTCTTATGGCTATTCCTAAGGAGCATCTACAAAGGTTTCATGGCATTCTTGATGCTAAGGAGATGTGGGAAGCTATCAAGAAACGATTTGGAGGTAATGCTAACTCCAAGAAGATGCAAAAGGCTGTTCTTAAACAGCAATTTGAAACATTTAGTGTTTCAAAGACTGAAGGTTTGGAGAAGGGCTATGACAGATTTCAACATCTGTTAACACAATTGGAAGTTCATGGTGCAGCAGTCTCGAATGAGGATGCAAATCACAAATTCCTTAGATCTTTACCATCAGAATGGGGCAATGTATCTGTGGCAATGAGGATTAAGGAGGAAGTAGACTCTATGACACCTGATGACCTTTACAATAATCTCAGGATGTTTGAAAGGGACATCAGTAACAACACTCAGGGTTCAACCAGTTCCTCAAATGTTGCTTTTGTATCTCAAAACAAAAGCAGTACTTACAAGGTTAGATCTGGTGTTAGGTCTGGTAACTATGAAACTCCTTCAAGTGAAAGGTCTGCTTCAAGTTTCACTGATGAGGTCATACATTCTTTCTTTGCCAATCAAACGGAAGATGAAAGCTTTATTAGTGAAGACCTTGAACAAATTAATGATGCTGAAGTTGAGGAGATGGATATAAAATGGCACATTGCCATGGTTGCTTTAAGGGTCAAACGATTTCAGAAGCAATATGGTAGGACTATCAACTTCAACAACAAATCACCAGTGGGATACACAAAGAGGACTGTTGAATGCTACAACTGTCACAAGCATGGGCATTTTTCAAGAGATTGTCCAGAGAAGAAGTCTGCTGATGAGAAAAGAATTGAAGATGGAAAGATGGAAAAGAATCAGATGAGTCTGCTGACAATGGAAGCTGGAGGAGTCAATTGGGGTGAGCATCCAAGAGTAAATGAGGAGTCTGATCATGCTCTCATGGCCATTGGTAATGAGGTATCATTATGCTCTAAATTATGTACTGACTCATATAATCATGTTAAGGCTTTATGTGATGAGCAGCAAGAACAAATAGGTGATCTAGAAGTAAATTTATTAGCACATAAAAATGCTGTGAAAACTTTAGAGGCACAAAAGGTCACCCTTCAAAACCAACATGCTGCTTTAAATGAAAAACTATACTTTCAGGCTAATAAGATATATGAACAAGATGAGAAGCTTAAAAGGTATAGACAGTTAGGGCTTAAAATTCAGAAGGAAAGGGATGAGCTGAGAAAAAGGGTAGATCAATGGAACAATTCAAATAAAAACCTGTTTAAGTGTTGGGATTCTCAAATTAAGTCAAATAAAAAATGTGGCTTAGGATATGAGGAAAATGAGAATAGGGATATATTTAAGAATAGAGAAGAGGACTATGCTGATAAACCTTTGTACAATAGGTTTGTTAAGACTGGTGATTTTAAGGGAGTACCACCACCTTTGAGTGATGACTATACTCCTCTTGAAAAAGAAGAGTTGGATGATTCACTCTTTGTGTATGGTAAGAAAGGTCCTCAAGTGTCTGAATCAACTACCTCAGAGGACAAATCTAATAGATATTCTTCTTGTCAATCCAATGACTCTGAAGGATCTATTGATAATTCCTCTGATCACTCTAAATCTGAGTCAAACAATGAGGAAAAAGAGAATCCTGAACCTAAGGTTGTTAAGAAGTGTGAACCTGTTGTTCCTAAACCTATAGTGACTGAACAAAAGGCTGAAACAGTTAAACCTAGTTGTGTCAATCACATAAAATCTCCTAGGGAATCTGTTAAATTGAATGAGTCACCTAGAAGCAATAGTGTTCACAGAGAAAGTAGGAGTAGTTACAATTATGCTCCTAAAAGATGTTTTGTGTGTGGAAGTTTAAGTCATTTAATAAGAGATTGTGACTTCCATGAAAAGAGAATGAAAAGAGAGGCTGAGCAAAAGAGAATTAATGCTAATAAGGTTAATGGTTCAAATAAACCAGTTTGGAACAATGCTAGTAGAGTTAATCATGCTAACCAGTTTGTTCCCAGACCTATTCAATTAAATAACACTACCAGACCTAACTCCTTTGTTAGTTCTGGTAGACCAAATTTTGGGTCTGGCTACAGAAACTTTAATGTGAATAGGCAAAATCCTAATTTTATGAGGCCTACAGTGAGACCTAATGTGAATACTGGTTATGTTAACTCTGTGAGACCTAATGTGAACTCTGGTTTTGTAAGACCCAAGAAACCTTTTCAAAAACCTCAGGTGAATAAAAATTTTCAAAGAAATAATTTTTATAAAGCTCATTCACCTGTGAGAAGACAAGTTGGAAAGCAAACAGCAAAACCTTTAAAGGGAAAAGGGGGTTCTGCTGTTAAGACCTCAGCATGTATGTCTTGGGATTCAAACAAAAATAAATCCATGTATAAATCCCAAAACAACAGTGGATCAGGTTCAATTAAGAAATTCAAGCATATTGATCCACAAGGCGGACCCAAGCCTACTCAGGCCTGGGTTCCTAAGAGAAACTAATTTCTCTTCTTTTTGTGCAGGATCATCCACTTTGCTATATGGAAGATAGAGGAATACTTGACAGTGGATGCTCTGGGCACATGACTGGTAACAAGAACTATCTTAATGATTTTCATGAATTCGAGGGAGGTTCTGTTACTTTTGGAGGAAGCAAGGGACAGATAACTGGTAAAGGAAGAATCATTGTGGGCAACATAGAATTTGACAATGTATCTTTTGTGAAAGAACTTGGGCAGTTCAACCTTTTCTCAATATCACAGATTTGTGATACTCAGCATAAGGTGCTTTTTACTGAAACTGATTGTCTTGTGTTGACTCCGGACTTTAAAATGCCTGAAGAACATCAAATTCTTCTTAAAGTTCCCAGACAACACAAAATGTACAGTTTTGATATGAAAGCATCTAATTCTGCAAAAGGTGCTACCTGTTTAATTGCAAAAGCTACATTGGATGAATCTAAGTTGTGGCACAGAAGGTTAGGCCATGTGAATTTCAAAAATATGAATAAACTTGTGAAGAATAACCTTGTGAGAGGTTTGCCTTCAAAATTGTTTAAAAATGATCATACCTGTGTGGCTTGCAACAAGGGAAAACAACATAGGGCATCCTGTAAGGTTAAATTAGAAAGATTAATAACTGAACCTTTGCATACCTTACATATGGATCTTTTTGGCCCTACATCTGTCCATAGTATAAATTTTGCATGCTATTGCCTTGTCATTACAGATGATTGTACTAGATATTGTTGGGTGTTCTTTATGTCTAGGAAGGATGAAGCTACCCCTTTGATTCAAAATTTCATTAGACAGATTGAAAACCTTATTGATAAACGAGTCAAAATCATTAGGAGTGATAATGGCACTGAATTTAAAAACAAGAGCATGCTAGATTTCTGTGGTAATAAAGGAATTAAACAACAATTCAGTAATGCAAGAACTCCTCAGCAAAATGGAGTTGCAGAGAGAATGAACAGGACACTTATTGAGGCAGCTAGGACTATGCTAGCAGATTCACTTTTACCTACTACATTTTGGGCTGAAGCAGTCAGCAATGCCTGCTACATCTTTAATAGGGTTAGAGTGACCAAGCCTCAAAATAGAACTCCTTATGAGCTTATGTTTGGCCACAAACCAGTTGTTAGCCATATAAGACCTTTTGGGTGTCATGTTACCATTCTTGATACTTTAAGTGTTCTTGGAAAATTTGAAGGAAAGTCTGATGAAGGGTTTTTACTTGGGTATGCATTAAACAGTAAAGCCTTTAGGGTTTACAATCTAGTATCCAAGAAAGTAGAAGAAAATCTGCATGTAAACTTTCTTGAGGAAAAACCCAATGTCAAGGGAATTGGTCATAGATGGATGTTTGATATTGATTATTTGACTGATTCTATGAATTATGTTCCTGTCTCCAAGGAGAATCAAATTAACCCTATTGCAGGTACGCAAGAAGTTACTAACATTGCAGGTACCAAAGATTCTTCAAATTCAGGGAACATTGATGACATGGCTGAGCTCGTTGTGATTCCATCCACAGAGAACAAGTCTGATGCTGCTGAAGCAGTGATCAAGGATTCTTCACTTCAGAAAACAGACTCTGAAGTTAAGTCTGGCAAAGTCAAATCACCTAGTATGAGCAGTACTTCACTTTTTAAGTCTGGTAGTGATGTTCTACCAGACCCTTCCTCAAATGCTGAATGTGCTGATTCTGAGATGCCAGAACTTGAAGTATTTCCTAATCCTAATGAAGGTGTTTTTAATGGGGCTTCCTATGATGAAGGAGGTATTATTACTGATTTCAACAACTTACCCACTGAAGTGGAAGTAAGTCCAACCCCACTCTCAGGATTCACACCATTCATCCCAAGAGCCAAATAATTGGTAACCCCAAGTCTGCTGTTCAAACAAGAAGTAGAGTGCAACATCAGTCTGCTTCTCTTGCACTCATTAGCCTGATCAAGCAACAACAAAGGGTCAACCATAAAGACCAGCAACATTGCTTATTTGCTTGCTTTCTTTCTCAAAGTGAACCCACTACAGTTTCTGAAGCTTTAGGGGAGGAAAGTTGGGTAGAAGCCATGCAAGAAGAGTTGTTGCAGTTCAAGCTACAGAAAGTATGGGTTCTTGTAGACCTACCTAATGGAGCTAAAGTTATTGGTACTAAATGGGTCTTCAGGAATAAAAGGGATGAAAGAGGGGTGGTTGTAAGGAACAAAGCAAGGTTGGTAGCTCAAGGATACAAACAGGAGGAGGGCATAGATTATGATGAGGTTTTTGCTCCTGTAGCAAGGATTGAAGCTATCAGGTTATTCTTGGCCTATGCATCATACATGGGATTCAAGGTATATCAGATGGATGTCAAAAGTGCTTTCCTTTATGGCACTATTGATGAAGATGTGTATGTACATCAACCTCCTGGCTTTGAGGATCCTGCTAACCCCAATCAAGTGTATAAGGTTATTAAAGCTCTATATGGTCTTCATCAGGCTCCTAGAGCTTGGTATGAAACTCTTTCACAGTTTCTTGAAGAACATGGATATATCAGGGGTGTAATTGACAAAACATTGTTTATCAAGAGAGATCAGAAGGATATTATTCTTGTCCAAATTTATGTGGATGATATCATTTTTGGATCCACAAGAAAGTCTTGGTGTGATGAATTTGAAGGATTAATGAAGAGCAGGTTTGAAATGAGTTCAATGGGAGAACTTACATTTTTCTTGGGATTGCAAGTTAAGCAAAAGGATGATGGACTTTTTATTTCTCAAGACAAGTATGTTGCAGAAATTTTGAAAAAGTTTGAATTCTCAAGTGTGAAGGCAGCAGTCACTCCCATGGAGAACAAAGTGCCTTTAACAAAGGATGAAGATGCTGCTGATGTGAATGTGCATCTTTACAGATCCATGATAGGTTCTCTCATGTATCTTACTGCTTCTAGACCTGATATTATGTATGCAGTTTGTATTTGTTCACGTTTTCAGGTTCAACCAAAGACTTCACATCTTCATGCTGTGAAGAGAATCTTTAGGTACTTAAAGGGAAAACCTAATTTGGGCCTTTGGTATCCTAAGGAGTCAGCTTTTGACCTGACAGCTTATTCAGACAGTGACTATGCTGGTGCAAGTCTGGATAGGAAATCAACAACAGGAGGTTGTCAGTTCCTTGGAAGGAGGTTAATATCTTGGCAATGCAAGAAGCAGACGATTGTGGCTAATTCAACTACTGAGGCTGAGTATGTAGCAGCTGCTCATTGCTGTGGACAAGTTTTGTGGATTCAGAATCAGATGCTGGACTATGGTTTGAATTTTATGAATACTGTTATCCACATAGATAATAAGAGTACTATCTGTATTGTTAAGAATCCAGTATATCACTCTAAAACTAAGCATATAGAAATAAGGCATCATTTCATTAGGGATTGCTTTGAAAAGAAGTTGATTAGAGTGGAGAAAATACATACAGATTTTAATGTTGCTGACCTGTTAACTAAGGCATTTGATGGTCCTAGATTCAATTATCTGGTAGTTAACATTGGTATGATGAACCCCTAGTTTGAATTAAGGGGAGGTTTGGCCTAAGGGGAGGTCAAACTGTGAAGTATGTAAAGTATGAATACTTACCAGTATTTAGGTTAATTTTTAAAGTCTTGTAGTTCTGATAAAAAAAAAAAAAAAAAAAAAAAAAAAAAAAAAAAAAAAAAAAAAATTTTGGTTTGTTTTATCTATATCTTTTATTTCTTTTATAGGCAATGCTGGTTTAAGTATATTTTCACAAGTTGTTGAGTGAGACTTTTGGAACTTCTCACTTGGTGGAGGTGCTTTGCACTAACACATCAAAAGGTTATCAGTCCACCTTGTCTCATCAACACAAGGACTGGCTAATCCTGAGCAAACGGCTAACAGGTAAAGATTGCTCAAATCCGTTTATGGCTGACAATTTGCCAAAAATTGTATGGTATTCAACTCACCATATCTAAGATAAGTGAAGAGTTGGCTAGCCCACAAGGTTATGGCTTGTGGTAAAAGGCTGTGGAAAACCATAAATGGTAATCAATTCACCATGATGAGGTGCTTTTCCATCAAAGAATTGACTAGTCCAGAAGCAAACGGCTTTTGGTAAAGACTTAACAAATCCGTTGATAAGCTGATGATTTGCTTAAAATCATATGGTTATCAGTGTACCATGGTCTTGCACACCAAAACATTTGGCTACTCCAGTAGTAATGGCTATTGGTAAAGAGACATCAAATCCATTAAATTTCAATGATTCACCTCTCACAGGTGTTAACACACCTGGAAGTGATGAGAATAGCTATGAAACTTAATATGAATTGATGTACATATAGTCATTGTTGCTGTCAAGTCTGTATCAGAAGGGCTTATCAAAGATTCAAGCTGCTAGAAAGGAACAAGACCTAAATATATTTCAAAGTGTTCAAGACTCAATCCTCAGAAAGCTAAATCAGAAGAACTTGAAGTTCATGAAGCATGAAGATCAAGTTAGGGGAGGATTGTTGGGAATTATGATGCATATCAAGAACAGACTACTTAGGTCTGGTAGTTTACTACTTAGGTCTGGTCGTTTACTGAGTTAGGTCTGTTTGTGTTTTAGGTCTGGTTATGTAATGATTAAGTCTGGTAGTTATATGTTAAGTCTGGTTGACTTATTAAGTCTGGTCTGGTCGTGAAGATAGGAAAGTTTGTTAGAGATATATTAGGAAAAGATACATTGCGTGTATGTATCTTTATAGAAGATTTGTGTATATCTTCTGTGTCATCTAGGGTTTCCTTGTGTTATAAAAGGATCCCTAAAGGTTGTTAGCAAGTGTGTGTGAGTTGTACGAATTGATAATAGTGAATATCAATATACGAAGTTAGTGATATCCCTGCTTGTGTTCTAAATTGTTCTTGTTAAGATTCCGCATTAACATTAACAATCACTTAGGGTTTCTCACTTAGATTGGTTCGGATTTATCCTAACCATCTGCTAGGTATTCAAAACTACTTAGTGATCCATATACAATTTGTGGACCAACAATAGGCTTGGCAAGTATACACATCTCCCCCACTAAAGCCAAGGAATAACAAGTCTAAAGCGGTAAAAAGGGTTTTGAGGTTTAAGGGTTAATCATTCTTCTTAATCTCTATCGATCTCAAATTCCAGAAAAGGCGACAAAATCACAAATACATGATCGAATCCACGAACACGATACTTGCAATTGCTCAAATCCTTAACTCGAATAGGCTAAAGATAGGACCAAGTAATCTTCACCAATAATATTATATCAAAAAGGGCGACAAAATCATAAATACATAGCCGAATCCACGACTACGATACTTAAGATTGCTCAAATCCCTAATCTCAATAAATCAAAGGTTTGGATAAAGAATAATATAGGGTATGGATAATATTTGGGATATAAATTGGTGTAAAATGAAAAATAAACAAAACAGGTAAATTAAAATCCTAAGTGTGGTTAATCACTATCCCAACCATCCTATGAATAAGACTCATATCATAGAATAACTTACGCTTTAACACTTGAAACACACGCTTTAGGTAGACACGAATTATACTCAACAAGATCTTAATCAAAGAATAACCTTAAGTTGGCGTTCCCATAACGTACAACTCTCATTCAATCCATAGATATAATATACAACAAATAGTGGTGATATCGACCACTTAATACAAAACTTTACATAAGTTGGTCAAAACAAACATCCAACTCTTCCTTTTTTTTCTTTTTCCTTTCTATTTTTTCGATTTTTTTTTTTTTTTTTTTTTTTTTGAAACATAAACAAAGATGTGTAAAATTTCACCACATCACTATAATGATAATTCTGGATAATTTTTCTATACTTTTCATGACTTCAGAAATAATGGTAATAGTGAAAGTAGTAAACACACGAAAAATAAACTCAAAGATATACAATATTTACTTTCACTCCAATTGCATTGTGCAATTTCCCGACCTAACCAAAGATAATGAATTACGCACGCGAATACAGGTAATGTAAGGAAACACACTTTGCCAAAAGCAATTAACCAACCACGAATTTTAATCTACAGGGTAGGCTAAGGTGTAAGGGTGTAACGAAACATTATAACAAAGGTGTAAGAAATGAAAGGAATGGCTCTGAGTGTTTTTCTAGGGGTATCTTACTCTAAAAGTGAGAGTAACAAAAGGGTTTATACGGGGGTTAACTAACCAGTGTAGTTAGCTAATAACATATAACATATAAAGGCTATTTGGGTGTAATCCTAGAAATTTACCAATTTAGACAAGTCATTCCAATTATATAGATAATACTTATTATGGTGGTCTCGAATAGTATACAAGCCAAGTTCTAAAGTTTACAAGTCACCGGCACACTCATAGATTGGTGAATTTTGAAAAAATCACAATTTTTGAAAATAACGTCATGTGTGCAACTATGCAACTTAGACTTTAAACAAAAACATGCTAAAAAAATTTTAATTTTGATATATTAAGCACATTTTAAGCATAATTTTGAAAAAGTTTAGGACAAGTAAGTGTTCTAATTCTCCAATCCCCCCACTTAAGTTAAACAACGTCCTCGTTGTTTGTATCAAAGATTAAAAACTGGAAAATAAAAGAATTAGAACAGAAAAACTCCCCTGAGATTTGCTCGGTATGATCCTCCATTAGTATAAGAGCAAAAATCATCTTTCTTGTGGATGAGAACGTTTAAGCTTCATAATAGATGCATCCACAGGAAATGCAGGAATCTATAATACCACCAAGACTTTAAACACACCTAAGTTAAGAAGGTTCAAACTTGCATAATACATTAGTAGTTAGGAAAAATAAAACATAAAAATAAAAATGAAAATCATCAGGTCAGTCGATGCGCCATATCTTATGAAAGAAGATACGCCGTATCGAGCCTGGAATAAATACGAATCAGAATAGAAGATGCGTCGCATCCTTAACCAGGGATGCGCCGCATTAAAATAAACTGATAAAAAGTTTTAAAGTCAAAAATAAAAAATGCAGAAAAATAAAGTAAGATATGACCAGTGCAGGAGATGCGTCGCATCTCAGGATTGAGATGCGTCGCATCTCAGGATTGAGATGCGCCGTATCTGCTGCGGGCCTGACTGACTCGACACAGAACAGAATAATAAAAATTTTCCGGGTTGTCTCCCGGTCAGCACTTTTCTTTATTCCAGAGTCTTCAAGTTAGACTCACGTTCAGCTCTTTAATATCGATCATTGAAGGAGTCGGAAACATCGCGCTCCCTCATCGCCAATTCAGTAATATTGAACATTCCTTGCTCGTCCTTAATTTCCACGCCGTTCTTCTTTAATATCTGTATAAACAAAGTTCTGTCCCTTTCGGCCAGAGATGACAAAATGATAGACGGGAAATTCTTATTATTAAATAGGCACAAATATGCAAGGTGGGGTGGTAGTTCAATAAACACATCATTATTCAAATTTGTTTTCTCAACTATTCTCCTACGTTTGTTAATTACTACGCAATCATACCACTCGTCATCAGAATCATTAACAATATTGCGTCTAAGTTCGTTGGGTACATTAAGGTCAATAAATTCCTCAAAGTTCTCATGATTAGGATTAGTTGAGTTGTTTTGAATCAATGTTTCTCCCATAAGCCTAGCTTCAAGATCGAGGTCCATACGCTCTCTTAATCCTAGCACATAGACACCTCTAATTATGCTTTTAACAGGATCTTGGCACTTATAGACTAGTTTATTATTCCCTACCCTTAATGAGATTTTTCTTTTAAACACATCAATCTTAGCACGGGCGGTAGACAAGAAAGGTCTTCCAAGGATTAAAGGAATCTTAACATCATCGGGCATATCTAATATAACAAAGTCCACAGGGAAAATAAACTTCTCAATCTTAACTAGCACATTATTAGCAATCCCTTCAGGTCGTTTTACCGTTTTATCAGCCAATTCAATAAGTAACTTAGTTGGTGCTAATTTTCCTAGTCCTAGGGTAGTGAATGTCTTAAGGGGCATTACACTAACACTAGCTCCTAAGTCAGCTAACACATTATTGAAAGATATATCATTAATTGAACAAGGTAAAGTAAAACTTCCTGGGTCTTTTTCTTTATGAGGCAAGGCATTTAAGTCGGTTGCAGAGCTCTCTTCTTTCATTGTAGCCTTGATCTCCTCTTAAATCTTTGTCTTCTCTTTTAGTAACCTCCTTAAACTGATTGAAGAATTAAAGAAAAATTCGGGTCTTGCACCATCATTACCATTCATCAGTCTTCTAGGAAAAGGAATGTTAGGAGTGACTTCTTCAGTGGTGCTTATGGCCTTGACATGATCTCTTGGGTTGGTTTCAGTTGAGCTAGGTAAACTTCCGTATCCCCTTTCTTGAAGAACTTTGCTCATTTGACCAATTTGTTGTTCCAATGCTTTGATCGAAGCTCCTTGATTTCTTGTAATAGTGTCCGTTGAAGCTCGAATTTCTTTGATCATAGCAGTGTTCTCTTCATGTCTCTTAGCAGCATCGGCCATAATTTGCTTTAGAGTGTCATCTAAAGTCTGCCTCCTCTCTTGATAAGCGGGATTAAAGTTGTTCTTTTGATAGAATCCCGGGGTGGCTTCCCTAAATCTTCCTGAAGGTCGGAATGGTTGTCCAAATTATGTGTAGTATGCTTCTTCAAACGTCTCACTTTCATTCTTATTCGGGCAATCTTTAGTGTAGTGAGGTCCTTCGCATTTTTCACATCCAACTTGGGCAGCATACACTTTTTCATCACGCTTCTTCATCTCTCTACTAATTTTATCCAATTGAGCTTGAATAGCAGCAAACCCGTCAAAATTAGTGCTGCTCTTAGATCTAGTAGAGGTCCCATCGTGCCATTTTTGAGAATGATCAGCGGCTTCTTGGATAGCTTTCCTAGCATTAGCTGCACTCATTTGAGGCACAGCTCCCTTAGCGTCCAAGATTTGTCTAGTAGGCACGTCCAATCCTTGATAAAACAATATTATCTCCTGCATAGGGGTTAGATAGTGTTGAGGACATTTAATCAGTAAATCTTTAAATCGTTCCCAAGCTTGATAAAGAGTCTCATCAGGCTCTTGCTTGAAACTGTTGATAGCCTCCATCTTTTTAGCAGTCTTAGCAGGTGGACAATATCTCTTCAGGAATTTGCTCTTCAAATCTTCCCATGTAGTGATTGAACTAGCAGGTTCATTCCTTTGCCACTTGTTAGCATCTCCTTTTAGCGAGATTGGAAAGATTCTTAGCATGAGTTGATCGTCAGTGACTCCTTCTGAAGTAAACAAATCCGCAATCTCGAGGACCTTTTCAACATGCTCATTAGCATCCTCATGTTCCGATCCACTGAAAGCATTTTCTCTTAGCTCCTTGAGAAACTGACCCTTCAATTCAAACTTTGACTTATCATCAAACTTTGGTCTAGCAACTCCTGAAGTGTGATCAGCATGGGTTTTGTTCATGTATTCCTCCATAGTTGTGTTTTCGCCCATTGTTTCTGTTTCTTCTTCCTCTTTCTCTTCAGAAAAATAATCAAGCTCGAATGAACTTGAGATATCAAAGCTTTTTGTGTTGAAAAGCCTTTTAAGCGAATGAAAGACTCGTTCAGGATCTTCGAAAGGTTGAATCAAGTTCTTCGTAGAACTCCTGGTCATGCACTTCCTGAAATCAACACAAAAACATCAGTAGGGTATGCTCAAGAAAGTAATATATCAGAAAATTAACAACGAAAACGGAATACGAAAAATTAAAGTTACTGATATCTGCAGACGATGCGCCGTATCCAAAAAGTTGGATACGCCGTATCTTATAATCGTTAAAATTTAATCAGACTTTATTCAGAAAATAGATACGCCGCTTATAAAGTATAATGCGCCGTATTTTCGTTACGTTTCAAAATACAAGATTTTTGATTCAGAAGATACGCCGTATCGATAGAGATCGATGCGTCGTATCTGTTTAATAATTCGAAAACTGTTTTTAATTAAAATAATAGATACGCCGTATCTGCTAAAGCAGATGCGTCGTATGGCGTTATCGTTTAGAAAAAATTTCTTATTAAAAACAGATACGCCGTATCTTGGGGAAAGATGCGTCGTATCGAATTAATTAAACGCGTTGTATTTTATAAAAATTAAACGCAATACGCCGTATCTAAGAAAATAGATGCGCCGTATCGTTTGAATAAGCTCAGTACAACGATAGCAGAACACAGAAAATACGAAAAATAAAAACAAATATAAAACAAACGAAAATAAACAAAAATTAAACACACAAAAACAAAAATATGCAAAATAATACAATGAATGCAATTTAACCTAATATACAACACAGTTAGCGTTTAGATTAAAAATTAAAAAGAAAAACCTAATTAAATTACTAATCAAATTAACAGATAATAACAATTCACTCCCCGGCAGCGGTGCCAAAAACTTGATGCGCGTGATGTGTCGTTACGGTTTAGCAGTATTAATGCCTACTCAAGTTTTAAATTTATATTTAGCCGACTTATCAATAACACACACACTTAACGAGCAGTGTACCCGGTCAGTATGAATATAATGGTAAGTAGAGTGTCGATCACTAAGAGTGGAACGTATTATCTAGTCATTCTAATCAGTATTTTAATATTCTAAGTTAACTATACAACCTAATCTAACGCAAGGGGGTTCAGCCTGAGAGACTGGCACGTTTAGGTTGCAATTAAATAATAAACTAAACTAATGAGCACGAATCAGCGATAGGCATGCACGTACACAGATAAATACTCGAGACAATAAGAAGACCTGTCCTGATGATTAAGTAGATTGTCACTTGTTTTATTGATAGTTTTATATGAAGTGTATGTAATTAACCCTTTCTCGTTGGCCCTAATCTTATCGGCGAGTAAACCCTTAATGATTACTTATGTCTAAAAGTTATTCCTAAGTGATCAATTTAGTAACAACCGTGGGAGCCACATTCTCTTCCGTACTCAAATGCGCAGGCCACTAATAAACACAGAGGTTATCAATGCACTAATAAGTAGTAACCAAAGACATCAACATATAAACTTTAATTGATGGGAAAGCAGTTTTAAGGGAGTGCAATCTTTCTCGTCACATTACACAAGCCACCAATCCTGATGAATTAAAGTTTACTAACACAATAAAACAAAACTACTTAATGAATTAAATACATGCAGGACCTTCTTACAGCTCTTGTATCTTCGTTCGGGTGTGTCTTGTGCTACCTAATCGTCTGAATTCGGCCTTAGGTTTCTGTGGTCTTCGTACTTCGTATATATATTGTCTCCGAAATTCGTCTGGTCTTGGGGTATTTATAGTTTCTGTCTGAGGGTAAGATGCGGCGCATCTAGTAAGTAGATGCGGCGCATTGACTTAACTTCGCGTGGGGTCCAAGATTAATATATTCAGGAATATTCGTACACCGCCAGAAGATGCGGCGTAACTCAATTCTAAGATGCGGCGCATGTCCTTGCTGTCTTGGATCGTATCTTGTGAAATCTTGATAGTGATGCGCCGTATGTAATAAGCAAGATGCGGCGTATCTGGAGCAGAATGTCTTGATCTTGTACATTTCAGTAGACTCTTATCTTCTTGCTTGTTTTGCTCCATAATTAGTCCAAAATCGCTAAGTTTCACCAAATGCTTGTTTTTAACTGAGAATTACAAAAGTAAACGATTAAGTATCAATTCTCACAGATAATATAATAAAACAAGTCAAATAAATAGGATAAATGATGGTAATAAAATGTACTTATTTGAGTTCATCAATGATGGATACGAAATTAACCAAACATATGGTGTGTTTAGTACCATGCGGAAGTGAAAAGGGAAAGAGCTAAGGAATAAGAAGATAGGCAGAATCTATTCCGATAGGAGACGATTCTGGTTTAAGACTACAGCGAGTGGGTTTTGATAGTGCTTTAGAAATTGTGAGAATTGAAAACAAAATAAACTATCTCAGTAGACAACGGTCCGATGGTACCATTAAATTTAGCGGTACCATCCCCTATTTAAGGGTACCGTGACCTGCTGAGGTCAGTTTTGACCCAGAATTAGATTTTTTACAAAGAAATTTCACATATGTTGTGATTTTTCTGGACCTTAGATTAAGGGATTTATACCAAATAAATTCTTTTATGAATGAATCCAACGGGATTCGATGAACGTTGATCGAGAACGAGAGATGACATTTAATTACATTTCGCAAATTAAATATACATTAAATATTTCGGATGAAATATTTAAGTTGTCATTGGAATTTAAGAGGATTTTACGAATAAATCTCGCTGATTTAGTGAGACTTTTTGACACGAGGAGAGAATTTATACCTAATAAATTCTTTTTACGAGATGAACGAGACTAGACGAGAAGAGATGACTTTTATATTTCCGAGGAAATACATAGGTAGTCATTAGAGCGATGTGAAGGATGACTTAATATTTCCAGTGAAATATTTAAAAAGTCATGAGACGAGACATAAGAGATGACTTCAATATTTCTGGTGAAATATTCAAGTAGTCATAAGAGGGATGTGAAGGATGACTTAATATTTCTAGTGAAATATTTAAAAAGTCATGAGACGAGACATAAGAAATGACTTCAATATTTCCAGTGAAATATTCAAGTAGTCATAGGAGGGATTTAAAGGACGTATTTGAACACATGGGAATTGTGAAATTCACGGAACGTGTTCCATCATTCCTAGACCTAGACGTAGATAGTTGAATGGTTCGCGTTTGAGAGGTTTGGCTAATTTACGGATTTCGATGTGCTTCGCACGCGAGTGTTTCAAGGGGTTTTGAAAGGCGTAAAGCAAGGCCTATGGTGCTGATTCGCAGCAGGGTTTAGGATCTAAAAGAATGAAGTATTAAACTGATACAACGGTGGTAGATGTGTGGGTGAGACTGGATTTGAAACATAAGGATGGCTTAAAGTTGATTGAGGTTTAGTATTTTTAAGGGTAATTGATGAAATTTTTGGGATGAACATCCATTGTAGTTGTGAGATCACTGCATGTTGGTAGGTGATCAAGATTGACAACAAAAAAGAAGAGACTCAAAAATATCAATCTTCTTATAGGCATATTGCCCGTTATTCAGAAGAAAGAGAGTATCAACGGACTCTTGGCAAAATAGGATGATACGTTTGTCTTCTACCCTAAAATCGATAGATAAGTTCGATCCTCAATATCTATGAGGTGAGCATGACAAAAAACATGATGACAAACCTACGGGGATAAAAGGAACTTACGGAATGAATATACTTGGTCTTAAGAAGTGTATATTCATATGAGGATGAAAGAAACTACTAATCACTTATATAGTAACTCGTGAGTCCTTTTTCACCCGAAGGTTGATGTTAGCTTTTAGCTTTTGGATGAGCGTTTTAACATATGTTGTTAAAAGGCTTGAATATGATGTTTTGGAAATGACATTTAACAATTGTGATCGCAAGTTAAAATTACTTGAATATTTCGGATGAAATATTTAAGTTGTCAAACCTACTCCGAGTTCTACTAGGCTTGTATCTAACCTCCCTTGACAAAAGAGTGTATCACTTGGAAGAAAGTGAAATGATGACCAAGGAATTAGGGCAATTTCGCGACTACTCTAATTTTTAGATTTTGACACTAGTGTAAGACTAAATGACGTCTAAAAGTTTATAGTGATAGGCATACCTAAATCATTATGTATCAAAACAACATAGTGTGGGTGCACAATTAACAAGCAAATCAGGTAAATGCACATAAGGAACAAATGCAAACATCATACAAGTTGTGGGATGCAAGTAATCTAGGTTCGCTAAGGAGGATCCTAATTACTACTTGTTCAAAATAAAATCCTAATGGGAGATAAAGTTCACCGATGTAGACTATCTTTAGTCAAATGTAGGAATGAAAATTTTTTAAGTTAGAGAATGAGTATGAGACTATCACTAGTGGTGCTTGGTATGTGCTTAAACACATACCTTTTCTTGACCAAAACTGGACCCAAAAAGACCAAAAACCCGACCAATTATGCCAAATATATTGTGTTTTTGTGTTTTTACATATGCAGGCACGGATATCGAAGAAAAGGACAAAAATAAAGAAATAGCTGGGAAACGAGCACGAGATTTGGGAGAGTGTCAAAGCCGAAGCCGGGAATGCTATGTTTGGTCAAAAGTCAGAAACACCCTTAGATCAACTTCGAGAAAATGGCAGGAAAAGTCCCTTGATTTCAGAAAAACACATTTGGTCCTTATATCTTTTAATCACCAAATCTTAAATCTACAACAAGCCTTACCCGGATTTATTACAAATCCAATCCACAAACAAACAAATCCACAAAGCCCAACTATCCCTTTTAAAATTAAGCCCATCATACTAAAACCACAAGCCCACCTCACTCACGATTTCGGGGTTAGCTAGGTGTAGGAGTAGGAGTAGATTAGTGGTAGATTAATAGTTTTTAGTATAATCTTAGCTTATTGTATTTCTGATTTCACAGTTGTACTCAGTTTTAAAGTTTTAATAAAAGTTTCATTTTAAATTTCTTGCAATTTAATTTCCAGCAATTTAATTTTCCAAATCTGTTCAGCTTTCATTAAATGTTCTTAAGCTCATCTAAGCTCAACAATAGCTTATGGTGAGTGTTTGTTAGTTTATTACTGCTTATAATGGTGAGTGGTGATTCAGTCAACAATAGTCAACTGGAATGAAGATGGTGATTCTGGGTTTAAATTGATAGTTCAATCAGAGAAATGGAAGTGATTGGCCTATCTTAAAGATAGGCTTGGATCAAAGGTTATCCCTGTTCAGCTGGGATTAAGTTTTGTAAGTTCTCATTTTAATCTTTAGTCCTTTTATTGCATAGTTAATGTTAAGTAGTTTATAATCTGTTAGTCTAGTATAATTTGCTACTTGTTTGAGTTCATTTTAGTATATTTTATGCTTAATGAATGCTCTTGTTATGCTGTTACATGTTCTATGGTGTGCTACTGCTTCATTTTGATCAAACTGCTTCTAGTTGTCCTGGTTGTTGTTTGCTGAGTTTTATGGCTTGTTTAGATTCTATTGTGTTGATTTAATCTGTTTGCAGCTTAAAATTAGTAGGGTGTAGCTAATAATTAATAGCTGTAGTGTTAAATTGCATATTCAGGGGTGTTTGGATTTACTTTGTTTCTGGGGTTAGAGTTGTTATTTAGGTGCTTTATCTGCATAAATAGTTTCATATAGGTTAGAGTAGACTAGATAAAGTCTATAGTTGTAGGTTTATTCAATAAAAGTCAAAAATAGTTTAATATCTCACTACTGCTTTCCTTGTGGTAATCTGATCCAGCTGAGCTTGTTTATTTGCTGCAATTTATGTTTGTGATTGTAGTTTTATTGCTTAAACATGTTCAATGAACACCTAGTAACAGATTTAGGACATTGAAATTCAGAATAGTCAAAGTAGTTGAGCATTAAATAAGTCAGACTAGTCAGATTATTTGCAGCATTGGTATTTTCCAGATGTCTGATCTAAGGCTTAATTAGGTAATCAATTGAAGTTTTCTCATAGGGCTTTTAGGTATTTTAGATACTCAGTAGTGCTATAGAGCTTTTGCCCCCTTAATATTTTAGATTTGAGCTTATTTAGAGTGCTTATTTTAACCTGCAAGAAGGTTAGTTGAGTGTAATTTTCTGTCATTTCATTTGCTGCTGAATTGAGCTTTACTGGCTTATTGCTGGTGCTTATTTGAGATTATTGAGTAGTTCTAAGCTTGTTTGAGTAGTTTACATGGTTTTTGAGATTGTTGCCTTTCATTGTTTAAATCTGCTTATTGTGAGTGCTTATTCAAAACTGCTCATTGATTGCATTCAGTGGTTTAGAGTTATATTTGGTCTGATTTGAGTTTATTTGAGCTTATCTGAGTACATTGCACCTTTTGTGTCAGTTTCAAACATTTTTGTGGTAAGTGCTTATTTATAAGCACTTCTCCAAACTGCTTTTTAGGCCATTTAGCACTCCTCAGCTTATTTTCCTAAACTTTTCACTTTCAGTAGGCTTCAAATAATATTTTAGATTTTCTGTAAAAATTCCGGATTTATTTGAGCTCTTTTGCTATTTCTTTTTCATTTTTATAGATTTTAAATCATTTTTAATTCATAATAAATCAGAAAATACAAAAATAATTTTCATTTTTATTTCAAAATTAGTTTTCAGATTTATTAGATTTTTCAAAAAATAAATTTGCATTTTTAAAGTTGTTTTTCCATTTATTTTCATTTTTAATCATTTTAAAAAGCTAAAAAATAGTTTTAATTCATAATAAATAGATAAAAAGTCATAAAAATCTGATTTCTTTTTTCCAAAATTATTTTTGATTATTTAAGATTTTTAGAAATTTTATTTGAATTTTTAGGAGCCTTTTTCTTTAGTTTCACTTTCTAATTACGTTTTATTTTAGTTTACGTAACGTTTAGATCGCGATAATTGCAATATGTGCTTTATTTGCTTGTACCTTTTGCCTTATTAGTTGATTTTAATTGTTATTTCATATATTGTAGTGTAAAATCCAAAAAATCAACTTTTAATCACTATTCACTTCACAATCACACGCACCGATTCGACAAATTCGCCGTCAAACCTTCGTTGGGAGAACGACCCGAGGGAATTGTATTCGTTACAATTTCTTTGGAATCAAAAATAAACATAAAAAAAATATAATAAACACCAAATCAAAAATGGCGCCGCTGCCGGGGAAGACTTGAAACGAGTGCGTCGATTTCGTCCGTTGTTTTTGTGATTTGAAGATCCTTCCTCGGAAGTTTTCGTTTTCATATAAAAAAAAAATAAAAAAAAATAAAAAAAAAATAAATAAAAAATACAAAAATACAATAAATAAAACACTTTTCCTAAAGTGTTTTCATAAATACATCTTAATAAACATCCTCGGTCTTCCGTTGAAGGAGGGCGGTTGTAAACCATTCCAAATAACAACAAAACAAATCGTGAAATTAATCGTTATCGGATTACTTTATTACTACAACCTAATTACGGGGTTTAAGGAAGCTTGACATTAAATTGTCGAGCTGAAGAAGGCGGGTTTTTAAGCATCTTCGGAGCTACCTTTGCCTTCCCGCCACGCTGCGCGTAGTTTTAAAGGAAACGGTTACGGTTAACGTAACGGTTACCAAAAAGAAAATAAATATAATTTTTCTTAAAAAATATAAAAACCCAAAAATATTTTCTTTTTCAATTTGATTTTTGTTTTTATGTTTGAAAAACCAAAAAGAATCTCCGTTATCCTCTTCATGTTTGATTCTCTTCTTTTACCCTCTATACCGTTTGATTCTTGATCTTCTTACCCTCTAAAGTTTGATTCTTCTTCTCACACCCTCTTATGTTTAATTCTTATGGATCCTATTTGTTTTAAGTGTGGAGAACCCTTCTTCGGAGGGTTGTGTGTTTGGTGTACGTGCGAACAATGTGGTGGTGATATTCATGACGGAGTTTGTTGGAATTGTAATTCTAACACGTATGTTCAAAGGTCGTTCAACAATCTTTCAAACGTTCCCGATTACCCTCCACCGCCGCTTCCATTCACTTGTTTTAATTGTGGAAATCCCTCCGAAGAAGGAGTACCTTGTGGACAGTGTTTTTGTAATCAATGTGGATACACCAATTGTATGTGCTACGCCCCGAGTAATGAAACGTCTTACGCTTATGATACGAGCTTTGATAATTATCCTCAAAACGATTTTTCCCCTCAAAATTTTTATGAACAAGAACCGTGTTTCAATAATGATTCATCAACTTTTGAATATTGTGAGGAAACGTTTGAGAATGATTATTATGCGCCGAATCCGTCACAAAACTATGAAGAAAGCGGTGAAGACGAATCTTTGAAAGAAGAAAACGAAATTAATTCTTCGAGTGGCAATCCCACTCCGTCTTGTGAACCTTTAAATGATGAAAATTTTGCTATGGCATCTCTTGACGACGATTTCTTTAAACTTAGGGCTTTTAAGATAAAAATGGAACAACTTTACGCCTTGTCAAAAATTTCGAAATGTCGTGTTGATTATGATGGACTATCGATTCCTACTCCCTCTCCGGTGAGGGAAATGGAACGAGAAGCCGAGGTGACAAAGGATCCGGTACTTTCCACTAACAATGGAAGTACTAAATATGTCCAACCTACGGTTGTCCATGAATCAATGGTTCCTCCTAAACCGTCAAGATATGATCCGAGCCTTTCACAATTTACGGTTAAGAGTGTGTCAAGTTTACGTGCTGAGCTTAAAAGGAGAAATTTGCCTAATCAAGAACAAGAACCGGAGTCCATAACGGAAGTGGTGGAAATTCCTAGCTCTCAGAGCACACCACTTGTCCCACCTCCGGATTCTTCAAGATGTTCTTCGAGCATTGTTATTGATGATTCCACTTCGTTCATAATTGTTGAGCCGTCAGATCCTTTGGAGCCCGAGCTCAAGGATTCTTCATCCGACTTTGAAAAATATGTTTTTGATACGGCTGAAGAGTGTGAGTTACCGCCTCTTGACAATCCGAATGATAGTGTTGAGATGTTCTCCGAATCTGATGACGACGATTCTTTATCTTGTGGAGACATCGACTATGTGGAGGAGTTACCTTCTGAGCTCGTCAGCTTAGAAGAAGAGAATGATGAAGAAACTGAAATCCAAGATGATGCTCTTCGCGAGAAATTATTAAATATCAATCTTCTCATTTCTAGGATCGAGGCATTACATGATCCTCCGACTTCTTCATTTCCTATCCCCGATATGGATAGTGACTTCTTACCCGAGCTTGAAATTTTTCGATTTGAAGAGACGAGTAGTGGCAGTCCCACTATTCATGCTGATATCTCTTTTCCGGATTATGAGTACTTTCATTTTGAGATTGATTCCGAACCTATTTCCGATAATCCGTCACGTGACCCTCTTTTAGAGGATGTCGATCGATTTCTTGCTTCGGATGACTCGATACCACCGGGTATTGAGAATGACGAGAATGGTCTTATTGAAGAAATTAATGATGATGATTTACTTTCTGAGGCTGATTCATTTATCTTTGATTTACCGTCTTCTCGTCCACCCGCGAAACCACCGGATGTAGATCTTGGATCCGGTGTGAATGAAGTAATTGATGGAGTGGTGGACGAGACTTATGATATTGATGATCCCGTGCTTACTATTTTGTCCACCCAACCCACCCGTGATTCCAATGATGTTGATGCTTTCACCATCCGTGTGTTTCACCCTTTCTTTTCTTATCCCCTCATTTCTCCATCTTTCCACTCCTCCGGGAGTGAGGATACCGTCTTCGACCCCGGCATCTCCGTTCTTCGTGCCGGGTGTCCGTTCCTCTTGCTCCCCCAAGGACAAATAAATTCGGGGTCGAGTCAAGCTCATGTGACTCGGTTAACAAAAACAAGCGCTTCGTGGGAGGCACCCCATGCTTATCCTTCTATCTTCTTTTCTCTTTTCTAATAAAGTGAGTGAGGAGGGCTTCCTCTTCCATATCTTGTGTTTCGTGTTTTTCTGTGATATGTCCAGGAATGCCCGATGATGAAGACTCTCGTGCTTGTAGTTTCCTTCACGCTACTCGAGTTTCATCATTCGTTGCTTATCGATATCCTAAAATCTTATCGTTTACATTTATCTTTTGGCATAATTAATAAACGGCCTTAGATTTATGTAGGAGAACCCTTACCTTTAAGACATTGAGGACAATGTCTCGTTTTAGTCTGGGGGGGTAATCTTTCGATTTGATTTTTGCCTTACATTTTTTCCGTTTTCTCATGCAACCCCGTTTTTCCTCAAAAATTGAAAAAAAATCCAAAAAAATGAGAAAAATTTAAAAATTTTTGCAAAAATATAATAAATTTTGACATTTTTGTTGACTTTCCGCTGGTGAGAGTAGGAATAAAATTCTGACTTGACCGGGCGTGTTGAGCCCTAGCTTGTTCCCTTAACCGTTTATAATCTATAAGCTCGTGCTAGTCTCTTACATAAGGAGCTAGAAAACGCGAATTCTTTTTAAGAGTTTGCAAGTTCCCGTATTTGGCTTTATATATGCATGGCTTGATTATTTGGCTAAGCATTCGCGGATCTTATTACTTAAGATTTTAAATTTGCGAAGAACGAGAAATGATAGAGTTGTTTATAAGTTAGATTGCTAAACGTGGAGTAGTTGGATCTCTTTAAAGCTCATCGAAGTTATTTGTGGCTTTTTGTTCCCATAAGCTTGTTTCACCCTTAAAAATAAAAATCTAGGAATAATTAAAGCTATTTTAGTTTTGGCGAAATTTAGTTTTTAATCCTTCTTAAGAAATACCTTGCTTATGAAAGTTGGGTACACATCAAGGTACTGCCAGTGTTACGGTGTAATAGACTATTCCATCTTGCCGGCTCACAACCGATGTTGGGATTGTTATAAAAGCCGTAGGACTCAGGATTTGGCAAAATATATAATGAATAATGAATAATAATAATAATCCAAAGCCATAAAAAGTTTTCTACATCTTGCCGGTTCGCAGCCGATGTTGTAGACTTCTAATAAAGGCAGAGGAAAAATTCCAAGGTCATAATAGACTATCACATCTTGCCGGTTCGCAGCCGATGTTGTGATTGTTATAAAAGGCCAAGGATTAAATAGTTAAATAGTATGTGCTTAATAATGTTAAAAATGCCAAATTTCGACTCCGGGGGTGTCCTAATAAAGGCTTCTGTCTCTGGACTCGTAGTTGAGTTGTTTCGGTCGCAAATAAAAGGGATATCCTCAAAATCATGTTAAATCAGAGACCTTGATGTGGACCTCATTTTTGTATGC
Organism: Artemisia tridentata subsp. tridentata; assembly: GCA_021014915.2. NCBI lineage: Eukaryota > Viridiplantae > Streptophyta > Magnoliopsida > Asterales > Asteraceae > Artemisia > Artemisia tridentata. The sequence goes on along the minus strand of CP139506.1, from coordinate 41,191,033 downwards.
AACAGTTTTCGAGGGAAGGTTTGAAAACTACTTAGCGTCTAAACTAGGTATCTTTATCGGATTAAAAATTATCGAAACGAGAATTCGAAGAAATTCATTTCTCACCAAAAATAAAATAAATAGAAGAAAATAGGAATTTGGGAACAAGGTGTCCACAAGTAGCTTTTATGGGTAGTGTTGGCAATCTATCTTGTAAATGACAATGATCTCGTTTTTAAGCTTAGTTTGGGGACTTGTGAAAAATCAGGAACGACGAATTTTATCCGTATGGTCACTTCTTTATGAGTCGTGTTTCCTGCTCCGTGATCCTAAAAAGTTATCGTTAGATAATGATTGTCGACAAAGCCGTCACGTGAAAAATAAGAAAATACAAAAATAAAATAAAAAGGAAAATCGGGGAGTTTTTATAACATTGCATGAGGACATTGCAATAGCTTAGTCTGGTGGAATTTGGTATGTGCTTAAACACATACCTTTTCTTGACCAAAACTGGACCCAAAAAGACCAAAAACCCGACCAATTATGCCAAATATATTGTGTTTTTGTGTTTTTACATATGCAGGCACGGATATCGAAGAAAAGGACAAAAATAAAGAAATAGCCGGGAAACGAGCACGAGATTTGGGAGAGTGTCAAAGCCGAAGCCGGGAATGCTATGTTTGGTCAAAAGTCAGAAACAACCCTTAGATCAACTTCGAGAAAATGGCAGGAAAAGTCCCCTGATTTCAGAAAAACACATTTGGTCCTTATATCTTTTAATCACCAAATCTTAAATCTACAACAAGCCTTACCCGGATTTATTACAAATCCAATCCACAAACAAACAAATCCACAAAGCCCAACTATCCCTTTTAAAATTAAGCCCATCATACTAAAACCACAAGCCCACCTCACTCACGATTTCGGGGTTAGCTAGGTGTAGGAGTAGGAGTAGATTAGTGGTAGATTAATAGTTTTTAGTATAATCTTAGCTTATTGTATTTCTGATTTCACAGTTGTACTCAGTTTTAAAGTTTTAATAAAAGTTTCATTTTAAATTTCTTGCAATTTAATTTCCAGCAATTTAATTTTCCAAATCTGTTCAGCTTTCATTAAATGTTCTTAAGCTCATCTAAGCTCAACAATAGCTTATGGTGAGTGTTTGTTAGTTTATTACTGCTTATAATGGTGAGTGGTGATTCAGTCAACAATAGTCAACTGGAATGAAGATGGTGATTCTGGGTTTAAATTGATAGTTCAATCAGAGAAATGGAAGTGATTGGCCTATCTTAAAGATAGGCTTGGATCAAAGGTTATCCCTGTTCAGCTGGGATTAAGTTTTGTAAGTTCTCATTTTAATCTTTAGTCCTTTTATTGCATAGTTAATGTTAAGTAGTTTATAATCTGTTAGTCTAGTATAATTTGCTACTTGTTTGAGTTCATTTTAGTATATTTTATGCTTAATGAATGCTCTTGTTATGCTGTTACATGTTCTATGGTGTGCTACTGCTTCATTTTGATCAAACTGCTTCTAGTTGTCCTGGTTGTTGTTTGCTGAGTTTTATGGCTTGTTTAGATTCTATTGTGTTGATTTAATCTGTTTGCAGCTTAAAATCAGTAGGGTGTAGCTAATAATTAATAGCTGTAGTGTTAAATTGCATATTCAGGGGTGTTTGGATTTACTTTGTTTCTGGGGTTAGAGTTGTTATTTAGGTGCTTTATTTGCATAACTAGTTTCATATAGGTTAGAGTAGACTAGATAAAGTCTATAGTTGTAGGTTTATTCAATAAAAGTCAAAAATAGTTTAATATCTCACTACTGCTTTCCTTGTGGTAATCTGATCCAGCTGAGCTTGTTTATTTTCTGCAATTTATGTTTGTGATTGTAGTTTTATTGCTTAAACATGTTCAATGAACACCTAGTAACAGATTTAGGACATTGAAATTCAGAATAGTCAAAGTAGTTGAGCATTAAATAAGTCAGACTAGTCAGATTATTTGCAGCATTGGTATTTTCCAGATGTCTGATCTAAGGCTTAATTAGGTAATCAATTGAAGTTTTCTCATAGGGCTTTTAGGTATTTTAGATACTCAGTAGTGCTATAGAGCTTTTGCCCCCTTAATATTTTAGATTTGAGCTTATTTAGAGTGCTTATTTAACCTGCAAGAAGGTTAGTTGAGTGTAATTTTCTGTCATTTCATTTGCTGCTGAATTGAGCTTTACTGGCTTATTGCTGGTGCTTATTTGAGATTATTGAGTAGTTCTAAGCTTGTTTGAGTAGTTTACATGGTTTTTGAGATTGTTGCCTTTCATTGTTTAAATCTGCTTATTGTGAGTGCTTATTCAAAACTGCTCATTGATTGCATTCAGTGGTTTAGAGTTATATTTGGTCTGATTTGAGTTTATTTGAGCTTATCTGAGTACATTGCACCTTTTGTGTCAGTTTCAAACATTTTTGTGGTAAGTGCTTATTTATAAGCACTTATCCAAACTGCTTTTTAGGCCATTTAGCACTCCTCAGCTTATTTTCCTAAACTTTTCACTTTCAGTAGGCTTCAAATAATATTTTAGATTTTCTGTAAAAATTCCGGATTTATTTGAGCTCTTTTGCTATTTCTTTTTCATTTTTATAGATTTTAAATCATTTTTAATTCATAATAAATCAGAAAATACAAAAATAATTTTCATTATTATTTCAAAATTAGTTTTCAGATTTATTAGATTTTTCAAAAAAATAAATTTGCATTTTTAAAGTTGTTTTTCCATTTATTTTCATTTTTAATCATTTTAAAAAGCTAAAAAATAGTTTTAATTCATAATAAATAGATAAAAAGTCATAAAAATCTGATTTCTTTTTTCCAAAATTATTTTTGATTATTTAAGATTTTTAGAAATTTTATTTGAATTTTTAGGAGCCTTTTTCTTTAGTTTCACTTTTTAATTACGTTTTATTTTAGTTTACGTAACGTTTAGATCGCGATAATTGCAATATGTGCTTTATTTGCTTGTACCTTTTGCCTTATTAGTTGATTTTAATTGTTATTTCATATATTGTAGTGTAAAATCCAAAAAATCAACTTTTAATCACTATTCACTTCACAATCACACGCACCGATTCGACAAATTCGCCGTCAAACCTTCGTTGGGAGAACGACCCGAGGGAATTGTATTCGTTACAATTTCTTTGGAATCAAAAATAAACATAAAAAAAATATAATAAACACCAAATCAAAAATGGCACCGCTGCCGGGGAAGACTTGAAACGAGTGCGTCGATTTCGTCCGTTGTTTTTGTGATTTGAAGATCCTTCCTCGGAAGTTTTCGTTTTCATATAAAAAAAAAATAAAAAAAAATAAAAAAAAAAAATAAATAAAAAATACAAAAATACAATAAATAAAACACTTTTCCTAAAGTGTTTTCATAAATACATCTTAATAAACATCCTCGGTCTTCCGTTGAAGGAGGGCGGTTGTAAACCATTCCAAATAACAACAAAACAAATCGTGAAATTAATCGTTATCGGATTACTTTATTACTACAACCTAATTACGGGGTTTAAGGAAGCTTGACATTAAATTGTCGAGCTGAAGAAGGCGGGTTTTTAAGCATCTTCGGAGCTACCTTTGCCTTCCCGCCACGCTGCGCGTAGTTTTAAAGGAAACGGTTACGGTTAACGTAACGGTTACCAAAAAGAAAATAAATATAATTTTTCTTATAAAAATATAAAAACCCAAAAATATTTTCTTTTTCAATTTGATTTTTGTTTTTATGTTTGAAAAACCAAAAAGAATCTCCGTTATCCTCTTCATGTTTGATTCTCTTCTTTTACCCTCTATACCGTTTGATTCTTGATCTTCTTACCCTCTAAAGTTTGATTCTTCTTCTCACACCCTCTTATGTTTAATTCTTATGGATCCTATTTGTTTTAAGTGTGGAGAACCCTTCTTCGGAGGGTTGTGTGTTTGGTGTACGTGCGAACAATGTGGTGGTGATATTCATGACGGAGTTTGTTGGAATTGTAATTCTAACACGTATGTTCAAAGGTCGTTCAACAATCTTTCAAACGTTCCCGATTACCCTCCACCGCCGCTTCCATTCACTTGTTTTAATTGTGGAAATCCCTCCGAAGAAGGAGTACCTTGTGGACAGTGTTTTTGTAATCAATGTGGATACACCAATTGTATGTGCTACGCCCCGAGTAATGAAACGTCTTACGCTTATGATACGAGCTTTGATAATTATCCTCAAAACGATTTTTCCCCTCAAAATTTTTATGAACAAGAACCGTGTTTCAATAATGATTCATCAACTTTTGAATATTGTGAGGAAACGTTTGAGAATGATTATTATGCGCCGAATCCGTCACAAAACTATGAAGAAAGCGGTGAAGACGAATCTTTGAAAGAAGAAAACGAAATTAATTCTTCGAGTGGCAATCCCACTCCGTCTTGTGAACCTTTAAATGATGAAAATTTTTCTATGGCATCTCTTGACGACGATTTCTTTAATCTTAGGGCTTTTAAGATAAAAATGGAACAACTTTACGCCTTGTCAAAAATTTCGAAATGTCGTGTTGATTATGAATGACTATCGATTCCTACTCCCTCTCCGGTGAGGGAAATGGAACGAGAAGCCGAGGTGACAAAGGATCCGGTAATTTCCACTAACAATGGAAGTACTAAATATGTCCAACCTACGGTTGTCCATGAATCAATGGTTCCTCCTAAACCGTCAAGATATGATCCGAGCCTTTCACAATTTACGGTTAAGAGTGTGTCAAGTTTACGTGCTGAGCTTAAAAGGAGAAATTTGCCTAATCAAGAACAAGAACCGGAGTCCATAACGGAAGTGGTGGAAATTCCTAGCTCTCAGAGCACACCACTTGTCCCACCTCCGGATTCTTCAAGATGTTCTTCGAGCATTGTTATTGATGATTCCACTTCGTTCATAATTGTTGAGCCGTCAGATCCTTTGGAGCCCGAGCTCAAGGATTCTTCATCCGACTTTGAAAAATATGTTTTTGATACGGCTGAAGAGTGTGAGTTACCGCCTCTTGACAATCCGAATGATAGTGTTGAGATGTTCTCCGAATCTGATGACGACGATTCTTTATCTTGTGGAGACATCGACTATGTGGAGGAGTCACCTTCTGAGCTCGTCAGCTTAGAAGAAGAGAATGATGAAGAAACTGAAATCCAAGATGATGCTCTTCGCGAGAAATTATTAAATATCAATCTTCTCATTTCTAGGATCGAGGCATTACATGATCCTCCGACTTCTTCATTTCCTATCCCCGATATGGATAGTGACTTCTTACCCGAGCTTGAAATTTTTCGATTTGAAGAGACGAGTAGTGGCAGTCCCACTATTCATGCTGATATCTCTTTTCCGGATTATGAGTACTTTCATTTTGAGATTGATTCCGAACCTATTTCCGATAATCCGTCACGTGACCCTCTTTTAGAGGATGTCGATCGATTTCTTGCTTCGGATGACTCGATACCACCGGGTATTGAGAATGACGAGAATGGTCTTATTGAAGAAATTAATGATGATGATTTACTTTCTGAGGCTGATTCATTTATCTTTGATTTACCGTCTTCTCGTCCACCCGCGAAACCACCGGATGTAGATCTTGGATCCGGTGTGAATGAAGTAATTGATGGAGTGGTGGACGAGACTTATGATATTGATGATCCCGTGCTTACTATTTTGTCCACCCAACCCACCCGTGATTCCAATGATGTTTATGCTTTCACCATCCGTGTGTTTCACCCTTTCTTTTCTTATCCCCTCATTTCTCCATCTTTCCACTCCTCCGGGAGTGAGGATACCGTCTTCGACCCCGGCATCTCTGTTCTTCGTGCCGGGTGTCCGTTCCTCTTGCTCCCCCAAGGACAAATAAATTCGGGGTCGAGTCAAGCTCATGTGACTCGGTTAACAAAAACAAGCGCTTCGTGGGAGGCACCCCATGCTTATCCTTCTATCTTCTTTTCTCTTTTCTAATAAAGTGAGTGAGGAGGGCTTCCTCTTCCATATCTTGTGTTTCGTGTTTTTCTGTGATATGTCCAGGAATGCCCGATGATGAAGACTCTCGTGCTTGTAGTTTCCTTCACGCTACTCGAGTTTCATCATTCGTTGCTTATCGATATCCTAAAATCTTATCGTTTACATTTATCTTTTGGCATAATTAATAAACGGCCTTAGATTTATGTAGGAGAACCCTTACCTTTAAGACATTGAGGACAATGTCTCGTTTTAGTCTGGGGGGGGTAATCTTTCGATTTGATTTTTGCCTTACATTTTTTCCGTTTTCTCATGCAACCCCGTTTTTCCTCAAAAATTGAAAAAAAAATCCAAAAAAATGAGAAAAATTTAAAAATTTTTGAAAAAATATAATAAATTTTGACATTTTTGTTGACTTTCCGCTGGTGAGAGTAGGAATAAAATTCTGACTTGACCGGGCGTGTTGAGCCCTAGCTTGTTCCCTTAACCGTTTATAATCTATAAGCTCGTGCTAGTCTCTTACACAAGGAGCTAGAAAACGCGAATTCTTTTTAAGAGTTTGCAAGTTCCCGTATTTGGCTTTATATATGCATGGCTTGATTATTTGGCTAAGCATTCGCGGATCTTATTACTTAAGATTTTAAATTTGCGAAGAACGAGAAATGATAGAGTTGTTTATAAGTTAGATTGCTAAACGTGGAGTAGTTGGATCTCTTTAAAGCTCATCGAAGTTATTTGTGGCTTTTTGTTCCCATAAGCTTGTTTCACCCTTAAAAATAAAAATCTAGGAATAATTAAAGCTATTTTAGTTTTGGCGAAATTTAGTTTTTAATCCTTCTTAAGAAAATCCTTGCTTATGAAAGTTGGGTACACATCAAGGTACTGCCAGTGTTACGGTGTAATAGACTATTCCATCTTGCCGGCTCACAACCGATGTTGGGATTGTTATAAAAGCCGTAGGACTCGGGATTTGGCAAAATATATAATGAATAATGAATAATAATAATAATCCAAAGCCATAAAAAGTTTTCTACATCTTTCCGGTTCGCAGCCGATGTTGTAGACTTCTAATAAAGGCAGAGGAAAAATTCCAAGGTCATAATAGACTATCACATCTTGCCGGTTCGCAGCCGATGTTGTGATTGTTATAAAAGGCCAAGGATTAAATAGTTAAATAGTATGTGCTTAATAATGTTAAAAATGCCAAATTTCGACTCCGGGGGTGTCCTAATAAAGGCTTCTGTCTCTGGACTCGTAGTTGAGTTGTTTCGGTCGCAAATAAAAGGGATATCCTCAAAATCATGTTAAATCAGAGACCTTGATGTGGACCTCATTTTTGTATGCAACAGTTTTCGAGGGAAGGTTTGAAAACTACTTAGCGTCTAAACTAGGTATCTTTATCGGATTAAAAATTATCGAAACGAGAATTTGAAGAAATTCATTTCTCACCAAAAATAAAATAAATAGAAGAAAATAGGAATTTGGGAACAAGGTGTCCACAAGTAGCTTTTATGGGTAGTGTTGGCAATCTATCTTGTAAATGACCATGATCTCGTTTTTAAGCTTAGTTTGGGGACTTGTGAAAAATCAGGAACGACGAATTTTATCCGTATGGTCACTTCTTTATGAGTCGTGTTTCCTGCTCCGTGATCCTAAAAAGTTATCGTTAGATAATGATTGTCGACAAAGCCGTCACGTGAAAAATAAGAAAATACAAAAATAAAAAAAAAGGAAAATCGGGGAGTTTTTATAACATTGCATGAGGACATTGCAATAGCTTAGTCTGGGGGAATTTGGTATGTGCTTAAACACATACCTTTTCTTGACCAAAACTGGACCCAAAAAGACCAAAAACCCGACCAATTATGCCAAATATATTGTGTTTTTGTGTTTTTACATATGCAGGCACGGATATCGAAGAAAAGGACAAAAATAAAGAAATAGCCGGGAAACGAGCACGAGATTTGGGAGAGTGTCAAAGCCGAAGCCGGGAATGCTATGTTTGGTCAAAAGTCAGAAACAACCCTTAGATCAACTTCGAGAAAATGGCAGGAAAAGTCCCTTGATTTCAGAAAAACACATTTGGTCCTTATATCTTTTAATCACCAAATCTTAAATCTACAACAAGCCTTACCCGGATTTATTACAAATACAATCCACAAACAAACAAATCCACAAAGCCCAACTATCCCTTTTAAAATTAAGCCCATCATACTAAAACCACAAGCCCACCTCACTCACGATTTCGGGGTTAGCTAGGTGTAGGAGTAGGAGTAGATTAGTGGTAGATTAATAGTTTTTAGTATAATCTTAGCTTATTGTATTTCTGATTTCACAGTTGTACTCAGTTTTAAAGTTTTAATAAAAGTTTCATTTTAAATTTCTTGCAATTTAATTTCCAGCAATTTAATTTTCTAAATCTGTTCAGCTTTCATTAAATGTTCTTAAGCTCATCTAAGCTCAACAATAGCTTATGGTGAGTGTTTGTTAGTTTATTACTGCTTATAATGGTGAGTGGTGATTCAGTCAACAATAGTCAACTGGAATGAAGATGGTGATTCTGGGTTTAAATTGATAGTTCAATCAGAGAAATGGAAGTGATTGGCCTATCTTAAAGATAGGCTTGGATCAAAGGTTATCCCTGTTCAGCTGGGATTAAGTTTTGTAAGTTCTCATTTTAATCTTTAGTCCTTTTATTGCATAGTTAATGTTAAGTAGTTTATAATCTGTTAGTCTAGTATAATTTGCTACTTGTTTGAGTTCATTTTAGTATATTTTATGCTTAATGAATGCTCTTGTTATGCTGTTACATGTTCTATGGTGTGCTACTGCTTCATTTTGATCAAACTGCTTCTAGTTGTCCTGGTTGTTGTTTGCTGAGTTTTATGGCTTGTTTAGATTCTATTGTGTTGATTTAATCTGTTTGCAGCTTAAAATCAGTAGGGTGTAGCTAATAATTAATAGCTGTAGTGTTAAATTGCATATTCAGGGGTGTTTGGATTTACTTTGTTTCTGGGGTTAGAGTTGTTATTTAGGTGCTTTATTTGCATAACTAGTTTCATATAGGTTAGAGTAGACTAGATAAAGTCTATAGTTGTAGGTTTATTCAATAAAAGTCAAAAATAGTTTAATATCTCACTACTGCTTTCCTTGTGGTAATCTGATCCAGCTGAGCTTGTTTATTTGCTGCAATTTATGTTTGTGATTGTAGTTTTATTGCTTAAACATGTTCAATGAACACCTAGTAACAGATTTAGGACATTGAAATTCAGAATAGTCAAAGTAGTTGAGCATTAAATAAGTCAGACTAGTCAGATTATTTGCAGCATTGGTATTTTCCAGATGTCTGATCTAAGGCTTAATTAGGTAATCAATTGAAGTTTTCTCATAGGGCTTTTAGGTATTTTAGATACTCAGTAGTGCTATAGAGCTTTTGCCCCCTTAATATTTTAGATTTGAGCTTATTTAGAGTGCTTATTTTAACCTGCAAGAAGGTTAGTTGAGTGTAATTTTCTGTCATTTCATTTGCTGCTGAATTGAGCTTTACTGGCTTATTGCTGGTGCTTATTTGAGATTATTGAGTAGTTCTAAGCTTGTTTGAGTAGTTTACATGGTTTTTGAGATTGTTGCCTTTCATTGTTTAAATCTGCTTATTGTGAGTGCTTATTCAAAACTGCTCATTGATTGCATTCAGTGGTTTAGAGTTTATATTTGGTCTGATTTGAGTTTATTTGAGCTTATCTGAGTACATTGCACCTTTTGTGTCAGTTTCAAACATTTTTGTGGTAAGTGCTTATTTATAAGCACTTCTCCAAACTGCTTTTTAGGCCATTTAGCACTCCTCAGCTTATTTTCCTAAACTTTTCACTTTCAGTAGGCTTCAAATAATATTTTAGATTTTCTGTAAAAATTCCGGATTTATTTGAGCTCTTTTGCTATTTCTTTTTCATTTTTATAGATTTTAAATCATTTTTAATTCATAATAAATCAGAAAATACAAAAATAATTTTCATTATTATTTCAAAATTAGTTTTCAGATTTATTAGATTTTTCAAAAAAATAAATTTGCATTTTTAAAGTTGTTTTTCCATTTATTTTCATTTTTAATCATTTTAAAAAGCTAAAAAATAGTTTTAATTCATAATAAATAGATAAAAAGTCATAAAAATCTGATTTCTTTTTTCCAAAATTATTTTTGATTATTTAAGATTTTTAGAAATTTTATTTGAATTTTTAGGAGCCTTTTTCTTTAGTTTCACTTTCTAATTACGTTTTATTTTAGTTTACGTAACGTTTAGATCGCGATAATTGCAATATGTGCTTTATTTGCTTGTACCTTTTGCCTTATTAGTTGATTTTAATTGTTATTTCATATATTGTAGTGTAAAATCCAAAAAATCAACTTTTAATCACTATTCACTTCACAATCACACGCACCGATTCGACAAATTCGCCGTCAAACCTTCGTTGGGAGAACGACCCGAGGGAATTGTATTCGTTACAATTTCTTTGGAATCAAAAATAAACATAAAAAAAATATAATAAACACCAAATCAAAAATGGCGCCGCTGCCGGGGAAGACTTGAAACGAGTGCGTCGATTTCGTCCGTTGTTTTTGTGATTTGAAGATCCTTCCTCGGAAGTTTTCGTTTTCATATAAAAAAAAAATAAAAAAAAATAAAAAAAAAAATAAATAAAAAATACAAAAATACAATAAATAAAACACTTTTCCTAAAGTGTTTTCATAAATACATCTTAATAAACATCCTCGGTCTTCCGTTGAAGGAGGGCGGTTGTAAACCATTCCAAATAACAACAAAACAAATCGTGAAATTAATCGTTATCGGATTACTTTATTACTACAACCTAATTACGGGGTTTAAGGAAGCTTGACATTAAATTGTCGAGCTGAAGAAGGCGGGTTTTTAAGCATCTTCGGAGCTACCTTTGCCTTCCCGCCACGCTGCGCGTAGTTTTAAAGGAAACGGTTACGGTTAACGTAACGGTTACCAAAAAGAAAATAAATATAATTTTTCTTATAAAAATATAAAAACCCAAAAATATTTTCTTTTTCAATTTGATTTTTGTTTTTATGTTTGAAAAACCAAAAAGAATCTCCGTTATCCTCTTCATGTTTGATTCTCTTCTTTTACCCTCTATACCGTTTGATTCTTGATCTTCTTACCCTCTAAAGTTTGATTCTTCTTCTCACACCCTCTTATGTTTAATTCTTATGGATCCTATTTGTTTTAAGTGTGGAGAACCCTTCTTCGGAGGGTTGTGTGTTTGGTGTACGTGCGAACAATGTGGTGGTGATATTCATGACGGAGTTTGTTGGAATTGTAATTCTAACACGTATGTTCAAAGGTCGTTCAACAATCTTTCAAACGTTCCCGATTACCCTCCACCGCCGCTTCCATTCACTTGTTTTAATTGTGGAAATCCCTCCGAAGAAGGAGTACCTTGTGGACAGTGTTTTTGTAATCAATGTGGATACACCAATTGTATGTGCTACGCCCCGAGTAATGAAACGTCTTACGCTTATGATACGAGCTTTGATAATTATCCTCAAAACGATTTTTCCCCTCAAAATTTTTATGAACAAGAACCGTGTTTCAATAATGATTCATCAACTTTTGAATATTGTGAGGAAACGTTTGAGAATGATTATTATGCGCCGAATCCGTCACAAAACTATGAAGAAAGCGGTGAAGACGAATCTTTGAAAGAAGAAAACGAAATTAATTCTTCGAGTGGCAATCCCACTCCGTCTTGTGAACCTTTAAATGATGAAAATTTTTCTATGGCATCTCTTGACGACGATTTCTTTAAACTTAGGGCTTTTAAGATAAAAATGGAACAACTTTACGCCTTGTCAAAAATTTCGAAATGTCGTGTTGATTATGATGGACTATCGATTCCTACTCCCTCTCCGGTGAGGGAAATGGAACGAGAAGCCGAGGTGACAAAGGATCCGGTACTTTCCACTAACAATGGAAGTACTAAATATGTCCAACCTACGGTTGTCCATGAATCAATGGTTCCTCCTAAACCGTCAAGATATGATCCGAGCCTTTCACAATTTACGGTTAAGAGTGTGTCAAGTTTACGTGCTGAGCTTAAAAGGAGAAATTTGCCTAATCAAGAACAAGAACCGGAGTCCATAACAGAAGTGGTGGAAATTCCTAGCTCTCAGAGCACACCACTTGTCCCACCTCCGGATTCTTCAAGATGTTCTTCGAGCATTGTTATTGATGATTCCACTTCGTTCATAATTGTTGAGCCGTTAGATCCTTTGGAGCCCGAGCTCAAGGATTCTTCATCCGACTTTGAAAAATATGTTTTTGATACGGCTGAAGAGTGTGAGTTACCGCCTCTTGACAATCCGAATGATAGTGTTGAGATGTTCTCCGAATCTGATGACGACGATTCTTTATCTTGTGGAGACATCGACTATGTGGAGGAGTCACCTTCTGAGCTCGTCAGCTTAGAAGAAGAGAATGATGAAGAAACTGAAATCCAAGATGATGCTCTTCGCGAGAAATTATTAAATATCAATCTTCTCATTTCTAGGATCGAGGCATTACGTGATCCTCCGACTTCTTCATTTCCTATCCCCGATATGGATAGTGACTTCTTACCCGAGCTTGAAATTTTTCGATTTGAAGAGACGAGTAGTGGCAGTCCCACTATTCATGCTGATATCTCTTTTCCGGATTATGAGTACTTTCATTTTGAGATTGATTCCGAACCTATTTCCGATAATCCGTCACGTGACCCTCTTTTAGAGGATGTCGATCGATTTCTTGCTTCGGATGACTCGATACCATCGGGTATTGAGAATGACGAGAATGGTCTTATTGAAGAAATTAATGATGATGATTTACTTTCTGAGGCTGATTCATTTATCTTTGATTTACCGTCTTCTCGTCCACCCGCGAAACCACCGGATGTAGATCTTGGATCCGGTGTGAATGAAGTAATTGATGGAGTGGTGGACGAGACTTATGATATTGATGATCCCGTGCTTACTATTTTGTCCACCCAACCCACCCGTGATTCCAATGATGTTTATGCTTTCACCATCCGTGTGTTTCACCCTTTCTTTTCTTATCCCCTCATTTCTCCATCTTTCCACTCCTCGGGAGTGAGGATACCGTCTTCGACCCCGGCATCTCCGTTCTTCGTGCCGGGTGTCCGTTCCTCTTGCTCCCCCAAGGACAAATAAATTCGGGGTCGAGTCAAGCTCATGTGACTCGGTTAACAAAAACAAGCGCTTCGTGGGAGGCACCCCATGCTTATCCTTCTATCTTCTTTTCTCTTTTCTAATAAAGTGAGTGAGGAGGGCTTCCTCTTCCATATCTTGTGTTTCGTGTTTTTCTGTGATATGTCCAGGAATGCCCGATGATGAAGACTCTCGTGCTTGTAGTTTCCTTCACGCTACTCGAGTTTCATCATTCGTTGCTTATCGATATCCTAAAATCTTATCGTTTACATTTATCTTTTGGCATAATTAATAAACGGCCTTAGATTTATGTAGGAGAACCCTTACCTTTAAGACATTAAGGACAATGTCTCGTTTTAGTCTGGGGGGGTAATCTTTCGATTTGATTTTTGCCTTACATTTTTTCCGTTTTCTCATGCAACCCCGTTTTTCCTCAAAAATTGAAAAAAAATCCAAAAAAATGAGAAAAATTTAAAAATTTTTGCAAAAATATAATAAATTTTGACATTTTTGTTGACTTTCCGCTGGTGAGAGTAGGAATAAAATTCTGACTTGACCGGGCGTGTTGAGCCCTAGCTTGTTCCCTTAACCGTTTATAATCTATAAGCTCGTGCTAGTCTCTTACATAAGGAGCTAGAAAACGCGAATTCTTTTTAAGAGTTTGCAAGTTCCCGTATTTGGCTTTATATATGCATGGCTTGATTATTTGGCTAAGCATTCGCGGATCTTATTACTTAAGATTTTAAATTTGCGAAGAACGAGAAATGATAGAGTTGTTTATAAGTTAGATTGCTAAACGTGGAGTAGTTGGATCTCTTTAAAGCTCATCGAAGTTATTTGTGGCTTTTTGTTCCCATAAGCTTGTTTCACCCTTAAAAATAAAAATCTAGGAATAATTAAAGCTATTTTAGTTTTGGCGAAATTTAGTTTTTAATCCTTCTTAAGAAAATCCTTGCTTATGAAAGTTGGGTACACATCAAGGTACTGCCAGTGTTACGGTGTAATAGACTATTCCATCTTGCCGGCTCACAACCGATGTTGGGATTGTTATAAAAGCCGTAGGACTCGGGATTTGGCAAAATATATAATGAATAATGAATAATAATAATAATCCAAAGCCATAAAAAGTTTTCTACATCTTTCCGGTTCGCAGCCGATGTTGTAGACTTCTAATAAAGGCAGAGGAAAAATTCCAAGGTCATAATAGACTATCACATCTTGCCGGTTCGCAGCCGATGTTGTGATTGTTATAAAAGGCCAAGGATTAAATAGTTAAATAGTATGTGCTTAATAATGTTAAAAATGCCAAATTTCGACTCCGGGGGTGTCCTAATAAAGGCTTCTGTCTCTGGACTCGTAGTTGAGTTGTTTCGGTCGCAAATAAAAGGGATATCCTCAAAATCATGTTAAATCAGAGACCTTGATGTGGACCTCATTTTTGTATGCAACAGTTTTCGAGGGAAGGTTTGAAAACTACTTAGCGTCTAAACTAGGTATCTTTATCGGATTAAAAATTATCGAAACGAGAATTCGAAGAAATTCATTTCTCACCAAAAATAAAATAAATAGAAGAAAATAGGAATTTGGGAACAAGGTGTCCACAAGTAGCTTTTATGGGTAGTGTTGGCAATCTATCTTGTAAATGACCATGATCTCGTTTTTAAGCTTAGTTTGGGGACTTGTGAAAAATCAGGAACGACGAATTTTATCCGTATGGTCACTTCTTTATGAGTCGTGTTTCCTGCTCCGTGATCCTAAAAGTTATCGTTAGATAATGATTGTCGACAAAGCCGTCACGTGAAAAATAAGAAAATACAAAAATAAAATAAAAAGGAAAATCGGGGAGTTTTTATAACATTGCATGAGGACATTGCAATAGCTTAGTCTGGGGGAATTTGGTATGTGCTTAAACACATACCTTTTCTTGACCAAAACTGGACCCAAAAAGACCAAAAACCCGACCAATTATGCCAAATATATTGTGTTTTTGTGTTTTTACATATGCAGGCACGGATATCGAAGAAAAGGACAAAAATAAAGAAATAGCCGGGAAACGAGCACGAGATTTGGGAGAGTGTCAAAGCCGAAGCCGGGAATGCTATGTTTGGTCAAAAGTCAGAAACAACCCTTAGATCAACTTCGAGAAAATGGCAGGAAAAGTCCCTTGATTTCAGAAAAACACATTTGGTCCTTATATCTTTTAATCACCAAATCTTAAATCTACAACAAGCCTTACCCGGATTTATTACAAATACAATCCACAAACAAACAAATCCACAAAGCCCAACTATCCCTTTTAAAATTAAGCCCATCATACTAAAACCACAAGCCACCTCACTCACGATTTCGGGGTTAGCTAGGTGTAGGAGTAGGAGTAGATTAGTGGTAGATTAATAGTTTTTAGTATAATCTTAGCTTATTGTATTTCTGATTTCACAGTTGTACTCAGTTTTAAAGTTTTAATAAAAGTTTCATTTTAAATTTCTTGCAATTTAATTTCCAGCAATTTAATTTTCTAAATCTGTTCAGCTTTCATTAAATGTTCTTAAGCTCATCTAAGCTCAACAATAGCTTATGGTGAGTGTTTGTTAGTTTATTACTGCTTATAATGGTGAGTGGTGATTCAGTCAACAATAGTCAACTGGAATGAAGATGGTGATTCTGGGTTTAAATTGATAGTTCAATCAGAGAAATGGAAGTGATTGGCCTATCTTAAAGATAGGCTTGGATCAAAGGTTATCCCTGTTCAGCTGGGATTAAGTTTTGTAAGTTCTCATTTTAATCTTTAGTCCTTTTATTGCATAGTTAATGTTAAGTAGTTTATAATCTGTTAGTCTAGTATAATTTGCTACTTGTTTGAGTTCATTTTAGTATATTTTATGCTTAATGAATGCTCTTGTTATGCTGTTACATGTTCTATGGTGTGCTACTGCTTCATTTTGATCAAACTGCTTCTAGTTGTCCTGGTTGTTGTTTGCTGAGTTTTATGGCTTGTTTAGATTCTATTGTGTTGATTTAATCTGTTTGCAGCTTAAAATCAGTAGGGTGTAGCTAATAATTAATAGCTGTAGTGTTAAATTGCATATTCAGGGGTGTTTGGATTTACTTTGTTTCTGGGGTTAGAGTTGTTATTTAGGTGCTTTATTTGCATAACTAGTTTCATATAGGTTAGAGTAGACTAGATAAAGTCTATAGTTGTAGGTTTATTCAATAAAAGTCAAAAATAGTTTAATATCTCACTACTGCTTTCCTTGTGGTAATCTGATCCAGCTGAGCTTGTTTATTTGCTGCAATTTATGTTTGTGATTGTAGTTTTATTGCTTAAACATGTTCAATGAACACCTAGTAACAGATTTAGGACATTGAAATTCAGAATAGTCAAAGTAGTTGAGCATTAAATAAGTCAGACTAGTCAGATTATTTGCAGCATTGGTATTTTCCAGATGTCTGATCTAAGGCTTAATTAGGTAATCAATTGAAGTTTTCTCATAGGGCTTTTAGGTATTTTAGATACTCAGTAGTGCTATAGAGCTTTTGCCCCCTTAATATTTTAGATTTGAGCTTATTTAGAGTGCTTATTTTAACCTGCAAGAAGGTTAGTTGAGTGTAATTTTCTGTCATTTCATTTGCTGCTGAATTGAGCTTTACTGGCTTATTGCTGGTGCTTATTTGAGATTATTGAGTAGTTCTAAGCTTGTTTGAGTAGTTTACATGGTTTTTGAGATTGTTGCCTTTCATTGTTTAAATCTGCTTATTGTGAGTGCTTATTCAAAACTGCTCATTGATTGCATTCAGTGGTTTAGAGTTATATTTGGTCTGATTTGAGTTTATTTGAGCTTATCTGAGTACATTGCACCTTTTGTGTCAGTTTCAAACATTTTTGTGGTAAGTGCTTATTTATAAGCACTTCTCCAAACTGCTTTTTAGGCCATTTAGCACTCCTCAGCTTATTTTCCTAAACTTTTCACTTTCAGTAGGCTTCAAATAATATTTTAGATTTTCTGTAAAAATTCCAGATTTATTTGAGCTCTTTTGCTATTTCTTTTTCATTTTTATAGATTTTAAATCATTTTTAATTCATAATAAATCAGAAAATACAAAAATAATTTTCATTATTATTTCAAAATTAGTTTTCAGATTTATTAGATTTTTCAAAAAAATAAATTTGCATTTTTAAAGTTGTTTTTCCATTTATTTTCATTTTTAATCATTTTAAAAAGCTAAAAAATAGTTTTAATTCATAATAAATAGATAAAAAGTCATAAAAATCTGATTTCTTTTTCCAAAATTATTTTTGATTATTTAAGATTTTTAGAAATTTTATTTGAATTTTTAGGAGCCTTTTTCTTTAGTTTCACTTTCTAATTACGTTTTATTTTAGTTTACGTAACGTTTAGATCACGATAATTGCAATATGTGCTTTATTTGCTTGTACCTTTTGCCTTATTAGTTGATTTTAATTGTTATTTCATATATTGTAGTGTAAAATCCAAAAAATCAACTTTTAATCACTATTCACTAAAATTTTGACTTGACCGGGCGTGTTGAGCCCTAGCTTGTTCCCTTAACCAATGATAATCATAAAAGCTTGTGCTAGTCTTGTACACAAGGAGCTGCTCTTTTGCGTGTTCCCGTACTTGACTTTATACATGCATGGCTTTAAAGCTTTCGCTAGTCTTTTACATAAGGAGCTAGAAAACGCGAATTCTTTTCAAGAATTTGCAAGTTTCTGTAACTGACTTTATATATGCGTGGCTGATTATCGGCTAAGTATTCGCGAATTTCATTATTTGAGATTTTTAAATGTGCGAAGAGCGAGAAATGATAGAATTTATTTAGAAGTTAGATGCTAAACGTGGAGTAGTTGGTTCTCTTTAGAGCTCGTCGTAGGTATTTGTGGCCTTTTGCTCCCGTAAAATTGTTTCACCCCATATATTGTATAAATAATTAAAGATATTTAGGTTTAAAACGAAATTTAGTTCTCCATCTTCTTAAAAGAATTTTTGCTCTAAAAATTGGGTACACATCAAGGTCCCGTTTGGAGTGAATAAGTTGTAAAGTGCTCTTAGATTTCGGATTGAGATCGGACCTTGGATCCTTACTTCTAAAGGCGGTAAGGTCTTGGATTTAAACCGTGAAGGTTCGTTTTCTAAGGGTTACTATTGAATGTTTGATGTTTTGGAAACACCCGGTAATCCCGTGGTTTTAAGTTATTGAGTGAAGAAAAGTTTGAGTTAAAAAAAAAAAAAAAAAAAAAAAAAAGTATGTTGAGATGTATGGATTTTGTGCTTAATGTGTTAGACAAGTTGTTGGCACGTGAGGTGCATGTGAATGACCCTAGATCGGGCACATGAGGTGCACGTGATGTTTCTCCACAACTTATGTCTACATGTTTGTATGAGTTCTTTAGTCTTGGACGTATGTAATAACCTTGATTTGGACCTCATTTTTAAGGCAAATTTTCTTGCAAGGAGATGGAAAACTACTTAGTGTTTTAAACTAGGTATTTTTATCGGACTAATAATTATGAAAATGAGAAGCTTATGAAGAAATTCATTTCTCTCACAAAAATAAAATAAGTAGAAACAAAAATAAGAAGGTGGGAGCGAGAGGTTCTTACACAAGTAACTTCCATGAGTAGTGTTGGCATCTAATTTCTAAGTAGGTTGTGATCTCGTTTATAAGCTTAGTTTGGGAGCATGTGAAAAATCAAGGACGATGAATTTTATCCTTATGGTCACTCCTCTATGAGTTGTGTTTCTACTCTATGACCCTAAACGTTATTGCAAAATAATGAAAGTCGGCATACCGTCACAATAATAAAGTGTGGAAAATACAATTGTAGTGAAAAAAGTCCGTATGTAGAATAAAATGGAATAACGGGGCGTTTTCGGGAATAAATGATTTCGTAATCTCTTTTGAACGTTCTTGCTACTTTCCAAAGTTAGTAAAGAGAGTTGTGAAATTATTTATCTCAAAAGCGTGAATTGATCACATTGCGTGAGGACACGACAATGCCGTAGTCTGGGGGATTTTGGTATGTGTTAATTCACATACCTTTTTCATAGCCAAATATCGACCCAAATAGACTATTATTGCTAACAAATGCCAAAGATTGTGTATTTTTGTGTTTGTGATCGAGCAGGTACGGATATTTCAAATATGGACACAAAATCAAGAAAAACCAATGAAAACGAGCACGAGAGTGGAAAGAGTGTCGAAAGACAAAGCTGGTGATCTAAAAGTCAAAGAAGAGCTCAAAACATCCAAAGAAGCCCTCAAAGTTTGATAAATTGGATTATTCAGCCCTTGGATTATTTTTATGAAGTTTGAAGAAGCAGCCCTTGCACTTTCAGATTTTACATTTTTGGTCCTTTAAACTTTACACCTTAAATCCCTTGAAAATAAAACCGGATCCATAGTTAAAACATAAACCCATTTCACTTAAACATTGCCCAAAATAAATAAACACAAACCCACAACTCTTATCTAAACCCAACCCACAACTTACACCAGCCCAAGTCCACTATCCTTCACAACCCATTACCCGACCCAACATCCAACCGGTCAAAATTATTAATACTCGGTCAAATAAAAATAATAAACCCACAATCCCATTCCCGCCCCCCTTTTCACCATGAACCCAGCAAACCATGAACCCTAAAAAAATTCATCCGGTGCAATTGCTACAATTAAGGGCTAATTAGTCAAATCAAGGGCTTCTAGAAGTGCGTCAGTATGTCAGAGCCTTGTCAGAGCAAAGAAGCACACGGACAGGTGATGTGGCAGCTCGTGATTGGTCCTAACACCTCACTACACCTCAATCCAACGGTTTAGATGATGGGGCAATGATTGGAAGGCTCAGATGATGTCAGAGAAAGCACACTAGCACACGGATTGCCAGCGTGGACTCCTCACCCCTCAATCTCTCCTCACGGTTATAAATAGAGACCTTAGTTAGCTTATTTGTAAGTTGTTTTTAGTGTAATGTTACTCTGCCATTTTCATTTCTAATTTGTAATTTCAAGTATTCTGTTAATGTAATCAAGTTTTTTTTTTACTTAATGAAATAGAATTTTTACTTTTATATAATTCGTATCATTTAGTTATTCTCAATCTTCAAGTTCATTTTAATCTGGTTGTTTCATCTCTTTTCCTGAATCATTAGCTTATAAATACTGAATTGTTTTTATTTCAAGTTTATAAAATATAAAAAATCAGAAAATTAAAAAAAAATAAAAAGAAATGCTTTCAAACTTTTAACTCAGCTTACATATAAGCTATTTACTTAGGTTTACAAGCTCATAAAGCTTTCTAGCTTGTGTGAGTTTGATTTGTTTCATTTTCCACAAAAATCACAAAAAAGTCAAACAAAGTCAAACTTTGTTTGATCCATGGTGAAATCAGCTTGGAGCTGATAGTCTAGGGGAGATTTGGAAGCTCCTAGCCTGTCTAAAGACAGGCAAGCTTAGTGAACCTCCTCAATTGTTGCTGAGGAGGAAGAATTTGTGAGTAGTTTTTCTCATTTTTGGTTCCACTCAATCATTAGTAGTGTAGATCTGCTCTTATTAATTGTTACTGTTCTATTAGTTTGTTTTGTGCATGTTAGAGC
This sequence comes from Artemisia tridentata subsp. tridentata, assembly GCA_021014915.2. NCBI lineage: Eukaryota > Viridiplantae > Streptophyta > Magnoliopsida > Asterales > Asteraceae > Artemisia > Artemisia tridentata. The sequence goes on along the minus strand of CP139506.1, from coordinate 41,170,210 downwards.
TTACTTGATTAGTTTTACCTTAATTGTTACTAGTCTCATCATATTAGTTTATGTGCTCATTTGAATCTGTCATTTCTAGCATTGCTGTGATGATTGAGAAAATTGTAGTGGATCTCTGTGTTTCTAGGCTTAGTTCAGCTCACTTGATTATAGTACAAGCTTAGATGATAGTTTCATGGACAGATTTCACACTTGCTTCATTAAAGTTCATGATAGGAGTATCAATGAGGGTGCTTGGATCTGCTTTGAATTTGATGTTCTAATTGTTGCTTAGCTGTGATTACTGCATAATTAGTTCACTACAAGTTAATAGAGGTCAGTTGTAGAACAATATTGGTAGGTTATAAGCAAAAAGTCTAAAATTAGTTGTCAATTTAGTTTACTGCTGCAGATTAGTGAATTAGTGGATATAATTTCGATCATAGGAGCATAATAGTGTTAGTTGGTATAATTGGGATTCACAGTAGCTTAATATATCATCTTAAGTTAGTTTAGATCAATCAAAATTAGCTTTAGTCAAAGTTTTAAAAGAAATCAAAAAGTCAAAAAAAAATCAGTTAGAACAGATATAGCTTAGACTTTTAGATCATTTGTAGGATTCATTAAAGTTTGGAAATAGGATTAGATTAGTGTTCTGAGTACATTGCCAGCTTGTAGAGTTAGATCAAAAAGAAAATTTCATTTTGGAACTCATTAGCTTATCTTAAATTAAGCTCAAAGGTGACTGTCTGCTATAAGTCTGCTCTGTTCTTCAGTTATAAGCTTCTGTTCATAAGCAGTTTTCTTGCTATCTATTTGAGTTTAATGTGAGATTATTGGGGCAAAAGCTAGTCATACCAGCTGTTTATTAGATTCTGCTTTTGGTTTTGATTTCTTAGCTTATTTGGATAGCTTATTTGAGTCCATTTGGTGCCTGTGTGAACTGTTTTATGAATTTTTGAGCAAAGCTTGACTGTCTTGTTTATAAGCTGTTTTCCAGCTTATTTAAGCTTGTTTGAGCTTATTCTCTTTTCATAAGTTAGTTATTGTTAGCTTGTAGTTGTTTTGCAAAAATAAAAAAAATTAGTTTATATAGTTGTAATACCCAGGAATCGAACTTGGGCTGTTTCTCTAGAGTAAAACGTTTTTAATTTACAGTTTTTTACAAAACAGTCCCTAGATTTCGGTTTTAACAAGTTCGGCCCTTGTCTTTGTTTAAAATCGTTTTGTGTATTAAATAAGTTTCAGAAAAATACAAATTGGTCCTTGTCTTTTACAAAGTCTAAATCAGTTTCAGTTTTTACAATTTTAGTCCCTCGGTTTAGTAATTTTATTTCTAAATTTTTTTTTTATAATTAAGTTTATTTTAATTACATTTTCAGTCCCTTGAGCTTTTAATCTTGCATTTTAGGTTATTTCTTCACTATTAGTTTTATAAATCTCGGGATTAGCCCGGGATTTGCATTATTTGATTTCTCTTTGTGTGCTTTAATTTGTTATCATAGATTGCTTTTAATTTTCATATTTTAGTTTAAACAACACCAAAATAATCTTTCACGTCACTTATTCACTTCACATATTCACGACTCCGAATCGACTTAAACGCCGGCAAACCTTCGTTGGGAGAACGACCCGGGGAAATATTTTCACAAATATTTCTTTGGAATAAAAACGATAAATCAGTGCTCAATTCAGGCTAAACACGACCTTTTTTACGGGTTATACCACGAACCTAACTTCTCTCCTGGAAGCAATTCAACCGTTATGTCAAATTGAATATCTAGTGCGATACATTCTCCAATAGTCATTCTCATGTCAGAAAAATTCAAATTCCTATATTTGCCTATCGAAGTGTAGCAAAGATGATATTAGCTTATTTCGCTAATACATGGCCTAATATGACTCAACTAACCATATTTTGAAAGTTTGTTAAGAAGATGACATGTCTTACATAAACTCCTAACAAAGGCAAGCAAAATGTTTTAATTTCGTGTTTGAGATTTAAGGTTATTTGGTGGAGATGGTGCATTTTATGATCTCCTGGATAACATCTTTGTTTGTTGAGTTGTTACATGTTATTTTAACATGATTTGGTTTTCTAGAACCAAGAGATGCTCTAATGTGATACAATGTAGAATCTACTACATCGAGAGTGTTTCAAGAATGCTCCTTTGCATATCTTGAAAAAAGAATCTATTAAAGGTTACTTACCTCAATAGATCTTGTGAGTATTATATGATGTATGATTGAAATGAGACATATTCTATCTTTCAACAAATATGCTTTTCTAAGAGGAAACATATCACTCTTATGAATGCTTAGTAAAACAAGTATTTTAGTGTATGATCAATTTTACTTGTTTATGCAATGACACATGTTGTATTGGGTTATTACTCAAATATAATATCCTATATTTGTTAAACAAGATGCATTGTATTCTCTTGTAACATAACCATTCATGTTACAAAGAAAATAAGATGCATAAGATATAAGTTATGCTTTTCTCGAAGATTGATGACGTACATAATATTTAATAACATATTATGTGTGACAGTTTTACTAGACATGTCATATTAGGTTATTATTCAACTCTAATATCCTATATTTGTTAACAGGATGCAATGTATTCTCATGTAACATAACCATTCATGTTACAAAGGGAATAAGATGCATAGGATATAAGTTATCCTTTTTCAATCTTTTGATAAGAGAAATACATGTGATATTCTCAAAGATTGATGACTTACATAATAGTTAATAACATATTATGTGTGACACTTTTACTAGACATGTGACTAGACATGTGATTTTGAGTGTTGAGTCGTTCATGAGCAAAGTTTACATATGTTGTTTGTTTTCTCGTGTTTGGATTTTCGGAAATGACACATTTACTAATTGCATTGCAAAGTAAATTACTTGAATATTTCGGATGAAACATCCAAGTTGTCAATACTTAGTTGTGTATTTTATGCATCTTTTAAACATATTAGTTTAAAGTTTGGAACACAACCATTGGACACGAAGACTCAATATGGCATCTTCAACACAAGTGTGAGTTATGATCCGATGCATATTGTTTTCGTCTTGAGAGGACGTCATTATTTTCATAACAATCGAGTGTGATTGAGTATGTAGATTCAAGATAATATATTTCGTTATATTTTGATGTTTTCTTGAAGCTAGACAAATAATGACTTTAATTTCATGTCTATACTCGAAAACTTGTCAATTAGATTTGATGATGATATCAATCATAATTTGAATAATGAATTGATATGTACTAGAAATCTTTCTTGACCCTCACGATCACTCCTTTTAAAAAGAAAATAAAAATTTAAGGAATGTGTTCCATTTATTCTAATACTAGTTGTATGTGTGAGGTTAATGACATATTAGCTTACTACTTCGATATTGTCATTTATTTTTATTTGCGAAAAACTATTTATATTATTAAGTATAATATTCTTAGTTTTTGACATATCATGAGTATAAAAATAATTATCTTAACCATTTTTATACAACATATGTAAAATTCTAAATGTTTAAAACATTTTTTGTGTGTGTTAGATTAATATAAGTTTAATAATTTTCTTTTACTTAAATACTAATGTATTAATATGATCTTTTATCTTGTTTAGACAACCCATGGTCAAGCAAGACAAAAGGATGTAGTGTTTTAGAGACCATGTTACGGATTTAATGAAATGTTAAATATTTTGAGGTGACATATTTTTTACACTTAAAACTTTGGAAAAATAATTGTGTAAGACAATATCTTTCGACACACATAATCAACCAACTTAGTTTCCATTGCTAAGAAGGTAACTAAAGCATTTTAAAACTTGCAAGATGTCTAAAACACATATGCAAGAAAAGTGGTATATGCCTATATGCAATGCAAAATCAATTACGCAACTTAATGCAAGAAGTCTAGTCTAAGTCCTATCGACGCATAAACCGAAAAACTAATAATCAACACATAGCAACAAGGCATGTAAAAAGCTTATGATTATAGATATAATTAGCTCAACTAAATATAACTATAAGCATACACAAAAATATTAACTAACAATACTTGGACACAAAGAAAAACAAATAACCATTTAGCATAACACACAAAAATACTTATCGTCATTTTGTGTATTAAGTATAACAATGTATACCTAGCTTGAATTTATTTATTTTCTTTTAAATGAATTGGTTTTCTCCCCATTTCAAAGATTTTACCAAGTCACTTTAAAAATACATCAATGTTCAAAGGTTGAAACGCCCTTTATTCATTTTGGCCAAAAATTGCGCAAACGGCATAACTAAAAAGATCTTTCATTGCAAATCAAGGGCTCTAATATATTTTCATTTAGAAACAATTCATAAAGTTAATTTTTATTTAAATGAAAATAAACTCAATTACGTTTAAAACGATAGAGGGCACGACTCTTATGGACTTAAGGTTGATTTTATACGAATTTATCAAAATGACACAATTTTGAAAACAGACAGACATATGCACGGTACCTTTAAATACCCCACGGTACCGTTAAATATAATGGTACCGTCCTATATTTAGTGGTACCGTCCACTGTTGTTACAGTTATGTCTTAGACTGAATTTTTGTTTCGACGTAACGAAGAGATGTAAAACTTCGTAAACTAGATACCCAACATGTAGAATATGTTAAGTAACATTTCCATGTTTGGGACTAAGAAAAACATTTACAAACATATATTTACTGTAAAACAAAGAGTTTTCCCAAACGATCCTTTCAAAACCGCATCACTTTACGACTCGTTCAAAAGACATGACTGGACACTTACAAACTCTTTTCTTTTAATGTTTAAGAAAACTTTCAAGCTAGTATGACAAAGTATACATAACAACAAAACTTGTAAGTATTAAGCACATAAATACTTTTCATATTATATTCCCCTTCAGAGGTAACTTGATACATGGATCGTACTCAATTTTGAAAATCATTTGTTTTAAAAATTTGAGCGACGTGGCCCTGGTACCAATTGTTGAAACCGTAGAGGGGGGTTGAATACGTTTCCATTTAAAAACTTAAAAAACTTATGTATCAAACTCCCAATCAACTGTGACACAATATGAAAAGTGTCAACTATAGATCTACAACAACTAGATACAATGTTAAGTAGATCACCACACAAGCATAACATAAGTATCATGCCACTACACAAACATAGTAAACACAACATAAGCAACAAACCATATAAACATAAACACAATGCAAAGATAAATATAAAGCGATAAATGCAAAAATAAATGCAAAGAGATAAGTGAAAGAAAACGCAAACCAGACACGATGATTTAGAGTGGTTCGGTCACGAAGCTCCTCTTCGCCCTACTCCACTCCCCGAGTACCCAACTTGAGAGTTACTTCACTAATCAACAAGCTCCCTTCTTGGCTGAGAAAACCATACAACGTCGCTTACAATATTTTCTAACACTAAGCTAGATGTCGAGTTCTTCTTCGGGTACAACCAAACCCGTTATGTTTTATGGCCCAACATAACAAACCTTATGTTTTGAGGCCTAAACACATAAACCGCGCCGCTTACCCTTATTTTCTGAAACTAAGCTAGATGTCGAGTACTAATCTAGCTAGTACCAATCTCACTAACTATCTCCCCGATCCTCACAAATCACACAAGCTACAAGATCCACATGATCTAAACACGATCTACGATCTACTCACGATCTACCCGATCTACTCACTATCTACCCGATCTACCTTATCTTCATACAATCTACCCATTCTATTCACTATCAACACAAGCTACACAAGATCTCCTCGATCTCCACAAGATCACAATGATCCACTGAAACTAACTAAACAAAGTGATAGACTACTTGATGTATATCAAGATACAACAATTACGTAACGAATGTTACGAGTGCACTACACTAACACTACAACACTTTGTATCATCTTGATACGAAATGTTCTTCTCTTGCACTTGTAGAGGAATGAAGGTAATCACTTGAATGGATGATTGGATCACTCTTAAACAAAGATAAACTAACTACATGATCAAAGGAGAGTGTATGTGATAGCAGATTTGAATCAGAAAATTGTAAGTGAAAAAGGGTGCCCAAAAACTGTGAAGTGGACTGGTATTTATAGGCAAAAGAAATCTGACCGTTACAGTAGGCACGGTACCACTAAATGCCCGACGGTACCAGTAAATTTAGTGGTACCGTGGTACCGTCCCATACAGAGGAGCTCCAAATTTTGTTTTTAGTGGTGAAAGTTTATTTGGGGAAGTTTGGAGCTGATTTGGGGGGGGGGGGGAAATAGCTGTTGGTGATTTTAAACTTATTTTTTAAATTAAAACATTTCTTTTTAATTCCAAAATAATTTGTAAAATGTATTTTTGAAAAAATGTTTTGTCACATTAAAAATGTGAGGTTTAGAGAAAATTATAATCCTTTGATCATTAGTCAAGTTGTAGATTTGTTTGTTCATATTTTAAGTGATTTACGTCGGGATGGAAATCTACGACTTTGTTGAAGCATACTTGAGATGTAAAGAGATTTTGATGTAAGTATGCATTGATGATTTGTGTTTACAAGTAACTTGTGCATTTTGCGTTATGCATTACAAGTTACATGTTTGTCATTATTAAAACCGAAGAAACCGTTTAGTCTAAGTATCGTAATATTTGCACTAACACTTTGCAAAAAGGAAGGAAGTGTTCAAAGAGACTGAATTTTTCCGAAACAATTACCCCTCAAAAGTTTTCAAGGTCAAATACTTCAAAAGAAAAGAATCAAGGTTTTCAAACTCCACACTCTCGTTTTACACCAGTAAAGCAAGTATGGAAACCAAAGAAAAGTCGTTCAAAACTTTTGAAATATTCAAACTCTGAAATGCTTCCTCTACAACAAAAGAATGGCTCTGCTTTGAAATTTCCAAATTCTGGAAGGTTCCCATTCATCTCAAAAATGAATTTTCGAAATGAAACACCGGGTTTCAACAATGAATGGAAAACTTCGTCTTCAAGTTTTAAAACTCCAAGAGAGACACCGGGTTTCTCAAACAATTTTTAAAATAATAAGAGTTTTAAATCAACGTTGATTCCACGAGCATTATATAATCATGACATTCATATATATAAATATAAATCACAAAGCACGCAACGAAAGACTTAGATTTAATATGTATAATTAATTAACCATAAATTAAATAATAAACGTACCTTGCAAGCTTCCACGCTTATCAAAGATTAAACAAAATCACAAACCCTAAGTTTAGGGTTTATAGTAATCGACTACACTAACAGTCGATTAGGGTTACACTAAAAATCAAGGTGGGATTTTTACTACGGTCTTGTACACGCGTATTGTTAGCGATTCAATGCGAATGTTAGTTCATGTATCAATAGCTTAACCAAACACTTTTGTTACGCTCAAGGCCAAACGTAATTCCCTTAGGAAGTGTAATTCGATCAGCCAAGGAGTAAGAGGGGAAAAGAAGAGAAGTTAGGCTAGCTATGGAGACACAAGATTTTCCAACTAATTAATGATACAAAGGGTTGTATATATAGTGTGGTAACTTAGAGTCCAAGACAAACAAGGATTCCCTTGTGGAAACCCTTGAACGATCAGTCTAAGCCCAAGGAGAGGGTTCTAGAACCTTCTCATTGGCTATTTTCTCTTTAGTCCTTCTCTTTTACATTTAATGACCGTTTGACCAATTACCGTTAAGTACTAACGACCGTTAGACGTTATTGAGAAATAATAATTAAATCATAACATTTATATATTAGTTATTATACATTGAATCTCATACGCAATGCGTGCAATCCCATAGTCTCAAGTTCGAATCCGGACCTACGTTTATTAAATATCGTCCATAAAACTTACAGTTGTGGGGACTCAAGTACTTTGTTAGATCATTCAAGGTTCTTATATGCTCCTTTTAGTTCTTAATTTTTGATTTATTTACTGATTTCCTTCCCCAAAAAGATGCTGATTCTGATTATTATTACTATTATTTAAATGTTTAAAAAAGATTTAAAAAATACCCCAAAGACACGCAACCACTCACATCAACAAATAAAATAAACTCTCTCTAGCAAAACTCATTTTTCTCTCTCTAAAATGTTTCGGGAGTCCCGCAAAGGAAAAAACCATGGCTTTTGCCGCGTTTAAGAGGAGGTGTTCCCTGCTGGAAATAGAAAAAATGATGGGTCCCGTGGCTTTCGTGTGACCACACGCTAGACACTAATACCAGCTATCGGGAAGATCCGGGGATATATTGACATTAGAGAGCAGATTAAGCATGGCAGATAGATCATCAAAAGCCCGGCGTCTAAGGATCCTGCACCAAACACCTTCCCAACCAGATCGCAAAACTCAACAGTCCTGAACACTGCAACATTTCACTGACTCATGGGCATACAGACGGGAAACAAATCTTCTAATAGCCTTGATGAAAATGAAAGAATTGTTAACCTCCAAAATTTATGATTCAACAGTTGAGCCTGGGCCTACTATTGCTTTTACATCAGTATTCTCCATGAGGCCGAGAGCTGAATGAACATGAACAAATGTTTTAGTATTCAGGGATAAGGTTTATTAAAAGAAAACAATTTTTTTTTCAACATGAATTACTATAAGTAACTAATGGTGTTTGGCACACGAAATTTTTTGTACGGAAACAGTCATGCGTATATAAATGATACTCCTATAACAACCTTTTTTTTTTTTTTTTTTTTTTAATTTGTAAATTACATGAAGAGAGCAATGGCATAATGAGAATTAAGCATCTTTAGTCATCAAATAAATGTTCATCAAAGATTTTCCATGGAAGTTGTTTCATCAAAGAATGGTAAGTGAACAAAGTTGTTTATTAAAAAAACAAAAATGTTTGTTATGTTCATCAAAGAATAAAAAAAAAAATGTGTGTTATGTCCATGAATATAAAATGTTCTATCATTTTTCTTTTATGTTTATCAATACAAAATGTTCATCAATATTCTGCAAGAATGTTCATCAATACAAAATATTTATCAATAGAAAATGCTCAACAATAAAAAATGTTCATAAATAAATCCAAATGTTCATCAATACTTCCGCCCAAAACAAACTAGATGGGACACATGTCAACACCTGGTTTTGAAAGGAATCAACTTTCTATTTGATCCTCCTCGATAGCAGCCAAATTCTCATAAGTTAGTAACCTATGGCAATGATTAGATCCTATCAGGGTGCGTATGTGCAAGCCAACAAAGGAAGGGGATAACTGTTGGTTATGCGCTGGTAAATCAATAGTTATAAGGCTAGAAATAACGTGAGCCTATCGGGGCACACACGTATACATTTAGAAAGCGTTTATTAAATATAATTAATATGTTTAGTGTATACTATTAATTACAATTAATATAATCCACAAAATAAAGATAACGGTCATTAGTCCGTTAGTGTAACGGTTAACGGTCGTTAAGTCCAAAATTAGCTTGTATTTTACATAGTTTATTTCACAAGGACCAAAAGGCCACATGGAGGCCCATGGACACCCCATATAGCCAGCCATATTGCATTAGGGCAAGAGGAGAGGTAGCTTATTGTAACACCTAAAATCTGAAAAGCTGGTAAAATTACCAAATTGCCCCTACAAATTTAAAATTTAAATGAAGGCTTATAAAGTATCAAATAAATTCCAAACTTATGGCAATGCACAAGTTATGACCCCAAATAATTTTAAGAACATCATTTAACAATTATACAAGCTATGGAAATTACCATTATACCCCCATGAAAGCCGAATAGTATTTAAGTGTATTTATATGTATTTTAAATATTAGAAAACATGGTTTAAATGGAAACTATTATCAAGATCAATTCCAACCCATGAATTCCGAAAATTCTGGTCAATATTCCCCCAAGACTCGGCTCACATCTTTTAAAATCAATCCCACATTTTTCTTGGAAAACCCTAATTGCCGAGAAAAGATAAACACACACACAAAATTCTATAGCCTCCATTTGACACTCTAAAATCCCTAGAGCATTTTTCTGGGTTAGATCATCATCTAAAGGAGCTAAGAAAAATATCTGTCGAATTGTTTGAGGTGTGATCCGATCGTGTGCTAATTTCTTCTTGTCGCTAGATAGAAAAGAGGTAAATTCCATTATAATTCATTCGATCATTTCAAAATTCTTTTGGTATTTTTCCTGAGTTCCTCACACCATGTTTGATCTGTGAAAAATGATTCCAAGGTTTATTGGTCACGTTCTTGCTTGTGGGGAATTTTGTTGTCGAGTTAAGCCAAACCGAGAAGCACAAATTCATCCAGCCTATTCTAATCGTACCAGATCCGATTTGGTATTTTTCTCATGATCTCTACTTCACATATAGTCGGTATAAAATGATAAAAACGAACCATGCATGTTTTCTAATTTATTCGTGAATTAAAACCCTAAATACGTATAAAACTCTAAATAATCCACGCGAATTTTCTGAGGGTTATAATTAATTTATTTGGACCTTATATAATGTGTATGATCTGGGAAAAATGATATAATGATTTATAAAGGCCTAAACATGTTGTGGAAATGTTTGATATCAAATCGGGTATAAAGAAATTAAGAAAATACTATGCGAATTTTTGGGCTTGTTATATAATTTTCATGAGTTCTTTATACATCATATAACCTGGGAAAAATAGAGGTTCGAATTTTTGAAGCTAAATCAAGTCATGGTGAATTATTTTATAAATCGGCTAAAAAGAAAAATAAAGGAAAGAAATAAAATAAAAGGGAAAGAAATTTGGGTTAAGGTTCTTGGCATTAAATCTGGTCATTTATGATGTCTTGAAGTTATAAAAGTGATTGGTTAATGATTGGGAAATTATGTTAGGGTTTGTGATGATTTTTGGTATATATCGATTTACATTTAAAGTATAAGGGGGTGTTTTGTAACTTTTAAAACTTAACGGTTATTTTTAGAACTTATTTTGGACTGTGGACATTCATATAAAATATAAGTTAAGGGTGCTATGTGTAATTTTTATATTTAAAAGGGTTAAAATGTTTAATTGATAAAGTATAAATCGATTTTGATAATAATTAAAATAGAGGGGCTAAATATGAAATTTCTGGAAACTTAAGGTTGATTCTAGTAATTAATTATATTCAAGGGGTTATGTGTCATTTTAGTAATTTAGTGGCTTAATATGTAATTATTGATAATTAAAGGTTGAAATTGTAAGTTTAAGGACTAAACATGTAACTTCGATAACTAGAGGGACTTAATGTGTAAATTATGAATACTTGAGGATACATTCGTATAATATGATAAAATAAGTGATCATTGTGTAATTTTGATAAGTTAAGGGTTTAATGTATAATTATGAATATTTGAAGGTTAAAATGTAACTTTTGTAATAAAGGGGGGTGTAAAGTGTAAATTGTGAAACCCTAAGGACTAAAGGTGTAATTTTGATCAAAGATACTTCATTTCCAAGTAATAATGATTTAAACAAGTCATCCTATCCAACACTTCTAATAAGGAAACTTTCTAAAAATGGAAACTTACTAAATATGGAAACCTGCCAAAAATGGAATGTTACTTAAAATGGAAAGATTGTAATTCTCTTCTACCCCTTTAGGTGTGAAGAAGGAGTGACCTTGAGCTGCTCTCTATTTTCTGTGCTTTGTTTCTGTTTGTGCTTTCGTCATAAGGTACAGATATTCTGACCTTTTCTTTAAGGTTTCTCATGATCTCTTTCGTATTCTGATCCGTTAATTTTCTGAGTTGATTGCTATGATTCCCTTTCGCTTGAACCTTCTCTGTTGATCCCATTTGATATGACCTCTGATATGAAGCTATGTTATCAAAACCTTTTATAATTATGCCTTGAAAATGTTTTGAGAAAAACCATTTTAAAAGATGTTTATCAATGAGGCGAAACCGCTTTTATATAAAATGTTACTAACTTTTGTGAATACTATATTTGGAAGACTATTTTTATGAAAAACCGTTTTGAAAGATTATTTTTATGAAAACTACTTTAAAGGATCGTTTTATGAAAATCATGAATAAAGGATTGTTTTAAAATGAACTTTTGATAGAAACTTTTGAAATGAACTTTTGATCTGAACCTTGACTTGATTATTTAATATGAACCTTGATCTGATAAACTCTGATTTGGACTTTTGGTACTACCTCTGATGATATTTGATATAAACCATCTGTTATGAACTATCTATTATGAGCCATCTGTTATGACACTCTGATTATGATATGATATCTGACTCTTAGTTTGATACCCGAGCCATTTCACTAGGCATGGGGGTTCCATGTCCGTGTCATTGATGCACCAATGGCATGACTCTAGGGCGGTAGAGTGATGTTCCGCCACGTCCCCATTCTGATTATGATATGCGCATTACTTTGATTATGGATTATATATGTTTCTGGGGGGGCGTATGGATGCATCCTAGATCTGATCTGTTTAGTGGATTTAACATGATTTGATATGATTTGTCTGGTGACTGGTGCTTGTGTGCAATACACGCCTTTCACATATATCTGGGAGCTAGCTACTCCATTTGAAGAATGAGGACACCCCTCATATTATCTGATTATCTGAGAGGTCTCCCCTCTATATGATTATGAAGATTTATGGTTACACTGTTATGATATGATATGATCTGTTTCTGGGCTCGTGGTGGATGACTATCCTAAACCTTTACTCTTGTACCTTATCTATATCTCATTCATTATGCTACATCTGATTATTTCCGTTTACTTTCGTTTCCGTTTATTATATATCTGTTCACTGGGCTTTGTAAGCTCAGCCGCACGTTTTCTTTTCGTGTGCGGCAGGGTTTAGATGGAAGATGGGTATGAGTGAAGAGACTTTTGGACCTAGAAGGCTTGACAGTTATTTTGGCCTAGAGATGATTAGAAGTTATTTTATTGTTAGAATTTGTATCCGTTTTTGTAACCTTGTAATTTCAGTATTTCCTTTGTAACCCTTGAGAAACTTTGTATTACTTTTGAATGTATGCTTTGTTATATCTGATATGAAACCATTTGCGTGACATCTTTACCCTTGTCGGGTTGGGGTGTTACAATTATGGTATCAGAGCGACAGGCTGCGATTCGTAATACATTTACCCTTGGCCTGTGTAAGTTAGGACCACTAAGTTCTCCCTGTAGGCGCTCGTAGGACAACCTTTGAGAAATTGCGTTAGGATCTCCCTATAGGAACCTAAGTGAGGAATGAGTAGACTAAGACATCTGTGTGAGTATCTTTGCTTCCGCATCTCTCTGATTCGTGCCTCTGCTCTCAGTTAGGCATTATATGAATTTTGTTATGTTATCTCTGTAAGGGTCTGTTAACTGAGCATGATGATGCTAATAACGGATATTCTGTACACCTCACTTTTGACAACTATACGATGTTCGTATTTCTGATAACACACCTCACATACCGCTTATGCTAAGAAGCTGAACTGTTCGTTTATCCATCTCAACACTTTTATTGAAACACATGCTGAACTTCGATATATGAACTATCCGTCTGACTCGATGATTGTATTCGTTCTATGAATCTTTTGATCCTGACATATCTTACTGTATGATCTTTTGGTTATGGACTGAATGACTATTTGTAAAGCTGCCATATACTATCGAATCTGAAATATAATCTTGCCTATTTCGTATTGACAAATCTCTAAACCTGAATCTGCTAAAATTTCTGCCGCTATGAAAGTACCAACCCTGAACACATGTGATTATCAAGTTTTCCTGACAACCATTACTATCTACCCTTGGAAAGTTCTGTCATCGTAAGTGATTCGTTGTACGAAGATTTTCCGGTATTTACGATGTAATATGATTTTGTTCACCTCGGCGATTCTCTGGTATGCTCTTGCTGGTTTATGAAGAAGAAAGGAAGAAGGATGTGTCGACGTATCGACTGTTGTAACCGAACCGTACCGCTATCAGTAATCATTATCCGTTTCCAAGTACCAAAAATTGAGTTGGTCTTTCTTTTGAAACTCCGTATCTGATTTTAAATCGTTTTAGATTTGAAGGGCTGAAGCAGCAACCACAAGAACTTCTAAGAAGGGGGTTAATTAACTGAGAGTGACCTCTGTGAAGTATTTCAGTTTTATTTTGAAGAAGGAAGGCGACATGACGTGCATGTGAAAGTTTTTTCCCTAAATAATTCCAGAGTTGTCCGTGCTATCATTATAACTTCATGAGTTTGAATTATGCCAATGGTATTGGCTCGAATGATCATGTCTTTGCGTATTTTGGACAAATTGTCATAGTATGACATTGTGTTGTGTTCGAGAACGGAAGAGGAACTTAGAGAATATTGAGGAGACGACCACTTGTTATGGAAGAGAAATTTGATTGACATTCAGAAATCATTGTAGACGACACTACCCTGTATACTGTGAAGACAGAGTTTTCCACAGGAAGAACCGAGATCGAAGACAATTATCAGAGTGAAGAACTTGGTGGGAGAATAGTAGAAGACGGTGGCGACAAGAATTTCCATGGATGAAACACATGAGAAGAAGAGACGAATCATTCAACACATAACCTGGAGTCGACGACGGAGGTGTTTACTTTAAAACCTGGAGCGGTGTTAGAAGGCCTGTCGAAGGAACGCAATCCTGTTTCTCTATTCATATTAGTTGTACTAAGATGAATTGATAGCTGAAGCAGGCTTGCGGATGGAGGGATGCACAGTGATCGTGTCAGAGACTACCGTTATGACATCACCATATCAAGAAGAGTTGCCGAAGGATTGAGGAACCAGACTTAAGTTTGTAAATTCCTTTTCGCCATGAGATAAGATGGACAAGCGTCAAACTACTCCAACTTGGAAGAAATTTTAAAATTTTGTATATGGATGGACGGATTTTGAAGCGGACACTGGGGTTTAGACGAGATGATTCGGTGGAGGATGAAGCTATCAACGACGTATTCGTTTCCCCTCAACTCACTTAAATTTCGTTACTTGATAATGAGGTCCTTCGAATGATTTGGTTCTCTGTTAGTCATTCCGTTCTATGTTCATTCTGCGTTTATCGAATAACGAGTCATATAGAATTTCAACGATCTATGGAAAGAATTTTGATATTTATGAATAGACGGATGTTGAAGTAACCACTTATTTGGCGGAATTTATTTCGATAAGTTATGAAGTATTGACGCTATTAACGACGTACCTGAATTCTGATGGACATTTTCGGATTCCCGTTACTCTTCGAGTAATTTCGTATTCTTAGCTATGATGTTTGAGATTGGTGACCCTGAGACTGTAGGTGGACTAGGTGGATTTAGATAAGTTGTGTTTGTTCACGACTTGAGATAAAGTATGACCATCATAGGGGCATATTTATATGACGCTAGTATTATGACGCCTGATCAACGTGATAATACTTACATCATATAACGTGCACTTGTTGTGGGCATAGGATATTTCGAGAAGTGCCTTAGAACCCTAGAAGTTCTGATATCTGAATGAGATTATCCGCGTTTAGTGAGACTTTGGATTCATTCTACCTATCCAGTTGATTGCTGTCCTTGATATGCGACTTGATACGTTTGAATGCTCAACGAGCGTTTTGCTGATTTATGCACTTCCGATAATGATCTTAGATTCTATTATAGGGCCTTCTGCCATTTGATGATGTCTAACGATATGCTTTCTGTCCGTATGGATTCAATCTGTTCTGCTATGTATACGTTCTGCATTCATTATTAAATCTGTTCATTTTGATCTGCTATGAGTTAAGATATGAGATTTGGATTCTGAGAAAAAAAAAAGGGGACCTGTTTGCTTATGAGAACACCTTTGGAAGGCTCTTTTGAAGACGAGACTGTTTGAAAAGCTGAAGAATTACGTTTGCACCACCTCATGGTTGCTACGATTCGAAGTATTCTCATTTAACTCGCTTAAATCAATTCGATGTTAACCCTACGTCCTGTTTGTACCTCGTCTTAGAGAATTCGATTATCATCCGTGCATTGGTACGTTATCACTTGGATTCAAACTCAGCAAAGAGTGTCTCTGTTTTGTTTTCGATCCTTTTTCATCTCTGATTCTTTACAAATTTCGAGGACGAAATTTTCTTTTAGAGGGGAAGAAGTTGTAACACCTAAAATCTGAAAAGCTGGTAAAATTACCAAATTGCCCCTACAAATTAAAAATTTAAATGAAGGCTTATAAAGTATCAAATAAATTCCAAACTTCTGGCAATGCACAAGTTATGATCCCAAATAATTTTAAGAACATCACTTAACAATTATACAAGCTGTGGAAATTACAATTATACCCCCATGAAAGCCGAATAGTATTTAAGTGTATTTATATGTATTTTAAATATTAGAAAACATGGTTTAAATGGAAACTATTATCAAGATCAATTCCAACCCATGAATTCCGAAAATTCTGGTCAATATTCCCCCCCCAAGACTCGGCTCACATCTTTTAAAATCAATCCCACATTTTCTTGGAAAACCCTAATTGCCGAGAAAAGATAAACACACACACAAAATTCTATAGCCCCCATTCGACACTCTAAAATCCCTAGAGCATTTTTCTGGGTTAGATCACCATCTAAAGGAGCTAAGAAAAATATCTGTCGAATTGTTTGAGGTGCGATCCGATCGTATGCTAATTTCTTCTTGTCGCTAGATAGAAAAGAGGTAAATTCCATTATAATTCTTTCGATCATTTCAAAATTCTTTTGGTATTTTTCCTGAGTTCCTCACACCATGTTTGATCTGTGAAAAATGATTCCAAGGTTTATTGGTCACGTTCTTGCTTGTGGGGAATTTTGTTGTCGAGTTAAGCCAAACCGAGAAGCACAAATTCATCCAGCCTATTCTAATCGTACCAGATCTGATTTGGTATTTTTCTCATGATCTCTACTTCACATATAGTCGGTATAAAATGATAAAAACGAACCATGCATGTTTTCTAATTTATTCGTGAATTAAAACCCTAAATACGTATAAAACTCTAAATAATTCATGCGAATTTTTTGAGGGTTATAATTAATTTATTTGGACCTTATATAATGTTTATGATCTGGGAAAAATGATATAATGATTTATAGAGGCCTAAATATGTTGTGGAAATGTTTGATATCAAATCGGGTGTAAAGAAATTAAGAAAATACTATGCGAATTTTTGGACTTGTTATATAATTTTCATGAGTTCTTTATACATCATATAACCTGGGAAAAATAGAGGTTAGAATTTTTGAAGCTAAATCAAGTCATGGTGAATTATTTTATAAATCGGCTAAAAAGAAAAATAAAGGAAAGAAATAAAATAAAAGGGAAAGAAATTTGGGTTAGGGTTCTTGGCATTAAATCTAGTCATTTATGATGTCTTGAAGTTATAAAAGTGATTGGTTAATGATTGGGAAATTATGTTAGGGTTTGTGATGATTTTTGGTATATATCGATTTACATTTAAAGTATAAGGGGGTGTTTTGTAACTTTTAAAACTTAACGGTTATTTTTAGAACTTATTTTGGACTGTGGACATTCATATAAAATATAAGTTAAGGGTGCTATGTGTAATTTTTATATTTAAAAGGGTTAAAATGTTTAATTGATAAAGTATAAATCGATTTTGAAAATAATTAAAATAGAGGGACTAAATATGTAATTTCTGGAAACTTAAGGTTGATTTGAGTAATTAATTATATTCAGGGGGTTATGTGTCATTTTGGTAATTTAATGGCTTAATATGTAATTATTAATAATTAAAGGTTGAAATTGTAAGTTTAAGGACTAAACATGTAACTTCGATAACTAGAGGGGCTTAATGTGTAAATTATGAATACTTGAGGATACATTCGTATAATATGATAAAATAAGTGATCATTGTGTAATTTTGATAAGTTAAGGGTTTAATGTATAATTATGAATATTTGAAGGTTAAAATGTAACTTTTGTAATAAAGGGGGGTGTAAAGTGTAAATTGTGAAACCCTAAGGACTAAAGGTGTAATTCTGATCAAAGATACTTCATTTCCAAGTAATAATGATTTAAACAAGTCATCCTATCCAACACTTCTAATAAGGAAACTTTCTAAAAATGGAAACTTACTAAATATGGAAACCTGCCAAAAATGGAATGTTACTTAAAATGGAAAGATTGTAATTCTCTTCTACCCCTTTAGGTGTGAAGAAGGAGTGACCTTGAGCTGCTCTCTATTTTCTGTGCTTTGTTTCTGTTTGTGCTTTCGTCATAAGGTACAGATATTCTGACCTTTTCTTTTAAGGTTTCTCATGATCTCTTTCGTATTCTGATCCGTTAATTTTCTGAGTTGATTGCTATGATTCCCTTTCGCTTGAACCTTCTCTGTTGATCCCATTTGATATGACCTCTGATATGAAGCTATGTTATCAAAACCTTTTATAATTATGCCTTGAAAATGTTTTGAGAAAAACCATTTTAAAAGATGTTTATCAATGAGGCGAAACCGCTTTTATATAAAATGTTACTAACTTTTGTGAATACTATATTTGGAAGACTATTTTTATGAAAAACCGTTTTGAAAGATTATTTTTATGAAAACTACTTTAAAGGATCGTTTTATGAAAATCATGAATAAAGGATTGTTTTAAAATGAACTTTTGATAGAAACTTTTGAAATGAACTTTTGATCTGAACCTTGACTTGATTATTTAATATGAACCTTGATCTGATAAACTCTGATTTGGACTTTTGGTACTACCTCTGATGATATTTGATATAAACCATCTGTTATGAACTATCTATTATGAGCCATCCGTTATGACACTCTGATTATGATATGATATCTGACTCTTAGTTTGATACCCGAGCCATTTCACTAGGCATGGGGGTTCCATGTCTGTGTCATTGATGCACCAATGGCATGACTCTAGGGCGGTAGAGTGATGTTCCGCCACGTCCCCATTCTGATTATGATATGCGCATTACTTTGATTATGGATTATATATGTTTCTGGGGGGGGGCGTATGGATGCATCCTAGATCTGATCTGTTTAGTGGATTTAACATGATTTGATATGATTTGTCTGGTGACTGGTGCTTGTGTGCAATACACGCCTTTCACATATATCTGGGAGCTAGCTACTCCATTTGAAGAATGAGGACACCCCTCATATTATCTGATTATCTGAGAGGTCTCCCCTCTATATGATTATGAAGATTTATGGTTACACTGTTATGATATGATATGATCTGTTTCTGGGCTCGTAGTGGATGACTATCCTAAATCTTTACTCTTGTACCTTATCTATATCTCATTCATTATGCTACATCTGATTATTTCTGTTTACTTTCGTTTCCGTTTATTATATATCTGTTCACTGGGCTTTGTAAGCTCAGCCGCACGTTTTCTTTTCGTGTGCGGCAGGTTTTAGATGGAAGATGGGTATGAGTGAAGAGACTTTTGGACCTAGAAGGCTTGACAATTATTTTGGCCTAGAGATGATTAGAAGTTATTTTATTGTTAGAATTTGTATCCGTTTTTGTAACCTTGTAATTTCAGTATTTCCTTTGTAACCCTTGAGAAACTTTGTATTACTTTTGAATGTATGCTTTGTTATATCTGATATGAAACCATTTGCGTGACATCTTTACTCTTGTCGGGTTGGGGTGTTACAATTATTCCCTAAGCTAGGTAATTAGTATAAAAGGAGTCATCTATGTCTTCATTTATTCACACCTTCAAATCAAAGCATTCTTTGATCTTCTCTTTTGCTCTCTACAAATCGTCCAACACCCCAAGTAAGGGAGTTGGTTTTGTTTCTTCTCTACGACTAGCATTCGTGTTTAGTTCGTAAGCTCGTGGGTTAAGCACTAGCATCCTAACGCTCTCGTTAGATGTGTAGTGTGAGTTTTTGATAGAGATCAACTCACTATAGTTGATTAGGGTTTCATGGTGATATGGGATCAATTGAAGTATTCGTGATTAAGATCAAGACTTGGTGGTTATCTATTTTTCAATAGATTCGAGGTTAGTATTTATTATGTATTTTAATTATGTGTTTTATTTCATAACATTAAATATAGATCCATCCGCTGCGTACTCGTAGTATTGATGGTTTCATCAATGTGAATTCCCTACAGTGGCATCACGAGCCATCTCGTTTGGTGTTATGGGTTACACATAGAGTCACTTGCTACGCTAATTAAACACATATATTAATTGTTATGACAATAACATGCATTATTGTCATTTAATTAAATCTTGATCTTGTTTAATTATTAATGGTTAATAAGACTTAAAAGGGGTTAGTAAAATTAAAAAGATTATTGTAACATGTACTTCTTCTTTTACTTTTTTCCAATCTTGAGGCTTACGCGGTCATTATTATGACGTCTGTGATCCACTTGGTACCAAGCTCGAAAACTTTGTGGGAGCCTTAGATTCTCCAATTGGGAAAGACTCATTCTTGAGTTTTGGAGCATTACTTGTTTTACTGCTTTCCATTAGAGTCTGTCTTCTCCTCTACCCCTTCTTCTGTCTGTTTTAATTGCTTATATGTTTTATTCCTTGTGACTTGCTTTTCATATATGCTATTGATTTTGGAAATATAAACAAACTAATTACTTATATCGAAACTTATTTTTTAATTAAATCGTGGGTTCCATCAAGCTATTGAGGGTCTGGATCATTACTCGAAGCTACCAGGATATAGCTTACTGGATATCATGAGATTTAATTATTGTCTGTTAATATACACATTTAATTCCTTGTGACCAGTTATGTGTTATGAGTAAAACTTTTTTTTACACTTAAACGGACTACAAACTATTGAAATCTGATTTAATTAAGTCGCGGGTTCCATCAAGCTATTGAGGGTGTGGATCATTACTCGAAGCTACCAGGATATAGCTTGCTGGATATCGTGTGATTTAATAAACTTTAACTATAAGATACCTAAAGTTTTGTGCTTTTATTAATGATCTTTGATCATATCAAGATCTAGGGTATTGTGTGGTCTTTTCCCGCCCCACTACATGCTTTGGCATATGAGGCAATTATTGGAAGAACTTGGGTCTATTGACTCATGCAGAGTACAATATAGGGTTCTTGACCATTCTTTGCCCGTGATAATAGTACACCTAATAAGTTGAAAAAAATTGTTTTTTGCAAACTTGTGTTACAAAGATGTATGCATGCCTCTTTGTATACAATTTTTGATACATGCTTTTGTCAAAAATTATGTGATACCCTATTTGAAATTTAAGTCTATGCCATCCAAGTTTGAGGACACTTGCACTTTCCTTTTGCTCTTCGTGGGACGTGAGTGAATTGCAACCCAAGGTGTTTATTCTTTGGCATGGGACCTAGAGTTATTTACACATGTTCTCTAATTGGACAACTTAATCGAGTCAAGCGGTGAGATCCTTGAGACCGAGGCATAGGATGAGACAAAATATGCATGACACTAGTAGCTTGTACTCTAGTGCCATAAGTCTCATAAATCTAAGAGTTGCACTTGTAATGCAATTGTCGCACGCCGCCTACCTCTTGTACCTACAAGACTTACCAGAGTAGTAAGCACTACCGTGATGAGTGGGAGTTCAAGAGGGTCTTAGTCTCTAAGTAAATTAATTGTTTTATTTATTAAAACATGGGTAGTTAATTTGTTAAAGAATTAATTATCGAAGATACTAAAATTTTGAACTATGTCTTATTGTAGATGGCAGCAAATTAATCTGCCAACAATTTGATCTTCAGGTCGTGCCTCAAGAAGGAAAAACTTACTGGATCAAACTTCCTCGACTGGTATTGGAATTTGAGGATTGTCCTCACAGCTGAGGATAAGTTAACCTATGTGGAGCATCCCATACCCGCTACTCCTGTTCCTCCAACTCCTGATCAGCAGGTTCCTGCTGATGTCCTTGCTGCTCATGCCCAATAGGTTAAAGCATCCAAGGACATAGGCTGTATTATGCTCATAAGCATGACTCCAGAACTTCAAAAAAATCTGGAGCACTTTGATGCATATAACATGCTTAAGGAATTGAAGACCATGTTTGCTCAGCAAGCAGAACAGGAACTCCTTGAGACTGTGCAGGCCTTTCATGCATGTAAGCATAAGGAGGGTCAATTTGTTAGCACCTATGTTCTGAAAATGAAGGGTTATCTAGATAGACTGGAACGCCTTGGTCACCCCATGTCATCTGGCGTTGCAGTGAGCCTGATTCTTACCTTTCTGAACAAGGACTTTGCTGGATTCAGACAAAATTATAATATGCAATGCATGGGGAAGACAGCGAATGAAGTGCATGCAATGCTTAAGCTGCATGAACAAGGGATTCCTAAGAACGATGCTATCCCTACTCTACTTGCTATAAGAGCATAAAGGATCCAGAATAATAATAAGAACAAGAAGCTACTGAATGGTGCTTAGGGTAAGAATCATGGTAAAGGCAAGGTTAAGCTTGCTTATGGCCCCAAGGCCAAGATTCCCCCTCCACCTAAAAAGGAGTGTCCTGCTAAGGATACTGAGTGTCATTATTGTCATCAGACTGGACACTGGAAAAGGAACTGTCCTGCTTATATAGCCGAGTTGATGTAGAAGAAGTGCAATGTGGGTAGCAATGCTAGCACATCAGGTATCTTCGTCATAGAACTTTATACTTTTCCTCATAAATCTTGGGTATATGACACTGGTTGTGGTACTCACATCTGTAATACTACTCAGGGTCTCAGGGGAAGTAAGAGACTGAAGCCAGGAGCTTTAAGCCTGTACGTGGGAAATGGAAACCGTGCAGCCGTTGAAGCTATCAGAAGTTTTGATTTATACCTTCCTAGTGGTTTAATAATTGTATTGGACAATTGTCATTATGCTCCTAGTATTACTAGGGGTATTGTTTCAGTTTCACTTTTAAAAGACAAGGGTTTTACTCATTGTTTTACAGATATTGGTATTTCAGTTTCAATGAATAACGTGTTTTATTTTAATGCTGTTTCTAGGAATGGTATTTTTGAAATTGATATGCATGATTCTGTTTCGAATGATTGTTCTATGTATTCTGTTAATAGTAAAAGAGCCAAGCGTAACTTGGACTCTACATTCTTGTGGCATTGCCGACTTGGGCACATTAACAAGAAACGCATTGAGAAGCTGCAACGTGATGGGCTTCTTAAATCAACTGACCTTGAGTCTTTTGATAAGTGTGAATCTTGTGTGTCTGGGAAGATGGCAAGAAAGCCTTTTCCGCATAAAACGGAGAAAGCTACAGATCTGCTTGGACTCATACACTCTGATGTGTGTGGCCCTTTTAGAACTGTGTCAAAACAAGGATACAACTATTTCTTAACTTTCACTGACGACTTTAGTCGATATGGTTATGTTTACCTGCTTAAACATAAACATGAAGTCTTTGAAACTTTCAAAGTATTTCAAAGTGAAGTTGAGAATCAACTTGGTAAGACCATAAAGGCTTTACGGTCTGACCGTGGAGGCGAATATATGAGTCAAGAGTTTATAGATCATCTTAAGAAGTGTGGGATTGTCTCACAGCTCTCTTCTCCACATACACCACAACATAATGGTGTATCTGAGAGAAGAAATTGAACCCTGCTTGACATGGTAAGATCTATGATGAAACAAACATCTCTACCAATGTCCTTTTGGGATTATTCTCTTGAGTCTGCTGCATGCATTCTCAATATGGTTCCATCAAAGAAGGTTGAAAAGACACCATATGAACTATGGCATGGGAAAGTCCCTAATCTGTCTTACTTAAAGGTCTGGGGTTGTGAGGCATTTGTGAAACGTGATATGCCTGACAAACTTGAGCCAAGATCTATTAAGTGTATCTTTGTAGGATACCCAAAGGAAACAATGGGTTACTACTTCTACTACCCACCTGAGCACAAAGTATTTGTTGCTCGTTTTGCTGACTTTTTTGAGAATCGTCTTATCTCACAAGAAGCAAGTGGGAGGATCGTAGAACTTGATGAAATTCAAGAAGATACTCACCCTTCTGAAAATACTAGTCAACTTCCTGAGATGGTTGAACATGAAAGTGTTGAACCAGAAAATGAAGTTATTCCTGTTCGTAGGTCCTCAAGGACAATACATTCACCTGAACGTATGTGTTTGTACATCAATTCAGATAAGCATGAGTTAGGGGATCTCAATGAGCCCGCTAACTATAAAGCTGCATTAGCAGAATCTAAATCTGAAAAATGGCTTAATGCTATGAATGAGGAAATGAAATCCATGAAAGACAATGAAGTCTGGATTGAAGTTGACCTCCCTCCTAACGCTAAAACCGTTGGTAGCAAGTGGCTCTTTAAGAAGAAGACTGACATGGATGGAAAGGTACACACCTATAAAGCTCGTCTTGTGGCAAAAGGCTATACTCAAACCTACGGTGTAGATTATGAGGAAACCTTCTCGCCTGTCGCAGACATAAAAGCTATTAGGATTCTTTTAGCCATAGCAGCGTACTATGACTATGAGATTTGGCAGATGGATGTCAAAACTGCCTTCTTGAATGGTCACTTAACCGAGGAGGTTTACATGGACCAACTTGAAGGATTTGTCAATACACAATATCCTAACCGTGTATGCAAGCTACAACGATCCATTTATGGATTAAAGCAAGCATCTAGGCAATGGAATAAAAGTTTTGACGAGGAAATCAAGAACTATGGTTTCACTCAAAACCTTGATGAGCCATGTGTATATCGTAAGGCTAGTGGGAGTAATTTAGCATTCCGAATCTTATATGTTGATGACATATTGATCATGGAAAACAACATTCCAATGTTGCAAGCTATTAAAGCCTATCTTGGAAATTGTTTTTCTATGAAGGATTTAGGTGAAGCTTTATATATTCTAGGAATCAAGATCAACAGAGATAGATCTAAACAATTGATTGGACTTTGTCAAAGTGCATATATTGAGAAAATCTTGAAAAGATTTAATATGGCGAATTCCAAGCGTGGAACTACCCCAATGCAAGTAAAACTTGAGTTGAGAAAATCTCAAGGACCCTCAACACCTGCAGAGGTGGAACGCATGAAGAGGATTCCTTATGCCTCGGCTGTAGGATCCATCATGTGTGTGGTGAGGTGCACTAGACCTGATGTTGCATTCGCTCGTAAATTAACAAGTCTTTTTCAAGTAGATCCAGGTGAGAATCACTGGTCTGCTGTGAAGAACATACTGAATTATCTTAAATATACTAAAGATATGTTTCTTGTTTACGGTGGAGACCCAAACAGACAACTAATTGTTACCAGTTATACTGGTGCTGGGTGGCAGACCGACAAGGATGACACGAATTCGCAAACCGGATACATTTTCTTTCTAAACGGAGGCGCTGTAGTCTGGAAAATTGCCAAACAAAGCATTACAGCGATGTCTTCTATAGAAGTTGAATACACTGCTGCTTCAGAAGCTGTAATGGAAGCTATTTGGATAAGGAAGTTTATTGATGAACTTGGAGTAGTCCCCACCAATAAAGAACCTATGAAAATGCTATGTGTTGGGTCTAATAGTTGAGTTGATAAAGACAAAACATGTGAAACATGAGGGACTATTGATGACAAAGAATGAAACTTCATAAAACGAAAAGATTACTATGTATCTTTTATTATTCTAGATTATTCTTTGTGTAACCCTAATCCTCTATTATATAAAGAGGATTAGAGGCGTAGGTTTTTGTGTGTGTGTGTGTGTGTCAAGATGTAGACGTCTAATGGTGTAGGTGGTGTTCTAGGCATCGAGTTCCTACAACGGATGCCTAGATTTTGTGTATTAGTAGTTATTAAAGATGATGACAAAGAACCTTGTTGATAATAATAATATTCTTTATGATTATTACGTTGTGCTTATTATTATCATGTGTTCATTGCTTATCCTAGATCAAGGTCTAAACAACCTAGAGTCCAAAATGGTCCAAGAACTTATTTGGTGATGGCGTACATAAGTTCTATCACTATGTGACAACACTGGAGCATTAACTATTGCCAACAAGCCTGGAGCTCAGAAAGGCGCCAAGCATTACAAAATGCTTGTTCAAAGGCAACGCCTTTGACTATATGATTTAGTATTTGGATAATGGGATATGTAAAACATTTATTATTTTGATGATTAATATACGTGGTACTTGAGTTATTCATTCATATATTAATTGTGTCCTATATTTGCATGTTTAATCCATAAGTAATTTATTACTTTAAATTGTCCATTGTCGATCAATAATTTGGGAGTATTGTTGAATTAAGGAAAATGTGAGAGATTGGTTATATTCTTTGAATACTAACTCACATGTTATCCACGTGCTATGGATATTGGACTTCCCCAAACCTACGAGTCATCACTTTATGGATCGGCGTCATTAAGTGATATCTCGCAAATGGTCATTTTATTTGTCCTCTGACTTGAGATGCAAGCATGTCTTGCATGTGTGGATCTTTCTTCTTGACTATAGTCAAACGCTATCCTGAACAAGGTGGTTATAAAGGCTATTCTCAGAAGTTGGTTGAAGCACATGAATGACACGTGTAGTCAAAATAGAATTTGTTCCTCCACTTGTCTTCTGGTGTAAAACCTTAAAATCCGGTTTCCTAATTTTCTATATAATTTGAAAATTTAACCTAAGAATTATGAATATTAGTAGGAATTTAAAACTTTATGTCATATGATAATAAATTAAAATGTAATTTAACCTAAGTCTATCTAATTAACTAAAGGGTGAAACCTCCTAATTTAATTCTAAGTCATAAACGAATTACTCCCTTTATGTCAAACGTATAACATGTTTCTTTGCCTTGTTTCATTCGAATATATATCCTACAACTTGCAATATTTGTTGCCAAATTAAAGATAAAACCGTGTAACCATTTGTGATACCTATCCCTTTATGTCAGCCTATAATCACTCGATTTTTCCTCTAGTGATTGATCCAATTTTTCTTTGTTTCCAAGTTTAGAAGACACGCTTTTCCCCTATAACTCCTCTATTTATGCTCACTTCTTCAAACCAAATATACATTCCTGGTATAAAATTTCTTCACATGTTTCATTAGGGATTTGACCATATCTCCCTATCTTAATCCTAAAATAACAAATGATTCATTCCTATTTTGTACATCACACGCTTGGGAAAAGATCTGCACATATCACTTTGATTTATATCTGCCTTTGTCTCACAATTTAATCATGCTGATAACTCACAAACCCCTCAAATATTATTCTAAACCTCCTTCATGTTTATATGAATAAACTAGACGTGTGATTGCACAAGCTTTGGGTTCCTACATCCATCATTCAAAGGTGCATATACGAATTTTGGTTTGGTGTCGTGCATGGCTCGATTCGATCTGTTGTGTGAAAGTCCTGGTTTTGGGTTCGTGCTTGGTGATCGTTGGTGTGGCACTGGTTTGATCGTGTGGTTTGGTTCAAGAAAGGCTTTGGTTCACGATTGGTACTGGCTTTGTTTACTACAGAATTATTACAGCTGTGAGAAGAATCATGGACAAAATAAAGTTGCTAAAGAAGAGTTGAAGTGTATTGCTGCACTTGTACATGATAAAGAAGTTAAAGGGCCATGGTGTATCTTTTCTCCCTATAATATCATCTCTTCAGTCTAGGGTTAAAAGAATCCCTAACTGATCAGCCGACACTAAAGAATAGCAGCCGCACATTGCTGCTTACAACCACAAAATAAAGCAGCCATCTTATAGCTGCTGGTCTTTATTCTCTCCATTTTCAGTTCATGTATCATCAGAATCTGTAAGTTCCCTTATTTCTTTGTAATCATGTAGGATCGAGTACTTCGAGCTTGATTGAGCTTGGTTAAACGAGAACCTCTAGGTGCAAGACTTGTGTTTATGCGGAAACTAAACAACAAGAATATTTAAGAAGAAAAGACAATGATCCTCTATGGATCGGACTATGAACTAAGAATTATGTTATTGAATATTGTAATCGATAAAGATCTATGAAACTCATGGACGGGATGTTTCTTTTATAATGATAAGAAACCCTAACCCTAACCCGTCTTACAAGAAAACGTGTGAAGAGATAAACATGATCTCTTCTAAAAATAAATCTAACAACCTTACTAAACATACGGATAACAAACAATAATATCCGCAGCAATAAACACTATCGGCAGAAACAAACTTAAACTATCAGCAGGAACCAACCGCAGCAGCAATGAATAACTATCGGCAGGAACCAGCTTCACTATCGGCAGCAATGAGAAATTCCTTATTTCTCAGAGATCCTAACAATCCTCCCCTAATCTTGAGGTTGACTAGGTTAACCTGCAAGATTCCAACGTGATAGAACTTTAACTTCTCAGGCTTGAGGATTGCGAATGAGCAGCAGCAATAAGTAGTAACCAGCAGGAACATTGGGAACTTCCAGCAGCAACTTCGATAGTTCAGCAGCAATAGGAATTCATCTTCAAAATATGTAAACTGGTCACCATGACATTCACTGGAGCTTGACTGCTATAGTTAGCTTGATTCTTCAGATAGACCTTCATAAAATTGACATTATCTTTGTTTGTAGGCATCTTATATCCTAACTTTTGCCTTTCACTGATCCGATGCATCAAGTCATTCCAAGTGGATGCTCTATGAGTCTTTAAGATAAATGCCTTGAGCTGATCTGACCTTTCATCCATATCCAACTCTAAATCTTGAAGAATCATAAACCTATGAGCTCTAATAATCATATCAGAAGCCAACAAGTATTCAACTTGCTACTAAACTCTTCTGAAGTAGGATCTTCTGATCTTGTGTTATTCATAATCCCAGCTATATTCCTCTCATCTGCAGACATTTTCCTTGCAAGCTCCTCATCTTGAGCAACCTGAGCTAGTCTAGCTTGTTCAGCAGCAATTTCCTGTGCCTGCACCTGTTCAGCTATCTCAGCATCATTTTGTGTTGCTTCAGGAGGAATGGTGTCACTACCAGCAGCAATGGATGGGCTACCAGCAGTATTACTAGCAACCTTAGACTCAGAAGAAACACTACCAACTTCAGCAGGAACACCAGAGACATCAGCTGCAATGGTCCTTGTTCCAGTAAATACCTGAGATTGAGTAGTGATAGTGTGCTCAGAAGAGGTAGGCACTTCAGTATATGCACTATCAAGAGAAATAGAAGCCAGCACATTTAGCCCATCAAATGATATATCATCCTGATCTTCCTCAGACTCAGAAAGCACAACCCTTCTTTTCTTTTGCAGATGTAGAGCTTCCAATGAGCTGATCCTTTCATTTAGCTTATGGATAGTCTCATTAAAAGAGTCTTTGGTATCCTTGAGTTCCTTTTCCAAAGTCTCCACCTTCTCACTAAAACTCCTTTTAGTCTCTGTAAGCTCTGACTCCAATGCTGCAATTTTTTGCATAGACCTGTCAAGTAACTGGGACAAAGAAGTGAGATTAGCAGCATCCTCAGCTCCACCAGCAGGAATACCTGAGGTGTTAGGAGCTTCATTGGATCTAGGTGGAGATACATGAAATTCTCCCCCTACATGGGTGTCTACACTGAAAGTCTGCCTAGAAGGACTAGGAGTTGAAAGCCTTGAAGAAGAAGGCAAGTCCACAGAAGGTGTTTGATGGACAACAGGTGTAACAACTGTGGTGGTCTGGACACTGGGTTCATCAGGGACATTAGTCTCAGGTCTAAGTGTGTCTAGTCTAGGTGATGGTGGTAATGGGTCATCAGCAGCAACAGATGCAGATGCATCACCAGCAACTAAAGTCCCTTCACCAGCAGCATTGGATGCACTATCATCAGCTGCATTGGGTGATGGTGGGACACTGACATTGTCAGCAGGATCTGGTTTGTCAGCAGGATTGGCATTTTGTAACATGGCAGGTAATAATGGTAAATGTTGGCCTGCAAAATTCATTTTCATCAAAGAAAACATTTTGGGAGACATCCGATTCACTATCTTAGGGGATGGGTTAATGGTCTGAACACCTAAGATAATTTGAAGAAATCTAGGGTACATTAAAATCTGTTTTTATCACCAGAGATATTTTCAATCATCCCATCAAAAATATATTTGGCCCAATTAAATATCCTACCCTGAGATAGACAAACAAGACCAGACGCAATGGGACTTGGACATTGGTCCCAACCACCTGTCTTAACACTCATACACTGGAGTAAAGTATGAACCAGAAATCTCCATTGAGGAGACAACTTATTTTTAAAAAATGTACAACTACCAGTGACAGGATAACCTATAGCAGCCATACCATCATTGATTTCTTGTCTGGAAAGATCATGTTCCCCGTGCTCCTCAGGAAATCGGAGCTGTACACGAATCAACTCCTCAGTAATGATGACTTCGTGCTCATCAATGGTGGCAACGATGTCGTCCTCCCTTCCCACAATGTGTTTAACCTTAGCTGTTGCCCAAAACTGCTTAATCAACGAATCATACACCGTCACTGGACAATAAGTGAGTGCATAGCGAATGGATGACCCACGAAGAAACGCTAACACCTCATCATAACCATCACTTCTAGAAGACGACTCTAAGTATGCAACCTTGTTATGATCATCCTTGTAGCGAAGTGTTGTCATTGTGTTGGATGAATGATCTAGGGTTCGAAATGAGAAAATTAGGGTTTGATAGGATTTTGAGAAATTGAGATGAGAGAAGTGCAATTTTAGGTTGGGTTGCCAAATATATCAATTTAAATTACTGCAATTCTGCGCACGTAACATTGACCAATTGACTTAACGATCTTTCCCCAAATTTAACATAGTCGGCAGGAACCATTAGTCAAACGGTAGCAACACTTGGTCAATCGGCAGCAATAAAGTGGTTTGACCAATCGGCAGCAATGAGGTGGTTTGACCAAAGTCAACCTTCCGAATCCAGTCATTAGGAATAAACCTCCAGAATTAAATCTCAATACCAACCAACAATAAATTCGCACTAATCTCCATCTCATTATATAAGCCTCAAATCAAATAACTTCATTATCACAAACCTAACCAATAATCTTCAAATCAAGCAAAATCATGAGTTCATCCAAAAATCCAATCATCGAAATCTCATCAGATTCTTCCTCCTCCAATGATTCAGGGTGGGAAAATTACTTTCCCCAAACTGCATCATCTTCTCAGAACAAAGGTAAGGCAAAGGTTGAGGAGGATTTATCTGATCCTCTTCCATCTACTCCTTCGTCATTTGAGTACTCTAGCTCTGATGATGAAGGATCATCAGAGTTGAAGTCCTTGACTTATTATCAGGGTGAATGGAAAGGACAACTGCTACCTTCTACAAAGTACCGGTACCAAAAGGTAATGCAGATCTTCGTGAAGACTCTAGCCGTGAAAAACCTAACCCTCGAAGTCGAGACAATCGACAACGTGAAAGCCAAGATCCAAGACAAAGAAAGCATCCCATCAGACCAACTCCTCAGCCAAGCCAGCCAACTCCACAATCAAGCCACCCTACTCCACAGCCAAGCCAACCAACTGCAAGGTCACGCCCCAGAACACATCAGAGGCAAACTACCCCAAGCTCTTCAACTCCAGCCCCTGAACCAAGACAGCCACTCCCAGTGGTGTTGGCACTTCCAGCCCCCCATGTGTATGAAGAAATTAGTCGTCAGAGGGGTAGGAGGTTCATGCCTGATTATATGGGTAAGGGAAAAGGGAAGATGGAATAGGTGGCAGGGTTTAGGTCGAGTGATGTTTGAAGGTTGGTATGATGTTTAAATGATGTTGATATGTAGCTTTTGTGATTTGTAACTGAATGTACTCATCTTAATCATGATGAATGGAAATTACTGTCTTTAGTTTCAATTCCAAGCATTGAGAAATTGAGAGCTGCAAAACATAGTTAGCTAACAAAAGACACTAAAAACCTGCAAAACAAAATTAGAGAAACACAAAACATAAATGAATGAAAAACAAGACAAAATTACAAGCATTAGCCTCCCCTCAAAACCAGCAAACAAGAATACAACAACATGATCAGCCAAACTGGACAATTACCAAGGATACCATGGAGAGTAAGCCATTCCCCCTCCAAGGATTGGATTATAATAGGCAGGCCTAAAATCCCTCTGAAAATATGAAGAGGTACCAGCAGGAACAGGTCTATCAGCAGGAAAGGGAGCCCTGAAAGAGTTCATTCCTGCTGCTTGTGGAACATATGGTGGTATTTGTTTAACATTTTTCCACAATGATCTGGTCTGTTGTTGCCCACCATTCATTCTTTTCTCATGATAGTCACAATCTTTAATGAGATGATATTGACTACCACACACAAAACATGACTTCTTCCTAACAGCCTTGTTCTTACTATAACTTTTCTTAACATAGACAACATTATCACTAGTGGAACTAGAGACACATTTAACAGAATTAATTGAGCTGTTGTCTGAGAAGGCTGATTTAGAAGCAGATTTATCATTAGTTGTACTTGAGGACTCATGAAATTTGGGTGTGGATGACTCTTTACTTGAATCACATGAAACAAAATCTTTAGACTCTGCTTCTGAGGACTTGTCACTGGAAGAACAAGAGACAAAGTCATCAGGTTTAGGCAAATCATTTGACTTTTTGCCATAGGTCATGTGTGATACATCAGAGTCAAGGTCAAGGCCTGAATGAATAGGGACAGGCTTAAAGACTCCTCTGATAGGTGGAGGAACAATATTCATTCCTCCTTGCACATACTTAACAGGTATTTGGTAGTCTACAGGTTCAGGGTCAAAAACACTATACTCATTAGGGTCATAAAATTGATTTGGCCCTATCAGGTTACCATACCCTAAACCTCTTTTAGTTTTTGTAGACATAGAACTATCGACTAACTTGTTTAGGTTTTTATATGAATCTTTCCATTTATCAAACCTAGCCAAGGTATTGTCTAGCTTAGTCTGCAAATCCTGTTTCTCTAACACCACCTTAGTTTTTTGAGACTCAGAATATTTAAGCTCATTAGTGGTGTTTTTCAAGTCCCTCTCTAAAACCCTTATCTTTTCCTCATAAGCTAACTGATTATTTTGGTACCAAACTTTTTGTTTTTCTAATGTTTTAACTGCATTATCATAAGCTTGAACCTTAATAAAGTATTCATTATACTTAGATTTCATGTCATCATATTCTTTATTAAGAGTTGAGTACAATTCTTGACAAGCAGGATTACATCTTTGTACCTGAGATGGGAATCCCATTAGAGCATATTCTTCCAAATTTCCCTTTGCCTCATAGGATTTATCATTTTCAGTCAGCTTTTCCATAGACTTATTATGGAACAGACTCCTAATCTTCCTTGCGCACATTTCAAATCTATCTCCTGATAGCGACATTGTGAAAAGGTTCAAGAGAGACGATTTAACAACGTTTCCTTCTTTATCAGAGATCCTCACCAGGCTCTGATACCACTTGTAGGATCGAGTACTTCGAGCTTGATTGAGCTTGGTTAAACGAGAACCTCTAGGTGTAAGACTTGTGTTTATGCGGAAACTAAACAACAAGAATATTAAAGAAGAAAAGACAATGATCCTCTATGGATCAGACTATGAACTAAGAATTATGTTATTGAATATTGTAATCGATAAAGATCTATGAAACTCATGGACGGGATGTTTCTTTTATAATGATAAGAAACCCTAACCCTAACCCGTCTTACAAGAAAACATGTGAAGAGATAAACATGATATCTTCTAAAAATAAATCTAACAACCTTACTAAACATACGGATAACAAACAATAATATCCGTAGCAATAAATACTATCGGCAGAAACAAACTTAAACTATCAGCAGGAACCAACCGCAGCAGCAATGAATAACTATCGGCAGGAACCAGCTTCACTATCGGCAGCAATGAGAAATTCCTTATTTCTCAGAGATCCTAACAAATCATTCTGTATTAAACATATTCGGTTACCAGTTCATTACTTTGATATCATCTCACAGCTGTAATCATTCTGTAGTAAACAAAGCCAGTACCAATCGTGAACCAAAGCCTTTCATGAACCAAACCACACGATCAAACTAGTGCCATGATAAGTGTGTAAATACTCATCATTTTATGCCCATATAAGACACAAAAATGACCTAAAACACCCAAATAGATCAAATATTGTTATAAATATTCATGGTTTGTGTTTTTATGTGTTTCAGGTACAAAAGGATTGAAAACAGGGCAAAAAGGGACAAAACCGAGCACAAGATTGGAAAGTTGTGAAAAGCCGAGGCCGGGAAAGAAATTTACAAGTTTGGACCAAGAAATTGCTCATGTGTCAAGATTCAACCCTCAAGAATATCCCAATGACAAAAATGGTCCTTGGATATATTTTTTAGAATTGGCACAAATGGTCCCTGAGTTTACATACTTGGCAAGATTGGTCCCCAAAAGTTAAAACTAAATTCTTAGCCAATATTTTTTATTAACCTAAACAAATAAACCCATCCATCTAACCCAGCCCAACAACAAAAATACCAAAACCCAATCCAACCCGTCCTTTTCCCTTTAGCTAAACACAAAGTGAAACCAAAGTCAGACCTTTCACCTCTTTTCCCTCCTACCCATACCGCCAAAACTACCTTCCATTTCCCCAGACCAAAACCATGTCCTCCCCAGACCAAAATGTCTTCCCTACCTCTGCTCTAGCAACCCTACTTCCCCCCTCCTTGTACTTGTTCACATGATTCTTTGCCCAGCTGGGATCCTACTCATACAAGTTTGGGCGCCAAAATTCCAATGAAAGGCTGAGATCAATTGAAGACAATCCAAGGGCTCAAAGGTGCTCAGAGAAGAAGACAGAAGCAGATGAAACCCTAATTTTAGAGTAGTATAAGTAGTTTTATTTGTAGCCCTTAAGGAGGCAGGTTTTATTTTAGCTTATTTTTAGGTAATTCTTAATTCCGTAGCTTATTTTTTTATGTTTTATTTATGCTTTCAGTATTGTAATTTTAATTAATGAAATTTCAAGTTTTTTTGTTTGGTCAACCAAAGTCAACATTACTGTTCCCTAGCTTATTTTTGAGCTTATTGCCTTTTTCTTTGCTTATTTGTCTGATGTGAAGTATATGAAAGCTTGTTTGATAATTAGTTCTAGGTTAATGATCATTTTCATTTAAATAATCTAAAACAGTCAACTAATAGGGGTGTTTGGCATTAAGTCAAAATGGGTAAATTCTGGTTAATATTGTTCATGTGCATTCTTAATAAGTTTGATTTAGCTTAAGTCAGTAGAAATAAGTTATTTGTAAGTTAATTTGAACTGTTTTGAAGACTTTTGTAGAATTAAGTTGATTTTCCCAATTTGAAGGTGTATACTGTACTGTTTAGCTTATTGCGGATATAAGCAGTTTTTAGGGATCCATTTGCAACTTATATGTTCATTATAGGTGAATTAGTGGTTTGCTAAAACTGATCCAGTTCATTAAGTGTTTTGACCATTTTGCAAAAACAATCTGCATCAGGATTCTAAGCAGTCTGCATAATCATCTTTTTGCCTTTTCAGCCCTTTTCAATCCCAGTTTTAAGCTAGTTAAAGTAGGATTAAATTTCTAATTTTTGTTTTATAAGTAGCTTCTAGGTTAGTCTTTATATGTTTTAGCTTATCTTTGACTTTAGAGCTCATTTGAGAGCTTATTTTGAGTTTGCAATAAGCCCCAGCAGGCTGCAAACTGCCCTTCATGCAGTCTGCACATTCTTACCCAGCTCATTTTTAAGCCCTTAATCAGCTCACTCTGATCTGGATCTTGGCCCACAAGTTCATTGGTAGATGAACTTTGGTTGTGTTCAGCTTATAGTAGAGTAGCTTAATGTTTTTGAGCTTGTTTTTGAGCTCAAAAAGTCACCTCAGTGGACTCTAACACCCCTGCCATCAGCAGCCTTTCAGCTTATTTGTGTTTGTTCAGTGCTTTTTCAGCTTTTTAATTCAGCTTATTTCATTTCTCTTATCTTTTTCTAGATTGTCCATTAGCTTATTTCACTTTTCATTTAGCTCCTAGTTAGCTTTATTGCTTTTTAAGTTATAACCTTAGCATATTTTCATTCCCTTTAGTTAACTGCTCTGTTTCCTTTTTGTTTATTTATGGCTTATTTCAAGTTTGTAAAAATAGTTGTTTTGCAAAAGTGCTTATTCTTAGTGTGCTTAATTAGTTTGTTAAAAGAAAAATCAAAAAAAAATAATAACAAGCAAAAAGCTAGAGGCCAGGTTCGAACCTGGGATCTCTGGCCTTCCAAAGCATCACACCCACACGTCTATACCAACTGCCCTAGGGTCTTGTGTTGGTATGTCTTTGCACTTTATTTCTTATATCAGTTTTCAGTCCCTTAAGCTTATTTTCCATTCTAGCTTATTTAATGCTTATCCGAATAAGCAGTTGGTTCAATTTTATTTTTCATAGGTTCATTTTATCACTTAGGACTTTCCTGTTTTTTTTTTGGTAATTTTCAGTTTCCATTTAGTATTTTTAATCTATTTTTCTTTTTAATTTAGTTTTTAATTCGTAGAAAATTGAATATTAATCAGAAAAATGTAATTCTTTTTTCTAAAATTTTATTTTATCATTTAGGACGTAGAAAAATTATATTTGCATCCGTAGGGTTAATTTTTATAGATTGTTACGTTTAGGCTTGTTTCTCGTACGTTTTTTAATTCGCGTTTTCCTTAATTTAATTTTTGTTTTCCTAGACTCGTAACCAAAAGTGTTCATCGTTATTTCAAGCATTTTAATACCAAACCTCATACGATATCCTCAATTGCACGCCTCGTTGGGACTACGACCCGGGTATTCACTTATCCGGTTTATTATAATCGATTGTTGCGTTAAATCGTCGCAAGTTGACTTTTCTTCGTGAGAGGTTTAGCTTGTGATGCGTTTGACGCGATATCAAAATGGCGCCGCTGCCGGGGAGGTGTGTTGCGACAATATCGTTACGGTTTGACGATTAGTGACTTGAAGACCCTTCCTCGTGAAGTTATCGTTTTCTTCGTAAATATTTTCTTATAAAAAACCCAAAAAGATTTTCATTTTCAAATTTATTTTCCTTTTTCCCTTTGTGTTCTTCATAATGTCCCTAAAAATCCAAAAATATTCTTCGTATCCCTTCTATTCGTTTAATTCTTTATCTCACCCTCTATCCGTTTAATTCTTTTTTATGTCTTCATCTTACCATTACGGTTGTGAATGGTGTGGGGGACCTCTGAATGGTGGAAATTGCCTCGGTTGTAGCATTGTAAATTCGGGAAACGGGTTTGTCTATGACCAAAATCCCTACAATGAAACAACCAATTTCTTTAACCAACCCCCACACCATGAGATGGAAACATATTCTTGTGAATATTGTGGAGGTCCACACCAAAGTTTTGATTGTCAAACAAGGAACACGCTTGTCTATGAGCAGGTTTCATGTAACGATCAAAATTTTGGTTATGACCAATATCCATATGATTCACTGAGTCAGTCACAACAGTTTTACTGTTGTGAATACTGTGGAGGTCCGCATTATAACTCCAATTGTCAAACGAGGAGCCCGCTTGTCTATGAGCATGGCCCTTGTAACAATTATGATTATTCTTATCATGACCAACCTCCACAGTACCAAATGACTCAAACACAACCTCAGCCACTTCCTCAAGAACTTCTCCATGTTCTTGGTTTACTAAAAGAAGTTAAGGATTTGGTTAATAAACCTCCCCAAGAAGATCGTCATGAAAAATCTATGGAAGAATTACTAGCCATAGAACGAGCAGCGCAAAGGCGTTCCATATTTCTCAAGGCTGCCATTCTCGATGACGATGATGAGGAAGACGACGAGGAGAGTGATATTGTAACACCCCGACCCGACAAGGGTAAAGATATCACAACAATATGGTTTCACATCAGAACAAGTAATAATAAAACAGCGGAAGTCTTAACATTAAACCAAAAGATAATAAGTCAACAAGACTTATATCAAGTTCAACAAGACAATGAAAAGAAATAAATGAAGTACTAAACAATCAAGTGCCAAACGAAGGCATAACAAGTCAAATTTCAAATGGTAGAACTAAGGTACTAAGGTCCATGCTTCACTCAAAGTTGCTCTCATCCCAAAGCAAAACCCAGCTTCCTAGCTTAAATACCTGCCGCAGGAAAAGAAAATGCGGCTGAGCTACGAGAGCTCAGTGGACAGATATAACGATAACAAGCAGTAATAAAGGTTTACGAAATGTAAATGTAGTAAAGGTTATCAAGAGTAAAGGCATAGGAATAAGGAAATGGATAAATGTAACTAAATGAAAAAGGTAAAGGTAAACAGAAAGATAAACAGATACAGCAATCCTCTACGAGCCCAGAACATATCATATCAAGTCAAGTAAACAAGTATACATGTATACGGAGGGGTGACCTCGGTATGACAAGTCTAATATGAGGGGATACCTCCAAGGGTTGGAGTCGCGGGCTCCCAAGAGTGAATGACGTGTATCGCACACACCCGTCATGTCACTAACAATACAAGTAATCAAGTCAAGTCAAGTACAAATCCAAATCCAAATCTAGGATGCATCC
This sequence comes from Artemisia tridentata subsp. tridentata, assembly GCA_021014915.2. NCBI lineage: Eukaryota > Viridiplantae > Streptophyta > Magnoliopsida > Asterales > Asteraceae > Artemisia > Artemisia tridentata. The sequence continues at coordinate 41,131,692 of CP139506.1, read as the reverse complement.
ATGCGCCCCTGTAGGCTGCCACAATGTCTTCATCTACGTAAGTCATGGCAGGGACGGGATAGGTAATCACTTTCCTACCCAAAAGTCAAGTCACTGGTGCATCAATGACAAGGACATGAAACCCTCATGCCTAGTATGGCTCGTAGTCTCAAACTGTGGTCAAGTATCAAGTTTCAAGTTTCATGTTTCAATTTCAAGTTCAAGTTTTATCAATGGGTTCAATTCAAGTCATATATCAAGGGTTTCATATCAATGTGTCAAGGTTCAAGTCAAATGGTCAAGACAAGAGATCATAGCAAATGTTCATAGTAAAGGTTTAATCTAAAAGTTCATTTTAAAACAATCCTTTAAAATAGTTTCCATAAAATAATCTTTTAAAATGGTTTTCATAAAAATAGTCTTTAAAATAGTTTTCAATAAGATAGTTTTAAAAATGGTTTTCTTAAAACATTTTCATAAATAAATAAAAAGGTTTTCTCATCCAATTACAATATCAAGCATATTAGGGTTCAGGTCAAGGTTTTATGGCAAGGTTCATATCAAGGTTCATAGTGGTTCAAGTCAAAGATCAAGGCAAAAGATCAAAACAAAGATTCAAGTCTAAGGTTCACAAAACAAGGGTACATAACAATGGTTTGGGGAATCCTAAACGAATCAAAACAAGAGATCATGAGAACGAAGGCACCTTACAAGAAGGGCAGAATATCTGTACCTTATTAGCAAGAAAGAACAAAGACAAAAGGCTGAAAGAGATCGAGTTACTCCTTCTTCACACCTAGGGGAGTAGAAGAGAATTACAAAGTACTCTTAGTTATCTTTCCATTTCAAGTAAGTTTCCATTTTTAGAAAGATTTAAGTATCAATTCTTGTTAAGTCATTAATTAATACTATTATGGAAATAGGGTACATTTTAGCAAGTTAAGATAGTTCAGGGTTAATTATGACAAGTTTCCATAAATTAGGGTTTTAAATGTAAATATTCCAAAGTTAAGGGTTTTAAATGAAATATCACAAGTTACTAATTTTAAATACATCTTTTAATCAGAATTACATCTTTAGTCCTTTAAGTTTCATTATTTACACTTTACACCTCTTTAGTTACTAAAGTTACAAAATAGACCTTATGGTTACTTAATTTACAATCTAACCCTCACTAATATTCATAATTACATCACAAGCCCTTATAATTACTAAATTACATAATATACCCTCACATTATCATTTGATACGAATTACACCTCCATGGTTCACATATTTACATAATTAGTCCCTTTAGTTTATAAATATTACAATTTACATCCTTACTTTATTTTAATTACACCTTAACCCCATAAATACCCAAAATTACATATTACCTCCCTACTAAAATTATTTACACAAAAAAATCATAAGTTTCCTGAATTTACACTTTTAGTCCCTCTAATTTATTAATTTCCAATTCGAACCATAAATAAACCAATAAATTATGATCTTGCATATTTTACGCATAAGGACCTCATCTTATAATTTTTATACATTTATACTGATCTAATTAACATTATAAAAATAACCTTTAAGTTTCAAAGTTGGCAAAACAAGTCCTCCTTATTTTATTTTCTAGGCGTATAACCTTTTTAATTCATAAACCCTAACCCTAAAGTTACCAATCATCAAAAAATCATTACTACATCATTAATATGCATTAATTAGACCAGATCCATCACCCAAAACCCTAACCCTAATCGGTTCTAGGGTTTTTATAATTTTTCTTTGTTTTTCATAAAACTCGATACACAAATAAATTAACCACGACCCATCTAGGCTTCTATAATTCGAATTAGCATTTTTCCCAGATCATATGATTCGTATAAGGTTCAAAATAATAAATTATAACTCCTGGATAAATCGTATAGCTTGTTTTGGATTTTATACACGTTTTAGATCTCTAAAATTATAGCGATCGATCTATCATGCATGATTTGAATTATACATTTTATTTAGGTCATATATGATCATAAGAACATAAGAAAAATATAACATGAAGAATCGAATGTACGAAAGGGTTATATAGAATTATACCTCTCGGTTTAGCTTAATTCGAAAGGAAAAGGTCTAGCGATCGAATGGATGAACCCACGAAATTATAATCAATTTTCCTAACTTCCTTAGACGTTGTAGAACACCAGAAAAATAGCCCAAGAGTTTTCCCCAGATCGTATGAAGTAGATCAAATTTTATGAAGGGTTTTTTAGGTTTTCGGTATATTATATATATACATAAATTATAAAAATGTGTATAAGTGATAAGGATTCAAGAATTTCGGCCCAAGCAAGCCTAATTAAGGTCAAATACTGATTGTGATCTTTTCCTAATTTTATTTGCATTTATCTTGTACTTATTTAATTTATTTTGTATTAATAATAATAATAATACACGAAATAATTAAAAACTGGCCATAATAATTATTTGCATATTTTTATACTTTTTAAAATGTTGAAATGTAGTCACAAAAATTATTTGGATTCATATCTAGTTCATTTCCGAAGGTTTGGGATTTATTTGGTGATTTATAAGCTTTTAAATGAATTTTTAAATTTGTAGGGGCATTTTGGTCATTTTGCATGTTTTCAAATTTCAGGTATTACAGATATTCCTTTGAACGATATCATTTCTCAACTCCCTCATTCAATTGCAATCACATCATTCTTTCCAACTTTGGACTCCGAGGACTCTCTCATAATGGGGGATGAGCATATTAGCACTATTCCTGAAAAGGAATCGGACGAATTCATAAAGTCTAGTGCTGAGAACCTTATCCCAATCCCAAGTGAGTCTGAGGATATATCGGACAGTGAAAGTGATTGGTCTTTTCGTAGTGATTATCCTCTTGACACTGCGGAAGCTTTTTTCGGGATTTTCTCTAACCCACTTTTCAAGTCCATTGATGATTTTTCCTCTAGTGATGATGAATCACTTTCTGATGAGGACGTTCCAAATGAAAGTCTCAAAGTCTATTCGAACTCTCTGTTTGAATTTGATGACGAGTACTTTTCAAGCAACGTAAATCCTCTTTTTGATGATGTGTTAGAGAACTATGAGGTCAAGGAATCTATTATTTCAAAACTTGATGATATGACCTCAATCCTTAATCCCGAGATTCAAAAGAACATTCTTTCTCCGACATATGTGACATTTCCCTTTGAGGATCGCCATTATATTGATTTCACATATGTCGTTCGAGTTTTTCTACCTTTCTTCTCCTATACGGTAGATTGTCCTTTTATTCACTCGTTCGGGAGTGAAGACAAAGTTTTTGACCCCGGCATCTCCATTTATCATTCTTTAGAGCCGAGGGCATCTCATCAGAGTGGAACTTTCATGTACTTCAATGTTTATCCAAACATTTTGAACGAAAGTCTGATTGAGATTTTCTTTTCCACATGCTTCCCCAAGAACAAATGAATTCGGGGTCGAGTCAAGCTAGTGACTCGGTTAACAAAAACATTAGCACCACATGGGTGACAACCCATGTTTCTGACTTCTTTCTATTTTCTAACACTAAGTGTGGGGGGATCCCTCTACTGTGCTTTGTTTTGTGTGTTGTTTGCTCTTGTTTGCAGGTTTCCCTTAGATCGTGATGATTGATGCGCCTGTTTTCAATCTAGCCGCCCAATATCCGATCTTTTTGCTAACATTTATCTAGGGATATCTTTTTAATGATGTTTGTGAAAATAGAGAATTCTTTCACACACTTGGCTATTAGTATTACCTTTTTACGTTCTAAGTGTCGGCATAATTGCCGGTACTTTGAATATTGAGGGCAATATTCAATTCTAAGTGTGGGGGGGAATTCTCGCGAATTTTGTCACATATGTACCTTCTAGTGCCCTAGTACCCCCGTTTTGGCCAAAATTTTAATTTTTTTTTTTCATTTTTATATAAGAAATTGCAATTAAAAAAAAAAAAAAAAAAAAAAAAAAAAAAAAAAAAAAAAAAGTGTTTAGTCTTGATTAGGTTAGAACAAAGGGAATCCCGACTCTGCCAGAGTGTTGATCTGGCTGCTTCCTTAACGGTTAGACTAAGGTTTTACGATATGTGCAAATGAAAATGCTAAGCTTAGAATAGTTGGTTTTCTTTAGAGCTTATATAAGTAATCTATGGCTTTTCCTCCCAGGAGATAACTAATCTGACTCAATAAGTGCTTATTTTCAAACATTTGAACACACAAAATCATTTTTTCATACGATTTTGAAAAATACTAGTTCAAAGATTTATTTAAACTTCGGAACAAGCATATGGCATAGTAATGTAAAAGTTAAATAATAAATGTATGTGCTAAATAAGCTATGGTTCAAGATCGGCCCTTGGATCCTTATTTCCGGAAGGCGTTTAGGTCTTGGCTACCCTCTTACACCGGCCCTTGGACCTCTAATTCAGGAATGTGTGAGGTCTTGGTCTAACACCCTTGGATCCTCATTTCAGGAATGTTTAGAGTCTTGGAACTCTCCGTTGTAACGGCCCTTGGATCCTTTATTCCGGAAGGTGTAAGGTCTTGGTTCCCGTGAAACTCCGTTAGTTTATGTTGCACAAGTAAAAAAAAAAAAAATGGAATGATATTGCAAAATGCAATAAGTTTTGATGTGTTTTGAAACTTGCTTGTTGTAAATTTTAAATCTATCTTTCACCTAGTATTAGTCAAAATTTTATTAAAACGTCGATATTTGTGATCAAAATTTTGAAAATCAAGCACAGTCACCTAACTTGAATAAATTGTGGGAGTGAAAAGTTAAGTCTCGGCTTACATAGATTATTAGTATAAGTAGTGTTAGCATTTTACAAAAGCATTTGCACATTGAGTTTAAGCTTAGTTGGGAGTATAAAAAAGAGGATGACGATTTCAATTCCCTGGAGACACCCATTTTGTGTGAATCCCGTTTCATGATACCATTTTTGGAAATCAAGCATGTTATCTATTTTTGTTGTAGTTTAAATTTTCTCGCATTGAATAAAAAGTCAAAACGGGGTATGCTTGGTATTCTTTTGATCCTTTCATTACTTTATATGATCGGATTGCTAGGGACTAGCAATAGTTTAGCGTGGGGGATTGATGAGTGTGTAAATACTCATCATTTTATACCCATAAAAGACACAAAAATGACCAAAAACACCCAAATAGATCAAATATTGTTGCAAATATTCGTGGTTTGTGTTTTTATGTGTTTCAGGTACAAAAGGATTGAAAACAGGGCAAAAACGGACAAAACCGAGCACAAGATTGGAAAGTCGTGAAAAGCCGAGGCCGGGAAAGAAATTTACAAGTTTGGACCAAGAAATTGCTCATGTGTCAGGATTCAACCCTCAAGAATATCCCAATGACAAAAATGGTCCTTGGATATATTTTTCAGAATCGGCACAAATGGTCCCTGAGTTTACATACTTGGCAAGATTGGTCCCCAAAAGTTAAAACTAAATTCTTAGCCAATACTTTTTATTAACCTAAACAAATAAACCCATCCATCTTGTTGATGCAAATAATGTTCTAAAAACGTTATTTATATCTTTCGATTACTTCACGTTTTGAGGATGACAAAATGTGAAATCACGATACGTTAAAATCAACGTAAACAAGTCTTTAATCGAAAGATCCCGTTTCTACGCAAATCACTCTTGAACAAAGTTACAACTTGAACTAGTGATCAAAGAAGTGAATTTATGTTTTGAAAATTCACATTTTAAATGGGACAAAACATTTTTTTCAAAAATACACATGACAAATTATTTTTGAATTATTAAGAAATGTTTTAATGGAAAAATTAGTTTGAAAATCATAACAGCTATTTTCCCCCCAAAATCAGCTCCAACCTTCCCCAAATAAGTTTTCACCAGAAAAGACAAAATTTGGAGCGTCCTAGTCTACGACGGCTCCACGGTTCCGTTAAATTTAATGGAGCCGTGGGGTATTTAACGGAGCCGTCCGTACCATTTTCTCTGTAACGTTTAGATTTTTCTTGCCTATAAATATCAACCCCTTTCACAGTTTTAGGCACCCTTCACACACAAAAAAATCCCCTAGCTTAATCCTCTCAAACCTTTCACTTCTTTAGATTAGTTTTCTTTGTTTCAAGAGTGATCCAATCATCCTTCAAGTGATCCTCTTCATACCTCTTCACTAGCAAGAAAAGAACACAAGTATCAAAGTAGATACAAGGTGTTGTCATCCCTCTTCATTAGCAAGAGAAGAACACAAGTATCCAAGTAGATACAAGGTGTTGTCATCCCTCTTCATTAGCAAGAGAAGAACTCAAGTATTCAAGAAGATACAAGAGTTATAGTTGTTAGGTTTTTGTAACACTTGTTACAACCTTGTTGTATCTTTGCATACATCAAGCTTTCTTATCTTTTGTGAGTGAGAGTGAAGATCAAGTGTGATCTATAGAGATAGTGAACATCTCTTATAGCCATTGGGCTTGTGTGATTGATCAAGAAGATCAAGGGTCGATAGATTAGTGTTAGTTGAGTAGAGTGAAGTGAGTGTTGATCATTGTGATCGTGTTGAGATCTTGGTGATCTCTTGAAGCCACTGGGCTTGAGTGTTTTGTCACGTGGACCTTGGTAGATTGGTGCTAGCTAAGATTAGCACTCGACATCTAGCTTAGTGTCGGTAATAGGATAAGCGACGTGTACGGTTTTCTCCGCCTGAAGGGAGGTTGTTGATATAGTGTTTGAAACTCTTGAGTGTCGTACTCGGGGAGTGGAGTAAGACGAAGAAGAGCTTCGTAGCCGAACCACTATAAATCCTCTGTCTCGGTTCGATCTTTCCAACTCTACTCTTTACTTTTATTTGTTATTATTACTTAGCTTAGTGTGTAGTTCATATTGGTGTTGATTGGTTACGCATAAAGTTCGAATCAAAGTTTCCAATTGCTAACTTTTAAAACAAGATTTTTAAAATGATTTTTAAACCGGTAAACTATTCAACCCCCCTTCTAGTTTCCCACAATTGGTATCAGAAGCCACGTCAGTCAAGTCTTTAAAGTATATTGTATTTTAAAACTTGAATCGATCAATGGATTCCGACAAATATCTAGAAGGGCAATCTATGCAAAGACCACCACTTTTCGTAACCGATTGTTTTATATATTGGAAAACAAGATTCGAAACGTATGTGAAATCAAAAGACATTGATCTTTGGCATATTATTACCGAGGGTGACTTTCAACCTATTCAAATGAATCTGGAAACTAAAAAGGATGAAATAGTTTCTTATGATAAACAAAGTGATGAACTTAAAAGGAAATTAGCCAAAAATAATGAGGCTAAAATGATGATTTATAATGCTTTGCCTAAAAAGGAATTCGAAAGAATTTTCATGTGTAATACGGCAAAAGATATTTGGAAAACTTTGTTAGTCACTCACCAAGTGTAAGACATAAACATCTTGATTGTGTGCTTGATTCGGGTGGTCTTGATTCATGGAAGATAAGATCCATGTTGAGTTAGATGAAGATGAACTAGAGAGAGAGAATGGGTAACTCAAAAAACAAAAAGATTAGATTAAGTGAAATGTGAGTTCCAACCCTTCCCAAGTGTGGGAAGGGCTTTATATACTATCTAATATTTGTGCCCCTAGTGGGCTGTGGAGTGAGCTGACAGTGGGGAAAGCCCCGACCCACTCCACAATAATATATATGACTATTCTAATAAAACTAATAATACTAATAGTACTAATAATAATAATAAGCCTACGAGCTATGTAGATGCTAAATAGATGCTCGGGGTGACCGAGCCTTCATCTGAATATTTATATTCCTAACAATCTCCCCCTAAGGGAGGTCACCCCGGAAATAATAACTTGAATTCTAGCATTCTGTCTTCAGAACTTGACGTCATAGCTCGTAGTCTTTGATTCTTCAAAGTCTTGAAACTTTGTGCATTCAGCAGTGTTCATTTGATGACTGTTCTTTGTCTTGGATGATTTTGAGTATTCTTCGATAATATCATCCAACATGTATCTTTAAGCCATCTTTCAGCAGTATGTTTCCATGTGATGTGATAATCATCGAGCCGACATGCTCACACTATTCTGGGTCATGATCTTTTGCATCAGAGTAAGCAGAAGCCGTGTTGAAGGTCTTTAGGTTGATCATGACTTTGTTGTATTACAATAATGATGTAGTGTGAATTGTGGTAGAGGATTGGCATCTTGTCTGCAACCAGCTACAACCTCAACCAGCTACAGTATCCAATGGCTACAACCGCCAGAAGTTCCTGCATACGATAGTTAGCAATAAAACATCCAGTACTTACAGGTTCGGACTTCGAGATTGTTAACAGCATAGTGTGAAAACTCTCTCTAATCCTTACCAAGACCGTTCCTAATCGAAAACCCACAGAGGGCTTTTTAAGATCGTACTGTAGTATATCAACGATTAGGTGAGTCGCTGGAGATCACTCCACGACTGTAGACCGTTTGAAACCGCCGCGATCACTAAGCGTAATCCACAAGGAATTACCGAAGTGACCTGCTTTCAGGGCTGCTTGATGTTGACCCTGGCAGGAATTTCCATTCAATCATTGAGAATTACATTTGTAAATTCTCTCATAAATGTTCTGGCAGATTGCTAAGATCTGCGTAGGACTCTTAGTTTACAACTGGTGTCCTTGAAGTTGACCAACCAGTGTAGAAATAGTTCGTGTCCCTATGAGATCTTATTATGCATCTCGTGGCTCTAGACTCTATTGTGCGTTTTGATTTGGTGATCGGAGGCTGGAGAGGACTGCCACCTTTTCAATATCATCTAACTCGGAGTGAGAGAGACGATAGAAATGTATTGAGCTCCGTGACAATTGAAACAAGAGTCCTTTGAGGGACCTTGAGTGGCTAGGGAGGGTTGTGCAGCGTATCACTGGGTCCATGATACTTTGTCTTCAATGCCAGCAATCAACTAAGTGATTCTGATAGCATATGAATTGACCCTGTTTCTACCTAAGTTGTAAGGAGGGCTTCTTTCTTTTCACCCTTTATCTTTACAATTCTTTTTCATTCTTCAACCCCTTCAGTGCTTACCGAGACTTCATTACTAGAACCTTGTTGGGTTTGTTCCAGTACTAGCTCCATCTCAGTCGGCACTCTTCCCTAATTCACTTTTCTCCTTTTTTAATCATACCTAAGGACTTCTACACTAACTAGTGGATTGTCCCTGGGTAGATCCCTCCGGCTCTGGCGGGATCGTGGGAACTTGAGCCTAACCTAACCATCCTTATAACTCCATGCATTCATTAAAATGGTCAGTCTTTGGTATTCTTCCACGATTGCCATAAAACCAAATCCTTGAAAAATCTCTCAAAGTGTTCATGATTCTGAAAAACATTTTGCAAACACTTGAGAGTTTTGTATTTTTCAAATGTTCCCCCTCAACATGTGCTCAAATGATTGTTTTTTAAATTTGCACATGTCAGGTGAAGCTCGCACTTTTGAATTGATTGATTTTCCAAGAACATGATCATCGCGAGACACGCTTACATCACTAGTAAACTAGCTTGAAATTATTACCCGTCCAGATCACATTCAAGGAAAATCGCTCGAAATCGGTACATTCTACTCAGACACGTCCTTTGCGAGACACGCTTACATCACTAGTTAGACTAGCTTGAAATTATTACCCGTCCAGGACATGTCCTTTCGACTACTGACTTTAGCTATCGTCAATTCATTGGTGAAGTCTGAGCCTTGCTCACATAAAATGCATGCCAAATCCTTTTTTTCAATTCGCTCCCCCTCAATATGTGCATCGATATACGAAAGAGTTTAGCACATATGGGAGAGCTTACATTTACGTCCAAACATCACATTTTATCAGATTTCATATTTAAATCACATTCTCTCCCCCGATCAAAAATTTCAAACCTTTTGAGATTTGTGATCCCAATTGATTTAAATAAGTTAGAAAATTGTGGGAGAAAATGTGTCCGATTAAATGTTTTCTGATAATGGAACATTCTGTGCTCCCTCTTAAACTAACAGGGAGATTCACTGCTTATTTAGCACAAAGTGACTATTATGACACAAATGATATTGACCATTTTGTGCAGATGATGTGATCATCCGCTTCTCTGAAGGAGTCATTGGTCAACATCAATTATCCATCCACCAACAAATCTTCTCAATTATTGTCGATCCCCACTTGGCGAGATCAGAGTAAGTACTGCTTTGTTGAAATGATGGTGGTGGAGGTGAAGGTGTTGTTGTTGTTGTTGCTGCCGATGTTGTTGTTGTGGTGAATTCTGAGCCAATCAATAGAGTTTGAACGTCTGATCAAATGGTTAGAATGGGAACTGGTACATTCATTTTGGCTATGGAATCTGCATAAGAATATCAACACAGATATACATACATACAGATACACTATTCCTTAATAGCTACCCTTCAGCAGCTTGCCACATTATAATACCAAGTTCATCTTATAATCAAACCACAATCAGGAAGTACGTCAAACGACTATCTAGCATGAAGAGCAATTAGCAATCATGAACATGGCAATTCACACAGATTTCAATATTCAATTCAGGATCTTAGGAACATGATTCTAACATAATAGCAATATACCTAAGCGAATCCTGAGAACATATGCACAATATCAACAACAATTAGGCAACAATCGACCAACAAAAGTCAAACGACATTTGAAACTCATTCATTTAGATCATACAAATGCCAGTGGAGTATTCAAGAACATCAAACACATATGGTTTTCTAACTTCTTTTAGGTTTTGAGTCTTAAAGTATTTAGGGGATTAAACGAGGATACCAAAGTAACACAAATGAACCTTCTAGATACATCAAGCTAGGAAACTATAAGCAAGTTGCACATAATGTCCTAAACTTTCTAGCAACTAACACATTTGGCCATTTGATATAAAGTTTTAGCAAGATCCTCTTCAACTAATACCCCATTAACTACAAAACCTTTTCAAAGAGTTAAGAATTAATCAAGAAACCCGTTTGATGATATAAAATTTGAATTCACTCTCCCCCTCAATCAATGACCCGTATTCTAGTAAAGATTTGTAGTCGTTGATTGAGTGACAAATTTTATGCATAATCCAAGTTTAAACAAATTTCATACAACACATATTCACCAAGTGTCTCACAAATAATTTTCAGAAGAATCATAGAATGAAAACTATTTGTATACAAAGAAGACTTCTCTTCTTTTTCAAGAAATGATACACTGAAATGTACATCAAATCGAAGAAACATGGATATAAAGTAATCCATGCCCAGGTGAACATCACCCAGTTGGAGGAACAACCGTCTTTTTGGCGACGTGCTTTCCCCAGTTTGAAGCGCGGGTTGCTATCTAAAGTAATAGCAAGCCATTTAGACATGTTTTAACAATCCATTTTAACTTCTGCTCGAGCTTCATTTAAAGACCCGTGCCATTATTGAATGACATTTCTAAGTCCGTAAATGTTATCGATAAACAGAAGACATGCCTAGGTGAAACTATTTTTGGTCTTTTCTAATTTTTTAATTTTTATGGTTTTTCTGATTTTACGTTTCTCTATTTACAATTAGCAAGATTTCTATATATCTATTTACAAAAAGGTATAAGATATGAAAAAAAGAATGTAAGAAGCAAAATATATACAAGGATACGAACCAGAAACCATTACTCCTCAGCATTCTGAATCTTCTCCGCATTCATCACTTGACTTGCTGAAGAGCAATGTGAGCACTTTTAAACAGGGATTGATTCTGGCTTTTCACTCTCCCCTAATTAGTGCTCTCCCCCAATCTGACAACCTTTCTGATGAACACCCATAATAGGAAGAAGACTTTGGATGAACGCCCATAATATGAAGAAGTCTTTAGATAACCAAATGCATGCCGTCTTTAGACTTCTAACACTCCCGTCCTTGAGTAAAGCCGTCAGAAACCTTAGGCATCTTTTCGATAGTTTAAGTTGAGCCTCAACTGAAATCTAGCTTAACCCCACAACTCATCAAACAAGAACTGTCATGAGGTTAAGCTAAACCACAAATTTAAGCCCAGTAACAACTTGATTTCAGCTTAACCTCACAACTCATCAAACAAGAACTGTCATGAGATTAGGTTAAAATCAAGTTGGACCTAACCTTAAACTACAGAACAACTTGAACCTAACTTAACTCCACAACTCATCAAACAAGAACTGTCATGGAATTAAGTTAAATATCAAGTTGTAAGAAAAGAACTCAACATTTTTGAATGTAGAGAAGACTGTAGACTCGACCTTCTTCAAGATTTCCCAATGTGCAGGAACAGAATACCAATCATCTTCATCTCACCAAATGCCTTCCAGTAACCTTACATATAACCCATCAGCCCGCAGCATACACATGAGATGATAACACCCAACAGAGAATGAAGAGTAGACTGACGACTCAACCTTCTTCAGTCTTAAGTATAACACCAAAGTAACAAGTTGAACCACTGATCATCTATAGTATGTATCCATCCTTGGATATTAAGCCCTGATCACGTGAACCTGTTATGCGTCCTTGATGTACACATTCTCTCTCCCCTGATGGTTACGATTAATCATCCCATGACGTAAAAGCGAAACGATAATACCAAGGTAACAAGTTGAACCACTGATCATCTCTGCGGTTATCAACACCTGAATAACTTCAACTCGGAAGCAGTATAAAGCCCGATCACGTGAACCTGTTGTGCGTCCTTGGTGTACACATTTCTCTCCCCCATGATGGTTACGATTAATCGGAATCATCATCATGATGTGTACATGTAGCCTAATGACGTATACATGAAGCATTGACTAGAAACCCTTTGTTGCTGATTGAACCAGCCCGTGAGAATATGTAGATTAGCATTCCATGACCATGTTCTTCAACACCTTGATAGACGGAAGAAGTAGTGTTGGAGAAACATGGTTTGCACGACTCCTGAACTGACGTATTCAGGAGTCGTATGACCATTTCTCAATCATCAATCAACATGTAGAATAATATTCACCCTTTCCCCCCCTCAAAAATTGCATATGCCTGTCAACTGCAATTTTTTGGTTGAATATGTGAATAAAAGTATACTCCAATATGCGCCGATCCACTTGAAGATTGAATAAGCACGGAAAGAGCATGAATCTTGTTGATGAGAATGGCCATAAATAAGAAGATTTCTCTTCTTCCAAAGATAAAGCGCACTGAAGCGTACACCTTTCTTTTCTTTGAGGAACGAGGCCTGAACTGATGTATTCAGACGTCATAATGATGAAGAGCGAGGCCTGCACTGATGTGTACAGACGTCATTATGATGAAGACCGATGCCTGAACTGAGGTATTCAGACGTCATATAATGTTGAAGAGCGAGGCCTGCACTGACGTGTACAGACGTCATTATGTTGAGGCCCGAGGCTTGAACTGCAGTGTTCAAACGTCATTATGATGAAGAGCGAGGCCTGCACTGATGTGTACAGACGTCATAATGTTGAAGAACGAGGCCTGCACTGACTTGTACAGACATCATTATGTTGAAGAATGAGGCCTGCTCTAACGTGTACAGACGTCATATCTCTCTCTTTACTTCATCTCTCATCCAACTCGTTACCAACCCCATTATCATTCTATCGGCTTAATGTCGTGACCACTGATGGAGTAAAACCCAATATGATGAACTTGAGACTGAAGTAACATAACCCGAACTTGTGACTTAAACTTGTACTAATGCGAGACAAAGAGCGGTGCAGAGACTTCGTGCAACATCGAATCCCTAAGTACTCTATACTCTTCAACCAACCAACCATCAAGTATAAGACGTACATTACCTCTTTGATATCCACAACTTCGTGTGACACTGAGCACTACAACATGACTCCTTAAAGTGATAGTTATTTTGCAATAGAGAGAAAGAAAAAATAACTAGATATCCAAGTCCTCGTCATTGTAACTGTCGAAAGCTCGAACAAGGATCTCGAAGAATCTTCATCCAACCTCCCCGATATCTTCAGATACTAAGTACACGCACCCATGAAATTTCACTTCAGCCTCAAATAAATAATACTGAACTAACCCCGTAGTCACATCTTGTCAATTAAATGCCTCGATCCAGCCATTTGTGATGTTATAGCTGAACTTTGATAATGGTTTTAACCCGATCCTGGTCAAGAGCGCATAGCCCATCATCACGGGATTTTACAAATCTATGATTTAAACCGAGAAATAAGTTCTTTCGCGGGATTTTACAAAACCAAGAAGAAACCGTGAGACAGGAACAGATTGAATGTGGCATGACTGATTTGATATTGGTGATCATCAGTTTGGGTTAAGAATATCCCGTAAGAATTACCGAGCACATCACAACTTTTAAAACCTTCGTCCAACTAACCAACCTCGAACACAAACAACTAATTGTGACCACTTGATGAAGGAAACCCAATATACCAATACTGCGAATGAAGTAGAATTACTCAAATTTGTTACCCAAGCTTGCATTGTTGTTGGAAGAACGGTGTTAAGTCTCTAAGTACGTAATGTTATCCTGACAAAGTATGAGACTTTCATCACCTCTTGCGATTATCCACAACGTCTTCTACGTGTGACACTGAGTACTACAATGTATCTCCTTTAAGTGATAGTTTACCAGGTCTTCAACCATCCACCCTAACTACTGGAAACTAGATAACCCAAGTCTTCAGCTTACGTCTTAAGCACGAGCAAGTTATCATTGAAATCATGCATCCAGCCATCCCCGATTTCAAGATAAAATAGGTAGACGCCTTCGTGAAATTTAACTTCAATATCAAACAAGGAATACCAAATTAACTTCGTGATCATTTTGTGCGGTTGAATAGTCAAAGGGAGAAGAAACATGCGCTAATTCTTAGCAGTGCCCATGACTCATAGTCAGTCCAATCAAACATAGCTGTCTGACCCAGCTGCTTGGATGATATCGGTGCAGTGCATGGAATAGATGTCGTACTGTGTACAGGATTTTACAGTTCTTGAGATTTAACCGAGAAATAAATTCAAGAACAAACTGCACAACAGTAAATATCAGACAGTTGAAATCTTAGGCAAATCGCTAAGCCCCAAACTGCTGAAAGCTAAACCACTGAAACTGGAACCGCTAATATTCAAACTTCTGGAGACTGAACCACTGATTCCTGAATCGCTACGATTTGACCCGCTGAAACCAGAACTGCAAAGATTCACATCGCTGGAGACGGAACCGCTAGGAAACTCGCACTAATTCTCCCCCTCAAAAAGGGCATGAAATGACCTTTTTGCCAAAGCTGAGAGTCCGTGATGTTTGTGAATTTGTCAGGCACAATATATGGAAAGAAACAAATAAAACTACTGAAACAAAGATGGTGATTAAGACTCTCTTGTAGTAACCCCTCGTTTGTCACCTCATCAATGGTTTAGCAAATTAAAAATTCCCTGAAGCTCATAATACGCCAACACCGCTTGATGAAATATGTTTAACTATAGAATGTGTAACGGGTTAAAACACGTCTCTGAACAAACCACCTCCCGTCTTTAAGTCTGACCACCTCTTGAGAAGATCTTGTACAACAATCTCATTAGAAGCTTGAGAAACAACAATCACTTGATGAAGCTTGATAACGAACAAGTCCGCGACTTATACTTGCACTAAATTGTGATTTAGAACCTATATTGAGCACAACAACGTAACTCCTTTAAATATAGGTAGTGATATATACCCAACCTTCCATCCTTTATTGTATATATCCACTTCTTGAACATCCAGGTCTAATCACCTTAAATACGCTCGAGCAAGGGTCATCAAACATCGTGCATCCATCCACCCCGAGATGTTTGTGACACTAAGTACACCAACCCGTGAATTAACAAACCAACCAAGTCACCATAATTTCCCAATTCCTGCCGATCTCGAAGTACAAACTTATCCCGAAAAATTGGTCACACCCCGTAAGTATTATTAAGTCTAAATCCAAGTCCTGCCTACTTGTCCAACATTAATTTCACGGGATTTTACAGCTCTTGAGATTTAAACCGAGAAATCGAATCTTTCGCGGGATTTTCTAAAATCTACAAGAGAAACCGTGAAATCAACACGAATACCAAAGAGTGACGTGCAATACCAATCTTCGAAATTCAAGTCACAAAAGTCAAATCACAACTTGATCAAATCGCAACAAGTCAAGTCACCAATTGTCAATTTGCAACAAGTCAGATTGCAATCAACCAAATCACAATTAGTCAAATTGCAAGTGTCAACTCGCAACGTCATATTGCAACTGGTCAAATCACAATCAGTCAAGTCGCAACAAGTCAAGTAGCAGCTTGTCAATTTGCAATTAACCAAATAGCAATTTGTCAACTATAACTCATATTGCAAAGATTATATCGTACGCTCACTCAAATCGTAGGCACCAATAGGACAGTGTTGGCAAATCCACTACTCTGAAATCAAGATGACCTTCATATACCCAATGATATTCTTCCCAATCAAATCGATGGACAATTCGTCCATGTGATAAAAAAAACTAAACCAACATTCGTCCTTGTGTTGAAAGTCTAATAATCAGCCCAAAGACAAAAAATTCGAAAATGTCATTTGCGGTTCAATAATATTGCCGATTAACACTGAACGTAGCCCAAATATGTGTCACCAATTCGTCCTTGAGTCCACACCAAACCCAATGTGCTGTTTGGCCCTAAATTCTTAACAAGCCCAGACAAAATCATAACAAGCCCAGATAATTACACGGTTATTGTACCACAACCCTAAAAAAACCAGATATAAGACACCACATTATACAACTCTTAACCCTAATCACAATTTAATCCGCCTCCTTTCTCTTCAACTTCAATATGCAGTCACCAAACTCATCACAAATCCTTATCAAACATATCATCCGCCACTCACTTTTACTGTTATCACTCATCAAATGTAATCAATCCCAAACGCATCTAATATACCCCATAACTCTCTTCACAGATCCATCAATTATAACCCGTTTTCATATGATAATTAAACCACAACGCAACCCATTAATCCTTGATCGATCTTAATAAACCAGTAATCCCATCAACACGAGCACAATTAAGCCACGAATCTCCATTGAATGTATCGTCTTCGGCTTCAAAATCCTTTGATTGGGTTTCAGGTAGGGTCGGTTATGTTTAAGTGTGCCACAATCGAAATGAAGCGTAATCTATAACAGATTTGTTGATAGATTGTCTTTATTTTCGTATATCAATAAAGGGTTTAACTCATAACAGATCTGTGATGAATCTTCTTATCGTGTTATTGATCCTTTGGTGGTCATGACATAATTGTATCACACGAAAAGAGGGGAAACTGAGATCATGATGTTTATTTGAAGTAGGATTGTTATGTTTCAGTTTATTTGAGCCGAAAGGAAGAGTAGTAATAACACTTTAGTTGTTGTTGTCTTCTCTTTAAGTCATTCGGATATTAGTCGAGGTGAGTCTTCAAGATTTTCGTGCTTGATTTTTTAAATCTATGGCTATTGTGGCTCACGAAAGAGAGAATCGGAGGTCCAATTTGCATATGTAGATGTTACAGATTGAATAGTTGTAGGTATTTGGTTTGTGGTTATTAGTCTTTCTAGTTTTCTTGACTAGTCAACTGTGGCCCACCGCTGCAGTCATTAAACCGCTGCAGTCACTAAACCGCTGCAGTCAATAAGCAGCCAGAGTCAATAAACCGCCAGTCAATAAACCGCTGCAATCACTAAACCGCTGCAGTCAATAAACCGCCAGTCAATAAACCGCCAGAGTCAATAAACCGCCAGTCAATAAACCGCCACAACTGGTTAAACCGCTACATCAGGCAAACAGCTAGAATATAAAATTCATAACTCAGTTAAACCGCTATCACAGATAAACCGCCAGAATAAAATATTCATAAACCAGTTAAACCGCCAACAAATATAACCCGCTAGAATAAAATATTCGAAAACCAGTTAAACCGCTAACACAGATAAACCGCCAGAATAAAATATTCAAAACCAGTTAAACCGCTATTGACTGGTCAAACCGCTACAGGAACACAACAAAACAGTCACTTTCACCAGTATTGTATTTTTCTAGTTTTGGCTACTATCCAAACTGTTGTTGTCAACCCAAGCAAACCGCTACCAAGAACACAACATCATCAAGAAGCAGTTTTTAACACACCATTAAAGTCACAAACTGCAGCCAAACTACAACCGCAAGCAAGAAATGACACGACAAAGATGAATCAAACACGAAAGAATGAACAAGTATAATAACTGGACTAGTGACTAGCTCGCACTTCAAACTATTAAGGCTCACCAATACTTGCATACCAAAATATAGACCATTAACGCCAAGTGGTGTTAGAGAAATTATGACCTTCGAACATGTTAAAGCCAAACCAGTATACACCACACCATACCACCTTACCACCTTACTATCTTCGCCAGATCCAACAATGGTTTCAAACCATTTAGATGCGACAGCAGTTCAAGCCCAAAAGTAAACCAAGACAATAAAGTAATGTGAACCCAAAACATAAATTCGTGACATATGAACAAAGAAAAGTAGTATGAGAAGAATAGATTTAAGAAGAAAAAGATAAGCTAAAACCATTAAACTTGTAGACTTTAACATAACAGTTCCTAAAGCCCAAAACCATTAACCATTCATAAAGCCCAAACTAACCAAAAACGAGAAAAAGAAGAACTTAGTTCGAACCAGAAAACACATCACAAAACTGATATTCGAACAAGAAAACAAAATACGAAACAAGAGGATAGACACCACTAATCCAAGTTCACACAATCAATCGAACCTAACCATGGCTCTGATACCAATTGTAAGACATAAACATCTTGATTGTGTGCTTGATTCGGGTGGTCTTGATTCATGGAAGATAAGATCCATGTTGAGTTAGATGAAGATGAACTAGAGAGAGAGAGTGGGTAACTCAAAAAACAAAAAGATTAGATTAAGTGAAATGTGAGTTCCAACCCTTCCCAAGTGTGGGAAGGGCTTTATATACTATCTAATATTTGTGCCCCTAGTGGGCTGTGGAGTGAGCTGACAGTGGGGAAAGCCCCGACCCACTCCACAATAATATATATGACTATTCTAATAAAACTAATAATACTAATAGTACTAATAATAATAATAAGCCTACGAGCTATGTAGATGCTAAATAGATGCTCGGGGTGACCGAGCCTTCATCTGAATATTTATATTCCTAACACCAAGGTAATAACCAAGTCAAAGAGAACAAGATAGATCTTCTTGTTCAACAATATGAACAATTCTCCATTTCGGAGGATGAGTCAATAGATAATGCTTTTGCTAGATTTAATACTATTATCACTAGTCTTAAAGCTCTTGATGAAGGGTATTCTAGTAAGAACTATGTTAGGAAGTTTCTTAGAGCTCTACATCCTAAATGGAGAGCAAAGGTCACCGCCATAGAAGAGTCAAAAGACTTGGCGGCATTGTCACTCGATGAACTTATAGGAAATTTGAAAGTTCACGAGATGATCATCAAGAAGGACTCCGACATTGTCAAAGGCAAAAGCGAGAGAGTTAGATCTCTAGCATTAAAAGCCAAGAAGGAGTCCAGTGATGAGGAATGTTCGAGTTCCGGTAGTGAAGATGAAGAGTACGCACTAGCTGTTAGGAACTTTAGAAAGTTCTTTAGGAGGAAAGGCAGATTTCTTAGACAACCTCGCAATGAGAAGAGGTCATCCCAAAGAAATCATGATGAAATAAAAGGGACAAGTGATAGGAAATGCTATAGATGCGGAGATCCTAATCACTTCATAGGAGAATGTCCTAAGCCACCAAAATCCAACAACCAAAGAGCCTTTGTAGGAGGCTCTTGGAGTGATAGCGGTGAAGAAGAAGAGAATAAGCCTAACGATGAAAAGTGCCTAATGGCTCAAGCTTCTAACGAGGTACATTCCGACTCTTCTTATTATAGTGATAATAATTCATCAATAGATGATAGTGAATTGCATGACGAATACAACAAACTATGCGTAGTTAGTACTAAGATTTTAGGTAGAAACACAAAACTTAAATTAAAACTACAAGAACTAGAACTACAAGTCCTAGAACTAAAAGATCAAGTCAAAAGATTTCAGAAAAACAAGGAAGTAGACTTAGGATGCGGGTCATGTATAAGTCTTCAAGTAGAAAATGAAAAACTTAAAGAAAATGCTTTAAGAATCATTAAGTTTGATGAAGGAACTAAAACACTTAATGATATACTTGAAAACATTAGATATAGTGAACATGACCGTGCGGGTTTAGGTTTTGACCCAAATCAGGCTTCTACAAGTGGTACCAAACAAGTTAAATTTGTAATGCCTGAAACATCTAAGTCTGAAGGGGACAGCACCACTAAAGGTACAGACGGCACCACTAAATTTAGTGGTACCGTGGTACCGTCTGGTGCTGAAGACGAAACTGGGTCAATTTTAAAAAGTAGCCTAAGTCCTAAACCGAGTCACATAGTTAAAAATAGTTCTAGTGTGTCTACTCCAAATAAAGGGGAGGTCAAAAGCTCTTACAAACCATTGTCATCTCCCGAACATGGATTTGTAAAGCGTAACACTAGGTCGACTACTCCTCCGCCTAGAAAGGTGAATTCTCCCAAACCTCGGTCTAGAACTCCTCTACCGAGAGGTAACTTTAGAAGACAAAATCATCCAAGTAACTTTCCCGTAACTTGGAATGATCGTCCATCAAAAGGTTACTTACCATGGGAAATGTGTCCTCCATTCTCACATCCTAAACTAACGCAACAAATGCGTAGGATGTTTGACTCTAACAACTTTGGACCCATGAGATATTGGGGACCAGATGTTTGAACTTTTGTTTTGCTAGGAAAACATGAGTGTAAATAAATTTCGGAGTCTAACAAAAGGAGTATGATGTGTTATCAAACAAGTCTGGTGACACAAATGTCAAGTCGTGTCTTATATGCTCAACATTCAACAAAGGTAGTCTAATCCTCTAGTTTTAAGAGCAACACCTCAGGCACAAGTACGCTTTCTTAAAACACCCTTTGTTAGTAGTAATGTTTGGCATTAAATAGTGTAGTTAGAATCTAACATGGTAGGCACTCTAACACAGAAACTTTATTCACATCTCATTATGTCAAACTCAACCTGTCCAGAAATGTTCGATGATCGCTTGAAGATCATACGTGACAAGTTTGAATTAAGCATTGATGAGTGAATCAAGTTTTCTTCATTGCACATAAGTAATCTTGCCTAAATTAAGTATCCTGTTAGGAAATTAAGCTTAAGCAGTTAAGACTGTTGGAGGTAACAGTTAGGACTGTTAAAGGTGGAAGTTAAGACTGCTGAAGAGTGTTGAAGACATGAGCAGTTAAGACTGCTGAGTGAAGAAGTTAGGACGGTTTATGATTTGTGTAAGTAGATAAATATGGAAAAGATATTGTGTATATCATATAGAATTAGATTGATAGTTATCTTGTAAAGGAATCCTTAGTCTATAAAAGGATTGCCTAGGTTAAGGTTTAAATACACAACACATACAATAGAAGTACGAATTAGATTAAAGAGATTCAAGGTTGTAAACCCTAGTGATAGGAGATCACTCGTATTATTATTCTAATAATATTGAATCGTTGAAGGTTATTATTCTGTGTTCTTTGTTTTATTCAAATCATACAAAACACATAAAGTCTTCTAAGTGCTAGCTAGTAAATTCCGCGTGCTAGACTACGTATAATTCTTAGTATCACATCTAACACAAGGAGTGTGTAGATCCGGTCAAGTGGTATCAGAGACAGGTTGCTGATACATAGATTTAGAAGATTCGAGAAGAACAAAGATGGACACAGAAACAACACCATCCACAACCAACATTGCTGCTAAGCTTCCTATGCTTAAACCTAATGAGTTCGACATGTGGAGACTTCGTATTGAGCAGTTTTTCCAAGTGCAAGACTATGCACTGTGGGAGATCATTGAAGATGGAAACTCTTTTACACCTGTAACAACAACAACTGTTGTTGATGGTAAATCTGAGAGTACAGTGCAGACAAAGCCAACCACTAATGAAGAGAAGGCAAGGTACAAGAATGATGTTAAGGCTAGAAGTTTGCTTCTGATGACTATTCCCAATGATCAGTTGCTGAATTTTAGTAAGTTCAAGTGTGCTAAATCTCTTTTTGAAGCTATTGTTGCAAGATATGGTGGGAATGAAGCCACCAAGAAAACCCAGAAGACCCTTCTCAAGCATCAGTTTGAGAACTTTACTGCAACAAGCAATGAGTCGTTGGATCATATGTTCAATAGGCTTCAAAAACTGGTGAGTCAATTGGCTGTTCTAGGAATTGAGATGCCTCAGGAAGATCTCAACTCCAAATTTCTGAGGAGTCTACCTTCTGAATGGGCTATGCATGTGGTAGTATGGAAAAACAAGCCTGATATAGATTCCATGAGCTTAATGGATCTCTATAGCAACTTCAAGATAGTTGAACATGAGATTAAGAAGTCTGCTGGATCAAGCTCAGGCAATTTGGCCTTTGTATCAACTCCCAGTTCCTCAAGTCCAGATGAAGAAGTGCAAGTTGGTGGAGCAGTTGGTACTGCTAGTGCAAACCTTGGTACTGCTAGCACCTCAAGCAGTACTAGTGGACTTTTGAATGATGATACTTATTGTGCTTTCTTGACTACTCAGCACAATGGAAGTATGTTGACTCATTCAGATCTTCAAGAGATTGATGAAGATGATATTGAAGAGATGGATATTAAGTGGCAGCTCTCTCTTCTCAGTTTGAGAGCTAGGAGATTCTTGAAGAAGACTGGCAAGAAGATTTTCATAAACAGTAATGATGTTGCAGGGTATGACAAGTCCAAGATTGAGTGCTTCAACTGCCACAAGAAAGGTCATTACTCAAAGGAGTGCAGATTGCCAAGTCAACAAGATGGAAAGAGTAGAGCATATGGAAACAAGTCAAGAGTTGTGGAGGTTACTAATTTAAGCTCAAAAGCCATGGTTGCCATTGATGGCTTAGGATTTGACTGGAGCTATATTGCAGAGGAGGAAGCAGAAGCATCTACAAAGGTTGCTCTCATGGCATTTTCTAATTCTTAGGTTCAAGTTTCAAAATGTTCTAAATCTTGTGAAGCTTTAAAAGATCTAGAAACACTTAAAACAAGATATGATAATCAGAGAAAAGAATTAGTTGAAACTGCTTTTAGCTTAGCAAATCATAAGAGAGCTTTAGCTGTGTTAGAAGAAAAAATTGTTCATTATCAAAACAATAAGTCTAAGTTTTCTTATGATATGATTATTGTTAAGAGAGACTTAATGTTTAGAGAGAATGAAATTACTGTTTTAAAACATGAGCTAGAACAGGTTAAGAAAGCTAAAGAGAACATTCAGATGAGTGTAGACACACTAGAATACACATCAAAAGGTGTTCAAAAGATAATTGAGAGTCAGATCCAAAATAAAGCTAAGTCAGGCCTATGATATAAGTCAGTTCCACCTCCTTATAGAGGAATTCCATAACCCAAAGGTATAGACTTAGAACATACAGGACTCCCTGAATTTCAATTACCTGTGCTTAATTATGGTCCTCAACCCAAGAAGGATGTAGTTGATAAACCTGTGTTTGAGAGTGCAAGTGATAAATCACTATCTGAGTACAAGATGTCTTTTGATAGGTCCTCGCCTAGGGACTCAGATGCTCCAACCATTGAGGAATGGATTTCTGATGATGAGGATGATCAGGCTGTGGTTAAGCCTATTAGTGCTAAAGTGGAGGAACCAAAAGTTCCAAAGATGGTTAAACCTGAGACTGTTAGGCCTAGATCAAATGTCAAACCTTTTAGAACAACAGTTAGGTATGCAGAGATGTATAGAACCACAAACAAGCCAAGAAGTAACCAGAGGAATTGGAATGACCTCAAATCCCACCAATTAGGAAAGGATTTTGTTTGCTATAGGAAAGCTTGTTACTCTTGTGGTAGCTTTGACCATCTTGCAGATTATTGTGATAAATGGGTATCTGGATATACAAATCATAGGTTGAGCATTGCAAGACCTCAATCTTTTCTTAGGAATGAGAAGATGATACCTAGATCAGTTCTTTTGAGGTCTGGACCTAAAGCAGTTCAAACTGCTAGACCAGCAGTTCAGACTGTCAGACCTATGAGACCAATTCACCCAAGGCCACCAGTTCAAAATCCAATAAATGTTTTTAAACCATCATACAAAACTGGTAAAAGAACTTTTTATGAGAAAGCAGTGGTGAAAAACCAAGTTTGGAAACCTAAGGTAACAACTGCCAAGCCAGCAGTTCCAACTGCTAGCAGGGTAATTGGTACTGGTGTGAATAAAAACACTGCTAAGGGAAACATGGGTAATGGAGTAAATGCTTCAGCATGTTGGGTATGGAGACCAATTAAACCCAATGGTGCTAAGACTATTTTGAAAAGAATGAATTATGTTGATGCTAGAGGAAAGCCTAAGTCTGTTTTGGCTTGGGTTCCACAAGGAAATTAATTTTTCTTGTTGTGTGCATTGTTAGTCATATGCTTGTATTTTGTTTCTTTGTTTTTGGACTAACAATTGCAGGATTGGAGAGAAAACACCAAGGGATTATGAATGCTTGATGTTTTGGACTAAATGGTGTTCTGAAGATTAGTATGTGATCTTTGCATACAACAAATGGTAATTGGTTCACCATGTCTTATCCACATAAGAACCATCTAGTCCAGAGCAAACGGTTTTTGGTAAAGACTAATCAAATCCGTTGATGGTTGACAATTTACCAAAAATTGTATGGTTATCAGCTCACCATATCTAAATGTGAAAAGTTGGCTAGTCCAAAGCAAACGGCTATTGGTAAAGACATATCAAATCCGTTGATAGCTGATAGTTTGCTAAAAACTATGTATGAGCCATGTTATTTTAAAATTTTATTTCAAAAAGTTGGTACGGCTCAACAATATTTTTCAACAGTTGGGACGGTTAGTACAAAATATTGGTACGGTTCAACTAGCCGTTATGACTGACGTGTCAGTAATTAATTTTGGGGTAAAAACTAGCCATTGGCGGTTTGTTGCGATTTTTACTGGATGAATTACGGATTTTGAGGGATCCTCTTATAGATATTTTAACTTTTATTTTATTATATTATTATACTAAAATAAATAGTTACCATATTCTTTAAGTCGGTCAACTTGAAACCCTACAACTCTCTCCATAAACTCTCAATATTGCTTTCATCTTCTATCTTTTCACTCAAAATTATTACTATTCACGGCTGTTAACTAATATTTACTGCTAAGAATGGATGTTTTGAAATTTGTTAAACGTCACAACCAGGTTGCGTTTTTAGAGAAAACAGAGCAAGGAGATGGGCCAAAATTTTATGAGGTTTTAGACTTTCTCAACCACTCTCACATAAGGTACGCTCTAACTGTTTCTCCTACTCTTTATGTATCGCACATCACACAGTTCTGGCAGAATTCATCTATCTTGACAAGTGATGACGGAAACTTAGAAATTCATACTGAAGTAGATGGCATTAAATTTGTTGTTACCGAGTCTATACTTAGGAGACATCTTAAATTAAATGACTCAGATGGTATCCACACTATGCTAAATACTGATGCGCGTGTGCGTATGCTCTAATTTATACCCACGGTATGTCGTTGTGGTTTTAGCAGTATTCAAGTTTTAAATTTATATTTAGCCGACTTATCAATAACACACACACTTTAACGAGCAGTGTACCCGGTCAGTATGTATATAATGGTAAGTAGAGTGTCGATCACTAAGAGTGGAACGTATTATCTAGTTATTCTAATCAGTATTTTAATATCTTAAGTTAGCTATACAACCTAATCTAACACAAGGGGGTTCAGCCTGAGAGACTGGCACGGTTTGATTGCAATTAAATAATAAACTAAACCAATAGGCACGAATCAGCGAGTAGCACACACGTACACAGATAAATACTCGAGACAATAAGAAGACCTGTCTTGATAGTTAAGTAGCTTGTCACTTGTTTTATTGCTAGTTTTATATGAAGTGTATAGTTCGATGCAACGCACCGAGATTAAGTCCTTTCTCGTTGGTTCTAATCTTATCGGCGAGTAAACCCTTAATGATTACTTATGACTATCATATTTATCTTTCTTCCTACTTTTCTACAGACGATAGAATACATAGGCGATCTAATAAATAGGCGAGGGCAGAGGCATGGCGACCCGATCAACGCTCAGCTAGACACAGAGGTTATCAATGCACTAATAAAAGTCACCAAAGACATCAACATATAAACTTTAATTAATGGGAAAGCAGTTTTAAGGGAGTGCAACCTTTCCGTTGTCACATTACACAAGCTACCAATCCTGATGAATTAAAGTTTACTAACACAATAAAACAAAACTACTTAATGAATTAAATACATGCAGGACCTTCTTACAGCTCTTGTATCTTCATTCAAGGTGTGTCTTGTGCTGCTACTTCGACTGAATTCGTCCTAGGGTTTCTGTGGTCTTCGGTCTTCTAAAACTGTCGAACCACGAATTTCGTCTGGTCTTGGGGTATTTATAGTTTCTGTCTGAGGGTAAGATGCGGCGCATCTAATAAGTAGATGCGGCGCATTGACTTAACTTCGCGTGGGTTCCAAGATTAATATATTCAGGAATATTCGTACACCGCCAGAAGATGCGGCGTAACTCCATTCTCAGATGCGGCGCATGTCCTTGCTGTCTTGGATAATATCTTGTGAAATCTCGATAGTGATGCGCCGTATGTAATAAGTAAGATGCGGCGCATCTGGAGCAGAATGTCTTGATCTTGTACATTTCAGTAGACTCTTAACTTATAGCTTGTTTTGCTCCATAATTAGTCCAAAATTGCCAAGTTTCACCAAATGCTTGTTTTTACCTGAGAATTACTAAAGTAAACATTAACGTATCAATTCTCACAGATAATATAATAAAACAAGTCAAATAAATAGGATAAATGACGGTAATAAAATGTACTTATTTGAGTTCATCAAATATCCCCCCACTTGAACTTTACTTGTCCCCAAGTAAACCTTAGAATTAATCTTATGAAAATGTATCCTAAAAGATATTAGGATTTATTTTTATATTTAAGCATGTATTCATTTTTGTCATAATCACACAACCAAACACTTAACGAATTAGAAGTAAAATAAAATATTCTGATAAAAGCAAATCTAATCGTTTAACTGTCCAGTCGTGACGAATATTCTATCATAGGCTTGGCAAGTATACACATCTCCCCCACTAAAGCCAAGGAATAACAAGTCTAAAGCGGTAAAAAGGGTTTGTTGGTTAAGGGTTAATCATTCTCCTTAATCTCTATTGATCTCAAATTCCAGAAAAGGCGACAAAATCACAAATACATGATCGAATCCACGAACACGATACTTGCAATTGCTCAAATCCTTAACTCGAATAGGCTAAAGATAGGACCAAGTAATCTTCACCAATAATATTATATCAAAAAGGGCGACAAAATCATAAATACATAGCCGAATCCACGACTACGATACTTAAGATTGCTCAAATCCCTAATCTCAATAAATCAAAGGTTTGGATAAAGAATAATATAGGGTATGGATAATATTTGGGATATAAATTGGTGTAAAATGAAAAATAAACAAAACAAATAAATTAAAATCCTAAGTGTGGTTAATCACTATCCCAACCATCCCATGAATAAGACTCATATCATAGAATAACTCACGCTTTAACACTTGAAACACACGCTTTAGGTAGACACGAATTATACTCAACAAGATCTTAATCAAAGAATAACCTTTAGTTGGCGCTCCCATAACGTTCAACTCCCATTCAATCCATAGATATAATATACAACAGCTAGTGGTGATATCGACTACTTAATACAAAACTTTACATAAGTTGGTAAAAACAAACTTCCAACTTTTCCTTTTTCTTTTTCTTTTCTTTTTTTTTATTTTTATTTTTATTTTTTATTTTTAAACATAAACATAGATGTGTAAAATTTCACCACATCACTATAACGATAACTCTGGATAATTTTTCCATACTTTTCATAACTTCAGAAATAACGGTAATAGTGAAAGTAGTAAACACACGAAAAACAAGACTCAAAGATATACAATATTTACTTTCACTCCAATTGCATTGTGCAATTTCCCGACCTAACCATAGATAATGAATTACGCACGCGAACACAGGTAATGTAAGGAAACACACTTTGCCTAAAGCAATTAACCAACCACGGATTTTAATCTACAGGGTAAGCTAAGGTGTAAGGGTGTAACGAAACATTATAACAAAGGTGTAAGAAACGAATGGAATGGCTCTGAGGGTTTTTCTAGGGGTATCTTACTCTAAAAGTGAGAGTAACAAAAGGGTTTATACGGGGGTTAACTAACCAGTGTAGTTAGCTAATAACACATAACATATAAAGGCTATTTGGGTGTAATCCTAGAATTTTACCAATTTAGACAAGTCATTCCAATTATAAAAATAATACTTATTATGGTGGTCTCGAATAGTATACAAGCCAAGTTCTAAAGTTTACAAGTCACCGGCACACTCATAGATTTGTGAATTTTGAAAACATCACAATTTTTGAAAATAACGTCATGTGTGCAGCTATGCAACTTAGATCTTAAACAAAAACATGCTAAAAAATTTTAAATTTTGATATATTAAGCAATTTTAAGCATATTTTGAAAAGTTTAGGACAAGTAAGTGTTCTAATTCTCCAATCCCCCCATTTAAGTTAAACAACGTCCTCGTTGTTTGTATCAAAGGTTAAAAACTGGAAAATAAAAGAATTAGAACAGAAAAACTCCCCTGAGATTTGCTCGGTATGATCCTCCATTATTCGTATAAGAGCAAAAATCAACTTTCTTGTGGATTAGAACGTTTAAGCTTCATATTCGATGTAGCCACAGGAAATGCAGGAATCTATAATACCACCAAGACTTTAAACACACCTGAATTAAGAAGGTTCAAACTTGCATAATACATTAGTAGTTAGCAAAAATAAAATGTAAAAATTAAAAAGAAAATCATCAGGTCAGTCGATGCGCCGTATCTTATGGAAGAAGATACGCCGTATCGAGCCTGGAACAATTATGAATCAGAATAGAAGATGCGTCGCATCCTTAACCAGGGATGCGCCGCATTAAAATAAACTGACAAAAAGTTTTAAAGTCGAAAATAAAAAATGCAGAAAAATAAAGTAAGATATGACCAGTGCAGGAGATGCGTCGCATCTCAGGATTGAGATGCGCCGTATCCTCTGCGGGCCTGACTGACTCGACACAGAACATAATAGTAAAAATTTTCCGGGTTGTCTCCCGGTCAGCACTTGTCTTTATTCCAGAGTCTTCAAGTTAGACTCACGTTCAGCTCTTTAATAAGATCCATCGATCCCCATATATCTGTGCACGATGTAGTTGCGAATTACATCGTCACGAATATATTTCGGCCCCAATTCAAGTACACCATTGTAGAATCCTTTCATCTTTTGATATGGGTACTCCATCCCTCTCTTCATGTCATCATCACCAATAAAAAGGAATGGAGAGAATTTGTAGCAGAACCTATTAGTAGCATGTTTAAACCCAGGGTGAGTTCGGGGCATCATATAAGTGATAACGTCGCTTCCATATTGAAAGGTGATCTTTCCTTCAAATCGTTTTGCACTAATAGTGATCTCCCTACAAAATGGTTTTCCAACAATCACGTCACCCATATCGCTGTCACAATAGGCATTCATGTCTTCAACAATGGCGAACTCAGTAATAATAGTAAAACATCCGACGAAGACCGGGACATTAATGAAGGCTCCGACTACATTCTTTCCCTTATACTCCACTTTTTTTCTTATAATAGAATTGTAAAAGCTTCTTGACATGACATTGATCGGTAAAATAGGAAAGAAATTGGCGTCAATACACTTGTACCCAATCATGCATGGGAATTGCAAATTGTAAGCACAATCGGCGTGGATCCTTCTACCGTAATCCCAAGAACCATGAAATCCCTCAAATTCATCGTAATTCCTAGTATTAATAACGTTGACTTTTGGACTATCCAGAATTTCTCCTTCTTCTAGCTCAGATTCCGCATCATCCATGAACAGGTCATTGGATTCTAATGGTCCATCAAGGTCATTAAGTTCAATGTAGTCCCCATCGTAACGTTCGAGTGATATATCTTGCACTAATATTCCATCCATAAAATTGGCTTCGAAGTCGAAGTCAATCAGTTCTCCGAATCCGACCATTTTCCTTCTGAAATAATCACGAAAGCATCAGTAGGATTTGTTCAAGAAAGTAATATATCAGAAAATCAACAACGAAAACGGAATACGAAAAATTAAAGTTACTGATATCTGCAAACGATGCGCCGTATCCAAAAAGATGGATACGCCGTATCTCATACTCGTTAAAATTTAATCAGACTTTATTCAGAAAATAGATACGCCGCTTATAAATTTAGAATGCGCCGTATCAGTTTTAATTATCAAAAATCGATATTTATTTAAAATTAAATGCGTCGTATTAACAAAAGTTAATGCGCCGTATTTTCGTTACGTTTCAAAATACAAGATTTTTGATTCAGAAGATACGCCGTATCGACAGAAATCGATGCGTCGTATCTGTTTAATAATTCGAAAACTGTTTTTAATTAAAATAATAGATACGCCGTATCTGTCAAGGCAGATGCGTCGTATAGCGTTACCGTTTAGAAAATTTTTTTTTTATTAAAAACAGGATACGCCGTATCTTGGGGAAAGATGCGTCGTATCGAATTAATTAAACACGTTGTATTTTATAAAAATTAAACGAAATACGCCGTATCTATGAAAATAGATGCGCTGTATCGTTTGAATAAGCTCAGTACAACGATAGCAGAACACAGAAAGTACGAAAAATAAAAACAAACGAAAATAAACACAAATAAAAGAAAATAAAAACACACGAAAACAGAAAATATGCAAATAATAAAATGAATGCAATTTAACCTAATATACAACACAGTTAGCGGTTAGATTAAAAATTAAAAAGAAAAACCTAATTAAAATACTAATCAAATTAACAGATAATAACAATTCACTCCCCGGCAGCGGCGCCAAAAACTTGATGCGCGTGATGTGTCGTTGCGGTTTAGCAGTATTAATGCCTACTCAAGTTTTAAATTTATATTTAGCCGACTTATCAATAATACACACACTTTAACGAGCAGTGTACCCGGTCAGTATGTATATAATGGTAAGTAGAGTGTCGATCACTAAGAGTGGAACGTATTATCTAGTTATTCTAATCAGTATTTTAATATCTTAAGTTAGCTATACAACCTAATCTAACGCAAGGGGGTTCAGCCTTAGAGACTGGCATGGTTTGATTTCAATTAAATAATAAACTAAACCAATAGGCACGAATCAGCGAGTAGCACACACGTACACAGATAAATACTCGAGACAATAAGAAGACCTGTCCTGATAGTTAAGTAGCTTGTCACTTGTTTTATTGCTAGTTTTATATGAAATGTATAGTTCGATGCAACGCACCGAGATTAAGTCCTTTCTCGTTGGTTCTAATCTTATCGGCGAGTAAACCCTTAATGATTACTTATGACTATCCTATTTATCTTTCTTCCTACTTTTCTACAGACGATAGAATGCATAGGCGATCTAATAAATAGGCGAGGGCAGAGGCATGGCGACCCGATCAACGCTCAGCTAGACACAGAGGTTATCAATGCACTAATAAAAGTCACCAAAGACATCAACATATAAACTTTAATTAATGGGAAAGCAGTTTTAAGGGAGTGCAACCTTTCCGTTGTCACATTACACAAGCCACCAATCCTGATGAATTAAAGTTTACTAACACAATAAAACAAAACTACTTAATGAATTAAATACATGCAGGACCTTCTTACAGCTCTTGTATCTTCGTTCAAGGTATGTCTTGTGCTGCTACTTCGACTGAATTCGTCCTATGGTTTCTGTGGTCTTCGGTCTTCTAAAACTGTCGAACCACGAATTTCGTCTGGTCTTGGGGTATTTATAGTTTCTGTCTGAGGGTAAGATGCGGCGCATCTAATAAGTAGATGCGGCGCATTGACTTAACTTCGCGTGGGGTCCAAGATTAATATATTCAGGAATATTCGTACACCGCCAAAAGATGCGGCTTAACTCCATTCTCAGATGCGGCGCATGTCCTTGCTGTCTTGGATAATATCTTGTGAAATCTCGATAGTGATGCGCCGTATGTAATAAGTAAGATGCGGCGCATCTGGAGCAGAATGTCTTGATCTTGTACATTTCAGTAGACTCTTAACTTCTAGCTTGTTTTGCTCCATAATTAGTCCAAAATCGCCAAGTTTCACCAAATGCTTGTTTTTACCTGAGAATTACAAAAGTAAACATTAACGTATCAATTCTCACAGATAATATAATAAAACAAGTCAAATAAATAGGATAAATGACGGTAATAAAATGTACTTATTTGAGTTCATCAGTATCCACACTATGCTAAATACTGAAATTTGGGAAGAACTTACAAAAATGGAGTATAATACATCTGAACATAAATTGACTTTTCAAAAACCATGTTTTTCAACCCAATGGATATTTTTGATACATACTCTTCTATGTTGTTTAAGTAATAAAAAGACTGCTTGGGAACAGTTCAGTAGCAATATTGCTATTGCTCTCATTTGCTTGTCTACAAACAGGGTTTTTAACTTTTCAAAATATATTTTTTTTTAGGGTATGGCATCAAATGTTGATAGTAAAACAAAGTTTTTAATGTATCCTAGGTTTGTTCAAACAATTTTGAATAAAAAGAAAAACCTGCTTCCAAAACCAACTGAAACTTTTGCTACGCCTAGTCTACAATCAAAGGTTTTTCAAAATATGACTATGGCTAGTAGACTTTTTGAAGGGGAACCTGTTCCATTGTTTCCTCAAATGATTCAAACTGAGTTGGGTGAAGGTTCAACAGTTCCAACTGATCCCCATCACACATCCACTTAAGTATTTGAAACAATCCAACAACCACCTATCACTTATAGGAGAAGGTCTAAACCTAGTCTAACTAGGGTTGTGACTGAATCCTTGCCCAAAGATTCACCTCTCATAGCAGGTAATACAGCTAGAAGTGATGAGGGTAGTTCTTCACAGACTGAATTGACGGCTTTATGTACAAAGTTAGTAGCCAAGGTTGACACTTTGGGGAATGAGCTAAAGCAAACCATGGAGGAATTCAAAGCTCACAAGGAGAATTTTGCCAAAGTCTGTACCAAGCTAACAAAAAGGGTGAAGCAGCTTGAAGAAAAGTTGAAGAAGACAAGGGCAAGAGTGGTATTGGATGATGATTCTGATGATGATGATTCAGATGGTTCAGAAGGGAATGATGAAAATTCTTCCAAATAGGGGAGGAAATTTGGTAAAGATAAGGATAGATCAGGATCTCAGGGGAGGTATGAAGAAGGTTCTGAACAAGATGAAGGTTTTGATATTGGTTCAGGTTCTAGTTATGTTCATGAAGAAACAGCTGAGACACATCAAGCAGTTCCAAATGAAGAAGCAGTTCAAACTGCTGAGACAGAGCAAGAAACAGTTCAAACTGCTGAGTCAGAGCAACAAGCAGTTCCACCTGAAGAAACTTCTGCTGAACAAGTTTATGAAAGGAGAAGAGCAGATAAAGGGAAGAAGCCTATGACATCTGAAGAAGTGGCTGTTGTTCAACAACTTGAAAGGCTTAAAAGATTGAAACCAAAAACTCAAGAACAGATAGATCATGATGCAGAAGTTGCAAGGAAATTGGAAGAAGATGATTGGGCTGGTGAGGAAGCTAAACAAGCTCAGATTGCTCAAGATGAAGAATTTGCAAGAAAATTGGCTGCTGATGATATAAGAAATATAGCTAAATTCATGGAAAGAAAAAGATCAAATGAAGTAAATCAAGAAGAGTTCAATGAACAGTTACAATATTTTCTGGATTCTGATGTGATTGTAAGAGCACAAGCTTCAATGATTCTTAAAGATAAAGAGTTGAATGAAGAAGAGAAGACGGAGGAGCTTAAAGAATTCATACTCAAGAAAAATGGAGTTGCAACATGGGAAGATCTGATTCATAGAATAAGAGAAAGACAGAAGTCAGGGTACAAGACAAGATTGCCAACAAAGAAGGAACTTGTTGAGGATATGAAGCATTATTTGAAGAACTTAGCAAATTACTCAATGAATGATTTCAAGGGAAAGTCTTATGCTATAATTGAAAAAGAATTCTGTGAAACTTATGCTATTTTGAATTCTCCAAGAGGAAGTTTCAAAACAGGTAAGAAGAGGGAAGCAGAAACTATGGAATCAGAAGTTGCTAAGAGACAAAAGTCTGAAGAAGAAGGATTAACAAATGAGAAGA
Organism: Artemisia tridentata subsp. tridentata; assembly: GCA_021014915.2. Lineage (NCBI taxonomy): Eukaryota > Viridiplantae > Streptophyta > Magnoliopsida > Asterales > Asteraceae > Artemisia > Artemisia tridentata. Next base: position 41,097,242 of record CP139506.1, on the reverse strand, counting down.
TCAGAAGCATGATGGTGATTATTCCAGAGTCTTCTTATATTAAACCTTTGCAGGTAAAACATCCAATCATTGATTGGGAAGTGTTTACTGATGGAAGAATGAAGGGATGGAAGATTATTAGACTTGGAGATATTTCTGAAAGATATAAGTTGTTTGAAGATTTACTCAAAGGCTTTGACAGAGAAGATCTAAATCAACTTTGGAGCTTAGTGAAAGAGAAATTCAGAGATATTGATCCTGTTGAAGATAAAGACAAAGAACTATGGGTTCAATTGAAGAGAATTTATGAACCAGATGGTGGAGAATCGATATGGAGATTTCAAGCTCAAGTCAAGGACATCTCTTGGAAGTTATTTGGAACATGTGGAGTACACAGAGTATCTACAAAGGATGGAATAGAGATATATATGCTGGTTGAAAAATATTATCCACTCAGACTGGAAGCTAATGAAGAGTCTGAGATGGCTGATATGCTAGTGACAAAGATATTCAACCTTGCACAAGAAGTGAAAGCTAGATCTAAGAGATTTGCTTGATAGGTGTTTGAAAGAATTTTCAGCATTAAGAAGAAGAAGCTTAATTTGAAGAAACTTAGTGATTTGGATAGAAATCATAAGTTTAGGGGAGGATTGTTAGGAAATTAAGCTTAAGCAGTTAAGACTGTTGGAGGTAACAGTTAGGACTGTTGAAGGTGGAAGTTAAGACTGCTGAAGAGTGTTGAAGACATGAGCAGTTAAGACTGCTGAGTGAAGAAGTTAGGACGGTTTATGATTTGTGTAAGTAGATAAATATGGAAAAGATATTGTGTATATCGTATAGAATTAGATTGATAGTTATCTTGTAAAGGAATCCTTAGTCTATAAAAGGATTGCCTAGGTTAAGGTTTAAATACACAACACATACAATAGAAGTACAAATTAGATTAAAGAGATTCAAGGTTGTAAACCCTAGTGATAGGAGATCACTCGTATTATTATTCTAATAATATTGAATCGTTGAAGGTTATTATTCTGTGTTCTTTTTTTTATTCATATCATACAAAACACATAAGGTCTTCTAAGTGCTAGCTAGTAAATTCCGCGTGCTAGACTAAGTATAATTCTTCGTATCACATCTAACACAAGGAGTGTGTAGATCCGGTCATATCCCTTTAAACTTATGTATACTATATGTATGAGATACATAGTTTAAGTAATAGTCTTAATTGACACTGATGCCCATATCCGCAAAAATGAAACTTACAAGAGATGAAAAAGGTGAGTGCGCGGATATAACTAGGTTAGGGGCATAATAGGTAAAGTAGTTTACCTAACGGCAAGTAGGTCCATTATCATGAATAGTGTTGGCTTTGTGCCCACTTGTAAGAAGTGTCCCAAAACCTCTTACATCAAAGTGTTTAATGTATCATACCATACATTAAAAATACTACACACTTGAGATTACGATATCTTGAGGAAATTGATGTAGAAAATGTTTCTATATCAACTCTGATAATGTGAGAGTTAATGTGGATTGAAACATAAAGAGTAATGTTTGTACCTTCATAGGTTTATTAACAAACATCTTGGTTCCCCAAGAAACAAACTACTCTTATTGTCTCCACGACCGAAGCCGAGTACGTAAGCGCCGGAAAGGCATGACAACAAACACTATAGATGAGACAACCCCCTATGAAAAGTAGCAGTCAAGATGCCATTAGACTTGACCGGGAACCCTGTAGTTTGCTCATGAACGAAGCTCGTCGAAGTACGTCATCTCCTCCGTCTCTTGAATGACAACATCGTCCTTACTCCAACCAACACGTTCTCGTCACCCCACTCATGACTATTTAGATAATTCTTCTGAATTATTAAAGTCATCGTCCACCTCTCTCCTCATGACCTCTTAATAATTCACTTGAAATATTAACGTCATTTCTCACGTCTTGTTCTATGACTCATTTGTCATTTCACTCACATCGCCTCATGACTCTTAAGTCATTCCTCTCATCCCGCTTATGACTATTTCAATATTTCAATGGAAATATTAAAGTCATCCCTTGCGTCATATCTTATATACATTTTATCCCTTCTATGACTACTCAAATATTTCACGGGAAATATTGAAGTCATCCTCTACGAATCACCCATGACTTCTTAAGTCATCTATCTAACTCGTCTCATGACTTTTAGAAATTCCTCTAGAAATTCTAAGTCATTCCCTTTCAACTCTTCACATGACTTCATGAATATTTCACGGGAAATATCAAGTCATTCCTTGTGTCGCGTACTCCGACTAATTAAATATTTCATGGGAAATATTATAGTCATCCTCCAAAACACAACTCATAACTTCTATTTATTTCACGGGAAATACTAGAAGTAAATCCTCATCCAATGACAACTTAGTCAATTTCCTTGGAAACACTAAGGTCATTTCCGGTCATCCCATTTAATCGTCTTTCGTCAAAAAGTTTATTAGGTATAAACTTTTTCCTCGTGTCAAAAAGTCTTACTAAATAAGTAAGATTAATCAGCCAAAAGTCAAAACGGAAGAAAAATTGGACCATCAGATATACGGCTCCACTAATGTTTAATGGAACCGTGGAGCCGTGCATCTGAAAAACGCGCCCATTTCCCTTTCTTCTGCACAGACTTTCCAAACACACCCAAAAACACTTTCACTTGCTGTCAAAACCGAACCATAACACCTTAATTCAACTAAACTCTTGCAAATCAAGATTGAGGCATTGGAATCAACAAATCCTAATCACAACATCATTAATTGTAAGTAAATCACTCTTAATTTCATTTAATTTGAGTCCAGGGTTTGTTCTTGAGTATAAATCCGAATTGGGGATTTTCAAAATTAGTTAAACCCTTGTGAAATTAAGACTAGGATTAGACAATGTAGCATTCACATGATTCCCTAAACCTAGGATTTCCAAAAACCCATTTATGTTGCAAAACCTAATCCGAAATTAATCACTAAATTCGGATTATGATTGATTATTTGTAATGGAATCATGTTTAGGATGATTAAAATTGAATTAGGAACGTTTTGCATTAAAGCTTTTCAAACTTAAGCCTCTTGGCGCCACGAAGAGTCGCTTGCCAAACACCCCAATTCGATCATTTTTCGAAAAACTTCACAAGTCTAGGATCATGAAACCTTTTTCATGCATTTTTTATGCAAATTAAAAACGTTTTTGCATGTATACCGAACTCTCAAATATGGGTCGAAGTACATAATTAATATGTATTGTTCGACATATTTGATTGAGCAAAAGTGAAGTTAGGAGCGTTTGGGTAATCTCATTAGGATAGTTTTAAGAGTCGAGATTGCCGCACCTCCACATTGCTTGCATTTAGGCACACACACTAGAAGTGTAATCATTAAAATGCAATGAACTAACATATACAAAAAAAAAAATTTTTTTGTAGATAACAATGCCTCGAAATGATTATTAAGATACCAGGCAATACATCCTTAGTACTCTTGAAAATCTAAACATTCCTGATGAGCAAAGAGCTTATTTCGCAAAAGTCCAAAATTGATACATACACGAAGGGCGTGTAGTCGATGCACTCTATGTCACGACAGACAACATCCGTGTCTGTTTCCCTTCTATCGAGTTCGATTGTTTATACAAAGTAAACGATCAAGTCTGTCCTCGTTTTGTTCTCGAGTTTTATAGTCGAGTCCGTACCTTCACTGATGATGATGGTAATGTCTTTCTAGATGTTTGGATTCAAAACCAAAATATCATCCTGTCTGTCTCCGAGATTGGACAAATTCTCGATGTTCCTGCATATGGTCAGTGTGCATATACTGAAGACCATTCTCTTGAGTCTCTCTTCTATAATATTGAGGATGTAGGTGCCTATCGCACTGAAATTCCCGACCTCGAGTCCATCAAACAAGTCATCCAAACACCTCGAGTCATCCACACGTATCAAAAGCGTGATGGTTCAATTGTCCACCTTGACCCAAACCGTATCTACCTCAAAGAGCTCCTTCCCGACCTTAGAAGTTGGGAACTCCTTCTTCGTGAGAACGTGTTGAGCTTTGCGGGCAACCGTGATCATGTCTCTGCGAGTCTCGCCCATATGCTCTATTGTCTTAGTATCGAGGAACCATATAACCTCGCATACTATATGGTCAAAAGGATGGCCAATATTCACAGTCGTTCGGATAAGCTCATGCCATATGGTATGCTGCTTACTCGTCTTTTCCATTGGGTCATGGAACATTTTCCCAATCTCCAAAGTGTCGACTATGTCCTAGTCAATCCTGTTATGAAACCTCCTGGTGGACCACGACGTCTCACAAAGCAACGTAAGGACAAAGGGTCCAAGCGTGGTCGTAAATCCACTTTCGACATTCCTCTCACATCCTCTTCCTTCGGTCACGAATCATCATCTCAACATATGCATGCGGATGATGATGAGGTGAACGAAGAAGGAACGTCTTGTCCACGTTCTCCTTCTCCCGACATCTATTTTGACAACCTTGACACCTCATCATTTCGACGTACAACCGACCTCGAAAACAGGATGGTCAACCTATCCCACTTGATGAGAAGGCAAACTACAATGTACAATAGACAAGTGGAGATGCATGAGCAAACTATCGGGGGATTCAAGTCCATCGGCAAGGCGATCAAAGGACTTGGGAACAAGATTAAAAAGTTGGGGAAGAAACGAGACTAGTTAGGATTAGCTTAAGTAGTACTATTAACTTAAGTATTAATAAGCTATTATAAATAAAGTCATCGCAATGTCCATAAACATTAACTTGCTTGAAATGTTCTCCTTTAACATTTCACATTTGAACATGGTTAATTTGCTTAGTTAATTAACCCTTATGTTAATCAATCTTGTCTAGTTCATGCATGTTCTATTATTTTATTACATGCACTAGATGTTAAACTTGATTGAATTCATGCATGCTTAATAGTTACCTAAATACATAGATGATTACATGATCATGTTAGTTGCTAGTTGAAACTAGCTTTAGGAATTCTATGTGTTTAGTGATTTAAGGCTTTGAGATTTGCAGCCAATGGATTCCCCAGAAAATTTCCCCATTTAGGCTGCCTAAAACCTGCAGACCTGGAAAGAAGGTCAAAAGAGCCCACGGCTCCATTAAATAGGCCACGGCTCCACTAAATTTAGTGGTGCCGTCGTACCTTTAATGGTACCGTGCCTCTGGAAGACGAATTTAACAATTCTCTTTCACTTTTTGACTTTCTTTTCCTGAAAAACTGCAAACAAAACCTGATTCCCATGCACCCAAATCCCCAAATTCAACATCCTTTTCAACCTTGCATGCTTATGATTTGGCTATTTAAGCTAACATTATGCATTGCCATCTTCACACCTTCACAACTCACCATTCATACACCATGTCTTCCACCATTACTTCCACCTCACACAAGAAAAAGAAACCTAGATTCAACATCAAACCAACAAATCAAACCACTCTAGTTGATCAATGGATCAAGAATGTTCACACACCTCAATCATCAACTAAACCTATCACCAATGACATTGCCTTCATTGATCTCACCTTGGATGATGAAGATGAAACCTACACACCCATAACCTCTACCAAATCATCATCTTCCTTCACTACACCTCAAACTCCATCCAAGGCAACCTCTAACAAACCCACATCCTCATCCTCCACAACAAGAACCAACACACACTCATCTCAACCTAGCCCCATTCACCCTTTAGCCTTAACACTCAACTCATCACCATCAACTTCCCTTGAATTGGGAACTAACACAACACCCTCATCACTTTCACCATCACCACAACCTCTAGCTCTCACCCTCACCTTATCACCAATAACTCCATTTGAATTTGGGAGCAACACATCATCACCTTCCATATCACCATCACCTCAACACTTAATGGGTTATCCCATCCTTTATCCCCTACACACACATACCTTAAGTTGTGCTTGTTTCCATCACAACTTTGAGCTCATCATGAACCTTAGAGATGAGCTTAGCTTTAGGTTTTCATACCTAGAACACCTCCTCACACCACCCATGGGACCCATCATCCTTCCACCACCTCCACCACACAATAGCCCAAAATAAACATGATTGTGTTTGGTCTCCCAATAAATGATTAGGAACCTTTTGAAGTTTGAAGCAAATCTAGAAGCCTCATGTTACTTTAGATGTTTATGTGTCTTCTTGTTAGTTTAATTTGCTTTCCTATTGTAGTCATACTTATGTATGACATTTATTTTATATTTATGAAATGGGCTTTTCATTTTGGCTACTTAGCCATATATATATTTTTTTTGTGGTTGGATATTTGTCAAATGTGCTACTTGTTAGATATTGTATATTTGTCGTCTAACCTTGTTTTGTAGCACGAACCATTGCTTGATTCCTTTGTGTTCTCCAAATAATGGGGAGTACACATCAAGGGGGAGCCTTTGTCACCTTTTTGATTAGACAAAAAAGGGGAGAAATGGGAGTAAACTCATTAAAAACTTGTTAAAACTAATTTTAACCTAACATGAGTTTATATTTTGTCATCATCAAAAAGGGGGAGATTGTTGATGCAAATAATGTTCTAAAAACGTTATTTATATATTTCGATTACTTCACGTTTTGAGGATGACAAAATGTGAAATCACGATACGTTAAAATCAACGTAAACAAGTCTTTAATCGGAAGATCCCGTTTCTACGCAAATCACTCTTGACCAAAGTTACAACTTGAACTAGTGATCAAAGAAGTGAATTTATGTTTTCAAAATTCACATTTTAAATGGGACAAAACATTTTTTTCAAAAATACACATGACAAATTCTTTTTGAATTATTAAGAAATGTTTAAATGGAAAAATTAGTTTGAAAATCATAACAGCTATTTTTCCCCCCATAATCAGCTCCAACCTTCCCCAAATAAGTTTTCACCAGAAAAGACAAAATTTAGAGCATCCTAGTCTACGACGGCTCCACGGTTCCGTTAAATTTAATGGAGCCGTGGGGTATTTAACGGAGCCGTCCATACCATTATTTCTGTAACGTTTAGATTTTTCTTTCCTATAAATATCAACCCCTTTCACAGTTTTAGGCACCCTTCACACACAGAAAAATCCCCTAGCTTAATCCTCTCAAACCTTTCACTTCTTTAGATTAGTTTTCTTTGTTTCAAGAGTGATCCAATCATCCTTCAAGTGATCCTCTTCATACCTCTTCACTAGCAAGAGAAGAACACAAGTATCAAAGTAGATACAAGGTGTTGTCATCCCTCTTCATTAGCAAGAGAAGATCACAAGTATCAAAGTAGATACAAGGTGTTGTCATCCCTCTTCATTAGCAAGAGAAGAACACAAGTATCCAAGTAGATACAAGGTGTTGTCATCCCTCTTCATTAGCAAGAGAAGAACTCAAGTATTCAAGAAGATACAAGATTTATAGTTGTTAGGTTTTTGTAACACTTGTTACAACCTTGTTGTATCTTTGCATACATCAAGCTTTCTTATCTTTTGTGAGTGAGAGTGAAGATCAAGTGTGATCTATAGAGATAGTGAACATCTCTTATAGCCATTGGGCTTGTGTGATAGATCAAGAAGATTAAGGGTCGATAGATTAGTGTTAGTTGAGTAGAGTGAAGTGAGTGTTTGTTGGGAATAAAATGTTCAAGTCAAAGAGCCTGCCAGACAAGCCAAGAGCCTGCTAGTTGATTTTGAAGAAGATGAAGATGTACTAACAGTACCTTCTGGGTAAGAAGGTACTGCTAGTTGATAAAGGTCCTGCCAAGTTTTATGTTAAGTTGATAGATATTTACTTGTAGATATTTAGTTGTATTATTGGTCTTTGTACATTGTAACACGCTTAGTAGAAGTAGTTTAGTCTTCTGTGGTTTACAGAAGAATATACAGAGTTGTTACATTGGTAGTTGTATTTAATTGTAGGCTAGGAAAGTCCAAGTATCATATTATATTCAACCACTTGACAACTTGTAATAAGGGTACCTTATACTATAAAAGGTTCCCTTAGTCACCACCTTTGTGCATACATCTATTCAACTAAAACCTAAGCATAACCAAAACAGAACATCTCTCTAGTAAGTTAGTTACTCAATTCAAAAATCCTTAACAAACCAAAGATTCAAGGTTACTTTGTAATCCTAGTGATAGTTAGATCATCCGTATTATTTCATCAATAATATTGAATCGTTTTGTGTTACTAAAGTTGTCTTCATTGCTCACTATTATTCACGTTTACATACTCACCACCTTTGTGTTCTTTTAAGTGTGTTGTAGTAGATTCCGCATACTAAAACACATTCACTCATAAATATCTCAAACACATTATTAAGATTCACATCCCAAGTGTTTGCATAATCCTTCCACAAGTGGTATCAAAGCTAGGCTGATATTTACGATTTAAAAAAACCATGGATGTTGAACACATTCAAACAAATGTTGCTGCTAAACTTCCATTACTCAAGCAAAATGATTTCGATATGTTGAGACTAAGGGTAGAACAATACTTTCAAGTGCAAGACTATGCACTTTGGGAGATTATTGAAGAAGGAAACTCATTCAAACCCTCAATCACCACTTCCACTGTAAACGATGCACTTGTAACACATGTACAAGTAAACCCAACTAGTGCAGAAGAAAGAGTACAAAAGAGAAATGATCTTAAAGCAAGGAGTATGCTTCTCATGACTATTCCAAATGATCAGCTTTTGATCTTCAACAAATACAAGTGTGCTAAAACCCTTTTTTAAGCTATTGTGACTAGATTTGGTGGTAATGATGCCACCAAGAAAACACAGAAAACACTTCTCAAACATCAGTTTGAAAACTTTACATCCACAACAAATGAGTCTTTGGACAGTATGTTCAATAGACTTCAAAAGCTTTCAAGCAAGTTAGCCATCCATGAAGTGATGATAACTCAAGAAGACTTAAACTCCAAATTTCTTAGGAGTTTACCCTCTGAATGGTCCATGCATGTCATTGTCTGGAAAAACAAACCAGATATTGATCAGATGAGTCTTAATGATCTCTACAACAATTTCAAAATAGTAGAGCATGAAGTGAAGAAGACTACTGGTTCAAGCTCAGGAAATATGGCTTTTGTATCATCTCCAAGCACCTCAAAAGTTGTAGATGAAGAAAAAGATGAAAGAGAAGAAGGTACTGCCAACACAAATTTTGGTACTGCCAGTACTTCTAGCAGTACCAAAACCATTCTAGATGAAACAATTGGGTGTGCCTTTCTAACATCACAACACAATGGGTCCATATTAACTTTTGAAGATCTTCAAGAGATCAATGCTGATGATCTTGAAGAAATGGACATAAAGTGGCAACTTTCACTTCTGAGCATAAGGGCTAAGAAGTTGCTGATGAGGACTGGAAAGAAGATTATCATAAATGGTAATGAGCCTGCTGGGTATGACAAGTCCAAAGTGGAGTGTTACAGCTGCCACATGAAGGGTCACTACTCAAGAGAGTGTAGAAGACCAAAGAAGCAGGATGATAAGGGAAGAGGGTATGAGAACAAGAACAAAGGAAGCTTTGAGAAGAAAGGAAGCTTTGAGAGCAAGAGTAAGGCTGTGGAAATCATTGAGCCCAAAGCAATGGTTGCTATTGATGGGATGGGTTTTGATTGGAGTTTTATGGGTGAAGAAGAGTCAACTTCAGATGAAATGGCTCTAATGGCATTCTCCACTCCTGAGGTACAAACTACCAAATGTTCTAATAATTGTGAAGTTTTTAAAGAATTAGAAACTTTAAGAAAATTTTATGGTGATCTGACATTAGAACAAAGAAAAACACATCAAGACTTAGTCAATCATAAGTGTGGTATGGCCAAACTTGAAAAACAAGTAATTCACTTTAGGGAAAATGAACTCACCTTTTCTGATGCAAAAGCTGTTCTTAATAGAGAAATATTTTTAAAAGATGCAGAAATAAAAATGTTAAGAACTGAGTGTGCTAAAGTGACATTGGCTAGAGATAATATTGAACTGACTGTTACCACATTGGAAATTGCTTCTGACTACACTAGAAGCATAGTTGAAAATTAGATGAATAAAAGAATTAAATCTGGGGTAGGATACAAGACTTGTCCACCTCCTTACAGAGGAATCCCTTGTCCACAAGGTATAGACCTTGCAGAATCAGGTTTACATGAATTCATTAACAAACCATTAGAGAAACCTGTAGAGAAAAGTGGACCTTCTGAGAGTGCTAAGAATGTTTCACTCTCTAACAAAAAGGTGCTCACTGATAAGAAATCAGATGTTCTAATCATTGAAGATTGGGTATCTGATGATGATGAAGAAGAGACTGTTTCTATCAAAGGAAACAAAGTAGGACCAATCAGTCCTAAAAGAGTAGAGGTTAAAACTAAGGCTAAAGCTGTTCTGAAAACAGTTGAAAGTTGTACTAGGTGTAATAGCAAACCTAGGGGTAGCCAAAGAAATTGGAACAACCTTAAGTCACACCAACTTGGTGATGATTTTGTTATGTACAATAAGGCTTGCTATTATTGTGGTAGTTTTAATCATACCCATGCTTATTGTAATAATTGGGTTTCTGGGAGTAAATCAAAGTCTAAAACAAATGACACTCACCCCAGAAAAAGTTTTGTCAAGTCTAACTCATCAAAAATTAATCATACTGTTAGACAAAATAAGCCTGTTACTACAAAACCAACTGATAAGGGTGCAAGAAACACTTTCAAATATGCACCAAAAGTTGTGAATAGTCCTATTCAAAAGAAATTTGTGGTCAAAACACAAGTTTGGAGACCAAAACCAAAAGGTCCTGCTAGACCAAAAGGTCCTGCTAGACCAAATGGTACTGCCAAAATTGGTATTGATAGACCAAAGACCACAAAATGGATAAAAAGGGAAAATGCTGTTAAGTCCTCAGCATGTTGGATTTGGAAACCACTCCAATCAAAAGGTGCATCAACAATCCTAAAAAGGTTTGATTTCATTGATGCAAGAGGCAAACCCAAGTCTGTCATGGCTTGGGTACCCCAAGGAAACTAATATGTCTATATATGTGCAGGAACATTCAACTGATATTGGTGATCAAGGATATGTAGATAGTGGATGTTCAAGGCACATGACAGGCAACATGTCTTTCCTCACAGACTTCAAAACAATTGATGGAGGATATGTTACCTTTGGGGGAGGAATAAAAGGAAAGATTACTGGTAAAGGTACTATCAAAACCAGTAAATTAGATTTTGAAAATGTGTACTTTGTGAAAGAACTTCAGTTTAATCTCCTTAGTGTCTCACAAATGTGTGACAAAAAGAACAATGTTCTCTTTATTGACAATGAATGTATGGTTCTTTCTTCTGATTTTAAAATGCCTGATGAGAGTCAGATCCTTCTTAAAATCCCAAAAAGGAACAATATGTACAGTGTTGATTTAAAGAACATTGATCCTAAGGAGAGTTTAACTTGTTTAGTAGCAAAAGCCTCATTGGATGAATCTATGCTTTGGCATAGAAGGCTTGGTCATGTAAACTTTAAAACAATCAACACAATTGCTAAATATGATTTGGTTAGAGGTTTACCCAAAAAGATTTTTCAAAATGACCAAACCTGTGTTGATTGTCTTAAAGGCAAACAACATAGAGCTTCTTGTAAGCCCAAGACCCATAACTCAATTTCTCAAGCTTTATACATGCTTCATATGGATCTTTTTGGTCTTACTAATGTGAGTAGCTTGAATGGAAAGAAATATTGTCTTGTTGTTACTGATGATTACAGCAGATTTTCTTGGGTTTTCTTTTTAAGATCTAAGCATGAAACAAGTGAGATTCTTAAATCTTATATAACTGAGGTAGAAAACCAATCTGATAAGAAATTCAAAGTCATCAGATATGACAATGGAACAGAGTTCAAGAATAGGGTTATGGATGACTTTTGCAAGGAAAAAGGAATAAAAAGAGAATTTAGTGTAGCTAGAACCCCACAGCAAAATGGAGTAGCAGAAAGGAAAAATAGAACACTTATAGAGGCTGCTAGAACTATGTTAGTAGACTCTAAGTTGCCTATTTCATTTTGGGCTGAAGCAGTTGGTACTACTTGTTATGTGCAGAACAGGGTTCTTGTGATAAAACCACATAAAAAGACACCTTATGAACTTTTCTTTGGTAGAACACCATCTTTAAGTTTTATGAGACCTTTTGGTTGTCATGTCACTATTCTCAATACCAAAGATCATTTAGGCAAATTTGAAGGAAAAGCTGATGAAGGCTATTTGATAGGGTATTCTTTGCAAAGTAAGGTCTATAGGGTGTCAATAGTTGCACTAGGTTAGTGGAAGAAAATCTTCACATAGAGTTTCAAGAGAAACTAACAAATGTGAAAGGCATTAGACCAGATTGGATGTTTGATATTGATAGGCTTTCAGAATTGTTGGATCGATATACTCTGACCAAACTAACTTGTAGCTTGTCTACGGTTTTAACAACTTTGAATGAATTCAAAACTATTAATAATGAAACACTGATATACTTTGCTAAGTATGCGGAATCTACTTCAACAAAGCTAAGAAGAATTAATAAACGACTTTGAATATTATTAAAACCTTGAACCTGCTTTCTTACACAGATTCACTAACAAACTCTAAACTCTAATACTTCTAATAATCGTATATCTCTAATCGCATATATTCGTATCTCTAATGCCAACCTAGGGATCCTTTTATAGGCACAAGGAAAACCCTAGTCGGTTTACAATACTTGAACGACAAGTAATTCTAATTATAACTCTAATCTAATACGAACATTCTAGAATTACACATTAGTCCTTAAACTATTTGCATAGCAGTCCTTTAACGAGCAGCAGTACTTTGACTTGAGTAGCAGTACTTTGACTTTCAGCAGTACTTTGATATTTCATAGCCCAACAATCCTCCCCTAACTTGAATTCTACTTGCTTGATTTCAAGTTCCTTTGTATGTCTTTAACTTCAACACTTTATCTTCAAGGAAAGGTTGTTTCTTTGAAATCTGTCTCGTTGTTGTTTTGTCATCATCAATGCAATCAGTATCTTCAATCTTCATCAGCAACAATTCTTTTCAGCATCATATCTTTTCAGCAACACAACATCATATTGGCAATATGTACATCAAATCTTTAAAAGTTTCATACTATTCTCATCACTTCCAGGTGTGTTAACTCCTGTGAGAGGTGAATCATTGAAAACTTAATGGATTTTGATGTCTCTTTACCAAAGCCATTAACTCTGGAGTAGCCAATGTTTAGATTTAAGAAAAACCATGGTACATTGATAACCATATGATTTTTAGCAAATCATCAGCTATCAACGGATTTGAGTAGTCTTTACCAAATAGCCGTTTGCTTTTGGACTAGCTAGTTCTTTTAGTACAATCACTACCATGGTGAACTAATTACCATATAATGGTTTTCCACAGCCTTTACCACAAAGCCATTATCTTGTGGGCTAGCCAACTCTTCACTAATATAGATATGGTGAGTTGAAAACCATACAATTTTTAGTAAATTGCCAACTAAAAACGGATTTGATAATCACATCAGAGCCGTACCCTCATGATGAGTCAAACTCTTTCTTGTTTATTAAACATGGTGAGTTGATTACCATTTGTTGTGTAGTACAAGTACTAACACCATGCTGTTGCTTTCAAAACCATTTGTTTCTGTTTAATCTTTGTGCTTCAAAATGTTTTTGCACTTATCAAAAATTACTGATTTTATCAAAAGACTTTACTGGTTTTATGCTGCAAGCAGTACTTTGAGAAAGTACTGTCTGACTAGCAGTACTTTGAAAAAATACTTATTTTTCAAAAGATTTATATAATAATTAAACCATACCAGTAGTTATGCATTAATCTTCAGATTCAGTAGTCCACTTGATGAATAATTTTATGACCATCAATGCTACTTCATCCTCTTGTTCCACTTCCATTCCATGCTCTAGCATCCTGATCATCAGATCTCTTGTGAGTGGATATCTTTGTTCTGCTAGCATATGAATCATAGTGCCATCTTCTAACTCCAAAACATGTACCCCAACTGATTCAAAGAATCTCCATCTGTTAATCTCCTAGTTGTCTTGATTTTCCCACAAAGTACTGTCCTTTGATTCCTCTGTCTCCCAGATTGTTGTGAGATCTCCTAACAATATCAAACCTACTCCTTGTGGTGGAATATGCTCAAAATAAGTTTGTACTTGGAGATATAACTGAAGCATATCATCTCTATCAATCAGATGTAGTATATCCCATAATGAATTGAACACTCTAAAACTTCCATCTTGTCTATGAAAGATCAGATAATCTCCTTCTTTAGATTCTACAACTGAAAAAGTAGATATCTTCGACTTCTTATCAGTATCTTCTTTCAATTTTGGATTCTCAAAGTCAACAACTCTAAGATAATTTCTGAGCTCATCAACTGTGTCTGTTCTTAATTCAACAGCTTCCTTGAACTTCTTTGATGGCTGTTCATCAGTGATTCTTTTCCTCTTTGAGCTTCTTGTAACAGCTCTTTCCTTTCTTTTATCTTCAAGCTCCTTATCTTCAAAAGAAATAATGCTTGCAAGATCTTTTTGAATAGCTTCTCTAACAGCATCATACAGATCCTTCATTTCTGTATATGTCAATCTAACTAAACCTGTATATCCTTGACCTTTCAGATAAGCCATCATATCATTCCTTTCTCTAGCTTTACTAATTGGCCTTTTTGATTGAATAGTCTTCCTTGATTCTTCAGCATCTATCTCTGCTTGCAATATTCTAGCTGCTTCCTCATTTTTGTCAATCTGAATTTGTCTTAACTGTGCCAATGTCATCTTCTTCTTCTTCTTTTCTACCAAGATCCCTTTGCCTTTATCTTTTGGATCTATCTCTTGTGCAGGTTAAGAAGAAGTATGATGTTGTTGTTCAACCTCATGAATATTGATGCCTCTTTGACTTGACATATTAAGCATAATGTCAGCAATTGTTTCATCATCACTGTTATTATGAGCTATAACATCTTCTTCCTGAACTGGTTTAGAAGGACCAACTTCCTTTTGAACTTGAATTGAAGGACCAAAATCTTCTTCAAAATCTAAAGTTCTAGGTGTAATAGTGAATTGCCTCTCAGTACCTTGTTGAGCAGTACTTTCAGCTTCAGCTCCTTCCAAGTTTATTTCCTCAGTATCACCACTTCTTACTTCAACAGTAGCTTCTTCCAAATTTATTTGCTCTGTTTCATCACTCTTCCTCTCAGCAGTATCTTGAGGAATATTTTCAGGTGGTGTCCTCTGAGTATCATCCATAAATCCAGCATCTTGTTCAAAATCAGCATCTTCATTCAAATTCTCTAAATTCCTCCCCAATTGGAATGAAGATTGCTTCTTAGACTTTTTCTTCTTTGACTTAGAAATCTTCGTAGGTATCCTACCACTCTGCTTCTGAGACTTTACCCATAATCTATGGTGTTGAACTAGTGGCCAAACATACCTCTTCAATCTTTGAAACTTAGTCTTTAATTTGACTATCTTAGCAGCTTGAGCCTCACTCTCCTTTTTCAGCCTCTTTAACTCCCTTGTTAAAGCATAATTGTCCAATTCTGCCTCTTCTTCTTCAAATTGCTTAGACATATTTGTGGAAGAATAATCATTAGGAGATGGTGGTTGATGCATACCTTGGTCTGACTCCTCATGAGTAGGAATGTCCATAGGAGCAGTACCTTCCCTAGTAGCAGAATGTGGAGAAGCAGTATGTTGAGAAGCAATAGGTTGAGGAATACTAACTTCTCTAGAAACTGGAGACTCTTGGCTTGCTGATTCAGAATTTGCTTCTTGCTCTTGCTCTTGCTCTGCATCTCTAACAACTTGTGCAACTCCCAATATATGAGCAGTCAAAGGTGTGTTGGTTCCAGAAAACTTGACACTTTGTTTAGATAGAAAAGTAAACACCTTTGGTGGAAGTTTGACAGTGGGTAAAAAACTTGGAGGTTTAGGAACATCCTCAAGTTGATTGTTCAAGAATAACTGAACAAACCTTGGATACATCAAAAATGGTGAACCATTAGCAATATGTGTAAGCATACCATCCAGAATTAGTCTCGAAAAGTTGAATCTCTGATCGGTAGCCAAACCCACTAATGCAGATGCAATATTTTGACCAAATTGATCAAAAGAAGTACTTTTGGGACTTAAACAATGAAGTAAGACATGAATGAGGTACTTCCAATGAGAACAAAACAATGGCTTTTGAAAAGTAAGTTTCGTCAGATCGCCTTCATAACCTATATCACTTAAAGTGTCCCAAAGCACTTGTTTTTCAAAACGAACAGCCCCCCCTTCATCATTAAACATCAAAACATCCCTAATCGTGGCCTCAGAAATCCGAATAGTTCGTCCAGCAACCGTAGCCCTAATCAACGAATCATCTTCAATCGTTGCAGTATCCCAAAATTCTTGCATCCAGGGACCAATAACATCAGGGTCAACTAAAATAGAGTAGTTGATGGAAGACCCAGTTAAGAAATCAATGATCGCATGAAAATCAACATTATCCCTTGTCTTGTCCAAATTAGCGATCATATTGTGTTTGCTAACAGTGATTCGATTAGCCATGATGAGTGGTAGAGAAGAATTCGCTTTAAGTGTGTGTTTCGATAAAAAGATTGGGGTGTAAAAGCGAATGAGGGATCTCAAATACGGTAAAAGGCGGGGAAATAGGTGTGAGTTTCTTTAAATAGGATGGAAATAAATCAAACTCATAATAATAAAGTTACCGTTTGGATTAACTTATTATCTCCGCCGTAAGGAATTAATTAACCGTAGCCCCACAATTTTTTGACCGTTGGAACAGTACGTCCACGTAAGCAGTACGTTGAAGCAGTACGTTGCTGAGGCAGTACTTTAAGCAGCAAAGCAGTACGTTCCATCTTGTTATCCACAATCTATATTCCAAACTAAAACCAAGAACTTGTAAATGGTTCATGCTTAAGTTCTAACTAATAGCTTATGTTGCCTCCCCTCAAATACAACATATAGGCTAAACTAAACTACTAAAAACCAATACTTTCATTAAGAACTAATAGAAAGTATACTAACTAATACTAAAGCCTCCCCTCAAATGTAGCCTAGTAGTTAATCATCCCAATGCTCACAACTAAGTGGTTGAATCTTGAAACATCAAATCCCTTAGTGAGTAGATCAGCTACATTATCATCTGTGTGAACCTTAACCACATTTATAAGCCTGTGCTCATAACAATCCTGAATGAAGTGATGCCGAATCTGAATATGCTTGGTCTTGGAGTGATAAACTGGATTCTTCACAATGCAGATGGTACTCTCATTATCAATGTTGATAGGAGTATTTTTAAAATTGAATCCATAATCCAAGAGTTGATTTTGCATCCACAAAACTTGTCCACAACAGCTAGCAGCAGCAACATATTCTGCTTCAGTAGAGGAGGTTGCAGCAATGGTTTGCTTCTTACATTGCCAGGAGACTAATCTTCTACCAATATATTGACATCCTCCAGAGGTTGATCTTCTATCATAGTTATCCCCTGCATAGTCACTATCTGAAAAGGCTTCCAAGTGAAAAGGTGACTCCTTAGGATACCATAATCCTAACTTTGGTTGATGCTTGAGATATCTAAAAATCCTCTTGACTGCATACATATGGGAAACCTTGGGTGTAACCTGAAATCTTGCACATAAGCAAACAGCAAACATGATGTCAGGTCTTGATGCAGTTAAGTACATAAGACAACCAATCATAGATCTGTAGAGCTTGACATCCACAGCTTGTCCATCTTCATCCTTGCCTAAGGGTTTATTTTTATCAATGGGTGTGGTGGCAGGCCTGAGATTTGGAAGGTCAAATCTTTTAAGTATGTCTGCAACATACTTTTCTTGGTTAATGAAGATTCCATCTCTTGTTTGTCTAACTTGAAGACCCAAAAAGAAGGTTAATTCTCCCATAGAACTCATTTGAAACTCCTTCTGCATAAGATCTTCAAATTCTTTTACCATAGACTTCTTTGTAGATCCAAATATAATATCATCCACATATACTTGGACTAACATAATGTCTTTCTTATCCCTCTTGATGAACAAAGTCTTATCAATTGCTCCTCTCCTATAACCATGTTGTAATAGAAAATTTGAGAGTCTCTCATACCAAGCTCTGGGAGCTTGATGAAGGCCATACAGTGCCTTGATTACTTTGTAGACTTTGTTTGGATGTGCAGGATCTTCAAAACCAGGAGGTTGTTTAACATAAACTTCCTCAGAAATTGTGCCATAAAGGAAAGCACTTTTCACATCCATTTGGTAGACAGGAAATCCCATGTATGATGCAAAGGCAAGAAATAACCTTATTGCCTCTATCCTTGCAACAGGAGCAAACACTTCATCATAATCCACTCCTTCTTCTTGGCGATATCCTTGTGCAACCAATCTAGCTTTATTTTTGATAACATTCCCTCTTTCATCTCTTTTGATTCTGAAAACCCATCTTGTACCAATGACTCTTTTGCCATCTGGTAAATCACATAATACCCAGACTTCTTGAAGCTTGAATTGTAGAAGCTCCTCTTGCATGGCTTCAACCCAACTTTCATCTGCTAAAGCTTGAGCTACCTTCTTGGGTTCTTCTTGAGATAAAAAGCAAGCAAACAGGCATGTTTGTTGATCCTTGTGATTCATCCTGTTTTGTTTGTAAACAAAGCTAAGTAAAGCAGTATGTTGCTTAGAAAGTCCTTTAACTTTGTTTCTTGTAACCACTCCTGAAGAGGGTGATCCAATAATGTTACTCTGAGGATGAGCTTTATGAACTCTCAATGTAGGAGTTGGTGGTACTGGAAGATCAGACTCCAAGTTAGTAAAATCAATGCCTTCATTGGAGAAAATACCTTCTGGATTAAGCTCATCATCAACTTCTTCTAATCCAGGAATGTTAGCATTAACTAAATCATCATCATCAACATTGGAATCATCAGCATTGTTCCAATTTGATTGCTCTAATACACTAGAAGTACTGTCAAAAGGATCATCAGTACTTTGATCAAAAGTACTGTGAACAGTATCTTGAAATTTACTCTTTTTCTTTGCAGCCTCATAAGCCTTCCTTTGTTCATCTTCATAGGATTGTGCTATAGTTTCTTGAAAAAGCATCCTATTAAGTTCATCTTGTATGGCTTGATCTTCATCAGATACTGTATGAGTTGGTTGAGCAGTACTTTGTTCCTCATCAGTAACTTCAGGTTCTTTGTCAGGAACATCTTCTGGTGTAACATTGACTCCATGAACAATGTACTGTGAATCATCTTCTTTGTAATTAGCCTGATTCTCTTCTCTAACAGGAACATAATTCATAGATGGTGTGAACTTGAGATCAAGATCAAACATCCAATCAGGACCTTTACCTTTCTGAGTTTCCTTATCTTCCAAAAATTCAACATGAAGAAAATCTTGTACCTTTTTGGTATTCCTGTTATAAACTCTAAATCCTTTGCTATTTTTACAATAACCCACTAAATATCCTTCATCTGACTTACCATCAAATTTTCCCAGAGAGTCAATGGTATTTAGAATAGTCAGAGAGCAGCCAAAAGGTTTTAGAAAACGAATGTTTTGTTTCTTTCCCATGAGTAACTTATAAGGTGTCTTCATCTGAGGTTTAGTTACTGAAACTCTATTCAACACATAGCAAGCAGTACTTATGGCTTCAGCCCAAAAGAGAATAGGTAATTGGGAATCTGCAAGCATTGTTCGAGCTGCTTCTATCAAAGTCCTGTTCTTTCTTTCTGCAACACCATTCTGCTGTGGTGTTCTAGCGATGCTAAACTCTCTCTTGATCCCTTTCTTGGCACAGAATTCATCCATATGCTTGTTCTTGAATTCTGTTCCATTGTCACATCTAATGCTTCTTACTTTGAGTCTTAATTGATTTTCAAAGGCTACTATCAGGTCATGGATAGCATCAAAGGTTTCATCTTTGAATCCCAAGAAAAAGACCCAACTAAATCTGCTACAATCATCTGTCACTACCAAGCAGTACTTTTTCTTGTTTAAACTTTCTACTGAAACTGGTCCAAACAGATCCATGTGTAGCAACTCCAAAGGTTCCCTAATATCTCTTTCCCCAAGCTTCTTACATGAAGCTTTATGTTGTTTACCCTTCTTGCAAGCCAAACATGAATGATCAGTCTTGAATGTTTTGGAAGGTAAACCTCTAACTAAATTTCCTTTGACCAGCTTGTTGATGTTCTTAAAATTAACATGACCTAGTCTTCTGTGCCACATATGTGCTTCTTCCAATGATGCCTTTGCTACTAAACATGTTGCTCTTCCAGCAGAATTGAGACTCTTTAAGTCTAAACTGTATACATCATTGGTTCTTGGTACTCTCAATGTTACCAAGTGATCATCAACAAATTTGAACTCAGGGGAGAGAATGAGACATTATGTATCAGTGAACAGAATTGGGTACTTCTTGTCACAAATTTGAGATACAGACAAAATATTGAACTTGAGCTCCTTCACATATCTAACATTCTCAAAATCAATACATCCAGCCTTGATTGTTCCTTTGCCAGTGATTCTTCCTCCATCAGGATCATTACCAAATGCAACTCTTCCTCCATAATATGCCTTAAAGTCTGACAGGATCTCCTTGTCCCCTGTCATGCTGCCAGAGCAACCACTATCAACAATAATATGATCTTTAAGCTCCTCCTCTGGGTTGCCCTGCACATTAAAGAAAAGGGTTAGTTTCTTTTAGGAACCCAAGCCATTACTGACTTGTGTTCCCCTTGTGGAGTGACATACTTGAATTCCTTCAGTATGTAATCTCCACTGGTTTTAAAGGCATGGTCAATTATTATTTGAGTTGGTCCCATGTCCTGTGTTGTAATATCAACAACACTCCCTGTTTCACCCTTATCTGATGAAAGTACTTCTTGTTCCCCATCAGTACTTTCTTTCTTAACCCAATTTCGTTTGACCTTAGGTTTCTCTGATCTAGGTACTCTGCTTGAGGTGTAAGACCTTTTATATGAATTGAATCTCTTAGGTCTTCTATGTGAAAAAGTGTTAGCAGTACCATGAGTGGGTGAAAACTTATTAGTCCTTTGAGAAGGTACTTCTTGAGACTTATCAGAGTGTGAAGGTACTGGTGATTTGGAAAACATTCTTTTCTGGTGAGGGTACCTATAGTCCTTATAGAAATTACTATGGTTGACCCTATTTGAGTGATTCCAAACCGGTCTAGTCTCTCTTGGCTTATGGGTGGTAGATCTATTCTTTTGAAACTGACTTAAGTATTCTGAGTGTAAGTCACAGTGCTTAATCAAGTGATCAGGACTATAGCATACATAACATAACTTTCTCTCCATATTCCCAAATCCTCTTCTATGATTAAAAGGTTTCCTATAGTAAGCAGTATTTTGAAAAGTTTCTCTTGGAGGTACTGCTGAATGTCCAGCAGTACTTTGAAAAGTTTTTGGAGGTACTGCTTGTTTTTGAAAAACTGTAGGAAACTTTTGATCATTACCTCTTTGAAAATCATTCTTAGGTTTCTCAGAACTAAATTGACCAGTAAGCTTCTTCCTAAACTCTAGGTTGTCTATACCATAACGAGAAACATCTGTCCTAAGAGGTTGAAACTGACCAGTGGGTGGAGGAACTGAGTGGTACTCCTTATCTTTCTTAAACTCAGGAGGTGATTCACTAATCGGTTCCTCATTCCTAGATGTGTTTTCTTCTGAGCTTGAAAGGTCATCATCACTAGGTGGAATCTCTTCCTTAGCACAAGGTGGGGTCTCTTCCTTATCACTAGGTGAGGTCTCATCTGAACTACTATCTTCACCATAACCTAGTCCAGCTCTACTGTTTATTACTCTTTGTTTTTCAACAAATTGAACATGTGATAGACCAGCCTGTTTAATACTACCAAGTTTTTCTAACAAAGTATCTCTTTCCTTAGTAATCTTTTCTAATTCAGACACCTTACATCCTAACTTCCATTCACTTAATTTCAATTGGTAATCTTGTTGCTCATATTTTTCTGCCCAAGCCATTTCATTATTTTCATGTGTTAATATTTTGGCTTCCATTGACTCTAAAGTTAATTGATAACCAGCTACCTCAGACCTAGCTGTTCTACAATTATCTCTTTCAGTCACATAATCTTTATGCAACTTTTGATAAACATCATTACACTTAGGGCATACCTCAGAGACATTGGATGAACTTGGTGAAGTGGCTACCATAGCAAGCTGAACAGGGTCATCTTCATCCTCCATGCTCCAGTCAAAGCTTCCAAGATAATCTCTTGATTCCAAAGCAGCATATCCAGGTTCCTCATCAAAAGCTGTGCCCCAATCAAACTCTTCCATTGCAACCATAGAATAGGTTACAGGTTCATCATCAAATTCAGCACTCCAGTCAATCTCTGCTAAATTTTCTTGAGCCACCAAAGCTTTTGGTTGTGATTCAGTAATAGGAACCTCCTTTCTTTCAACCTTGGGTTGTTCAATCATCCTGTTTGCCTGATATTTTGCAAACTTGCATTCCCTTGCAAAGTGTCCAAGCTTTTGACAATTGAAACATTCAATCTTGGATTTGTCAAAAGTTATACCTTGTTTGGCTTTGAAATCAATTCCCCGTCCTGTCTTGTTCATGAACTTCTTGATCCTAGCAGTGATCATAGCTACTTGCCATCTTATGTCAATCTCTTCTAAAGCATCTTCTTCAATCTGCAACAAGTCTTCTTGATAGGTAACAGGTAAAGTGCCTTGTTGTGCAAAGAAGGAACATACAACTTCATCAGAATTGGTTTTGTTTGTTGGTGATGGGTTGGGAGTAGTTGTGGTTGTGCAAACATGCTGTGAATCACCAACAGTACTTTGAGAAGGATAAGCAGTACTTTTAGTGGAAGTACTGCTTCTGTTTTCAGAAGATACAAAAGCTATGTTGTGAGTTTTCTGAGAACTGTGACCATTCATCTCTTGCTCGTACACTTTCAAATTGTTATAGAGATCATCAAAGTCTATAGACTCCAATCCAGGTTGTCCTTTAATCATAGTAGCAACCACATGCCAGACAGATGGCAAACTCCTTAAGAACTTCAAATTTGCATCTTCAACAGATACCTCTGCTCCATACAGTTCTAGCATACTAAGTAGATTTTGGAATCTGTCATAGGCAGCATCAAGACTTTCTCTTTCACCAACAGTGAAGGTTTCAAATTGTTGCTTCAATAAGTTTCTATGCATCTTCTTTGAAGCATCATTACCTCCAAATCTTGTCTTGATCGCAGCCCATAATTGTTTTGCATCCTTAGCATCATGGAACTTCAGTAGGTGACCATCAGGAATAGCAGACAGCAGTATGTTGAGAGCCTTATCTTGATTTCTCTTTGTAGCTGCTGGTAAGGTTGGTTGAGGTGGTTTGGGTTGTCCTTCAACTTGTAGAGGTTCATCAAGAACAACATTACCATTGACAATTACATCCCATAGAGCATGGTCAGTAATAGCAAGGTACTGTCTCATCTTCATGCTCCAGAGATCATATTCTCCCTTCTTGATGATAGGTATTCTGAGTGAGGTGATGGATGGGATAGGTGCAGCTTCAGTCGACATTGTTGAGGGTTTGTTGATAAATCGGTTTTAAGGGTTTCTTCTTAATCAGAGTCTCCACACAAGCTCTGATACCACTTGTTGGATCGATATACTCTGACCAAACTAACTTGTAGCTTGTCTACGGTTTAACAACTTTGAATGAATTCAAAACTATTAATAATGAAACACTGATATACTTTGCTAAGTATGCGGAATCTACTTCAACAAAGCTAAGAAGAATTAATAAACGACTTTGAATATTATTAAAACCTTGAACCTGCTTTCTTACATAGATTCACTAACAAACTCTAAACTCTAATACTTCTAATAATCGTATATCTCTAATCGCATATATTCGTATCTCTAATGCCAACCTAGGGATCCTTTTATAGGCACAAGGAAAACCCTAGTCGGTTTACAATACTTGAATGACAAGTAATTCTAATTATAACTCTAATCTAATACGAACATTCTAGAATTACACATTAGTCCTTAAACTATTTGCATAGCAGTCCTTCAACGAGCAGCAGTACTTTGACTTGAGTAGCAGTACTTTGACTTTCAGCAGTACTTTGATATTTCATAGCCCAACAAGAATCTATGAATTATATGCCTGTTTCAGGTACAAATACTAATAAAAATGCAGGTTTTAAAGACAATGTTGCAACACCTATAGATCAAGATTACATCTGGATGCCAATTTGGAAAGAAATGGATCTATCTTCAAGTCATGAAGAACCTTCAATTACAAAAAATGAAGGTACTGAAGATGATCATGGAACTAAAGGTCAAGAAAATCAAGAAAGTAGTGCAAATGACAATGGTACTGCTAGTTCATCAAATGGTACTACCAGTTCACAAATTGGTACTGCTGAGCCATTAAATGTTCAAACAGATGATTCTTTACCAGAAGAAGTAGGGATTGGCAATCTTCCATTTACCTATAAAGTTCCTACAACACACAACACAAGAATTCTGAAAGATCACTCCACTGATGATGTGATTGGTAGCATTGATTCTGGTGTTAGAACAAGATCACAAGTCTTATCTTCAGATCAAGAAGGGTTTATCTCAGCTATCTATGAAGAAAAGAATCATGAAGTTGCCAACATATGCCTGTTTACATGCTTTCTCTCACAGGCTGAACCCAAAAACATAAACAAAGCTTTAGATGATGCAAGTTGGGTTGAAGCAATGCAAGAAGAACTTCTTCAATTCAAGCTTCAGAAGGTTTGGATATTGGTTGATTTGCCCAAAGGTCACAGGGCAATTGGAACCAAATGGGTGTTCAGAAACAAGAAAGATGAAAGGGGGATAGTGATCAGAAACAAAGCAAGATTGGTGGCCCAAGGATATACTCAAGAAGAAGGGGTAGATTATGAAGAAGTTTTTGCTCCAGTTGCAAGACTTGAAGCAATTAGGCTATTCTTGGCTTATGCTTCTTTCATAGGCTTCACTGTCTATCAAATGGATGTTAAGAGTGCATTTTTATATGGTGAAATTGGAGAAGAAGTGTATGTTTCTCAACCTCTAGGCTTCATTGATGCAGAATATCCAGATAAGGTGTATAGGGTTACCAAAGCTCTTTATGGACTACACCAAGCTCCTAGGGCATGGTATGAAACATTGGCTTTCTATCTATTAGAAAATGGATTCCAAAGAGGCAAGATTGATCCAACTTTGTTCATCAAAAGAACCAAGAAAGACATCTTGCTAGTGCAGATTTATGTTGATGACATTATCTTTGGATCCACAAACCAAGACTTGTGTGTAGAATTTGAAAAACTTATGCATAGTAAGTTTGAAATGAGTTCCATAGGGGAACTTACTTTCTTTTTGGGTCTCCAAGTGAAACAATCTCAAGAAGGCATATTTATCAGCCAAGATAAGTATGTAGCAGAGATCCTAAGGAAATTTCAGTTTGCTGATTCTAAGGTTGCAAGTACACCAATGGATGCAGAAAAAGGGTTACTCAAGGATGCTGAGGGAGAAGATGTGGATTTGCACAATTATAGATCAATGATTGGGTCTTTGATGTACCTTACATCATCAAGACCAGATATCATGTTCTCAGTATGTGTATGTGCAAGGTTTCAAGTACATCCCAAAGTTTCTCATCTCACAGCAGTCAAAAGAATCTTTAGATATCTCAAAGGTCAACCTAGGTTGGGTCTTTGGTATCCAAGGGAATCATCTTTTGAATTGGTGGCTTATTCTGATAGTGACTATCCTGGTGCAACCCTAGACAGAAAATCCACAACTGGTGGATGTCAATTTCTTGGTTGCAGACTCATCTCTTGGCAATGCAAGAAACAAACAATGGTGGCCAACTCTACAACTGAAGCAGAATATGTTGCTGGTGCAAGTTGTTGTGGGCAAGTTCTTTGGATCCAAAATCAAATGCTTGACTATGGGTATAATTTTCTTAACACCATTATTTACATTGACAATAGCAGTACTATATGTATCATTAAAAATCCAGTTCAACATTCAAAAACAAAACACATTGAAATCAGACACCATTTCATAAGGGATTGCAATGAGAAAAGGTTAATACAAGTTGTTAAAATTGATTCTGAAAAGAATTATGCAGACCTTCTCACCAAAGCTTTTGATTTAGGTAGATTCAAATACCTTGTAGGAGGTATTGGAATGATAAATCTTTGAAAAACATGTGTTTTTGTACATAAAATAACTGGTATTGGCTTTTAAACATGGTACTGCTAGTTAGTCAAAAGGTACTGTCAGTTCATAATTGGTCCTGTTAGTACAATGTTTGCTCTGTTTTGTTCATCTTAATGCTTAAATGTTAACAATGCTATAAAACAAGTGCTTTGCACTTTGTTCTTTTGGTTTGCAACTAACAAATTTCAGGTTGATAACAAAACAAGAGATCTTCCAAACAAAAAGGGGAAATATAAGTTATTTAAATCTCAGGGGAGGTAACAATCTCAGGGGAGGAAATAATAGCCCAGAATGGAAGAAAATTGACCCATCTTTATTTCCATCCAAGGAAATTGCACCATCTTTATGGTCAATGTGGAATTGGTATTCAACTCACCATTTTTTACAAACTTAACAGTAAATAGTTAACTAGTCCATAAGCAAACGGCTTTTGGTAAAGACACATCAAATCCGTTGATGGTTGATAGTTTACCAAAAACTATATGGTATTTAACTAACCATACTTAACAGTAAATAGTTAACTAGTCCATAAGCAAACGGCTTTTGGTAAAGACAAATCAAATCCGTTGATAGCTGATAGTTTGCTAAAAACTATAAGGGATTTTTGCTAAACTTTAAAAGAGTCTGCCAAGTAAAATTTTCAAAGGTACTGGTAGTTCAAATTTTGGTACTGCTAGAGTAAAATGGTACTGCTAGATAGCCGTTGAGCCTGTCAGAAAAAGTTTTAGCCGTTGGGCCTGGTAGTTAAAATTAGCCGTTGGGGTAGTTATGTAAATTACTGATGATTATATTATATTATATTGGGATAATTACTAAAATAACCCGATTGCCCAACTGCTAAGAGTATCTATCCCGATCTCAAAAAATTCCCCCCTTAGCCCAGGGCAACTCGTATAATCACGTATTGTACGGTAGTGTATTTTGGGAAACTTTTATTTGTTGGGCAACCGTATACTTTACAGATGGTTTTTTGGTCATTTCAAAAATTTTACACTATTCTGCTTTCATTACTGTTCATACCGTATTCGAAAATAAAAATTTAAAAACAAACAGCATCTCCTTTATACACTTCTTCCCTCCATCTCGTTTCACAGTCACGGTCAAAAAAAATAAACTGGGTTTATGTTCGCGCTTGTTTATCTTGTTACACTATTATTTCAATCTCCAATCTACTACCATTGTTTTCCCTGATTGTCATCTGAAAACAGAGTAACTGTTCATTGAACAGTGTTCCAATAAAATCATTTAACACCGTCGATTGTTTGTTTGATTCAAAAAAATGTGGTATAATATGGTATGTACAGCGTATTACGAATCTTTATTACATTTGTTTTGTATCGTTATTGATTTTTGTTTATCTGGTATAATATAGTGTTGTTTGTTTGTTTATGCATTTATGTGGATTATGATTTGATTTTTGTTTTGGGATGTATTTGATAAGCCACGATTTTGGGTTGTATCTGATACGCCATGCCTGATTCAAATAAGGTCATAAGCAAAACACCCTATTCTTATGGTCCAACACTAAGTGGTTGTAGTTAAGTTGTAATCATCTGAACTGTGTATGATAGTGTTTACGCTGGCTGTATACATGTGTTCAAACTTATTTTGTTATGAATTGTATGTTCTGAGTTAACATATTTTTTCCTTTTAGGACTATGAAGCTAAACTAATCATTCGTAGCAAACTCAACTACTTTTGGTTGATAAATCGGAAATTAGACGCAAAACGATGGAACTTGTTTAGGAGTACATGCTTTGGAAAATGGTTGGATTTGTTATACTTTGAACATGAAACACACCTCATTGACTATATGGTACGGAAACAAAGAAGAGTGGATGAGTCTCATTATGATATGCCCTTTATCTATTACCTAGATGGACATACTCTGCATTTTGGTCGTCCTGAGTTTTATCTAATGACGGGGTTGCGGTTTGGAAGTGTGAGCTTTGAGTTATACACTTCTGGTGCTCTCAAATTTCGTGATAGGGTGTTTCCTGAGAAGCGAGGTTTGATTGTAACCAACTTAGACCTTATTGGTGTCATCGAGGATGAAGAGCAGTTTCGCAAGCTATGTGATCAAGACGCAATACGGATATCTCTTTTGTTAGTCTTAGAGGTGATCTTTATGGGTCGTTTATTGACATCCCAAGTTGATGACACATTGATGAGGTTGGTTGAAAACCTAGAAGCTTGGAATGCATTTCCGTGGGGTGAACATATTTGGACCCATTTATATGACCAACTTCATAATGTAATGGATAAGCACACGGATAACCACCTTTTAGTATTGAAGAAAAACCCAAAATCTGTTCCGACCTATACTTTGTCTGGATTTGTATTTGCTTTCCAGGTTTGTATTTATTTTTATTAACAATATATTTTTCAGCCGAACATTTTGATGGACTGATTGATATGTTTGTGTTTTACAATTTGTTTAGATTTGGATACTTGAGTCTTTAGAAAGATCTGAACGTTGGTGGAGTAAAGACCCTAATGTGATTCCAAGAGCTATTGCATGGTCTATGAAGTCACCATTCAAAAGAAGTGACTGTTCCCACCTTTTTTCAAAGGTCTCTATTTTTTTCTATTTGTATTTACGTAAAATAAATTGTTGAATCCCTGTTGAGCAATGATCTTTTTTTTTTCTTGAATTGAAACAAAATTAATCACTACGCCGAATATAATGAATAATCTTAAGGAGAGCAATGAACACACATAGGTAGGAGCCTGTTATTTTTGTACTATCCCTTATGCTTCTTTCTAAGTTGCAGAACCAAACTTGTAGGATCGATGCCTTGATTGATCTTTGAGCCAATAAAAATCTCTGTATGACAAACTTATATTTATGCGGAAACTAAATATAAGATTGTGAAGAAGACAATGACTAATGAACTATGATCCTGTATGGATCTTTTATTAACTTTTGTATTCCATTACCAAAACATATATGAAACTCTAAGCCGTATGTTTATTTTATAGGCAAGAAACCCTAATACGACTTTTACGGAAACGTGTGTAGACATAAACACAAATCTCTTCCTAGAATAACTGTAACTAACATACTAAAAATAAGCAACGACCAGCATCAATAAACACTGCCAGCAGGAACACACCAAAGCTACCAGCAGGATTGCACTTGCGCAGCAGCAAGATTAAGTAACCAGAAGCAACATCTTTAAAGCAAACATTTCCAGCAGCAACCTCTATATAAAAGCAGCAACATAATATAATCATCTCCAATTAAGCTGGTTACCATGTAATTCTCTTGATCTTGACTGCTACTATGACAATGTGTACATCAAATCACTTAAGTTTCATACTATTCTCATCACTTCCAGGTGTGTTAACTCCTGTGAGAGGTGAATCATTGAAAATTAATGGATTTGATGTCTCTTTACCAATAGCCATCACTACTGGAGTAGCCAATGTTTTTGTGTGTAAGACCATGGTACATTGATAACCATATGATTTTTAGTAAATCATCAACTATCAACGGATTTGACTTATCTTTACCTGTAGCCGTTTGCTCAGGACTAGCCAATTCTTGGTTACAGCAGAACCTTGGTGAATTGAGTACCAAATATGGTTTTCAAACTGCCTTTACCACAAGCCATATGCATGTGGGCTAGCCAATTCTTAGGAAACCCAAAAGGGTAAAATCCATGGTGAATTGAACACCATTTCAACTCTCAGTTCTTAAACATGGGTGAGTTGAAGTACCCTAATAGTTTTGAGCAAACTATCACAGCTATAAACGGATTTGAGGATCACACCAGAGCCGTACCCTCATGGTGAGCCAACTTTTCCTTGTCTGCTAGACATGGTAAGTTGAATACCATTTGTTATGTGGTTCAAGAACCAACACTGTACCTGCAAGTGGTGCCCTCAAAACAAACAAGTTTGCAAAATAAACTAAATACGAAGATTTTTATAATTTTTTTAATTTTCTATTTATTTATTTAATTATTTTTGAGTACTGAAAGAAAGAAAAGAAAATTATACATAAACAACAAGAAAATAAGCCTCCCCTTAGGCTTATACCAAAATCAAACAGATCAACCTTTGGCAGTGGCAATTTGATTTTTGATAAATCTAACCAATTGTTCAGCTGTGGTAATATCATTCCCAACAGCCATTTTGCTGACCTTCAACTTACTTTTAAGCATTCTTTCCATCAGCTCTACAGACAAAGGATACTGAACATCCGCAAACATACATAACACCTTATTAGAGATGGTTTCAAGGACATGAACATTAGAAGGAGAATACAACCTCCAACTATGAACTCTCCAAGACTGTTGATCAGACCAAACATTACAAGAACCTCCTCCCACTTGAGAATCCATTAAAACTTTCAAATCACCCCAAAGGTGAAGACCAAACCCAGAAGGCTTATTAGATTCATAATACTGTTCCACCATTTCATACAAGTTAATCAAATCTTTTTTGGTCACCAAATGCAGAATCTCCCGAAGAAAGATGAACCGTTTGGTTTTGCCATCCAGTGTGAACAACATATTGACTTCCCCTCCAGGTATAGTCACAACTTTCCAATGAGCAATATGACCACACAAAAGAGAGGAATAATCTTCGGATTCACTCTCTGAAGCCAACTGAATAAACTCCTCATCATCCATTTCTGCAATAGATTCAGCAGAATGCTTCTTAGCATGACTCTTCTTTCTGGTGCTGGGAGTAGAAGAGGATGACTCAAACTGAGCAGTTTTAGCAGTTTCAGGAGCAGCGGAAGCTTGGTGATCAGCAGGAATAGAAAACTTTTTTCTTGAGAGTGAGGAAGTATCAAGGACAGAGACATCACCAGAAAGGTCAGCAGAATCAGTGACTTTAAATCTCTTGGAAGAAGGTTCTTCCAATGAAGATGAAGGCTTGGCTGGAAAACCTTTCATGATCCTGTCATAGTACATGTCTAGGTCTTCATCTGACATATTCCTCACCTGAGCCATAGTCCACCCAGAAGAACAAAATTGAATACTCTGATTCTTGACAACTTGTCTCTTAACATTTCTCATTTCTGCATATGTAAGAGGTTTATTCCTTTTATCCTTGGCTTTGAGTTCTGCAAGAGCCCTTGTCCTTTGCTTTGTCAATTCAACCATTTTGGCAGGAAAATCATCATCTGAGATATCAATGCCCAAAATTTCCTTGGCCAGGTTAGGATTGGCAGCCACTTGAGAAGAAAGATGCATCCAATCTGCTTCAGAATAATGTAAAGAAGCAGCAGCCAACTCTTTTTGTCTTTTTGGAGGCAAAGTGGTTGTAAAAGGTCTATCTGTCGTTGCTAAATCTGCAGCAAGATCTGCAGCATGAAGCTGCTTAGCCATGGCTTCCCCCATCATGTAATCTTCATGGTTTTTAAGCAACCTTTCTTGCTCAGCCCTTTCTTTATCAGAGACCAAACCCCCAAGTTCATCCAGCATTGCAGAAGTAGGATCAGATATAGCAGGAATGGAAGTGTCTCTTGCAGGGGAAATGGTAACATTACCAGTAGCAATGGAGGAGCTACCAGGTGGATCACTATGAGGCTTAGGATCAGCTTTATGAATTCCAACTGGATCAATGACAGCAGGAATAGATTGACCGTTAGGGGGAACGATAGTACTACTAGAAGCAATGATAGAACTATCAGCAGCAACACCAGTGGAAAGATGACCAACAGAAAGGTCTTGAGTACCAGAAGAAGTAGCAGCATCAACATGAACAGAAGAATCAGCAATAAGAGCTGCACTCCTAGATACATCATCCACATCATACTTCTTCACTAGTCTCCTTTTGTACCTGCTCCTTGTACTAATGACTGGAGACTTGGCGGAAATTTCCGAACTTGCTTTGGCCAACAATTTTAGAGGGTCCAAATTCAAAGCAGCCTCACCCTCTTCTGAGTCAGAAAGCACAGCTTTTCTTTTCTTGCTCTTTAACTGATCTTCCAAAGTTGAAACTCTATCAACCAACTTATGGATTGTATCATGAAAATTCTCTTTTGTTTCCTTCACTTCCTTTTCCAAAGCAATCACCTTGTCTCCAAGCTCCTTTTCGGTGTCATGTAACGCAGACTCCAAATCTGCAATTTTCTGCTTATACCTGTCAACTACAATTGACACAGAGGTGAGAGCATCAAGATTCTCAGCTGCACCAGTACCTGTGGTGTGATGAGCTTCGTTGGATCTGGGTGGAGACACATGAGAATCTCCACCAATATTGGTTTCAAACTCAAAAGGCTGCCTAGATGGACTAGGATATGATACCCTGGATGAGGAAGGAACATCAACAGAAGGCATAACTGAGGGTGTTGGTTGGTCAACATGAGGCCCTACAGGTGTGGTCTGGACTATAGGCTCAACTGGGTCAATAGGTTCAGGTGAGGGCGCCCTGGGAGATGGTGGTAACTGGGCTTCAGAAGCATTGGATACACTTGCACCAGCAGCATCTGATGCCCCAGTACCAGCAGTAATGGGTGGATTAGCATCAGCAGCATTGACTACTGCATCACCAGCTGCATCAGCTGCACCACCAGCTGCATTAGCTGCTCCAGCAGGTTCACCAGGCAACATAGCTGGTAAAAGAGGCATATGGTCTCCCACAAATCTAGTCTTCATAGTTGCAAACAATTTAGCAGTCAACTTAGCCATGATCCTAGGTAAGGGGTCAGTGGTCTGAACACCTACAATGATTTGTAAGAATCTAGGGTACATGAGGAATTTGGTTTTAACATTATCTATATTCCTTATCATTCCCTCAAATATGTATTTAGACCAATTGAATACCCTCCCATCAGACAAACAAATAAGGGCAGAGGCAATGGGACTAGCAAATTGATCCCACCCACCAGACTTTTTACTAAGGCATTGCAACAAAGTGTGAATAAGAAACCTCCATTGAGGTGAAACCTTCTTCTTTAGAAATGTAAAGTTACCAGCAATTGGATACCCTATTGCTTCCATCCCATCTAAAATCTGCTGCTCAAATAAGTCATACAGCCCATTCTCATTATTTAGCTGAAGATGAACTCGAATAGACTCCTCAGTAATAATGTGTTCTTGCCCATCAATCGTTGCAACTATCTCCTGAGGTCTTCCCACAATCGTTCGAACAACAGCAGTATCCCAAAATTGGCGCACCAGTGAGTCATATACCACCATTGGGCAATGAGTAATAGCAAACCTAAGAGAGGAACCTCTTAAGAAGGAAAGAATCTCATCATATCCTTCACTTCGATCAGAAGATTCAAGAAATCCAACTTTGTTGTGATCTTCTTTGTATTCAAGGGTTGCCATAGTGTTGAATCAGGGATTGAGATGTGCAAATAAGAAGGAATGAGATGTGCAATTGATTTGAGAGACTGAGGTTATTTTGGGAGAGGAATTTAATATTTAGTTCATGAATACGGTTTCCAAATTTAGCAGCTTTAAATTCTAAATTTCTCGCGTAAACTTAGACCAATTTGAATTTAATTTATTCCCAAAATTAATCCCCCAAATTCTTAAACGTCCGCAGCAATGAAGTCAACCAGAGTACCTTTGACTAAAAAACACTACCAGCAGCAACGTTAAGTCAACTGGCAGCAATGAGATGGTCAATCGGCAGCAATGAATGATGTGTGACAAACGTCAAATCCCCAATTATATTTATTATTATATACATATATACATATATATAAAGAGCAGGATTTGTGGAGCTCCATTTGATCGACACGTGGCTACGTAATTAAACGAAACATGTCCCTATTGACTTAAAGATGAGAAGCCACGTATAACATTGCTGGAGACATTCTATTGGTTGTGTGGATGTGGGCTAGTAGAAAATGTTTGGGCCGAAAGAAAAGGCTAAAGGGGCCTGTTTTGAAGGCAACATTTTTACTAATATTTTATGCATATGTTTCCGAGTCCACCATCTATGTATTATATAGAGAATAAATAATTTAAAAAAAATGTATATAAATAAATAAATAAAAGGGCGCTCTGTATATCTCCATTTGATCGACACGTGGCTAAATAAATAAAAATAGGCAACTTTATAGTGTGTATCCCCTAAAAAATAGGCAACTTTATAAAAGGGATAAAAATCTAGGTACCGTGAATATAACACATGCCTTTATAAAATTGGGCAATAAATTATATTGGCTTTCCAAAAAAAAAAAGTTATAGGCAGTTGAGCAGACTATCCACATTTGGAAATTTCAGTCGATACTCGCAACAAGTTGAACTTGGATAATTTGTGTACCTTTCCAAGACTTTGAAAAGACAAGACAATTCACTTAATGTCTAGTCCAACATGCAAGGTAGGCACGCCAGCTACAAGTTTAGGCACGTGGCCAGACGAATAAGAGTCAGGCAACGTCACTGTTCACACGTGAAACTACAGTGTTTCCTCTTCTATAAAAGGTTATTACAACGAAAGAAGGCGCAACCAACCCCGTAAAAAACAATAAGGACATCTAACACACACAATCACAACCGTTTTAGAGAAGTTGAAGATGTTATCGTTCTTTTACGACTGGTTCCTGAATAACAATATAAAGTTGCTTACCATATATTATAACCACGGTCTTCACTCAATGACAAAACGTCATTTGCTAATGATCATCATTTACATACTCGTTTATTCAAGCATGTACTCACACATTAAGTGGGTTACCATGCAGCGTCAAGAGGGTCATCTCACGGCCCACACATGTTATTAAATGACTACTAATAGCACTTAGTCGTTCTTAAATGACGACTAATAACTCTAAACCATAACGCTCTACAATCTAAACTCCCATCCAGTGAAGTAGACTCCCGTTGGCCATCAAGGGTCTCGTTAGAAGAATCAAGGCTCTCGTTGGCATCAAAGTGGTATCACGAAAAGGGAGATGGATAATGAGAAGAGCCCACGCTACTAGGGAGATACAGGGGCAATTCATTGCATAGAGTTAGGACCCGATAAAGCTAAAAAGGCTCCTACAACATCAAACAACAAAGGATTAAAATGATGCCTTCAATTTTTTTGCAGGCCTGACATGGAAAACTTGTAACCA
Source organism: Artemisia tridentata subsp. tridentata (assembly GCA_021014915.2). Taxonomy (NCBI): domain Eukaryota; kingdom Viridiplantae; phylum Streptophyta; class Magnoliopsida; order Asterales; family Asteraceae; genus Artemisia; species Artemisia tridentata. The sequence goes on along the minus strand of CP139506.1, from coordinate 41,061,906 downwards.
TACTAAGTGGTATATACACTTCTTTTAAGCGACTTCTCACCCAAAACACCACATTATTTCGTAGTGTAACTTTTTTATAAAACATTGTTGTGTACTTTATTTTTAATTTCGTAGGTTTTAATTTTTTTTCTGTTTTGTTCTTTTATTTATGTTATTTGTTGTGTATTTATTTTAAAAAAATTCAACGTTTGCTTCCATTTTATAAAAACGTTAGTAAACGATTGTTTGCAAAGTAGAAACAATAAATATATGAACTTGTGTTGAGCATTTACAATGGCAAAAGTCTTTAATGACTTTTTGCATTTAATGCATTAAATGATGCTATAAAAAGGTTTTTGCAAAAACCTATCACTCCAATGCAACAAATTACCCTATCACTTTTTGTATTTAATTATATTCCATATAAATTACCCTTACGTATTTATATTTTTACAAAATGATTTTCAAAAAACATAAATCAATTTTCATATCGTTGTGTATATATTTACTTTTAAAATTTGGCAAACTTATAAAAAACGTTATGCGGTATTTAAAAAATGGGCAACTTTAAAACGGGTAACTTTAAATGAAAGTTAATGGTCACTATATAATTTTTTTTATATTTTTTTTTTATTATTTTTATTTTAAACTTTTTTTTTGGGTTGTGAAATAAAATAAAGTTGAAGTACTTTTGTGTACTGTATGAAGCGCAACCTACATGGGAAAATTATGCATCGTTTTAAAAACTGGGCAACTTACAAAGGATGGTCAACTAAAACTGAGCATCATAAAAATGACTATACTAAATTGGGTAAATTGGTAGTGCCATGTCATAAACATTCTACTGCTGGTAGGCTAAATGTTCAACTGCTTGGTTTAGTTGTTACATGGCCGCCATAACCAATTTTGTTGCCATCACTCGAAAGAACAAACAATATGTTGTTTAAGTATCGACGTTTAATTGGTTTGTCTTTTTGTTGTACAATTCATGGATAAAACAATCAAAATTAATTGGACAACTTAAATAAATGGGCAACGTAAAATGGTGGTGGTTTTACAACTTGGGCAACTAATAATGGGCAACTAAATATGTGATGCTGCTGGTAGCTCTTCCATTTGGACAACTTAAATAAATGGGCAACGTAAAATGGTGGTGGTTTTACAACTTGGGCAACTAATAATGGGCAACTAAATATGTGATGCTGCTGGTAGCTCTTCCATTGCTACTGGTAGTGACACCCTTGCTCCTCTGGACGTATTCTTGCTTGGTTTTTTTATGTAATAGTCATGAAAAAGAAAATTAACAATTGGTAAAGGTACCTACTTTCTTTTGCAGGAAATTAAAAATAGTTACAATTAAGCTCCTTCGTTATATCACGAATACATGTTATCTCCATTCAATTAGAAAGAAAAGTAGGCAACTTTCCCACTTTTATACACTAGTCATCATTTCCCCATAACTAATTACTAAATGCATACAAATTAAAGGAAACTGCAAAGTTAATACACTTATGGTAATCATATCCTATTTTTAATGATGTTGATGAGGTACAAATGAGACGGGAGCTTGAATATGTTATCTTCAGTTCTAAATAGCTTTTTCATTGCAAATCAACCGGATTTTAACCTAGCCGGCACGAATGTCATTTGTCCTTCCGGGCAGGGCAGCAACAAGGATGAGAAATAAGGGATTTTTATCCTCTTTCCAACATCTGTCCCCCTTTTATAGCCTATGATGATCCACCATTTTTCCCTTCAAATATGGTTATTACTGAGACTAACCATATTACACCCTTGGATGTTCCACTCTCTAAACTTACATGGAACTAAGTTCCCAACAAGATTCCACCAGTATTTAACAACTGGTGGTGCTGAGGGGGAGTGAAGGAAAAGCTTGTGGATAGGCAGTTAGAGCAAATCCTCGCACCAGAAAGGTTGAATGTAACTTTCTCGTTTAAGGAGACACTCGACAACAACATGCAGGGGATTTTGATGTTAGGGTTTTGGTAGAGGATGATGGTTGTATGTTATTAGCCGTCATTTAAGAACGGTTAAAAGTTATTAGCAGTCATTTAAGAACGGATCTAGATCATAAGAATGATCCACCCTGTCTGAGACCATTTGTAGGGCCGCTTTAAACTTGTGCAACTGATGAATTAACAAGATATACATGAACACGTGCCGTTTGGACATCGAAAAGACAATGACTCTATGATGCATGCTGGGAAAAATTACAAGGTTACTCCAGTGAGAGCCGATTGAAAGTTATTAGTAGGCTTGGGTTGAGAGCCGATTGAAAGTTATTAGCAGGCTTGGGTTAATTTTGTTGAGGATCGTAATAGGTTATGGATTTCAGACTTGTTACTCTCGTTGAATGCGCACGTTCTGCTTTGGTTGGAAGTGATTTATATAGTGATAAGATTACTGTTGCTTCACTTGTGTATAGTGATCTTATTTGAATTTTGAATTTTTTATGCTTAATTATATATCCACAATGGCATTATTTAATTAACAACAACAACAATAAATGATGAACTGAATAGTCCCTATGCAATTGTTTCGCTTCCCTTCTGAAAGGTTAAATTCATAATGATAAATAATAATAACACAATTTGTAAAAAGTTGGTGTTTTTACAAATGTATTTGTTTTTACCTTAGTTTCGGGTTGAACATATACAATGGTAGAAATTGATTTGAGAGACTGAGGTTATTTTGGGAGAGGAATTTTATATTTAGTTCGTGAATACGGTTTCCAAATTTAGCAGCTTTAAATTCTAAATTTCTCGCGTAAACTTTGACCAATTTGAATTTAATTTATTCCCAAAATTAATCCCCCAAATTCTTAAACGTCCACAGCAATGAAGTCAACCAGAGTACCTTTGACTAAAAAACACTACCAGCAGCAACGTTAAGTCAACCGGCAGCAATGAGATGGTCAATCGGCAGCAATGAATGATGTGTGACAAACGTCAAATCCCCAATTAACTCCAAACCAACCCAACATTTAATTCCATTAACCTCCCCTTAAGGCTATATAATCCCTTGAAAAATCAATCACAAAGAGTTGCTTGCAAACGAACATTTCCTTTAATTTTCAGTTTCCTTTAATGTTTATGTTTTTATTTATGAAGTAGGAAAGTTCCTTACTTTCATTTGTAAATGAATGGAGAGAACATGTATTCGTGATATAATGAAGGGGCTTAATTGTAACTATTTTTAATTTCCTACAAAAGAAATTTGGAACCTTTCCTACTTTCTTTATTTATTTATTAACTTATTAATATTAATATTTTTCATGCCTTTTACAACAAAAAACCAACCAAGTAAACGTCCTTTGTTAAACCACATACTTTGTGTGTAATGATGGTGGGTATAGGGGTTTGGTGTGTGGGTTTATTGGTTCCCGCGAAAAGAAGTACATATTCCTCACGTTGCGCAACGTGTTATAAAAGTCAATTTTGGATAGTGACTTGGTGAATAGTTGGGTCATGTCACGTTGGGCAACTTGTTATAAAGGCTGCTAATTTACAGCACAACACAGTTATAAAATTTGGGCAATTATTTATAAAATTTGGGCAACTGGTTATAAAATATGTGGAAGGTTAAAATAATAATAAAAAGTAATCATAACACCGTTCGTAAAGAGTAATTGTTTTTTCAAATGTATTTTTTTCCCCTTTGTATGAATTGAACATATAAAATGGTAAAATGGCACCACCAATAACAGTAGAACAAGACAAGTTTCAAAGCGACCAATACAAACCTCAGCAGTAGAAAGTTTTTGTGCCTAGCAGCATAAAGTAGCGAATTAGCAGTCGAATGTCTGGTGAAAGTTCCAATTTTATAAAGTTGCCCAATTTTTTAAGTTGCTCACCTTTTTATTATTGCCCATTAAAAATTTAAACGTTGCCAGATTTTGCCATGTAGGTTGCGCTACAGCTCACACAAGTACATATACTTTACCCATTTTAAGTTGCCCATTTTTTTACGAGCACATGTTGTAAGTTGCCCAATTTTGTTACCTAGTTATAATGCCTTTTTAAGTTTCCCAATTTTTGGGTTGCCCATCATTTAAGCTGCCCATTTTTTAGTTGCCCATCTTTTAAATATTGCCCATTTTCTTACGATATCTTTCAGCTTATAAATCTTCCCAATCTTGAATAGTGATTTATATAGCGATAAGAATACTGTTGCTTCACTTGGGAATAGTGATCTTATTCGATTTTTGAATTTTTTATTGTTAATTATATCTCCACAATGTCATTATTTAATTAACAAGAACAACAATAATTGATGAACTGAATAGTCCCTATGCAATCATTTCGCTTCCCTTCTATGTTTTTCCAGATTTACATTATCATGTTAGATAGGTGTCATGTTATTGGCCATGTCCAAGCCAATTCTATGTTTTTGCAGATTTACATTATCATGTTTGTTATGTGTTTTATGGTTTCGTTACTGCGTTTGTAAGCTGTTTATGTTTGTGATACATATCAAAGACACTCAAAAAGTAAAAACATATAACACATTACACACTGAAAATGTTAATCATAAGATCCATTACATTTAATTAAATCGTTGATTTTACAAAAGGAACCCACCATAACCAGTTGATTTTACAAAATCACACTATTTCACGCGCTCATAAATGACACTAGTTCAAACTGTAGCAAATAGCAAAATGATTGATACGTAGCCAAATCAATTCTACAAAATATTTCATGCATCCTTATCATACACAATAACGAAACATTACTACTTCCAAATTTAACACACTAAAGTCACCATATCATATGCTGGAATCTAACAATAAAACCTTCATGAAAGTTTCTTAATCTTTTCAAGGAATGCCGTTTTTTCGAATGTCCGCAACTGTGCTTCCTTGCAGTCAATTTCTAGTTTTATCTTCAAGGCGAGTTCCTTTTCTTGAATGGCATTGAAGAATGCTGCACTTTCCACGGCACGCAGACTCTTATCGAATTTCAAGTCATTAATAATACCTTGCCTCTTCTCCATACTATCATTCAGATCTTTAATAACATCAAACAGTTTTCTTGCTATTTGAAAATCTCTTTTGGTCTCCTCTTGGATTACAATTAGCCACATGTCTGACATACGGTTAGAGCTTGCTGTCTTTGCTAGTTCTTCTAAAGTTGGCCGATCCATATTTTATTACTTTAGTGGGTGATAGATAATAACGAATATATGTTATGTTGGTTAAGCGTGCCTTAAATACTTAAAAAAGTTAACCGTTACGGCTACTAATTACACTGAACAGTTGTATCGCATCACTACGGGTGTGACTATTGTAAATTCATTGAATAGTGGTGCCCTTTAAAAAACAAATAAACCATTACGGTTTTTAAATACTCTTGCTTGGTTTGTTGTTTTAAACGCCATAAAAAAATAACAATAAATATAAATAATAAGTAATTAAACAAATAAATACATAAAAATTGAGGAAACTAAAATGTGAATACACTTATGGTAATCACATACTTTTAGTAATCACATAACTAGGTTGCCCAACAAGGAAAAATAGTTTCGCTAATTACCCAGCCAGGTTGCCCAAAGTACAAAAAATAAATGGTGTAGTCAGTCGTTCAGAAGAACATGCGGTTCTCAAAGTACAAATAACAAATGGTGCTAGTACATACTCAAGCTACAATGTACGAAGGTTTGTGATAGTTTTTTGTCTTGCGAATGTCGATGTCTATTTATAGTATGTACTTTGTCCCTTTACCAAATTTGGTACATTGTAATTTGACCCTTTGCATCAGTTCCAACCCAGATAAAACTTCCATACAATCCAAGACGCATAAACACATTATGCAACAACTAAACTACTAGAAACGACTGCATTACCCACAACAAAAAGTAAGTATGGCTGTCAATGCTAGAAACCGGAACATACTCCCTCCGTCCCAATTTTATTGTCCAATTTTTCCATTTCGGCCGTCCCAAAATTATTGTCTCATACCAAAAATGGAAAGTGAATAGGTAGTGGAGTTTGGTAAAGTTTACTATATTACCCTTGGTTGAAATTAATATTACAAACTTTAATGAAGTATTAATTAATTGGTTAAGGGTAAACTTGTCATTTGGCAAAAAAGTAAGAGAGATAAAGTAGTGATAGTGATGTTTTCCTAAAAGAATGTGGCATTAATTTTGGGACAATAATTTTGGGACGGAGGGAGTATTATGAGTAGACCCATGAAGTGGCATTAAATTAAAACGAACACTACGTGGCAAAAATACCAAACGTTTAAGAGAAAAGGGATGGGATATACTGACCCTCCCCCAAAATGTTAGCCGGACCCTCCCCTTTTTTTTTTTTTTTTTTTTTTTTTTTTTTGATTTTTTTTTTATTTTTATAATTTTGTTTATATCAAAAAGCTATAAACCTGAAAATGCGGAACAGAAAATATAAAGTTTAATAAGTCAAACGCTTAAAACTGTCAAAAATACGGAACAGAAACTGACAAAAACTGTGCTGTGCAGGGAAAAAATAGGGGACAAGTGGGGAGACAAAAGGCCTGCCACCCTTGTCCCCCCGTCCGGTTAACAGTCCCCGAAAGAAAATGGGCAACACTTAAAAGGTGGCCAACTTAAAGATTGGGCAACTTAAAATGGTGGGCAATTTTTTAATGGGGCAATTTAAAAAGGCATTACAACAACCTTTAAAAATGGGCAACTAAACAGATGTGCAACTAAAAAAATGGGCAACGTAATAAGGCATTTTATATCGCAACCTACATGGCAAAATTAGGCAATGTTTGAAAAAATGGGGAATTTTCAAATTATCGGCAACTTAATATTTGGCAAAATTTTAAACTTGTGTGTACTATCGAGCGACACTGCTGTAATTTGTCCCTTTACATCAGTTCCAAACCAGATAGAAGTTACCTACAGTCCAAGACGCATAACGAACACTACGTGTCAAATTTACGCAATGTATTAAGAAAATGGGCAATATTTAGAATATGGGCAACTAAAAAAATGTGCAACTTAAAAGGTGGGCAACTTAAACATGCATTACAACAAAGCCTTAAAAGATGCGCTACTAAATATGGGCAACTTAAATACATAGGCAACTTAAAAAAATAAAAATAAATAATAAGTAAATAAACACGTGAAAAATAGATGAAAGTGACATGTTAATACACTTATAGTAATCACATAACTAGGTTGCCCAACGTCGATAAATATTTGCACAAATTACCCAGCAAGGTTGACCAAATTACAAAAAATAAACGGTGTAGTCTGTCGTTCAGAAGAATATGGGGTTCTCAAAGTACAAATAATAAATCTTGCTAGTACATATACTCAATCTAAAATGTACTACCAAAGTTGGTGAAACTTTTTTTGCTGTATGGATCGATGTCTATTTACAGTATGTACTTTGTCCCTTTACCAAACTTGGTATGTAATTAAGTATTTTCTAAAAGATTGTTGTGCACTTTATTTTTTATTTGGTAGATTTGTAATTTTTTTATGTTTTGTTCATATTTTTATGTTACTGTGATATGGTTTGGTACTTACTAAAAGGTTGTTGTGCGTATTTGGTGACCTATTCTCTAAAAGATTGTTGCGTATTTATTTTTAAAAATACGACATTTTTCCATTTTAAAAGCCTTACAAGATTTGGCTTTTCAAAGTAGACACAATAAATAAAGTAGTTGACACATATATATTGGATTCTAATTGCTTATGATTACACCTACAGGTAGAAGTGCCTGTGAACTGTAGAGCAACCTACGTGGCAAAATTGGGCAACGTTTACTAAAATTGGGCAATGTAAAAAAGATGGGCAACTTTATATTGATGCATCGTTGTGGCTAGACAACATGTCAGTATTTTAGTCGTCAGTCATTCACAAGAATATATAGGAGTGTCATGAATTATGCCTAAAGTATCAAGTGGCATTAAAAGAAAATGTAACATAAAGTAGATTTCCATTGTCTGCACTGTAGCGCAACATACATGGCAAATTTTAGAAACGTTTACAATAAAATGGGCATTACTTTAAAAAATGGCCAACCTAAAAAATGGGCAACGTAAAATTATGGGCAATTTATAAATGGGCAACATAAAAAAAGGGCCAACTTATAAATGGCCAACTTTAGATGGCCAGCATTTTAAATTTGCCAAATTTCTGCTGCTGTTGAAGGCGGTTGAGTAGACTCACACCTTTGGAAATTTCAGCCGACATTCTAACGTTGCACCCAAACCACTGTTTGGACAAGATAACTTCAATTATGAATAGACTGGTATGGTGAACCAGTTATGTTGCCAACCCAACTGTACTCTCGTAGGGAGTTGAAACATATTGAACTGCATTGGTGCACTTTTCCCAGTTTGGTATCTTTTATTAGCTTTCCATATTTATTGAGATTAGAATTGTTATATGCTGACTTTTGTTAGGAAGTCAGGAAATAAGATATTTCTCATTGCTGCCGATAGTGTAAGCTGGTTCCTGCCGACAGTTGTGGTTCCTGCTCAAGCTCATTGCCACTGATTGTTATATTTTGTTTCTGCCGATAGTAGTCATTACTGCGGGTTTTATTGTTAGTTATCCTGTATGTTTACAAAGTTTGTTAGATTTATTTTTAGAAGAGATTCATGTATATCTCTTCACACGTTTTCTTGTAGAACGGGTTAGGGTTACGAGTTGTTGTTAGTATAAAAGAAACACCCGTCTATGAGTTATGTACACCTTTATCAATTTCAATATCAATTATCTTTAGTTTATAATCGATCCATAGAGGATCAAAACCTTCTTGTAGTTTATGCATGTATGGGTTGAATACTCTATGACAATCAACGTCGTATTTTGTTGTTTGCAATTACCTTATTTGTTATTACCAAATACTATATAAAGATTTATAAAAATTGTTTTATTCCAACACTTTTAGCAAAAACTGCTTCAAGCAAGACGACATTGGAGTTCAATTGGGTTTTAATGAGCAAAGTAGTTTGGTACCCAAAAGGTGTATTTAAGTTGGCCAAAATAGTTATGGCATAACTATTGTTGCTCTATTGTTATTTTGGTACGTCTATTGCAAACCATGACAAACATAAACAAGTTAAATAATACAACAGAATAAAAACATAACATAGTACAATTACTAAGTATCTGCTGAAATGATAAACCACTACGATTACTATATAGTAGCCAATAATTTGAAGGTTACATGTTAACGAACGCCTTCCGTTGATGACAGTAACAAGGTTCCAAAGGCGAATGACACTAGACTTCGAAGCCATACTGAAAACTTGTCAAACGACGAATCTGGATCCATAACTTCATACCTTCTCAAACCGGAGGTAAACCTGTTCAGATAAATGTATGAAATTAGTGTTAACGTTTTAACATGTGTAAGTGTACTAGACAATATTTGTGAGTGTCAGTATATAATACGAATGCAATTGAATGATAGCTTAAAATGTAAACGTATTGTACAACGCACGGTCTGGGAGGTTTGCCAGAAGAAGAGATTCTTTGTAAGGAGCGATGTAGAATGAACCAGCATTTCCTTCAATTCCCAAACTAACAAAGTGTCCAACCTGATGATCGTAGACAAAAATTGTGTTACCCAAAATGTTTCCGACATTGCCTTCCACTATTGGAGCTTGCCTACTTGTAAAGCCAACCAGCCTAATCGCCATGGGGGTAGGGATGCAGAATAGATTTGAAAATCGTGTTACGGATGCACCATCCACCTCCAAAAGCCATGCGCTGAACAGTGGGACCTCAGAATTCATGATCATACCAGAAAGCACAAGAGAGTTTCCTAGCTCGTGAACAGAAAAAGAAACTGGCATTACCACTTTCAAAAGAGAAGGTATCTCTATGACATGAAATTGGCGGGTAATCATATCAAAAGAAATCAAAGTGTAATCCTTGTAGGGACCCCCCTTTGCACTATGTAACCTTTCAGTGCCACCCCAATAGATAAAACGACCCACAACTGCCTGACTTTTTCATTTCAATCTTATTAGGGGACGTGGCAACTCAAAATCTTGGACACGTGACCAGGTCTTAGTGTTCAATGAAAAGACTGACACATACCAAAAACCAGTTTTGAAAACAGGATAAGATACATTGACAATTGTCGGGTCTAGAGTGTCCGGACGGACACCAAAACCGAAAGCAATCTTTGAACATTCTATTTGGTTATTGTAAAAAGGGATGAATATGCAAACAGATTTTCTTATGGATGGGTTCCAAAGAACAGCCATCATGTTAGTACCATACATAAAGCACGTAAGGCCGCTAGAAGTGCCTAAAGGCATCATAAATGCAAGGTTTAGATGTAAATCATATAGGGAAATGGTTAAATTTTTAGCTACAGATGTCATAAAACCTGTATGACCCTGATCAAATGTTAGATTAAAAAGACACTCATCACTGGGACGAGCACCGTATGAAGTGATGAAGATTTGTGAATCTATGATTGCCTTCCATATCTTTGAAACACTACGTATCTGGAGTATACCTTTAAGTGGTACCCTATTCAAGATATCTATTTGAACATCCAAAGGTATGTTGTCAGACATAGTTTAAATAGTTTCGAGCAAATGGGTGGGCTATAGGTAGGATGTATAAAGTTGTTGTGTATGAGAAGGCAATGGCTAAAATGACACACATATATATTTGTCTCATTGATTATGATTGCACCTGTTAAGTGGCATTAAATTAATAATTTTAAAGCAGATGTACGAGTGTGTACTGTTGCGCAACCTAAATGGCATATTTAAAAAGATGGGCAACTTTAGAAAATAATTATAAAAAAAAAAAAAAAAAAAAAAATCGGGAATTTTTAAAAGGGAAAAAGTTATAAATACATAATGTACTTTTAAAAAAAACTCATTATGCTCTATGAACTATACATATTGTCATTATACATAGCATTTGCTATGTATAATGACAATTGCTATGTATAATGACAATATGTATAGTTCGAGTTTTTTTTTAAAGTACATTATGTATTTATAACTTTTTCCCATAGAGCATAATGAGTTTTTAAAAGTACAAAAATGAAAAATGCTATGTATAATGACAATATGTATAGTTCATAGAGCATAATGAGTTTTTTTTAAAGTACATTATGTATTTATAACTTTTTCCCTTTTTAAAACATGGGCAACTTAAAAAGATTCTGCTGCTTCTAAAACTTTTTACAAATTTTCATGCTGTTTTGCAAATTTTTGTAAACTTGCTGCTTGGTTTGAAAGTTAAGGGACTGTTTTGTAACTTGGCGCCAATATAACCCGAATTAGAATCCGAACGGTAATAAATCACAATTGGATCACACAATTCACTTTGTGCGCACAAATTTCACTTTAATACAAAGCCTAACACACCTGTTATCATCTGATTGCCGGTACCCCCAAATTGAAAACCCTAATAAACAATGGCGGAAAGGAAATACTCAAGCAGCCACAATCAGGTTGCATTTCTTGAAAAGGTCCCAGGAGCTGAAGCATTTGCTGACGTTATTGACTTTCTTAATGCTACTCACCTTAGGTATGCATTAACAGAAAATCCCACTATATACAAATCCCATATGGAACAGTTCTGGTCCACTGTTAGGACCCAAACAAAAAAAAATGGTGAACAAAATTTAATGGCTATGGTAGATGGCAAACGGATAATTATTTCTAAATCATATGTAAGAAAAGCTCTTAACTTTTTAGATGAAGAAGAGATAATTTGCCTTGAGAATGATGTAATTTTTAAAGAACTTGAAAATATGGGTTATGAGAAGAAAAAGGATGTTTTAACGTTTTATAAACCTCTTCTCTGCCCACACTGGAAATTTCTTATTCACACCATTCTCCATTGTCTGAGTCCTAAAACTACAGCGTGGAATGAGTTCAGTTCAAGGCAAGCATATGCTATTATTTGTCTGGCCACAGGAAAACCCTTTAATTTTTCGGCTATGGTAATGGATGGCTTCAAAAAGAATGTTTCAGGAGAACATTACATTTACCCTAGGTTTTTGCAATTGATTGTGAATAAGCAACTATCAAAGCCTAAGATTCATAAAAGGACCTACAGAACTCCTATGCTTAAAAGGAAATTATTTTCTTATTTGAAAAAAAGTGGAAAAGGCTTCTCTGGGACTATTACTCCATTGTTCCCACATATGTTGCAATTGGCTGCCAGTCAGGGTCAATGTGCTGAAATCACAACACCTACACATCCCACACCCACCTCTGAACACTCATCATCTCACCCTCATAATACCCAAACACCTAGGATATCACTGAATAAGAACACAGATTTTCATCATACCAGTGTTAGGATAGATGTAGATGAGGCTGCCACAGGTGTGGGAGGTGGAATGATGGAAGGGGCTAACACTACTGATCCTGGCTTAGTAGGTGGGCAGGTAAGTGTTAACATAAGTAAGACCCTGAACATGGCAACACCAACTGTGCAAGGTTCTCATGAACCTGAATCAAATGATGAAAATCCCAGTCAAATGGCAAAAATGGGAAGTGATTGCGTGGTTTTGTAACCTTACAACAGGTTTTACCTCTCGAGGGATCTCAAGAGGCTTACAACCCCACCAGGCAGTGTACCTGACCGATGTAGTATAGTGTAGTGGTAAGTACGGGGGATTGATCGTTCTCCACAGGGAATAGTGTTCGTTAGGTATGAAAGACTACTCTAATTAGGTCTAAGGGTTGAGGAAGATTCTTTTTATGTTTTTATATTTTTTTATGAAAGCAAGTAAAATCTCGGTTTTGAAGGAGTGGGCGGAATTAGTTGCTAGTCAACTAACCCAAAATTACTACGGATGCAAATAAAATAAAATAAAATAAATGAAAATGTGGTGAGAAACTTATGTGTAGAGAAATGTGTTTACTTAGATTTCCTTACTCCCTAACTATCTTTTACCGGTTAATTAGTGTGTATTAGTCGCGTGGATGACGGGTGTATTCCTTAATACCATTCGTGGGGTGGCGTACTTACTTCCCCAACTCTACAAGCTCCTACTTCACTCCTATGTCGAGCCGGCTAGGAAGCTCCTAACATGGGATCACTAGAATTCGCTTGTGCATTAAATACAACCATAAAAACCTTTAGTACGCATTTGGTTCATGTTTCTTAAGACGTTCAAGCAAGTTACCGAATAGGAAGTTAGCCAGTTTTCTTAAGCCTAACATAGATAAACAATCATCCAATACAACTAACAACACACTAACAACCAATAATCAATAGCTAGGTTTCATTAGATCTAAGCAAACACAAGATAAATTTAGCCTAACATGTTAAACAAAAGACAAGAATAAGATAGAATCAAACAACACATAGACATATTGAATGATTAATTGATAACTTATCTTTCAATGAAACATGGAAGATCTCAAGGCAAAAAGCCCTGAAAAAGTGGCTAAAATCGTCTTAGGGTTTTCTCCCAAAATTCCACACACTAAGCTCTCCCTCATGATAAAAAATTAGAAAACTATATATAGATTTTTGGATCTGACGGCGTCACCTTATGGAGTGTGACGCCGTCACCTCGCCGCTTTTAGGGTTCCCGGATGACCTTCTTGACGCCGTCCCTCTTTAGCTCTTCAAAAATCCATTCTGGCTTATCAAGGCTTGACGCCGTCTAACCATGAACGTGACGCCGTCCCATTATGATTTAAGCCATGACGCCCTCGATCAAGTTAAAGCGTGACGCCGTCAGAATTCACATGCTATTTTCACTGGCCCGTCATGAGTAAATTTCACGTCCAACTTTTCTTGCCAAGGCATGACGCCGTCCAGAGTAAAGTCTGACGCCGTCAAGAGTAACTTTTAGCCGATTTTTGAGACTTTGCCGTTTTCTTCACTTTAATGCTCCAAAAACGTCCAAAATGCCTCCTTTTCCAGATTTCTCCTCAAAAGTACCTAAAATGACAAAAGGAACGATTTAGGGCAATATTTGATCGAATAAATACGATTTAAGGCTTAAATGACCCCTTAAAAGCGGTACACTTTTCGCTTCATCAAATACCCTTACACTTGAGATTTGCTTGTCCTCAAGCAAATGCGCTTTTATTCTAATCAAAAAACAAGATAGGGGTCATTTAATGCTAACATAAAAGTAATTACAACAAATATTCGTTCCACTTCAATCATAATAAGCACGGAGATTATAAACTAGCACCTCACAAGTAGTGTTTAGATACTCACATCTCTCAAGTGTCATCAAAATAAATCTCATAAATGAAAACGGATAATATCTCTCACTACCTGTCATAGCAAATAGATTACCATAGGCTTGGGAAAGGATCGAAAACCTCCTCCACTAGGCGTAAGCACCAAAGATAAACTATCAAAGAGGGCTTTTAAATGGGTTATAACGTTAGGTGTAGGGAAAAGGAAAACACGGTTTGGTTGGATAAGGGATATTTTACTGGTGGCGAGTTAAAGATCTTGATTAATTACATGTACTATACAATGTTGCTAAGCCAAGACTAGACTCGATCTTAAGCTAGAAACGAAATAACAAAATAACAAAAATATAAAACAAACATAAAATGAAACGGGATGGTAGTCCGTATGTTTTTTCTACTTTTCTTTTTCTCATTTTTTTTTTGTATTTTTTTTTTTTTTTTTTTTTTTTTTTTTTTTTTGCATACACTTTTGTCCTACCATCCAAAATAATACATCATAGGGGCATTGCATCCCCTTACACTTGAACTTTTACATACTTTACAAATACTAATCTAATGACTCGAATTAAGATAATTGAAAAACTTGGAGTACTTTTAAAACATTTAGCACATATGGGGGTAATAAATGATGTTCTTCCCCATTACTCCATTATACTAGTACTTTACCCATGAGTCCCAATCGTCCCAAAACAATATGTACAAGGATATGACTCGACTTAGCAACCATGTAATCAATTAGATAATTAACTTGGGTTTAAACAAATGTTGTAACAATAATGCACTAAAGATGAGTGCATACAAGGTAGGCTAAGGCGATTTGGGTGTACATTTAAGTGGGGTGTAAACAAATTCTTCCTTTAAGTAAAATGCTTAAAGGTCGAAACGAAAAGATAGGCTCTGAGGGGTGTACTAGGGGTATCGTGTACTAAAAATGAGTACAACGCAAAGGGTGTGGGAGAATTACTTGACCAATGTAGCCAACGTAATTATAACAAAATCACAGGTGTAAAACAATGGGTTAATCCTAATGCCTCTTATCATGTAGTAAATCTAACTACACGGATGTAGTCTCACTTGTGGCCTTGGAATGGTCCTAACGCAAGTTCTAGAATCTAAGTGCTACCGGTACACACATCATAGCATAAATGCTTTTCCTACCAATTATAGGGGCGAACCTCACATATTTGGGGTGGAAAATTTTTTAGTGGTACGGTTTTTGTGCTAGTCATATAACTCCTATCCGTGAGACGCTCATTAAGATCAAAGTTTCACTCCTATATGTTGTAAAAAATTTTAAATTTGGCACTAAAATTACCTTAACAAGTATTTTTCTCAGTTTTATTACACATCTACCATCAAACAAACAAAAATCAAGTGCAATTGTATTCTCTAAAATCGTACTTTTACCCTCCCCTTACACTTAAGATGAACATTGTCCCCAATGTTCAAATAACAAGATGTAAAAGCAAAAAGTAAAAGAATGAAATCAAATACTCCCCTGATTCGCTCGGTGGATAATGAAATTACACGGTTAGATCTTCCTCCAAAGAGAATGTTGAAGCTCCATGACTAATGCATCGCCACAAGCTTGATCCAAAAACATTTCCTTGTCCAAAATAACCTGTTAAACCTGAGAAAACAAACACGAAAACCTGCATAACATCGGCGGGATAAAATCTATATATAAGGATATAATGCTTGTGGAATGATAATTTTGCAGATTCCTGGAGATTATAAGTTGGAGATTTTAATAAAAACTTTTCTAAAAACAAAACTTTCAAAAATTTCTGGAAATTAAATCTGACGCCGTCAGGTTATAACCCCTGACGCCGTCAGAAATGACCTGACAAAAATTTTCATTTTTAGTTTCCGGAAAATTTCTGGAAAAACCTTTACCTTACTTCCTGGAAATCCTGCAAAACATCATTATGACTCGATACAAGCATTTGACTCAGAAACACACTAATATGTATGCTAATTTATTATTATTACGATTCATGTTAATTTGTGTTCTAATAAACCGATTTAGATTTCCCTTACACTTATCTTTTGCAAAATACCTTTATATGTAGTTAAGACGAAGTTAAAAACAACATAAAGCATTTTCACAATTTAGTTTTGAACATGAATCAATAATGATAAAAATTAAACACACATACGGAAACAAATAAAATCAAACAAACAAATAAATAAACACACAAAGCAGATAAAACAAATAAAGCTTGGGTTGCCTCCCAAGAAGCGCTTTTCTTTATTAACGAGTCTTGTAGCTAGACTCAAAGTCACGTACATTACGTGACTCCATCATCGGTCACGGTTCCTAGGCCATTCTCCTTCCCGGTTTTATATTCCGGTCCTAATTTCAAACAATCCTTGTAGAAACCGAATATCCTTTCCATAACATAGTCTACTCCTTTACTTCTATCCTCATCATTCCTATAGTAGGCCGCTTGCTTGAGCTCCTTCTCAACATTTGACAAGTGTTGGAATTGTTCTATCTTATATGGCATTTGGTAGCTTACTTCATCGGTCTCATCCTTAAATCTAACTATCCCTAAGGAAGGTTCATAAGTCATTCTAGAGACCTCAACAAATGGTTTTCCAAAAACCACTTGAGTCAAGGATGCATCGACTATTGGGCGGATATCTTCTACAATTACAAAGTCGGTGACATAGGTGAAGTTTCCTACATAAACCGGTAATCCCTTAACTCTTCCCGTGAAGTTACTCATCCAACCCTTGTCAGGGAACATCCTATACCGAAGTTGATTTTTCATTATCAAGTTGTAGTGGGCTCTAGTCATGATGTTTATGGGTGATCTAAGGTCGATGTAGGCTTTCCACACATGCAAATGTCCGATGTTGCATGGTATGTTGAGATTAGAAGGGTCGCCTATTTCAATGATTGGTCTACCTAGGAAGTATGGTGTCTCGGGGTCATCGAATAAGTTTGTATGATATGCGTGCTCTTCCTTAGTGGGTAGCCTATTGAAGTAGTCCTCATCATTATCTACTTCCTCTACTTCATTTTTCTTAACTTCCTTATCAACCTCGACTTTCTTAACCTCATCCTTAGGTTCCATTTCTATCCTACCCTCATTCTTGTCACTTTCTTCCATGCTCCTATCGATTGGTTTAATAGTGACAACGTTGACGAAGTGGACATGTTTAGATGAAGAAGGGTCTTTGACTTGGGGTCCGCTATTTGAGTTCCTAGCGTCCTTATGTGGAGGTGATAGCATTTGGTTATTGAGGGCTTTCAACAAGTTGTCAATTTTATTGGTCATCTCAGTTTGTTGTTGATTGAATTCGGTCTCGAATCTAGCTATCCGAGCTTCTTGAGATGCAATAAATTGGGAAATCAATCCTTCAAAGTTATTGGTACTACCATTGCCGGAAGGATTGTTGTTGAAAGTACGGTTCGAGTTGGAACCGCTTGATTGGAAACGATTAGGTGGGTTGGAAGAATTGGTTTGTTGTGAGTTTTGGTTTTGTTTCCACCTAAGGTTCGGGTGATTTTTCCATGAGGGGTTGTATGAATCACCATAATGGTTTGGCTCGGGTTTGAAAGTGTACCACTTGTCTCCCGCTCCGTCGGTACGCGAGGATGCGTAGTCCACAAAAGCTTGTTCGGGGAGTTCCATGCAATCACGAGTGTCGTGGGGACCACTACATAATTCAAATGAAGAAGTGATTTTGTTCACTTGGTTTGAAAGTTTAGGAGCCTCGTAGGATTTCATGAGAAACTTGACTTGGTCTTCAAGTTCTATGATCCTACGGTCGGAAGTGCTTGAATTGTTCGAAGGCAAAGATATTGCCTTGACCGTTTTATTCAAATCACGGGGATCACTCCAACTTTCGTTGTCATAAAGAGCAAGATCCTCTAGGAGAGCCCATGATTGTTCCGCACTTAGATCACGTAGCTTGCCATCGGCCGATTGGTCAATGGTTTGCCTCGTGGAGAGATTGATATGGTCATAGAAGATTTGGACTTGGAGCCAAAGTTCTATGCCATGGTGAGGGACTTTTTGGAGTAAGTCCTTGAATCGAGTCCATGCCTCGTAGAGAGTTTCGCCTTGACGTTGTTGGAACATCAAGATATCATTCCTTAGCTTGGTAGTTCTTCCCGGTGGGAAAAACTGAGCAAGGAAACGAGTAGTGAGATCATCCCAAGAGGTAATGGATCCTGCGGGTTGACGTTCTAGCCACTGACTAGCTTGGTCCCGCAGAGAGAATTGGAAGAGACGCAATCGGGTCGTCTCTCGAGTGGCAACATCAAGGTCTATAGAATCAACGATTTTAAGAAAGTCCTTGAGATGTTGATTAGGATCTTCAGAACGAAGTCCATGGAATGCGCATCCGCTTTGCACCAACCGGATGGTGTCGGATCGCAAGGTTGTGATATTGGCTCCTTGGGTGAGCTCAATGGTGTTTCGATAGCCATGGTGGCTAGGACGGGAATACTCTCCTAAAGTACGGGCTCTAGGAGGTGGTGGTGGTTGTTGTGGTGGTGGGTTGTGGGGGTTAAGGATATTACCATCTTCCATGATGTCGGATGGTATGGTTACGAACAAAGACACGAAGAAAGTAGATAGACTAAAGAAAATCTAGAAAAAGAAAATAAAAATCTCACTAGAAAGGAATCTAGTGAGTAGACCTAATAGAAATAAAAATTCAACCTAAACAATAACTATTCCCCGGCAGCGGCGCCAAAAACTTGATTGCGTGGTTTTGTAACCTTACAACAGGTTTTACCTCTCGAGGGATCTCAAGAGGCTTACAACCCCACCAGGCAGTGTACCTGACCGATGTAGTATAGTGTAGTGGTAAGTACGGGGGATTGATCGTTCTCCACAGGGAATAGTGTTCGTTAGGTATGAAAGACTACTCTAATTAGGTCTAAGGGTTGAGGAAGATTCTTTTTATGTTTTTATATTTTTTTATGAAAGCAAGTAAAATCTCGGTTTTGAAGGAGTGGGCGGAATTAGTTGCTAGTCAACTAACCCAAAATTACTACGGATGCAAATAAAATAAAATAAAATAAATGAAAATGTGGTGAGAAACTTATGTGTAGAGAAATGTGTTTACTTAGATTTCCTTACTCCCTAACTATCTTTTACCGGTTAATTAGTGTGTATTAGTCACGTGGATGATGGGTGTATTCCTTAATACCATTCGTGGGGTGGCGTACTTACTTCCCCAACTCTACAAGCTCCTACTTCACTCCTATGTCAAGCCGGCTAGGAAGCTCCTAACATGGGATCACTAGAATTCGCTTGTGCATTAAATACAACCATAAAAACCTTTAGTACGCATTTGGTTCATGTTTCTTAAGACGTTCAAGCAAGTTACCGAATAGGAAGTTAGCCAGTTTTCTTAAGCCTAACATAGATAAACAATCATCCAATACAACTAACAACACACTAACAACCAATAATCAATAGCTAGGTTTCATTAGATCTAAGCAAACACAAGATAAATTTAGCCTAACATGTTAAACAAAAGACAAGAATAAGATAGAATCAAACAACACATAGACATATTGAATGATTAATTGATAACTTATCTTTCAATGAAACATGGAAGATCTCAAGGCAAAAAGCCCTGAAAAAGTGGCTAAAATCGTCTTAGGGTTTTCTCCCAAAATTCCACACACTAAGCTCTCCCTCATGACAAAAAATTAGAAAACTATATATAGATTTTTGGATCTGACGGCGTCACCTTATGGAGTGTGACGCCGTCACCTCGCCGCTTTTAGGGTTCCCGGATGACCTTCTTGACGCCGTCCCTCTTTAGCTCTTCAAAAATACATTCTGGCTTATCAAGGCTTGACGCCGTCTAACCATGAACGTGACGCCGTCCCGTTATGATTTAAGCCGTGACGCCCTCGATCAAGTTAAAGCGTGACGCCGTCAGAATTCACATGCTATTTTCACTGGCCCGTCATGAGTAAATTTCACGTCCAACTTTTCTTGCCAAGGCATGACGCCGTCCAGAGTAAAGTCTGACGCCGTCAAGAGTAACTTTTAGCCGATTTTTGAGACTTTGCCGTTTTCTTCACTTTAATGCTCCAAAAACGTCCAAAATGCCTCCTTTTCCAGATTTCTCCTCAAAAGTACCTAAAATGACAAAAGGAACGATTTAGGGCAATATTTGATCGAATAAATACGATTTAAGGCTTAAATGACCCCTTAAAAGCGGTACACTTTTCGCTTCATCACAGTCAAATGGCAAAAATGGGAAGCTCAGGTGATCAACCCAGGTTTCATACTGACTTTGAACCCAATGATTCAACTGTCAGGGAAGGTAATACATCTAGACGTGATGAGGGTAGGAATGCAACTGATGAATTGAGGGACACCCAAAATGTACAAGATGACAATTCCAGTGATCAGCCTGACGGGGCAGAGAAGACTAGCCTTATGGAGGAATACATGACAAGATGTAGGACACTAGAATCACAAGTTCTTGATCTCACACAAACAGTCAAACAAATGAAGATGAGAATTAACCTTTTCAAGGGAAGGCAGAGGTCTAGAACAAGGGTATTCAAAAGGCTCAAGAAGGCTGGAACGGCACATAGGGTAAGCTCTCCTGAAGGTTGTCCTAGCAATGAGGGAAATGATCAGGTTGATATGGATGTGGATAGTGGTATTGGGGCTAATCTAAAGACTTCAAATGCTGAGCAGTTGGTTAAAGATTCTACTGATGAGGTAATTAAACCTACTGCTAGTACTAGAGATCCTAGTCCTAAGTTTGAACCTTCTACTGCTGAAGATGATGATGTTAGCTTGGCTCAGGTGGTCGTCCCACTAAATACTAGCAAATCATCAACACCAAAACAATCAACACCACCAACAGAATCACAATCACAAACACAACCTACATCAGCAGCTGAACAACAACCTCAACCACAACTCCAACCAACAACTAATCAGACAAATCCATCACCGACACTTCCTAGAGCTCCCGACAAAGGAGTTACCATAAGAGAACCTACTGCTGAACAGAAATCATCATCACCACAACAACAACATCCATCACCACAACCAAAACAATATGAACCTCAACATCAACCAAAATCAATATCACAAACTCAACCTATAACATCAAAACAAACAACTGCATCTACAACAAAACAACCAACTACAAAACCTGCAATTCCAAGGGTTCCTGTCAACTGTGTAAGTATAACTATTAGAGAACCCACTCCATATACGAAACCCACACAACCACCTACATACACTGTGGAAGCCAAAGGAAAGATGATGGAGAAGTTAGAAAATGCTCATGATTCTGCATATGTCCCATACCATCGTTGGCCAAAAGAAATTCAAGCAATACATCCAGAACGGGCTAAGTTTGAAGAAAGGTTCAATTCTAGGGATGATGTACAGGGTAAGTCTACAATTGGTGTCAAAGGATCTGGGAAAGGCAAAGAAATGATGGTGGAAGAGTCTGAAAAGGCACATGGTCATCTTTCGGCAGAAGAGATTAAGGATAAACCTGATGCAGACGAGGCTAACAAACCTAATGCTGAAGAAGTGGAGGAGGATAAGAAAAGTAAGGAAAAAGAGTCAAAGGCTAAGTCTACAATTGGTGTGAAAAGAACTGGGAGAAGAATGAAAATGATGGCCAGAAGGAAGAAGAGAACTAGGCGAGTGGTAGTGAGTAGTTCAGAAGGCATTGATGAAACAGGGTATAAAAAGAAAGAGACGGTTGATTTACAACTGGTGACCCAGGTTGTGTCTGATGATGATGACCTGTTTGAGGATACTGCTCCTTCGGCAGTTAAATCTCCGGTTATTGGATGGAAAGCTGGTTATGATGGGAAAGTTCCTTGGTTTGAGATACGCAGAGTTGCTGGAAGAATGCAAAGGTTTAAAACAATTCCTCAAATGCTTAAACACATTGACCAAAAGGATTTGGTAAACCTGTCGGCATTAATGAAGAACAAGTATGGAAATGGAAAACCAACAGATGAGCTTGATAGAGTGCTTTGCGGATATCTGACGACCATGTTTCAAGCTTCTGTGCAAGATAGTATGTTTGTACAAAAGGGTACAAGTACGTAGTGTTTGTTAAGTTGATTACCTTGAAGGTTTTTGTAACCCTGTTACTTCCACCATAACCGTATACATATATTGAAGTGTTTGTTGACATAATTCATTTGTTTACATAGTCTTCTTCTTACCATTGAACGATACATTCCGCATAGTGTTTAATATTGTGTCAATTCGATAACAGTTTGTTAGGAATTATTAGAATAATGTTTATTTTCATTGCTGCTGTTAGTGTAGTTTGATTCCTGCTGGCAGTGTTGGTTTCTGCCGGTCATGGTTCCTGCTGGTAGCATTGTTTAGTTTCTGCTGGCAGTGTTTGTTACTGCTGGTCATGGCGTATTTTTTGTATGTTTGTTAGAGTTATTTTAGGAACAGAAACATACGACATTGTGTTTTGCATCCAATTCCAAAGAAAATAGTTAATACAAGATCCATAGAGGATCAAAGTCTTTTAGTCATTGTCTTCTTCAACTCTTGTGTTTAGTATCCGCATAAGCACAAGTTTATTATACAGAGATTCTCATAGTAGTTGGCTTGTGTTTAAATAAGCTATGTACAAGTTCTTTTGGCTCAAAGATCTATCAAGAGGCACGATCCTACACAGTTTCTACACATATTGTTTTACATTCATATCTAAGATAATTAACAAAGATCTATCAAGGGCTCATCTAGGATCAACACCAAATCACAAAGTTTTTTCTTGAATTAAACTATCTTATTCCTCATAGCTTGACACTGATCATAGATTCTTTGTAGTAAATCCTTAACCACATCCGATTGTTGTTCACACCTGAGTTTTGAGGTAAGCATCACCCTTAAGACTTCAAAACTCAGTGGATATTCCAATTCAGCTAACATGAAGATATATACTCCACTCTGTGTTGACAGATGATGCACATTGCAGGAACTATAAAACTCCCATGTCAGATATTCATGCAGTTGGTGAAATGCACTGATGCAGTAGGTGCTTGTATGTAGCATGAAATGCATGGGTGAATCCTACTGCTGGTGAAATTGAAGCTGCTGCTGTTCCTACCTAATTCAAATTGTTGGGTTACATGTTATTGACCGGTTACAAACAACAACGATTACTAGATAATAGTAAATTGTATTTTGGGTTACAGATTTTTAAATCAACTCTACTACCTTTCAAATACCATTAAACATTGTTTATTAACTCCTTGTGCTTCCACAAGTATTGAAGCATCCGCTCACGGTATGCTACAGCTGTTTGAAGCGGGTCATCTACTTCCAGTGGTTGGTTGTGGCACAATCGGTATAAAATAATACATACCCATACACCGCAATCGCCATATACGTCTGCTTGTTTCGGGACTGCAGGACACTGGTATGTTATTTTATATTCCTCGGCTGATATGCCCTTGCTCGCCAATATACCCTGCTGAACCAGATACATGGTAAGTTGTTTTGGCAACATTCTTTTCAAAGTTCTCCACCACCGTGCACCATTGCCATGTACCAACCCAAGAGTGTCATAAAATGAAACAACACCAGTACGTAGGTGAAGCTCAGTGAGACACCAGTGTTTATCAGGTTCATTCACGGGGAAATAAACCTAATATAGACAAAGGAATGTACATATTAATATGCATACACTTAAAATTATATTTAAAAAGGATTGTGGCAAACTAACCTTTTCAACATCTCGCCAAGCCACAGGGTAGCTTGTTCCATCTAAATAATGACTGTACATCTGACCAGCCAAGATATGTCGGGCGAACAGAGAACCTGCCAAGGTCCAATCAGCATTGATTGGTCTAAGTGACCACATAAGGTCAAACCATATATCCAAGTGCTGTGTACACAAAACAAAAATTATAAAACTTATAGTGGTTACTCAATCAAAAGTATATACAAATGTATTTGACCAGATAGTGATGATGGTACCTTACATAGTCATACAGCCAACCGCCTTTACAATCTTCAAGACATGCCAACGCTAGCCAAAATTTCATATCAGAAACAATGTTACGACCGCCCCATGGAAACTTATAGCTTTTTGGTTTATTTTGCTTTAAATAAACACGAAGCGAATCAGGCACAGACACCTTGTCCTTTTTCAATTTGGAATGTCGAGTCAGATCCGAAAATAAACAAATAAATGATTAACAATAAACGAATCATAATATTGTTAATTTAAGAATAACAAATCAGACTACCTCTACAAAAGGATCTGGGTTGGCCGAATAGAACTCAGTAATTGACCGAGTTCTTGGGTTTCCAGATACGTCCTGAAAAGACACATACCATATATTAGCATAGGCCAACCAGATAGTGATTTCAGTATCAATGTTTTACGGTGCTTTACATCTAAAATGACTATAGGCTCAATCAACTTCTTTCTGCAAGTAGCTGCTCTTGTCAGTAGTGCGGATTGGACGCTCTCTGAATTCAGAGATTCAAAAAACTTATCGTGCTTTGATTTAAAGGCTTTAGCCACTAGAGCAACTTTATGCGCATTTTTTTTCTTTTGGATTTTCTTCTTTTTACGTTCAGAAAAAACAGAGTCCAAGCAAGGTTTGTCATTGGGACCGACCACATTTGCAAACCCATGGTTGGTGAGTGTTTGTTGAAATGGTGTTGTTTGCTCTTCCTGCATAGCATAGGTTGTAATTAACACCGACCACAAGACATAGAAAGGAACAATTATTAACCTTTTTAAATTTAAACTAAACCAAGTACCTCAACATATGTCTGCAATGGGGTTGTTTGTTCTTTATGCACGCAAATAGCATTTGCATTCTCAACACCCTTACCATTTTCATTGTCAAACGGTACTTCTTCTAACGAAACACTAGTGACATCCGCTCCGTCGTTTATATAACTCATGACATCATCATACACCACCGGATGATACTGGTACAATAAAGATGTATAAATAAATAGGCAAACAAGGAAGGTTGTATTTTGCAAAAGTATTTTTTTCAAGATAACATACATCACCGTAGACGAAGGATGTTGTTTGATTAATGTCCTTCTCATGGGATGCCACAACTTGATTTGCAGGTTGATGATGATCAAGATTAGGGAAGTCAGGAGTAACCCCTAATTCACATGCTTATACAAGAACGTCCATCCCACCCACCTGAGATTCGTTGTAGCCTTGCTGCCCAACATCCATGTCAATTTCCATGTGATGGGCTGCAACACTGGTCGTAACACCAGTATCAGCCTCACAAGCTAATGGCGTGGCCTGTAGTTGACAAAATAATACAACATTTAATGAATTAAATGTACGATTAAAGGGTAAACATTAACGGGGAAATGAGATACTTATAAACGTATGCCAAAAAAACACAAAGTAAAAGTAAACCTTTAAACAAACAGGATTGTCAACTTCCATTGGATGTGCATGATCGACATCATCATCAGCATGATCATCATCAACATCTCGGCGCGTAACACCATTATCAACATCATCTTCACAACGTGATGACGGGGTCTGTAGTTGACAAAATGAGATAAGTGTAATACTTAACGAGGAATTGATCTTCGTATAATGTTAGGAGAATAAAACATATAAGGTGAATACAAACCATGTAAATATCAGGGTTGACATCAGACTTGACTGGAAAATCTGGATCATCGGTGCTTTCGTTAATAACTGTCTCTAACTCTGAAAATTTTGTTTTCACCTTCTGAAGCAGCTCGCGAATGTCTTGTTTAGGGACAGACGCTACGTGCTTCGCTATCAACGAAATATCAATTTGCAAATCAAATATCTTGCCCAAAATAGGATTTGTTCCAAAATTCTTTTCATCTTTGCCTTCGCCTGATTGGACACCTTTTGCGTTTTCAACATTATTTTTATCTAAAGTTTCTAAACTTGGTGCTTCATGTTGATCGTCTGCGCTACCAGCTTGTTGGTGATCCTCTGATCTACGAAGTTGGTTGTCATCGTCTGCGCTATCAGGTTGGCGGTCATCCTCTGCGCTAGCAGGTTGGTGATCATCGTCTGTGCTATCCGGTTGTTGGTCTTCCTCTGCACTTGACAGGTCTGAATCAGACAAATCCTTTATAAAGGGGATGCTGGCAATACACCACGGTTGTCTCAATTCGCGTTTGGTGGCATAAAGTGCCTTAATAGGAACTGACTCCTAAAAAAACAAATAGCAAATAACTTTGTATGTGAACAAATTTAAATAAGGGTCCAACAAATTAGCCTTCAAAGATAGTGCGGTGCTTACCGGTCCAAATAGTGTTTTACGGTCTGATCTTCGCAACTTTTGACATTTAGACCAAGCAAGACCTCGTGGAATGACGTTCGTGTCTTTCGCCCACCAGTTGCCGCTTTTAGGAAATGTCTCCAAAATCCATATCTGAAATATGTGGTTGTTTAAAATGTATATAATGTGGAAAAGAAAAATGTTCAAACTGCAGGTTATTACCGTGTTCAAAACTATATATTCAATATATATCTAATACAAAAAACCTAGTAATGGATAGAAAACAGATACAAACATTTTGTACACCGGATACATATATATAACAATAGTATTGAACTTTAGTACAGAGTAGAAAGTATGGCATACCTTGAAAGCCCAAGCAAAACCGTATAGATTGTATGTCGCATTGTAATATGGGTTTTTTTCCAACTTCTCCAAATGAACTGGTCTGTGTCTCTCAACAACATTCACAGTCCTTTGATAAAATTTATGCCACATGTATTCACCCCAGGGAAAAACGTTCCAAGCATCAAGTCCTCCACCAAAGACAGTATATGATTAGGGATACAATTCCTTTCTTTAATACCCATAAACACCAACATAGCAACTATCAAAAGACACAACCTAATAGCATCCTCATCCGAAAGAGCTAAGAACCTATTTGGATCTTTAACTAGTTTCAAACAATCACTGCCATATACAGATTTTATACCATCTGTCTTTTTTTCTGGAAATACGCGGTCACGAAATGCATTTGTTTTCTTTTTTTTACAAACTTTCCCAAATCGAAACCCTGTTATTAAACAAAATTCCTTACGCCCGAACTCTAACAAATCATCCCCAATTTTGAACTGCAATGGTGGGGAATCGGACGATATGTTAGAAAATTTTACCTGATGTTGTAAAACAAAATGCATCAAAGGGTAGTCATTATCGCAAAACCGAATATCCAACCACGGACCAAAGACTGTGTTTCTAAACAACCTTTCCCGCTTTTTATCCTTCGACAAAATATCTTTGATTTCTGTAAGCAACTTCACTGTAGATCGAACAACGATTTTACAATGGTACAACCGAATCGGCATATCGAATTACAGGGTGTTAAGGAATTATGATTTGTTACTTGTGTGATGCTTTGTCTATGGAAAAGAAGCTGTTTGTGTATTGATGTGTTTTCTGTAATGAATTGTAATCGAATTATCGAATTACAGGCTAATATATTTAAAAAAAAAACTGCCTAATTTTAATGCACGTAAAATGACCAAAATATCCTTTTCTTCATGTATTTGTTGCCCAAAATTCAAAAGTTGCCCAAAATACAATACATCCCTTATACATCGTAGCAACAGTTGTTGAGGTACTCTGGTCGGTGACGTGGCGTCCTGTGGTCCGTCGGATCAGTTGCCCTGGGCTAAGGGGGGAATTTTCTGTGAGCGGGCCGGATACTCTTAGCAGTTGGGCAATCGGGCTATTTTAGTAATTATCCCTATTATATTTTACATATAAAAGATCTTTTTAACCGCCTTTTCATTTTCTTATTATACATTTTCTTATTGTCAGTTAAAAGAACAACTCACATAATATCTTTCATCATTCCTTATCACAATTAACTCTAATCCTTCATCTTCTACCAGTACCAACATCAAATCCCACCAACATAATCAAAATTTTCATTAACTTTCACCATGGAAGTTCTAACCTTTGTTAAACGTCACAATCAATTAGCATTTTTGGAAAAGTCTGAGGATAATGCCTCTTTTCATCAAGTAGTGGACTTTTTAAATGATTCCTACATCAGGTTTGCTTTACTAGTCAATCCCACTATTTATGAATCTCAAATTTTACAATTTTGGCAATCAGCTAAAGTTAAAACTTCTGAAAATGGGGAACAAAGATTAAAAGCCATAGTGGATGGCAAAACATTGACTCTTACTGAGTTATCCATAAGAAGACATCTTCATTTGGATGATTCAGATGGTATTAGTCAATTGCCAGATACTGAAATTTTTGAAAATTTGGCAAGAATGGGGTATAATGCTGATTCTACAAAACTCACCTTTCTTAAAAAGCATTTTACTCCACAATGGAGATTTTTGATCCATACAATCCTTCATTGTTTGAGCCAGAAGAAAACCTCTTGGGAGCAATTTAGTGGAAACATGGCTTCTGCTCTCATCTGCTTGGCTACAAACAGAAAATACAATTTTTCCAAACATATTTTTGAAGGAATGGCTAAAAATGTGGATAGTGAAACAAAGTTTTTGATGTATCCAAGATTTATTTCATGCATCATTGCAAAATCAAAACATTTGTTGCTTTCCCCACACTCACTTTATGAAACACCAAAACTTTCTCACAAAGTATTTTCAAACATGAGAATTGGTTTCAAAGGGGAAGAAATACCACTATTTGATGAAATGTTACCACAACATCCTGAAGAACCAACACCATCATCAGAATCACCATCATCAAGTTCTTCAACTGGTTACATCTCACCAACTCATCAAACATCACCAATCCCATCTCCAGTACCATCTGCAACACCATCAACACCATCACATCATGTATCACCACCCCAATCTCCTCAGACAGTGAAAGAACTAAAAGAGAAGGTGAAGCTCTTAGAAAATGCTCTTAAAAGTCAGAACACACCAAATTTTCTGAGATCAACATCAAGTTAGTTAAGAGGGTAAAGAAATTGGAGAATGAAGTGAAGAAGCTAAAGGGTAAAAGATCTTAAAAGGTTGTTTTATCTAGTTCTTCAAGATCAGATGCTGAAGGTTTGGGTCACTCTTCCAAAAAGGGGAGGATGGATAGTTCTGAAGGTGAAGAGGAGGCTCAATTTGAATTCCATGAAGGAACTCAGGTTTATGATGAAGAGCCTGCTGGTGCAGAGCAAGAGCCTGCTAGTTCAAAAGAGCCTGCTGAAGCAGAGCAAGAGCCTGCTAGGATTGAGAGGCTTTTGGCTATGGACTACAAAGGTACTGCTGATCATGTGTACAAAAGAAAGAGGGACTTAGAGCCTCAAGGGGATTTGTTTGTTCAAGGGAGGTTATTTATTGCTGATGAGCAATCTACTGCTCCATCTCAAGAACCAACTCCAAAAGATAAGGGCAAGAGCATTATGGTTGAAGATGAACCAAAGCCCAAGAAGTTGAAGAGAACAGAGCAAGTTTAGATGGCTATAGATGAAGAAGTCTCAAAAAGGCTTCATGAAGAAGAAGTGCAGAAAGCATTTGAAGCTTCAAGAATGCTTGCAGAAATGCAAGAGCATAAAGATGCTGCTCGGACTCTTCTTGATACTCAAATTGCTCAAGAAACCTTTGATGCACAGATGCAATAGATTATTGCCAATGATCCAATTGTGAAAGGTCAAGCAGCAATAATAGTGAACGACAAGAATCTTAACTCTGATGAGAAAACAGCAGAGCTAGAATCTTTTATCAACAAAAAGTATAAAGAAGCAGCTCTAGCTGATATTTTTGAAAAGATGAAAGAAAGTCAGAAAAGAGGTTTTAAGGTGGGTACATGATGAAGCGAAAAGTGTACCGCTTTTAGGGGGTCATTTAAGCCCTAAATCGTATTTATTTGATCAAATATTGCCCTAAATTGTTCCTTTTGTCATTTAAGGTACTTTGGAGAAGAAATCTGGAAAAGGAAGCATTTTGGACGTTTTTGGAGCATAAAAGTGAAGAAAACGGCAAAGTCTCAAAATTGTGCTGGAAAGTACCTTTGACGGCGTCAGGATTGGTTCTTGACGGCGTCATGGCTTGGCAAAAGTGGTGGATATGAAAATTACTCATGATAAGCCAGAGAAATTTGCATGAGAATTCTGACGGCGTCACCCTTTGGAGTGATCAAGGTCGTCACGTTATAAGTTAAAGCGGGACGGCGTCACGCCTAATTCTGACGGCGTCAAGCCTTGATAAGCCAGAACGGATTTTGGAGAGCTAAAGAGGGACGGCGTCAAGAAGGCCATCCGGGAATCCTAAAACCGGCGAGGTGACGGCGTCACACTCCATAACGTGACGCCGTCAGATCTGAAAGTCTATATATAGTTTTGCAATTTTTTGTCATTAGTGTGGAACTTATTTGTGGAACTTTGTGTGTGAAAAACCCTAAGACGATTTTAGCAGCTTTTTCAAGGCTTTTTGCCTTGAGATCTTCCATGTTACATTGAAGATAAGTTATCAATTAATCATTCAATATGTCTATGTGTTGTTTGATTCTATCTTGTTCTTGTCTTTTATTTAACATGCTAGGCTAGGTTTTCTTTGTGTTTGCTTAGATCTAATGAAACCTAGCTATTGATTATTGGTTATTAGTGTGTTATTAGTTGTATTGGATGATTGTTTATCTATGTTAGGCTTAAGAAAACTGGCTAACTTCCTATTCGGTAACTTGCTTGAACGTCTTAAGAAACATGAACCAATGCGTACTAAAGGTTTTTATGGTTGTATTTAATGCATGAGCGAATTCTAGTGATCCCATGTTAGGAGCTTCTTAGCCGGCTCGACATAGGAGTGAAGTAGGAGTTCATAGAGTTGGGGAAGTACGTACGCCACCCCACGAATGGTATTAAGGAATACACCCGTCATCCACGCAATTAATACACACTAATCAACCGGTAAAAGATAGTTAGGGAGTAAGGAAATCTAAGTAAACACATTTCTCTCCACATAAATTTCACCACATTTTCATTTTCTGTCATTTTATTTTAATTGCATTCGTAGTAACTTGGGTTAGTTGACTAGCAACTAATTCCGCCCACTCTTTCAAACCCGAGATTTTACTTGCTTTCATAAAATTATAAAAACACAAAAAGAATCTTCTCTCACCCTTAGACCTATTAGAGTAGTTTTTCATACCTAACGAACACTATTCCCTGTGGAGAACGATCAATCCCCCGTACTTACCACTACACTATACTACATCGGTCAGGTACACTTCCTGGTGGGGTTGTAAGCCTCTTGAGATCCCTTGAGAGGTAAAACCTGTTGTAAGGTTGCAAAACCACGCATCAAGTTTTTGGCGCCGCTGCCGGGGAATAGTTATTGTTTAGGTTGAATTTTTATTTTTATAGGTCTACTCACTAGATTCCTTTCTAGTGAGATTTTTATTTTATTTTTCTAGGTTTTCTTTAGTCTATCTTATTTCTTTGTATTTTTGTTTGTGACACCTTCCACCTGCCTCATGAGTAATAGTGATCGCTTGATCCCTGTTATTCGTATTTTCCGCCGTGCAAATTTCCAACTACCCATTCCCGCCCCCATCATAGAAAACAACAACCTTTCACCCGACCACCACTTTGGTAACAATTCTGAGATGGAGGAGTCTGACCATGAGAATGAATATGTTAGTCCGTTTTACTACTCAGACTCCGATGAGGATGCTGGTGATGGAGAAGTAGTTAACGAGGAATGGGGAAAAGAGGAAATTGATCCCTTTAAGTATGTTGACCCTAGGACTAAGATCGAAAAGGATAGCCTCTTTAACATGCAATTTCCGTGTAAGATTGGTTATCATGATTTTTATGCTTATCTTAACTCATCTTTGCCTATGAACATTATCTCTCGCGCTAATTATAATAAAATCATGTTAGATGAGCTAGAATATCATGGAGATAACATTGTTGCTAGGACTAAGCCACTACACGTATTCGTTGGAAGTTTTGTGTATCTGGTGGATTTTATGGTTATGGAGAACTTAGGAGAATTCATTGATAACAAATTAACCCAAGTCATTTTTGGAGAACCCTTCAAAAGATTGACCCACCTTGACGAAAAACTTGTGGACGGGTTAATTACATTCTCGGATGGGGATGAAGATTTTGTTTACCAAATGCCCCGATCACATCCTAGGTTTAAGAACTACTCCATTGAATCTTGCAATAGACTTGTGCCTCTTGATTTGTTAAGTGAGAATGATAAAAGGAAGGGGCTCAAATATCCACATGAGAAAAACAAGAGATACTATCATGGATGTTTGGAGCTGAATGATGAATACAAGAAAGATGAGGCAACAATTAGATGGCTCACACTCGGATACGTGAGCATAAGCGACACTAGATAGTGGGACTTTGAGTCTAGCTACAAGACTCGTTAATAAAGAAAAGCGCTTCTTGGGAGGCAACCCAAGTTTTATTTGCTTTGTGTGTTTATTTCTTTGTTTGTTTGATTTTATTTGTTTCCGTATGTATGTTTAAATTTTATTATTATTGATTCATGTTCAAAAACTAATTTGTGAAAATGCTTTATCTTGTTTTTAACTTCGTCTTAACTACATATAAAGGTATTTTGCAAAAGTTAAGTGTAAGGGAAATCTAAATCGGTTTATTAGAACACAAATGAACATGAATCGTAATAATAATAAATTAACATACATATTAGTATTTGTTTGAGTCAAATGCTTGTATCGAGTCATAATGATGTTTTGCAGGATTTCCAGGAAGTAAGGTATAGGTTTTTCCAAAAATTTTCCGGAAACGTAACATGAGAATTCTGTCAGATCACTTCTGACGGCGTCAGGATTTACAACCTGACGGCGTCAGGCTTAATTTTCTGAAAATTTTTGAAAGTTTTGTTTTCATAAAAAGTTTTTATTAAATCTATAACTTATAATCTCCAGGAATCTACAAAATTATCATTTCACAAGCATTATATCCTTATATATAGAGTTTATCCCGCCGATGTTATGCAGGTTTTCGTGTTTGTTTTCTCAGGTTTAACAGGTTATTTTGGACAAGGAAATGTTTATTGGATCAAGCTTTTGGCGATGCATTAGTCATGGAGCTTTAACATTACTTTGAAAGAAGATCTAACCGTGTTACCACATTATCCACCGAGCGAATCAGGGGAGTATTTGATTTCATTCTTTTACTTTATGCTTTTACATCTTGTTATTTGAACATTGGGGACAATGTTCATCTTAAGTGTAAGGGGGGGGGGGGTAAAAGTACGATTAGAGAATGCTCTTACGCTTGATTTTTGTTTGTTTAATAGTAGATGTGTAATAAAACTGAGATAAATACCTGTTAGGGCAATTTTAGTGCCAAATTTAAAATTTTTTACAACATTTAGGAGTGAAACTTTGATCTTAATGAGCGTCTCACGGATAGGAGTTATATGACTAGCACAAAAATCGTACCACTAAAAATTTTTCCACCCCCAAATATGTGAGGTTCGCCCCTAGAATTGGTAGGAAAAGCATTTATGCTATGATGTGTGTACCGGTAGCACTTAGATTCTAGAACTTGCGTTAGGACCATTTCGAGGCCACAAGTGAGACTACATTCGTGTAGTTAGATTTACTACATGATAAGAGGCATTAGGATTAACCCATTGTTTTACACCTGTGATTTTGTTATAATTACGTTGGCTACATTGGTCAAGTAATTCTCCCACACCCTTTGCGTTGTACTCATTTTTAGTACACGATACCCCTAGTACACCCCTCAGAGCCTATCTTTTCGTTTCGACCTTTAAGCATTTTACTTAAAGGAAGAATTTGTTTACACCCCACTAAAATGTACACCCAAATCGCCTTAGCCTACCTTGTATGCACTCATTTTTAGTGCATTATTGTGACAACATTTGTTTAAACCCCAAGTTAATTATCTAGTTGATTACATGGTTGCTAAGTCGAGTCATATCCTTGTACATATTGTTTTGGGATGATTGGGACTCATGGGTAAAGTACTAGTGTAATGGAGTAATGGGGAAGAACGTCATTTATTACCCCCATATGTACATTAATATTTTAAAGTACTCCAAGTTTTTCGATTATCTTAATTCGAGTCATTAGAATAGTTATTTGTAAAGTTATGAAAAAGTTCAAGTGTAAGGGGAATGCAACGCCCCTATGATGTATTATTTTGGATGGTAGGGCAAGAGTGTATGAAAAAAAAAAAAAAAAAAAAAAAAAAAAAAAAAAAAAAAAATACAAAAAAATGAGAAAAAGAAAAATAGAAAAAACATACGGACTACCATCCCGTTTCATTTTATGTTTATTTTATGTTTTTGTTATTTTGTTTTTAGCTTAAGATTGAGTCGAGTCTTGGCTTAGCAACATTGTATAGTACATGTAATTGATCAAGATCTTTAACTCGCCACCAGTAAAATATCCTTTATCCAACAAAACCGTGTTTTCCTTTTCCCTACACCTAACGTTATAACCCATGTAAAAGCCCTCTTTGATAGTTTATCTTAGGTGCTTACACCTAGTGGAGGAGGTTTTCGATCCTTTCCCAAGCCTATGGTAATCTATTTGCTATGACAGGTAGTGAGAGATATTATCCGTTTTCATTTATGAGATTTATTTTGATGACACTTGAGAGATGAGAGTATCTAAACACTACTTGTGAGGTGCTAGTTTGTAATCTCCGTGCTTATTATGATTAAAGTGGAACGAATATTTGTTGTAATTACTTTTATGTTAGCATTAAATGACCCCTAACTTGTATTTTGATTAGAATAAAAGCGCATTTGCTTGAGGACAAGCAAATCTCAAGTGTAAGGTGATGCGTGGTTTTGCAACCTTACAACAGGTTTTACCTCTCGAGGGATCTCAAGAGGCTTACAACCCCACCAGGCAGTGTACCTGACGCCATCAAAGGTAGTTTCCACCTTTTCTTGCCAAGCCATGACGCCGTCTGGAGATAATCCTGACGCCATCAAAGGTAGTTTCCAGCCGATTTTTGAGACTTTGTCGTTTTCTTCACTTTTATGCTCCAAAAACGTCCAAAATGCTTCCTTTTCCAGATTTCTTCTCAAAAGTACCTAAAATGACAAAAGGAACGATTTAGGGCAATATTTGATCAAATAAATACGATTTAGGGCTTAAATGACCCCTTAAAAGCGGTACACTTTTCGCTTCATCAAATACCCTTACACTTGAGATTTGCTTGTCCTCAAGCAAATGCGCTTTTATTCTAATCAAAATACAAGTTAGGGGTCATTTAATGCAAACATAAAAGTAATTACAACAAATATTCGTTCCACTTTAATCATAATAAGCACGGAGATTACAAACTAGCACCTCACAAGTAGTGTTTAGATACTCACATCTCTCAAGTGTCATCAAAATAAATCTCATAAATGAAAACGGATAATATCTCTCACTACCTGTCATAGCAAATAGATTACCATAGGCTTGGGAAAGGATCGAAAACCTCCTCCACTAGGCGTAAGCACCTAAGATAAACTATCAAAGAGGGCTTTTAAATGGGTTATAACGTTAGGTGTAGGGAAAAGGAAAACACGGTTTTGTTGGATAAAGGATATTTTACTGGTGGCGAGTTAAAGATCTTGATCAATTACATGTACTATACAATGTTACTAAGCCAAGACTCGACTCGATTTAAGCTAATGAAAGAAAATAACAAAAATAACAAAAACATAAAATAAACATAAAATGAAACGGGATGGTAGTCCGTATGTTTTTTCTATTTTTCTTTTTCTCATTTTTTTTGTATTTTTCTTGATTTTTTTTTTTTTTTTTTTTTTTTTTTTTTTTTTTTTTGACATACACTTTTGCCCTACCATCCAAAATAATACATCATAGGGGCATTGCATCCCCCTTACACTTGAACTTTTACATAACTTTACAAATAACTATTCTAATGACTCGAATTAAGATAATTGAAAAACTTGGAGTACTTTTAAAATATTTAGCACATATGGGGGTAATAAATGATGTTCTTCCCCATTACTCCATTACACTAGTACTTTACCCATGAGTCCCAATCGTCCCAAAATAATATGTACAAGGATATGACTCGACTTAGCAACCATGTAATCAATTAGATAATTAACTTTGGTTTAAACAAATGTTGTAACAATAATGCACTAAAAATGAGTGCATACAAGGTAGGCTAAGGCGATTTGGGTGTACATTTTAGTGGGGTGTAACAAATTCTTCCTTTAAGTAAAATGCTTAAAGGTTGAAACGAAAAGATAGGCTCTGAGGGGTGTACTAGGGGTATCGTGTACTAAAAATAAGTACAACGCAAAGGGTGTGGGAGAATTACTTGACCAATGTAGCCAAAGTAATTATAACAAAAACACAGGTGTAAAACAATGGGTTAATCCTAATGTCTCTTATCATGTAGTAAATCTAACTACACGAATGTAGTCTCACTTGTGGCCTCGGAATGGTCCTAACGCAAGTTCTAGAATCTAAGTGCTACCGGTACACACATCATAGCATAAATGCTTTTCCTACCAATTCTAGGGGCGAACCTCACATATTTGGGAGTGGAAAATTTTTTAGTGGTACGGTTTTTGTGCTAGTCATATAACTCCTATCCGTGAGACGCTCATTAAGATCAAAGTTTCACTCCTATATGTTGTAAAAAAATTTAAATTTGGCACTAAAATTACCCTAACCGGTGTTTATCTCAGTTTTATTACACATCTACTATTAAACAAACAAAAATCAAGCGTAAGAGCATTCTCTAAAATCGTACTTTTACCCCCCTTACACTTAAGATGAACATTGTCCCCAATGTTCAAATAACAAGATGTAAAAGCATAAAGTAAAAGAATGAAATCAAATACTCCCCTGATTCGCTCGGTGGATAATGAAGTTACACGGTTAAATCTTCTTCCAAGGTAATGTAGAAGCTCCATGACTAATGCATCGCCATAAGCTTGATCCAAAAAACATTTCCTTGTCAAAATAACCTGTTAAACCTGAGAAAACAAACACGAAAACCTGCATAACATCGGCGGGATAAACTCTATATATAAGGATATAATGCTTGTGGAATGATAATTTTGCAGATTCCTGGAGATTATAAGTTGGAGATTTTAATAAAAACTTTTTATGAAAACAAAACTTTCAAAAATTTCTGAAAATTAAATCTGACGCCGTCAGGTTATAAACCCTGACGCCGTCAGAAATGACCTGACAAAAATTCTCATTTTAAGTTTCCGGAAAATTTCTGGAAAAACCTTTACCTTACTTCCTGGAAATCCTGCAAAACATCATTATGACTCGATACAAGCATTTGACTCAAACAAATACTAATATGTATGCTAATTTATTATTATTGTGATTCATGTTCATTTGTGTTCTAATAAACCGATTTGGATTTCCCTTACACTTATCTTTTGCAAAATACCTTTATATGTAGTTAAGACGAAGTTAAAAACAACATAAAGCATTTTCACAAATTACTTTTGAACAT
This sequence comes from Artemisia tridentata subsp. tridentata, assembly GCA_021014915.2. Lineage (NCBI taxonomy): Eukaryota > Viridiplantae > Streptophyta > Magnoliopsida > Asterales > Asteraceae > Artemisia > Artemisia tridentata. Next base: position 41,024,311 of record CP139506.1, on the reverse strand, counting down.
GAATCAATAATGATAAAATTTAAACCACACATACGGAAACAAATAAAATCAAACAAACAAATAAATAAACACACAAAGCAAATAAATAAAGCTTGGGTTGCCTCCCAAGAAGCGCTTTTCTTTATTAACGAGTCTTGTAGCTAGACTCAAAGTCACGCTACCCTATGTAAGTAAGCTCGTCATCGAGGACGTCTTTAGGGTTAAGCTTGGATTGAAGTTTCCTATTGGTCCGCTTAGTACGATATATCTTTTCAAACTTCTCTCCATCCGGGTCATACAATGTCATCTTAATATGCCATGACCCATCTCCATCTTTGGGTGGTTTATCCCAATTCCACTTATGATCATCTTCCTCACAAATCCACTTATTCATTCCTAGGTTAATTGGCAAAACTCCTAGGAAATCAATCATCTTTCTAAAAACTAGAGAGTCTTCAAATGGATCCAATTCGGTGTCCCTAGCCAAGAGTTGCTCTACCGTATGTGTTCGGTTAACAAAGTCCTCTTCTAGGTAAAATGGGCGTTGGGGTCCTATGAAGTCTCTATCGATCCAAGGTCCATATCTAGATGATCTCCTATTTGATTCTAACCAATGTGGTGTTGGTTCCTCACTAGTATCATAGGCATGTTTCTTCACATCATAGACTGACCAAGTATCTCCTTCTCCTACCGCTATCTTAGATTCCTTACAATCAATCATAGCACTAGCGGTCGCTAAAAATCCTCTACCTATCAACAAGGGGCATGTAGGGTCGCTAACCATATCAAGGACGTGGAAATCGGCTAAAATGGTTAGTTTTCCAATGTGTGCTAACACGTCCTTAACTACTCCAACCGGGTAAGCAACGCTTCCATCTGCTAAGCCTATTATCACCTCGGTTTCTTCAAGTTTTCCTAGTTTTAGAGAGGTGTAGAGAGGTAACGGAAGTAGGTTAAGGCTTGATCCAAGATCGGCTAATGTGTCATAAGCCTCCGAATTACCGATCTTGCAAGGTAGAACAAATAAGCCCGGATCATCTAACTTCTTAGGTAGCTTGTTTTGAACAAAGGCGGTCCCTTTTTCGCCTAACTTGAGCTTCTTCTCATCCAACACATCAATAACCGGACTTTCAAGGTGGAGCTCCTTGAATTCTTCGTCAAGGTTTTGAGTGGGAGGTGTTTCAACTATGACTTGGGTTTGTTTGAAACACGTGCTCATGGAATTGACCGAATAATATTGTGGACAAGAACTAGGAGACGAAACCGATGAAATGGCGTTGACGTTGAGTTTCGGGTTCTTGACCGTGTTGCTAGGGAGTGCTCCCATTTCTCGGTCATTGAGGGCTTTCAACAAGGTGTCAATCTTATTGGTCATCTCGCTTTGTTTTTGTTTGAAATCGGCTTCAAACTTGGCTAAACGAGCTTCTTGAGATGCCATAAATTGAGACATCAATCCTTCAAAGTTATTGGTACTACCATTGCCGGAAGGATTGTTGTTGAAAGTACGGTTCGAGTTGGAACCGCTTGATTGGAAACGATTAGGTGGGTTGGAAGAATTGGTTTGTTGTGCGTTTTTGGCTTTGTTTCCACCTAAGGTTTGGGTGATTTTTCCATGAGGGATTGTATGAATCACCGTAATGGTTTGGCTCGGGTTTGAAAGTGTACCACTTGTCTCCCGCTCCGTCGGTACGCGAGGATGCGTAGTCCGCAAAAGCTTGTTCGGGGAGTTCCATGCAATCACGAGTGTCGTGGGGACCACTACATAATTCACATGAAGAAGTGATTTTTTTCACTTGGCTTAAAGGTTTAGGAGCCTCGTAGGATTTCATGAGAAACTTGACTTGGTCTTCAAGTTCTATGATCCTACGGTCGGAAGTGCTTGAATGGTTCGAAGGCAAAGATATTGCCTTGACTGTTTTATTCAAATCACGGGGATCACTCCAACTTTCGTTGTCATAAAGAGCAAGATCCTCTAGGAGAGCCCATGATTGTTCCGCACTTAGATCACGTAGCTTACCACCGGCCGATTGGTCAATGGTTTGCCTCGTGTAGAGATTGATATGGTCATAGAAGATTTGGACTTGGAGCCAAAGTTCTATGCCATGATGAGGGACTTTTTGGAGTAAGTCCTTGAATCGAGTCCATGCCTCGTAGAGAGTTTCGCCTTGACGTTGTTGGAACATCAAGATATCATTCCTTAGCTTGGTAGTTCTTCCCGGTGGGAAAAACTGAGCAAGGAAACGAGTAGTGAGATCATCCCAAGAGGTGATGGATCCTGCGGGTTGACGTTCTAGCCACTGACTAGCTTGGTCCCGCAGAGAGAATTGAAAGAGACGCAGTCGGGTCGTCTCTCGAGTGGCAACATCAAGGTCTATAGAATCAACGATTTTAAGAAAGTCCTTGAGATGTTGATTAGGATCTTCAGAACGAAGTCCATGGAATGCGCATCCGCTTTGCACCAACCGGATGGTGTCGGATCGCAAGGGTGTGACATTGGCTCCTTGAGTGAGCTCAATGGTGTTTCGATAGCCATGGTGGCTAGGACGGGAGTACTCTCCTAAAGTACGGGCTCTAGGAGGTGGTGGTTGTTGTGGTGGGTTGTTGGGATCGAGGATATTACCACCTTCCATGATGTCGGATGGTAATGGTTACGAACAAAGAAACGAAGAAAAAAGATAGACTAAAGAGAACCTAGAAAAATAAAATAAAAATCTCACTAGAAAGGAATCTAGTGAGTAGACCTATAAAATAAAAATTCAACCTAAACAATAACTATTCCCCGGCAGCGGCGCCAAAAACTTGATGCGTGGTTTTGCAACCTTACAACAGGTTTTACCTCTCGAGGGATCTCAAGAGGCTTACAACCCCACCAGGCAGTGTACCTGACCGATGTAGTATAGTGTAGTGGTAAGTACGGGGGATTGATCGTTCTCCACAGGGAATAGTGTTCGTTAGGTATGAAAAACTACTCTAATAGGTCTAAGGGTGAGAGAAGATTCTTTTTATGTTTTTATATTTTTTTATGAAAGCAAATAAAATCTCGGGTTTGAAAGAGTGGGCGGAATTAGTTGCTAGTCAACTAACCCAAATTACTACGAATGCAAATAAAATAAAATAACAAAAATGAAAATGTTGGTGGAAACTTATGTGTAGAGAAATGTGTTTACTTAGATTTCCTTACTCCCTAACTATCTTTTACCGGTTGATTAGTGTGTATTAGTTGCGTGGATGACGGGTGTATTCCTTAATACCAATCGTGGGGTGGCGTACGTACTTCCCCAACTCTACAAGCTCCTACTTCACTCCTATGTCGAGCCGGCTAGGAAGCTCCTAACATGGGATCACTAGAATTCGATTGTGCATTAAATACAACCATAAAAACCTTTAGTACACATTGGTTCATGTTTCTTAAGACGTTCAAGCAAGTTACCGATTAGGAAGTTAGCCAGTTTTCTTAAGCCTAACATAGATGAACAATCATCCAATACAACTAATAACACACTAATAACCAATAATCAATAGCTAGGTTTCATTAGATCTAAGCAAACACAAGATAAATCTAGCCTAACATGTTAAACAAAAAAACAAGAATAAGATAGAATCAAACAACACATAGACATATTGAATGATTAATTGATAACTTATCTTCAATGTAACATGGAAGATTTCAAGGCAAAAAGCCTTGAAAAAGCTGCCCAATTCGTCCTAGGGTTTTCACACACAAAATTCCTCAATAAGTTCCACACTAATAACAAAGAATTGCAAAACTATATATAGATTTTTACATCTGACGGCGTCACGTTATGGAGTGTGACGCCGTCACCTCGCCGCTTTTAGGGTTCCCGGATGGCCTTCTTGACGCCGTCCCTTTTTAGCTCTCCAAAATCCGTTCTGGCTTATCAAGGCTTGACGCCGTCAGACCTTGAACGTGACGCCGTCCCTCTTTGAATTAAGCCGTGACGCCCTTGATCAGGTTAAAGCGTGACGCCGTCAGAATTCACATGCAATTTTCACTGGCTTATCATGAGTAAATTTCACATCCACCTTTTCTTGCCAAGCCATGACGCCGTCTGGAGATAATCCTGACGCCGTCAAAGGTAGTTTCCAGCCGATTTTTGAGACTTTGTCGTTTTCTTCACTTTTATGCTCCAAAAACGTCCAAAATGCTTCCTTTTCCAGATTTCTTCTCAAAAGTACCTAAAATGACAAAAGGAACGATTTAGGGCAATATTTGATCAAATAAATACGATTTAGGGCTTAAATGACCCCTTAAAAGCGGTACACTTTTCGCTTCAGGACAAGCAAATCTCATAAGGGTATTTGATGAAGCGAAAAGTGTACCGCTTTTAGGGGGTCATTTAAGCCCTAAATCATATTTATTTGATCAAATATTGCCCTAAATCGTTCCTTTTGTCATTTTAGGTACTTTGGAGAAGAAATCTGGAAAAGGAAGCATTTTGGACGTTTTTGGAGCATAAAAGTGAAGAAAACGGCAAAGTCTCAAAATTGTGCTGGAAAGTACCTTTGACGGCGTCAGGATTGGTTCTTGACGGTGTCATGGCTTGGCAAAAGTGGTGGATATGAAAATTACTCATGATAAGCAAGAGAAATTTGCATGGGAATTCTGACGGCGTCACCCTTTGGAGTGATCAAGGTCGTCACGTTATAAGTTAAAGCGGGACGGCGTCACGCCTAATTCTGACGGCGTCAAGCCTTGATAAGCCAGAACGGATTTTGGAGAGCTAAAGAGGGACGGCGTCAAGAAGGCCATCCGGGAACCCTAAAAGCGGCGAGGTGACGGCGTCACACTCCATAACGTGACGCCGTCAGATCTGAAAGTCTATATATAGTTTTGCAATTTTTTGTCATTAGTGTGGAACTTATTGTGGAACTTTGTGTGTGAAAAACCCTAAGACGATTTTAGCAGCTTTTTCAAGGCTTTTTGCCTTGAGATCTTCCATGTTACATTGAAGATAAGTTATCAATTAATCATTCAATATGTCTATGTGTTGTTTGATTCTATCTTGTTCTTGTCTTTTATTTAACATGCTAGGCTAGGTTTTCTTTGTGTTTGCTTAGATCTAATGAAACCTAGCTATTGATTATTGGTTATTAGTGTGTTATTAGTTGTATTGGATGATTGTTTATCTATGTTAGGCTTAAGAAAACTGGCTAACTTCCTATTCGGTAACTTGCTTGAACGTCTTAAGAAACATGAACCAATGCGTACTAAAGGTTTTTATGGTTGTATTTAATGCATGAGCGAATTCTAGTGATCCCATGTTAGGAGCTTCTTAGCCGGCTCGACATAGGAGTGAAGTAGGAGTTCATAGAGTTGGGGAAGTACGTACGCCACCCCACGAATGGTATTAAGGAATACACCCGTCATCCACGCAATTAATACACACTAATCAACCGGTAAAAGATAGTTAGGGAGTAAGGAAATCTAAGTAAACACATTTCTCTCCACATAAATTTCACCACATTTTCATTTTCTGTCATTTTATTTTAATTGCATTCGTAGTAACTTGGGTTAGTTGACTAGCAACTAATTCCGCCCACTCTTTCAAACCCGAGATTTTACTTGCTTTCATAAAATTATAAAAACACAAAAAGAATCTTCTCTCACCCTTAGACCTATTAGAGTAGTTTTTCATACCTAACGAACACTATTCCCTGTGGAGAACGATCAATCCCCCGTACTTACCACTACACTATACTACATCGGTCAGGTACACTGCCTGGTGGGGTTGTAAGCCTCTTGAGATCCCTTAAGAGGTAAAACCTGTTGTAAGGTTGCAAAACCACGCATCAGTACATCTCAGAAAGATCAAGTAAATTTTATGAAGAGATTTCTAAAAGGCCAAGCAAATTGGACTGATTATCAACTGAAGAAGAAATCTGCTGATGAAATCTACTTCCTGTATCTACAAGCCTACAAGAGTCTTTACTACAAGATCCCATCTGATGCAAAGCCTTCATTGAAAAAGAAAGATGCTCAGAAAAAGAAAGAAGCAACATTGGATTCAGAGCAAGTAAGTAAGATGTTAATTACTTTGCCAACTATCATACATGCTGATCCAATTAGGTCTAGACGCCCTATTATTGATTGGGAGATTCACCATGATAGATTAGGAAAGTTATGGAAAATAACAAGGGTTGGGGGTCAGACTGCTATCTTCAAAAACTTTGAAAATCTAGTAAGAGCATGTGACAGAGCAGACTTAGAAGAATTGTGGAATCTAGTTCAAATTAGGCTAGACACAAATTCTAGTACTGATGTTAAGGAACAGGAACTATGGGTAGAATTCAATAGGATGTATGATCCTGATCCTAAAGATGTTCATTGGAAATTTCCATATCATGATCCTTCAACAACATGGGAATTTCTAAGCCTTAGCAGTATTCATCATCTTTACACACAAAGTGGGATTGAACTCTTTATGTTGGCTGAGAAAGAGTATCCACTTAGTTATGAAGTTCTTACAACTATGATCTCTAAGAGATTAAGATGTGACAAAGATGAAGAAAATTCAGAAATTGTTCAAAGTTTGCTGAGGAACATATTTGAGCAATGTGAAAGAAAAAGGAAGAACAGAGAGTAAAGGTTTTTGGAAGAGTTCCCTCAAATCCTCAAGGTATGTATTTTATTCATCAGAAACTTGTGTATTTTAAAGGAAATAACAAGTTTAGGGGAGGATTGTTGGGAATAAAATGTTCAAGTCAAAGAGCCTGCCAGACAAGCCAAGAGCCTGCTAGTTGATTTTGAAGAAGATGAAGATGTACTAACAGTACCTTCTGGGTAAGAAGGTACTGCTAGTTGATAAAGGTCCTGCCAAGTTTTATGTCAAGTTGATAGATATTTACTTGTAGATATTTAGTTGTATTATTGGTCTTTGTACATTGTAACACGCTTAGTAGAAGTAGTTTAGTCTTCTGTGGTTTACAGAAGAATATACAGAGTTGTTACATTGGTAGTTGTATTTAATTGTAGGCTAGGAAAGTCCAAGTATCATATTATATTCAACCACTTGACAACTTGTAATAAGGGTACCTTATACTATAAAAGGTTCCCTTAGTCACCACCTTCGTGCATGCATCTATTCAACTAAAACCTAAGCATAACCAAAACAGAACATCTCTCTAGTAAGTTAGTTACTCAATTCACAAATCCTTAACAAACCAAAGATTCAAGGTTACTTTGTAATCCTGGTGATAGTTAGATCATCCGTATTATTTCATCAATAATATTGAATCATTTTGTGTTACTAAAGTTGTGTTCATTGCTCACTATTATTCACGTTTACATACTCACCACCTTTGTGTTCTTTTAAGTGTGTTGTAGTAGATTCCGCATACTAAAACACATTCACTCATAAATATCTCAAACACATTATTAAGATTCACATCCCAAGTGTTTGCACAATCCTTCCACAGTGTTGATCATTGTGATCGTGTTGAGATCTTGGTGATCTCTTGAAGCCACTGGGCTTGAGTGTTTGGTCACATGGACTTTGGTAGATTGGTGCTAGCTAAGATTAGCACTCGACATCTAGCTTAGTGTCGGTAATAGGATAAGCGACGTGTACGGTTTTCTCCGCCTGAAGGAAGGTTGTTGATATAGTGTTTGAAACTCTCGAGTGTGGTACTCGGGAGTGGAGTAGGATGAAGAAGAGCTTCGTAGCCGAACCACTATAAATCCTCTGTCTCGGTTCGATCTTTCCAACTCTACTCTTTACTTTTATTTGTTATTATTACTTAGCTTAGTGTGTAGTTCATATTGGTGTTGATTGGTTACGCATAAAGTTCGAATCAAAGTTTCCAATTGCTAACTTTTAAAACAAGATTTTTAAAAGGATTTTTAAACCGGTAAACTATTCAACCCCCCTTCTAGTTTCCCACACATCTAACCCAGCCCAACAACAAAAATAACAAAACCCAATCCAACCCGTCCTTTTCCCTTTAGCTAAACACAAAGTCAAACCAAAGTCAGACCTTTCACCTCTTTTCCCTCCTACCCATACCGCCAAAACCACCTTCCATTTCCCCAGACCAAAACCATGTCCTCCCCAGACCAACATGTCTCCCCTACCTCTGCTCTAGCAACCCTACTTCCCCCCTCCTTGTACTTGTTCACGTGATTCTTTGCCCAGCTGGGATCCCACTCATACAAGTTTGGGCGCCAAAATTCCAATGAAAGGCTGAGATCAATTGAAGACAATCCAAGGGCTCAAAGGTGCTCAGAGAAGAAGACAGAAGCAGATGAAACCCTAATTTTAGAGTAGTATAAGTAATTTTATTTGTAGCCATTAAAATGGCAGGTTTTATTTTAGCTTATTTTTTAGGTAATTCTTAATTCCGTAGCTTATTTTTTTATGTTTTATTTATGCTTTCAGTATTGTAATTTTAATTAATGAAATTTCAAGTTTTTTTTGTTTGGTCAACCAAAGTCAACATTACTGTTCCCTAGCTTATTTTTGAGCTTATTGCCTTTTTCTTTGCTTATTTGTCTGATGTGAAGTATATGAAAGCTTGTTTGATAATTAGTTCTAGGTTAATGATCATTTTCATTTAAATAATATAAAACAGTCAACTAATAGGGGTGTTTGGCATTAAGTCAAAATGGGTAAATTCTGGTTAATATTGTTCATGTGCATTCTTAATAAGTTTGATTTAGCTTAAGTCAGTAGAAATAAGTTATTTGTAAGTTAATTTGAACTGTTTTGAAGACTTTTGTAGAATTAAGTTGATTTTCCCAATTTGAAGGTGTATACTGTACTGTTTAGCTTATTGCGGATATAAGCAGTTTTTAGGGATCCATTTGCAACTTATATGTTCATTATAGGTGAATTAGTGGTTTGCTAAAACTGATCCAGTTCATTAAGTGTTTTGACCATTTTGCAAAAACAATCTGCATCAGGATTCTAAGCAGTCTGCATAATCATCTTTTTGCCTTTTTAAGCCCTTTTCAATCCCAGTTTTAAGCTAGTTAAAGTAGGATTAAATTTCTAATTTTTGTTTTATAAGTAGCTTGTAGGTTAGTCTTTATATGTTTCAGCTTATCTTTGACTTTAGAGCTCATTTGAGAGCTTATTTTGAGTCTGCAATAAGCCCCAGCAGGCTGCAAACTGCCCTTCATGCAGTCTGCACATTCTTACCCAGCTCATTTTTAAGCCCTTAATCAGCTCACTCTGATCTGGATCTTGGCCCACAAGTTCATTGGTAGATGAACTTTGGTTGTGTTCAGCTTATAGTAGAGTAGCTTAATGTTTTTGAGCTTGTTTTTTAGCTCAAAAAGTCACCTCAGTGGACTCTAACACCCCTGCCATCAGCAGCCTTTCAGCTTATTTGTGTTTGTTCAGTGCTTTTTCAGCTTTTTAATTCAGCTTATTTCATTTCTCTTATCTTTTTCTAGATTGTCCATTAGCTTATTTCACTTTTCATTTAGCTCCTAGTTAGCTTTATTGCTTTTTAAGTTATAACCTTAGCATATTTTCATTCCCTTTAGTTAACTGCTCTGTTTCCTTTTTGTTTATTTCTGGCTTATTTCAAGTTTGTAAAAATAGTTGTTTTGCAAAAGTGCTTATTCTTAGTGTGCTTAATTAGTTTGTTAAAAGAAAAATAAAAAAAAAATAAAAATAATAACAAGCAAAAAGGTTGAGGCCAGGTTCGAACCTGGGATCTCTGGCCTTCCAAAGCATCACACCCACACGTCTATACCAACTGCCCTAGGGTCTTGTGTTGGTATGTCTTTGCACTTTATTTCTTATATCAGTTTTCAGTCCCTTAAGCTTATTTTTCATTCTAGCTTATTTACTGCTTATCCGAATAAGCAGTTGGTTCAACTTTATTTTTCATAGGTTCATTTTATCACTTAGGACTTTCCTGTATTTTTTTGGTAATTTTCAGTTTCCATTTAGTATTTTTAATCTATTTTTCTTTTTAATTTAGTTTTTAATTCGTAGAAAATTGAATATTAATCAGAAAAATGTAATTTTTTTTTTCTAAAATTTTATTTTATCATTTAGGACGTAGGAAAATTATATTTGCATCCATAGGGTTAATTTTTATAGATTGTTACGTTTAGGCTTGTTTCCCGTTTGTTTTTTAATTCGCGTTTTCCTTAATTTAATTTTTGTTTTCCTAGACTAGTAACCAAAAGTGTTCATCGTTATTTCAAGCATTTTAATACCAAACCTCATACGATATCCTCAATTGCATGCCTCGTTGGGACTACGACCCGGGTATTCACTTATCCGATTTATTATAATCGATTGTTGCGTTAAATCGTCGCAAGTTGACTTTTCTTCGTGAGAGGTTTAACTTGTGATGCGTTTGACGCGATATCATGCCACACCAATGATCACCAAGCACGAACCCACAACCAGGACTTTCACACAACAGATCGAATCGAGCCATGCACGACACCAAACCAAAATTCGTATATGCACCTTTGAATGATGGACGTAGGAATCCAAAGCTTTTGTAATTACACGTCTAGTTTATTCATACGAACATGAAGGAGGTTTAGAATAATATTTGTGGGGTTTGTGAGTTATGAGCGTGATTAAATTGTGAGACAAAGGGAGATATAAATCAAAGTGATATGTGCAGATCTTTTCCCAAGCGTGTGATGTACAAAATAGGAATGAAGCGTTTGTTATTTTAGGATTAAGATAGGGAGATATGGTTAAATCCATAATGAAACGTGTGAAGAAATTTTAAACCAGGAATGTATATTTGGTTTGAAGAAGTGAGCATAAATAGAGGAGTTATAGGGAAAAGCGTGTCTTCTAAACTTGGAAACAAAGGAAAATTGGATCAATCACTAGAGGAAAAATCGAGTGATTAGAGGCTGACATAAAGGGATAGGTATCACAAATGGTTACACGGTTTTATCTTTAATTTGGCAACAAATATGGTAAGTTGTAGGATATATATTCGAATGAAACAAGGCAAAGAAACATGTTATACGTTTGACATAAAGGGAGTAAGTTGCTTATGACTTAGAGTTAAATTAGGAGGTTTCACCCTGTAGTTAATTAGATAGACTTAGGTTAAATTTCATTTTAATTTATTGTCATATGACAAAAAGTTTTGAATTCCTACTAATATTCATAATTCTTAGGTTAAATTTTCAAATTATATAGAAAATTAGGAAACCGGATTTTAGGGTCTTACAATTCTTCCCCTCTAAAAGAAAAATTCGCCCTCGAAATTGAAGTCGCGGAAGTTAGACGAAGACATATCAAATCACAAAAAAAAATGACCATAAATAGCCTCACCCTCGAAGAGTATCTTCCAAAAGAATCTTCACAAACGGAATAGTTTAATTTCTCATGACTCGATCCCGACAACAAGGATAGCCCAGGCTCTCCACAGAACATAAATCCTAGCAAATCTGATCCAACGAATACCAAACAAATACGTAGCAGATGAAGGTTGTAATCTCAAAAATAGATACAGAGGTAGTGCAAAATGGTAAGAAAAACTCCATCAACTCTATCCAGATTCTGAACGAACTAAGTAACTTGCTAATAATTAGAGAAGTACATATCAGAGTATCAAACCGTATCCGCAAGTATAATGAAGAGGTAGGATAATCGTACGGATAAGAAAAAATCTAAGGTCTAACATATCGCGAACTAAAATCCTCCCTATGTGCCAAAACGTAAAACCTTTTTGTACGAAAACAACATACGGAACACACAAATTCCCGGTCTCACGTTTCAAAAAATTTCTTCCACAATGATAACTAATCCTATTAATCACTATAATCAACTCCGAACATTCAATAAGTAACCCTTCGACTTAAATCAACCAAAAGGTGCTCCACATCTCTGTTCATACAAAACTCTGAAAGAAAAATCCTTGTCACTTGCGAGCCTTCTAATCATAATGAGCAAACACAACCAGAACTAACACTTGTCAAATTTCCTGCTCAACACATCATCCAAGCTCGAATAGTTGTTCTGCTTATCCATCAGTCTGGAGGTGCAAAGCATTACTAAACTTGAGTCTGGTTCCTCAAGCCTTCAGTAGCTCTTCCTAGGAATGTGAAGTAGAAACGCGAATCTCTGACACGATCACTGCAGGTGCGCCATGTAGCTTGAATAAGTGTACTTCAATCAAAACCGCTTCCTTCAAGTCTTCTAGCATAGATCATATTCCACCGTCTTGCTCCTGAGCTTTTTCATGTCTGTCACAGATCACTCCCAAGTCATGCGTCGAATAGTTTACCTCCTACGGTTCTAGTTGTATTGATGCATAACCGATAATCTTCCCGTGTTGCATAAGGACATAACTAAGTCTCCTTCTTGAGTAGAAACAAATATCTTTTCAGCTTCCCAAGATTCTCCTCTCATTCTTCATCCCAACCAAAATTTGCTCTTCGAGAATATAACATATAGCTTCTTCTGACGTAGAAATCTCAATACAAAATACGAAGATGATTTCCGTGTTTCTCTTTCATCTCTGAATATACCAATATGTCATACTATGACAAATTGTCCAAATATTCATGAAAGAAACGATTCAACAAGTCCATAAGAACAATCGAAGCAGTAGCCAATACAATTGGCATCACAATACTCATAGAGATCAAAACGAATACGGAAAGCAAATTCTAGGAATATCTCGCTCCTTTAAACGTAGCTGAAAATAATCGAATTCAAACTCAATCATTGAGAAAACTTCGCACCCTGAAGTTGATTAATCAAATTGTCGATTCAAAGTAACGGAGGATGATTCAAACTGTACTACGATTCAGCTTCCGGAAATCAATACATAACCTCATACTATCATCACTCTTCCTTACGAATAAAACTGGAGTATACCACCGATACACACTCAGATGGGTAAAACCACTTTCTAACAGCTGGTCCTTCAATTCTTTCCATTCAACTAATGACATAAAACACGGAGTTTCAGAATTAGGCAAAACGTTGCTCTTATACGGATAGGGTTTCTGAATCAAACAACATACTGATCTCAGACACTGCTCAAGACATCCTATGATTCCAATAAGTTCAAGTTATATGATGTAACTATTATCACGTTGGCCAGGCGTCATAATACTTGCATCATATACACATGCCTTTATTGCAATCACAGTCTACCTCGAGTCGTGACTAAGCAAATTCTCATAACCAGATCAAAACAACTTCACATTCACATGTTAATCTTGGTAGTTCATTAGAGAATGCATCGCGAAAATTTCAAACAACCGAATAACTCTCGAGACGAGTTTCATCAAACGAAGTATCTTCACATCCGCGAGGGATTAACGTACGAGTTTTCAAAGAAAAGGTGATCGTAATTGTTTACCAGGTTGGGAACCATGGTATAGTGATCCGTGTGTGAGTATATATAAATAATTATAGTATCGTGCACACGTGATGCTTTGGGAAATGACAAGTCAAACTTAAGGAAAGTCAAACTTGCAAAACCCGTGGATGTGATGTGTGTGATACCGGGCAAGTGATCACCCGGGTCGTGTCCCAACGAGATGTGAATGGGCTCTTGTGAAAAGCTTTGGATTAGAGTGATTGATGATTTAGATTGCTTTTGATTTTGCTTTGTTTAACAATTCTAAATAACAAATTAAAATCAGATATGCACAACAAAATTAAACGCTAAGGACTTAACTTAAAAACGCGCAACGAAAAATCTAAAAAGGACTAAAAAGTAAAATTTATGAAATTTAAAACCTAAAAATGTAAAATTACTAAAAACTTATTTTAAAACTTAAATTCTAATTTTCTACACTTTTTATTTAATTATTTCTAATTATTAATTATTTAAATACTAATTAAACTAATTTAAATTCTAAAAAAAATACTAAATGAGCGAAGAAAAATCTAAAACTTTTTCTAAAAATATTATCAAGTAAATAAAAGCTAAGAAAATTATAAAATTGAAATTTACTTAATTAAAATTTAAAAAGATAAATTCTATTAAATAGAAGCTATCACTATATTTCTATTTTTGATTTTCTTAAGGACTAAAAATGAAATTATATTTTTCCTAGATTAAAAATGATAAAAGAAAATTATGAAAATTGGATTTGTATTTTTCTGATTATTTTTCTATTTATTATGATTTAATTACTAATTTAAACTATTAAAATGATTTAAAAATAGAAAATGAAAACAGAAAAATCTGGAAAAATTCTAGTAAATCTAAAATGATATTAAAAAGCTGAGAAAAATAAAATCAAAGCTTATCTAACCCTAATAAGCAGAATGGGCAGAATAAGCAGTTTCACAATAAGCCAAAAATAAGCAAATAAGCACACAAATTCACCAACTGCTCAGAACATGTTAAACCAACTTATGTGAGCTTAAAACAACTTATTTCAAATAACCAATCCCACAGATTAAGCAAATGAACACCTTGACTGTTGCAAAATTAAGACAGAAACATGCAGAATAAGGCAGACTTTCAAGACAAATTAAGCATATCAATTAAGCACTGAGATGCAATGTTATGGGGGCAAAAGGTAGCTTATATTGCTGGCTATCTAAAAATACTAAAAGCCCTATCACCAACACACCAATTGAAGCCTAATTTGACCTCAGATCAGCAGATCAGAACAAGGTTCAACCCTGATTTTTTTGACTTTTTGCTAATCTTGAGGATTTGACTTTGGTGAGTTTTGATTCTAATTTACTGACTGATTATGCAATAATAAGCTAGGATAAGACTATAACAAGCAACATTAACAACTTACTAACTAACATGAATGATTTAGCAACCTAAAATCCTAACAGTGCATTGAGATGAGAAAATAAAGAGTGATTTTGACTTTTTATCTAATAAGTGCAGGTTTTTTATGATTAAACAGAGCTAATGTAACCTAATGTGACATGTTCTAACTATTACCAACAACAAACAACAAGCTGAACACAGTTAATCATGCAAATCCAAACACCCCTTTCAAAGTCTGTTTTGGATTTTTACTAAGTAAAACCTGATTTTTAATATAAACTTTGAACCACAGTGATTAATCTAAACCTAAAAAGACTTTTAATGAACAAATTTCATCCATTAAACAAGCTATCACAGATAAACAACAACTTAAGCTGATAAAGCTTATCAACACAGTCAAAAGAGTAAATCACAAACACAATCTAGAACATTAAAAACAAACAACACACAGCATTTTTAGACAATAATAAGCACTGAAAATTTCACTTAAACAGAAAGATAAGCAGTAGCCAATAAGCAGTCCAAAGATAAGCAAAAATATGAAACTGTGACTTACTTGGGACCCTAGCTGAACAAGGGCACCCAAAGGCAGCTACAAGCTCCTAGATAAGCTAGGTAATAAGCACATGGGACCTTCCAAATCTGCCCATCATCCACATTACTTATTTTTCCCTCCTTTGTCTTTAGTTGACCTTTTTGCAATTTTGGATTTTTGAGTTAACTTAAACTTCCATAGGCTCACAGTAAGCTATGTTCAGCTTATATGAGCTTAACCAAACAATAACTATCTTTTATAATAACAACTTAGCTCAGTTCGAATTAACAAAGTATTTTTCAAAACAAGAACTTTCATTAACTTCCAAGAATGCTTACAATACTGAAAACTTTTACAACCAACGAATTCAAACTAACTTAAACTGAAACTGAACTTGAAATTACAGCTAATTAAAACATTAAATTAAAATTACGACTAAGCTTAAAAACTACTTGCCTTCAAAGGCTTACAATAATGCCTATTTGTACTAAAACACAAGTGGGATTATCCTTTTGACTTCCTCTGATTATTCTTGGACCATTAGATTGGAGAGATATCATCTGAGCCATCCATTCAGATTTTGGCGCCAAAATTATGTAGCTAAAAATCAACCACTTGGTACTGATTGCTTGTGATGTTGAAGAAGCAATTAATGCATTTTGGAGTTTGGTGGAGGGATTGGATGATAAGGACAAGGTTGGTGAGTTGGAGGTGAGGGGGAGGGTTGTCTGGGTTGCAGAGGTGAGTGGGAGTGGGTGAGATTATTTTATTTAATTGTGGGAGGGAAGGGATTGTTTGACCGAAGGTTGACCCGATCTTAGCTAAGGAAAGGGTTGGGTCGGGTTGGATAGGGATTGGGCTGGGCTTGGGTAAATGGAATGGGTTAAGGTGGTATTGGATTGGGTTTGTTTATTTTATTTTTGGGCTAAGCTTGGATCCGGTTTGGTTATAGATAAATCACAAGGACCATACTTGTAATTTCTGAAATTATGAGGACCGAACTTGCACATCTTCCAAAATACACCAAGGTAAAATCCTGCCATGTTTCCATAATCCAAGAACCAAAATTACACTTTTCTAATTTTTTAAAATTCCCAGGGACTATTTTTGACAGATTTCAACTTGAGGGACCAAAGATGTAATTTATTCAAACTTTTCACCAAAGGACTAAATATGATAATTTATGATTTAAAAAGGACCTTTGGTGATTTTTCTGACAAAACAAATGCATAGGGACTAGTTTTGACAATTTTTGAAACTTGAGGGACTGAAACTGCCAATTTTGCAAACTTTGTTCGTTTTTCAACTGTTTTTTAAACATTTTGCATTTAAAACATATAAAACACAATCCCTGGGATATTTTCAGTATTTTGATGCATTTCTGAGTGTTTTTGAATGTTTTGGCAGTTCAGATAAGACAAAAATGATGAGTATTTAGACACTCATCAATCCCCCACACTAAACTATTGCTAGTCCCTAGCAATCTTTTATGAAGTTTTAATGGATTTTTCTCTTTACCAGATATCCATCATTTCTGGAGTAGCCAATTGTTTTAGTTCAAGTAAGAACCTTGGTACAATGATAACCAAATGATTTTGAGCAAACCATCAGCTGTCAACGGTTTTGATTTGTCTTTACCAGAAGCCGTTTGCTTCTGGACTAGCCAACTCTTAGATAAATTATCAATATTATCTTTGGTGAGCTGAATACCAATTATGGATTTTCACTGCCTTTACCAAAAGCCATAATTTTGCGGGCTAGCCAACTCTTCACTTTTAAAGATATGGCGAGTCGAAAACCATACAATTTTCGGCAAATTGCAAGCCATCAACGGATTTGAGACATCTTTACCAAGAGCCGTTTGCTCTTGGATTAGCCAATCCTTTTGTGGGTTAGACATGGCGGACTGATAACCATTTTATTTCGTTCTAAGTGAGAAAAAATTTTAAAATTTTGGCTAAAATGGGGGTGCTAGATGGTACATTTGATTAAATTCGCTAGAATTCCCCCCCACACTTAGAACTGAATATTGCCCTCAATATTCAAAGTACCGGTTGTTAAACCAACACTTAGAACGTAAAAAAGAAATATTAATAGCCATTTAATTTTATATACATACTTTTTTTTTTTTTTTTTTTTTTTTTTTTTTTTTTTTGAAAATTTTCCATATATACAACATGTGGGGCATCTCCCCCACACTTAGGTGGTAGAAAATAGAAAGAAGTCAGAAATATGGGTGAAAACCCATATTGTGCTTGAGTTTTTGATCACCGAGTCACTAGCTTGACTCGACCCCGAATTGAATTGATTTCTCCCGAACAGTCAGGTTTGTCACTCAAGCTAACCGCTTGTGAACGGCTAACCGTAACAAAGGGTTCCTGAACAGCCCGGGAGAAAAATCAATTTAAAAGTCTATGGGGAAGTAAGTGGAAGAGACCATCTCCCCCACACTTGGTAGTAGAAAAGAGAAAGAAAACAGAGACACGGGTGAGAACCCATGTTTTGCTAATGTTTTTGATCACCGAGTCACTAGCTTGACTCGATCCCCGCATTCATTGGTTCATGGGGAAAGTTTGGAGATCCGGGACAACCATGGGTGGTATGTCCTCTCCAAAGTAATGTTTCAACCGATGGCCATTCACTTTAAAGTTAGGTCCGTCAGCTTGAGATAACTCAACGGTACCATATGGATAAACTTTGGTGATAGTGAATGGACCAGACCAACGGGATTTGAGTTTACCCGAGAAAATCTTCAATCTTGAATTAAAAAGAAGGACTCGATCACCAACGTTAAAAACGCGGTTCTTAATTTTTGAGTCATGTAGCTTCTTTGTTTTTTCCTTGTAGATCAAAGAGTTCTTGTAGGCTTGATCACGAAGTTCATTCAATTCATTTATTTGAACTTTCCGGTGATCACCCGCTGTCTGAAGGTCAAAGTTTGCATGCTTGAGGGCCTAGTAGGCTTTGTGCTCAAGCTCAATCGGCAGATGACACGCCTTCCCGTACACAAGCTTGTATGGAGTACACCCGATGGGTGTTTTGTAAGCTGTACGAAAGGCCCAGAGTGCATCATCTAGCTTATCCGACCAAGATGCACGATTTTCTCCTACGGTCCTTTCTAAGATTCTTTTAATTCCTCGATTGGTAACTTCCACTTGCCCACTTGTTTGGGGGTGATACGCGGTAGAAAGACGGTGTGTAACACCATACTTTTGCATGACTTTATCAAACTTGTCATTGCAGAAATGCGTACCACGATCACTAATAATGGCACGTGGAGTTCCAAAACGAGCAAAAAGAGATTTCAAAAATTTCACAACAACTCGGGCATCATTTATGGGTAAAGCTTTCGCTTCAACCCATTTTGACAAATAGTCAACAGCCACGAGTATGTATTTGTTTCCTCGAGATGATGGAAATGGCCCCATAAAGTCAATGCCCCATATGTCAAAGATTTCACAAACTTGAATGACATTTTGTGGCATTTCATTTCTTTGTGAAATATTTCCGTAACGTTGACAATCGTCACATGCTTTGACTATTTCCTGGGCATCCTTGTAAATTGTGGGCCAATAGAAACCGGAATCAAACACCTTTTTGGCGGTGTAGTTGGGATTATGATGTCCCCCAGTAGGTCCAGAATGGCAAGCCTTGAGAATATCGATGGCTTCCTGACCATAAACACACCGCCGGATGACTTGATCCGCACAGATTTTAAACAAGTAGGGGTCGTCCCAGAAATAATGTTTGACATCCTTGAAGAACTTATTCTTCTGTTGGGACGACATCCCTTTCACAACAAAGTTACCCGCATGGTAGTTTGCAAAGTCGGCAAACCATGGGGTAGTCGAATCTCCACGAAAGGTAACCGCGTTGAGTGTCTCGAGAGGAAATGTTTCATTGATTTCCTTTTTCTCGAACACATCTTGGTGAGGGTTTTCCAATCGCGATAGATGATCAGCAGCTAGGTTCTCAGCTCCTTTTTTATCACGTATGGTGATATCAAATTCTTGCAGGGAGAGAACCCAACGGAGCAATCTCGGCTTTGCATCTTGTTTTGCAAAGAGATATTTGAGAGCCGAGTGATCCGTATACACTACGCATTTTGTCAAGATCAAGTATGGCCGAAACTTCTCAAAGGCATACACCACAGCCAACAATTCTTTTTCTGTAGTGGTGTAATGAGTTTGAGCTTCAGTCATAGTTTTACTTGCGTAGTGGATAGGCTGAAAATGTTTAGCTTTTCGTTGCCCCAGGACTGCACCGATAGCAAAATCACTTGCATCACACATGAGTTCAAATGGCAAGTCCCAGTCGGGGGCAACTAAAATGGGTGCTTCAGTAAGCTTTTTCTTTAGAGTTTGAAAAGCTTCAACGCACTCAGGAGAGAAGATAAAAGGAGCATCCTTTTCAAGGAGATGAGTCATAGGCCGGGCGATTTTAGAAAAATCTTGTATGAATCTACGATAGAATCCGGCATGACCCAAAAAACTCCGAATACCTTTAACGGTAGTGGGATGAGGTAATTTACTGATGACATCAACTTTAGATCTGTCAACCTCAATCCCACTCTTGGAAATTTTATGGCCGAGGACAATGCCCTCTTTAACCATAAAGTGACTCTTCTCCCAATTTAGACAAAGATTGGTGTCTTTACACCTTTTCAACATGTTTTCTAAATTGGAGAGACATGCTTGGAACGAATCCCCAATGACCGAGAAGTCATCCATAAAGACCTCCATTGTTTTACCGATCATGTCGGTGAATATGGCCATCATGCATCTTTGGAACGTGCCCGGAGCATTACATAAACCAAAAGGCATACGTTTGTAGGCAAAGGTTCCATAAGGGCATGTAAAGGTAGTCTTTTCTTGATCTTGCGGATCAATGGGAATTTGAAAGTAACCTGAGAAACCATCAAGGAAACAATAGTACTCGTTTCCCGCTAATCTCTCAAGCATCTGGTCCATGAAGGGTAGAGGAAAATGGTCTTTACGGGTGGCGTCATTTAACTTGCGATAGTCAATGCAGACACGCCACCCCGTAACCAATCGAGTTGGAATCAACTCATTTTCTTCATTTGTGACAACAGTAATGCCACCCTTTTTAGGAACGCAATGAATGGGACTAACCCAAGGACTATCCGAGATAGGGTAAATCAATCCGGCATCAAGAAGTTTGAGAACCTCTTGTTTGATAACCTCATGAATTTTAGGATTCACCCTTCTTTGATGTTGAACTGCCGGTTTAAAGTCATCCTCCATTAAAATCTTGTGAGTACAAAATTCAGGGTTAATACCCTTGATGTCGGAGAGCTTCCAAGCAATTGCTTGCTTGTGTGACTTCAAAACTTTTATGAGAGCATTCTTTTCATCCTCACTCAAATTTTTAGCAATTATGACGGGTAATTTATCATCACCCTCCAAAAATGCATACTCGAGATGAGGTGGTAAGTCCTTAAGTTCGACCTCAGGAAATTCATCGTTTTTCTCAACCGATTTGATTTCCTCTTTATGAAGTTTTTGTGGAAGAACAGGAGGAAAAGAGGGATCTTCATTTAACATCTTCTCAATGAGAAGGATATCTCCCTCCAAGTCAATCTCTTGGTTATCAATTCCATCGGGAACCGAATCACTTTTGAGAAAGGCCTCGATTTCCTCTAAGATGAAGTCACTTCCCTCAAACGGAGTGAAAGAAGGAGAAGAATTGGCGATTATAGGTTCAGAAGATGGAGTGGGATCACCACTCGAAGAATTATGAACATAACCAAGAACTTCTTGAGAGTACTCCTCTGAAGCAACATCAATGACATCTATTCGGTTAACCGATTCAGAGTCATAATTTGAGGAGTACCTCGAAGTTTGATCGAGGTTAAAAGTGACTGCTTCATTATCCACACGAAGAGTGATTTTCTCTTCGAAAACATCAATTAGAGCACGGCCCGTCCTTAGGAATCCTCTTCCAAGAATGAGAGGAACCCTTGGATCAGCATCGAATTCAACAACAACTAAGTCAGCCGGAAAATGGAACTTTCCTACTTTCACGAATACATCTTCGGCAATGCCGAGTGGACGAGTGATAGAACGATCTGCAAGCTCAAGAGTCATGCAGGTAGGAGTAAGTCCAGGAAGAGAAAGTTTCTTCCATACTGAATTAGGCATCAGGTTAATGCTAGCGCCAAGATCGGCCAAGGCGAAGCATTCACCCATTCCTGGAAAAACACACGGGATGAGAAATTTTCCAGGATCTCCAAGCTTCTCGGGAAGCTTCTTTAAAATTGCTGCAGAGCAATTCTCGTTTAAAGGAGTTTTTGCCATTTCGTACAATTTTTCCTTGTTGCTTAACAAGTTTTTGATCATTGATGCAAATTTGGGCATCATGATGATAGCATCCGCAAGGCTTATGTCAAAGTGCAAATCTTGAAAGATTTGATAGAACTTGTCCATTTGGTGACTAGCCTTTTCACGGAGCTTTTGCTCATTGAGTCGTGACGGATAAGGTATTGAAGGTTTGGATTTAGGGATCTCAACGGGAGTTGCAACAGATTCAAAGACAACTCCAGGGTTGAGTTTGGTTTTTGGGATATCCTGAGGTTGGACGTTTTTGGTACCTCCGTTATTAGTAGGAAGTACATTGTCCTTGGTCACCTCAGGTTCATGTTCCACTACCTTAGGAAGAGAAGAAGCGGTAGTGGGAATCTCGGGTCCATCATAAGCTTTGCCACTGCGTGTGGTGATAGCTTTAAGTTCACCCTTTGGGTTGACCACAGTATTACCCGGGAGACCTCCCGAGGTAGAAGGTGGAGTGAGATGGCTTATGAGACTAGAAAGCATATTCTCGATGTTGCTTTGAGATTGTTCCATTTTGTTGTTTGTAGCCATAAGCTCACTCTTCAGCTCATTACCCTGTTTGGTTATTGTGGATTGTAAATCATTCCTCAAAGTGAAGATTTGATTTTGCATTGCCTTTAGTTTGGAATCATTAACCTTGATATAGTTATTGAGTTCACTTGAAGGCGGTTCTTGGTAATGAGGAGCTGAATACCCTTGATTACCCCTTGGGGGTGGGTATTGATTGATCGGGGCATGAAATTGATTTTGCGTGTTTTGCCCTCTTTGTTGATTAGGATTAAACCTATTTGGATGGTTGGGTTGAGAAAATCCGGGTGGTCCATTTTGAGGACGGTAGTTTGGATCTACTTGAGGACGGTATTGGTTACCTCCTTGGTTGGAACTACCGGCTACTGCATTAATTTCAAATGTACCATCGGTGGCAGTACAATTATAATATGCATGTGGACCACCACAAGTGACACAAACTTCTACCTTTTTGATTTCGGCAGTTTGAGAAGTTTGCGGAGAAGAAGGAGAGGAAACTTTCTGTGTGGTGAGAACTAAGGATTTTATAACCTTCGTGAGTTCGTCAAGTCTAGCATCGGTGCTGGACTGACTCACGGATGAAGAGGTAGAAGGACCAACACTCATTTGGGAAACAACCGGTTTGCTTCGTGGAGTGCGGACCTTAGACTTGTTCTCAATGATTGCTAAAGCATCCTTTGTGGTTCGATTCAAGAAATTTCCTCCAGCGGAGGAATTGAGAGATTCTTGATCAGCTGAGCTCACACCATTGTAGAAAGTGTCGAGTTGCATCAACTCAGAGAAACCATGATGCGGACATTTACGAAGCATTTCTTTATAACAATCCCATGCCTCACTAAATGATTCATCGAATTTTTGTGTAAATTTCATGATTTCGTTTTTAAGACTCGTGGTTTTGGAAGGAGGAAAAAATTCATTCACGAACTTCTTAACCAAATCTTCCCATGTTACAATCGATCGAGGGGTTTGTTTATCAAGCCAAATCCGGGCAGCCCCCTCGATGGAAAATGGGAAAAGAAGAAGTTTGATTGCCTCTTCAGGGACATTTTTGCATTTGATGGTAGACGTGATTTTGTTAAACCATCGAATGTGATCTTGAGGATCGTCCCTTTCAAAACCATAGAATTGACGCGAGGTTACAAGATTTATTAACCCCGTCTTGAGTTCAAAATTCTCGGCCACGATGGCCGGAACAACGATAGCATCTCCGTAACCCTCGATGGGTGCTTGGAGAAGCTCATTCATAGTCGGCTCAGCCGCCATGAGAACAGGAATAGTACGAACTTCGGGTTCGACTATTGAAGAAGAACGTCTACGTCTACGACCTCGTCTTCGAGGAATGTTGCCAAGCTCACGTAACGGGCTCGTAGACCTAGAAGAACGCGTGCGCATGCACTAGAACACAACTCTAAGAAGCCTCAGAGTCGAGAGAATTATGAAAAAGGATGGAAGATTCTTTTTATTTTTTTGAAAAGTGAAAATGAAAATAAATCCAATTAAAACAAGATCGAGAGAAAACACAAGTGAACTTAAACCAATAATCAACAAGCGTACGGTAGCTCTCTAAAAGATAAACGCACAGAGTGGCGGAGAAGCAAAGGTGGGCAATTAATGCGCCTTAAAAACCCGCTTCTTTCAGTCCGACAATTTAATGTCAGACTATCCTAGAACCTCCGTTAGAGTTTGTTTATCAATTAAAGGTGAGCCGATATTCGCAAGTGATACAAAGGCAAGTTTTAAATCTTTGGTTTGGGAACTTATTATGGTCGTACCCCCAGTTAGGTAGTACTCTGTCTTGGTTCTCGATGGTAATTTTTTTATTGTTATTTATTATTAACAAAGAAAAAGGAAAATGTTTTTGGGTTTTTTAATTTTTTATATGATAATAATATATAAAAGAAAAGAAAAATATTTTTGTTTTTTTTATATTGTTTTTGAGAAATAAGAACTTCTTGAAAGAAGGATCTCAAATCACTAATCGCTTGAACTTAACACAAAAGTCGCATCACACCTCCCCGGCAGCGGCGCCAAAATTTGATCCGTGTGTGAGTATATATAAATAATTATAGTATCGTGCACACGTGATGCTTTGGGAAATGACAAGTCAAACTTAAGGAAAGTCAAACTTGCAAAACCCGTGGATGTGATGTGTGTGATACCGGGCAAGTGATCACCCGGGTCGTGTCCCAACGAGATGTGAATGGGCTCTTGTGAAAAGCTTTGGATTAGAGTGATTGATGATTTAGATTGCTTTTGATTTTGCTTTGTTTAACAATTCTAAATAACAAATTAAAATCAGATATGCACAACAAAATTAAACGCTAAGGACTTAACTTAAAAACGCGCAACGAAAAATCTAAAAATGACTAAAAAGTAAAATTTATGAAATTTAAAACCTAAAAATGTAAAATTACTAAAAACTTATTTTAAAACTTAAATTCTAATTTTCTACACTTTTTATTTAATTATTTCTAATTATTAATTATTTAAATACTAATTAAACTAATTTAAATTCTAAAAAAAATACTAAATGAGCGAAGAAAAATCTAAAACTTTTTCTAAAAATATTATCAAGTAAATAAAAGCTAAGAAAATTATAAAATTGAAATTTACTTAATTAAAATTTAAAAAGATAAATTCTATTAAATAGAAGCTATCACTATATTTCTATTTTTGATTTTATTAAGGACTAAAAATGAAATTATATTTTTCCTAGATTACAAATGATAAAAGAAAATTATGAAAATTGGATTTATATTTTTCTGATTATTTTTCTATTTATTATGATTTAATTACTAATTTAAACTATTAAAATGATTTAAAAATAGAAAATGAAAACAGAAAAATCTGGAAAAATTCTAGTAAATCTAAAATGATATTAAAAAGCTGAGAAAAATAAAATCAAAGCTTATCTAACCCTAATAAGCAGAATGGGCAGAATAAGCAGTTTCACAATAAGCCAAAAATAAGCAAATAAGCACACAAATTCACCAACTGCTCAGAACATGTTAAACCAACTTATGTGAGCTTAAAACAACTTATTTCAAATAACCAATCCCACAGATTAAGCAAATGAACACCTTGACTATTGCAAAATTAAGACAGAAACATGCAGAATAAGGCAGACTTTCAAGACAAATTAAGCATATCAATTAAGCACTGAGATGCAATGTTATGGGGGCAAAAGGTAGCTTATATTGCTGGCTATCTAAAAATACTAAAAGCCCTATCACCAACACACCAATTGAAGCCTAATTTGACCTCAGATCAGCAGATCAGAACAAGGTTCAACCCTGATTTTTTTGACTTTTGGCTGTTTTTGAAGATTTGACTTTTGTGAGTTTTGATTCTAATTTACTGACTGATTATGCAATAATAAGCTAAGATAAGACTATAACAAGCAACATTAACAACTTACTAACTAACATGAATGATTTAGCAACCTAAAATCCTAACAGTGCATTGAGATGAGAAAATAAAGAGTGATTTTGACTTTTTATCTAATAAGTGCAGGTTTTTATGGTTAAACAGAGCTAATGTAACCTAATGTGACATGTTCTAACTATTACCAACAACAAACAACAAGCTGAACACAGTTAATCATGCAAATCCAAACACCCCTTTCAAAGTCTGTTTTGGATTTTTACTAAGTAAAACCTGATTTTTAATATAAACTTTGAACCACAGTGATTAATCTAAACCTAAAAAGACTTTTAATGAACAAATTTCATCCATTAAACAAGCTATCACAGATAAACAACAACTTAAGCTGATAAAGCTTATCAACACAGTCAAAAGAGTAAATCACAAACACAATCTAGAACATTAAAAACAAACAACACACAGCATTTTTAGACAATAATAAGCACTGAAAATTTCACTTAAACAGCAAGATAAGCAGTAGCCAATAAGCAGTCCAAAGATAAGCAAAAATATGAAACTGTGACTTACTTGGGACCCTAGCTGAACAAGGGCACCCAAAGGCAGCTACAAGCTCCTAGATAAGCTAGGTAATAAGCACATGGGACCTTCCAAATCTGCCCATCATCCACATTACTTATTTTTCCCTCCTTTGACTTTCGTTGACCTTTTTGCAATTTTGGATTTTTGAGTTAACTTAAACTTCCATAAGCTCACAGTAAGCTATGTTCAGCTTATATGAGCTTAACCAAACAATAAACTATCTTTTATAATAACAACTTAGCTCAGTTCGAATTAACAAAGTATTTTTCAAAACAAGAACTTTCATTAACTTCCAAGAATGCTTACAATACTGAAAACTTTTACAACCAACGAATTCAAACTAACTTAAATTGAAACTGAACTTGAAATTACAACTAATTAAAACATTAAATTAAAATTACGACTAAGCTTAAAAACTACTTGCCTTCAAAGGCTTACAATAATGCCTATTTGTACTAAAACACAAGTGGGATTATCCTTTTGACTTCCTCTGATTATTCTTGGACCATTAGATTGGAGAGATATCATCTGAGCCATCCATTCAGATTTTGGCGCCAAAATTATGTAGCTAAAAATCAACCACTTGGTACTGATTGCTTGTGATGTTGAAGAAGCAATTAATGCATTTTGGAGTTTGGTGGAGGGATTGGATGATAAGGACATGGTTGGTGAGTTGGAGGTGAGGGGGAGGGTTGTCTGGGTTGCAGAGGTGAGTGGGAGTGGGTGAGATTATTTTATTTAATTGTGGGAGGGAAGGGATTGTTTGACCGAAGGTTGACCCGATCTTAGCTAAGGAAAGGGTTGGGTCGGGTTGGATAGGGATTGGGCTGGGCTTGGGTAAATGGAATGGGTTAAGGTGGTATTGGATTGGGTTTGTTTATTTTATTTTTGGGCTAAGCTTGGATCCGGTTTGGTTATAGATAAATCACAAGGACCATACTTGTAATTTCTGAAATTATGAGGACCGAACTTGCACATCTTCCAAAATACACCAAGGTAAAATCTTGCCATGTTTCCATAATCCAAGAACCAAAATTGCACTTTTCTAATTTTTTAAAATTCCCAGGGACTATTTTTGACAGATTTCAACTTGAGGGACCAAAGATGTAATTTATTCAAACTTTTCACCAAAGGACTAAATATGATAATTTATGATTTAAAAAGGACCTTTGGTGATTTTTCTGACAAAACAAATGCATAGGGACTAGTTTTGACAATTTTTGAAACTTGAGGGACTGAAAACTGCCAATTTTGCAAACTTTGTTCGTTTTTCAACTGTTTTTTAAACATTTTGCATTTAAAACATATAAAACACAATCCCTGGGATATTTTCAGTATTTTGATGCATTTCTGAGTGTTTTTGAATGTTTTGGCAGTTCAGATAAGACAAAAATGATGAGTATTTAGACACTCATCATATAGAATTCTGAGTTTCTCAATCGCCAAAGACGACAAATCTAATATCACCGTTGTTAGCACCTCGATGCTCACTTGCTCAGTCAACCAATCCATATTCAAAATAACACCGAATTAAACATTCCCAAAGAAAGACAGATCAGCAGAGTGGACCTTATCATTCAGAAGTGAGGGAAACATTCTCATACTCGTGGTTAATCATCATAAGATTTCTAATATGAATAAGAATGGGTAAGATGAATCTAATAGTGTAGGGAGCCTTAAATATGTTTAGCAAAAGCAAGAGAAGTTACAACATGTGTCAAACACATCATGGTCATAAGAATCCTCAAAATGATCGAAGAGGCATCTAAATGATTAACAAACGAATCAGAGGTTAAGGTCAGAATCAGAAAATAAGGCTTATATAATGTCAGGCATTACCACAAAATTCTTAACGCATTCTAAACTTACTTGGTCACTAATCTTAGGTTGTGCAAAATAATAAGTTTCTAATCTCCGGAAATAGTGATCGTAAAAGGGCTTAACTAAAAGTAAGGCACGAATCAGAGTGATGCGGGAGCAATGATTCTTAAACAAATGTCTTATAGTCTACCCAATCCTCATCGGTCATAACTTAAGTTTCTTCAGAGTGGAAATCCTAAGGCAATTTCTCAAAGGTTGTTTCATAAGCTCCTATAGTGCAAACCTAAGGGCCAAATCTTTCACATGTCATAACTTAAAGTACTACAGGTCGAAGCGTGGGCTCTGATACCATAATTGTGACACCCAACCCGAAAAGGGCCTAAGTGTAACATCTAGAGTATGATACTACTGGGCCTCTCGCTGAATTAATCAGATGTTTGCATGGCCGTGCCCAAAGTGTAAATCAAGATGATACTTGTTTTATGTTTGGTAATCTTGATTAATTTCTAAAAACGAGAAACAGAATAGTTGAACAATATGGAATGACTTTGATCCATATCCATAGTTCAACAAGTATCTGAAACAAAAGGATAATTTAAAATTGTAAACCATTTACCTAGTTGTTTTATGAAACCACATTCAGGTATTTCTGGGAGCAATGTGGTGTTGCTAGACACTTCGCATTGTTAGTATACATTATCGATTGTTACGATCGCAAGTGGGAGCTGTTGGTTATGCGCTCGTAAATCAATAGTTATACGGCTAGAAATTACGTGAGCCTATCGGGGCACACACGTATACATTTAGAGAGCGTTTATTAAATATAATTAATATGTTTAATGTATACTATTAATTATAATTAATATAATCCACGAAATAAAGATAACGGTCGTTAGTCCGTTAGTGTAATGGTTAACGATCGTTAAGTCCAAAATTAGCTTGTATTGTACATAGTTTATTTCACAAGGACCAAAAGGC
The DNA here is from genome assembly GCA_021014915.2 of Artemisia tridentata subsp. tridentata. NCBI lineage: Eukaryota > Viridiplantae > Streptophyta > Magnoliopsida > Asterales > Asteraceae > Artemisia > Artemisia tridentata. The sequence continues at coordinate 40,995,448 of CP139506.1, read as the reverse complement.
AACATGGAGGCCCATGGACACCTCATATGGCCGGCCATATTGCATTAGGGCAAGAGGAGAGGTAGCTTATTCCCTAGGCTAGGTAATTAGTATAAAAGGAGGCCTCTAGGTCTTCATTTATTCACACCTTCAAATCAAAGCATTCTTTGATCTTTTCTCTTGCTCTCTACAAATTGTCCAACACCCCAAGTAAGGGAGTTGGCTTTGTTTCTTCTCTACGACTAGCATTCATGTTTAGTTCATAAGCTCGTGGGATAAGCACTAGCATCCTAACGCTCTTGTTAGACGTGTAGTGTGAGTTTTCGATAAAGATCAACTCACTATAGTTGATTAGGGTTTCGTGGTGATACGGGATCCATTGAAGTATTCGTGATTAAGATCAAGACTTGGTGGTTATCTATTGAAAAAATAGATTCAAGGTTATTATTTATTATGTGTTTTAATTCATAACATTAAATATAGATCCATCCGCTGCGTACTCGTGGTATTGATGGTTTAATCAATATGAATTCCCTACTATAACTAGTATAGTAGTACAACAAATACATATTCATACAAAATATATGTGAACGTTGTAATTCGAATTTGGGCCATATTCTTTAAACAACACTAGCGAATCTAGGTAGGAGAAACCTCATGATGAATGTTAGCTTTTCCTCTCGCAAGGATCGTGTCCTTGAAATGCACTTTCTCATGTACAAAATAAAGCATGTATAGGAAAAGTGCAGATGCCATTGAAACCCCACTGATAAGAAATAGACCACGGAAACCTTCAAGGTTTAAAATTTTGGGCGCAGTCGCGGAATTTAATTGTTTATTAAACCACTTCTCCTCCAATAACTTTAAAGTCCCGTCTTCTCGTAATTTGGCAATCTGAATTGACATCTCAGGGGCCAACTTTGAATCGTTTCGGAATGCCTGCACATAATTATAGCTAAGATTTGACTAGGATAGACTTTATCTACAATGTCAAATTTTCATATTTAACTTAAGCCAGTTACATGCAACAAACTGAAGGTAAGGAAACAAATTTAACTTAAACACATTAGCTCAAATTTCGACCTATTTAAGACTGAACGGGTCGATTCCAGTTACATTCCAGATTAGCTTAAACAAAGTGGTTGCCCAGGTCAAAAGTGACCCACATTGTTATTAGAGTAAATTACATGGATGGTCCGTGTGGTTTGCCCAAAATTTCATCTATTGTCCCTCCTAAGTCATTTTAATCAAGAAAAAAGACTTGGGTTTGTTATTATATTGGGTAATATAGTTCTCATCCCGTTCAAAAGATTAACCTGCTTTGACCTCTTACCCATGTTAGCGCTAATATTAAAGAATTGTAAAGTGAAGAGACTCACAAAGCCAAAGCCATTGGTGATAGCTTCAGATACGGTCATCGAGTAGCCAGATGGGTATTGTGCAAGAAATTCCTTAATATAAGGAATTTCATCAACAATTGCATCAACACCACCGTTTTTACTGCCACGTGTCAAAGCAGCAGCAAATTCCTCTGGTGAAGAATATGGCTTCAACCTGGTGTCGTTAAAATTCAAGTTCCAAAGGGCTCCTGTACATGGGAACTATGCAGGTATCCAATAGACCCTCTCTGTGATGCTAATTGAATTTGTTCAACAGTTAATAGTGAACTTAATGTTGCAGTGTAACTTGAAACGAGCACAAGCACTACGAACAACCACACAATGACTACAAATCTTGACAAATTACTCTGCAGCTTCTCCCCTGAAAATTTCAAAACCTATAGTTAAATTGGTTTAGCTCTTACTAAATTTCTGTTCGCCATTATAATTAGATGTGTTTGTGGGAAAAATAAATAAATAAATAAATAAATAAAAACAAAACAAAAAAACACAATAGAACACGGTGCTAGAGCTTACTATGAGCATAAACAAGTGTTGAAAAGGCAAACCAGAAGGTTGTCCCGATTTGTTCTGCTGTTGAACCTTGAAATTCTTCATTTGTCTGATGTTCAAATATCCAAACAACAATGCCAGTCAAAATAAAGAAACAAGCAGACACAACCCAAAGATCTAAACTAAGTGGTTTCATGAAGATCCAAATGCTTGTTTTCGTGTTTCTTGATAGTGTTGCAAGGCCAATATCCGTAAATGGCAATGTGAAGTCAACATATTTAGATCTATTAGCTGTGATTGTTATATCTCCAATTGCAGCATCAAATTCCTGATGCAAATGATAATAATAAATTACAAGTTATATTTCTTTCCCAATATATATTGATGACAAAGAATACTGGTTTATATAATATGCATACCCCTTTATGGACTCGATACATAAGGTCATTGTAAGTGCCAGTCGTAACTGGAATATATTCAAAGGCTACATCGCGACCTAATCCATTAAAGGCGGCCAGGAATACTTCTATACAGAACCCTGAAATGATTTGATCATCATCACTCATTTGAACAAGTCTCCATTTTCCGGATATCAATGGAATGCCTATTCTGAGGGTTTCTCTGCTCGTTTGTAGCATCCTATGCGGATTAGTTGAGATGCCTCCTGGCCAGATGATATCAGGAGTTGAATTTAGCTCATCAATCTTTCTGGTTAAACCAACACCCTTTGTCCAAAACCCAACCCTTCGCTCCCTATTACCTATCACATTTATTATTTCTAAGACTTGTGTACTCATCGTACCATTTATAAGTTGGAAAGTACCAGCCAAACCACGAAATGAGATTCTTAACATCTGATTCATAAGAGATGTATCCCTTGGAATTTTGCTAGATGTTTGTGTCCTCTCAATAGCCATTGCTAGTGCCGAAACTGCATCGTATGCCCAGACACCATAAGGGTTTATTTTCTTGAGCTCCATCAAAGGGTTCATAGCATGATGTTCCTTTCTCCATTTCAATGTGAAATTGTGAAGATCCCTTGACTGTGGAATATACGATCTAAAACCCACCACACATTGCATAGACTCAACAACTTCACCATCCATGAAGTTAAAAAAGTCCATAGTTTTACTCGTGATAATCCATTTGTATCCCGCATCCATCAATCCTAAATATTTTGCTTTTGATAAAACATGGGATGCAAGAGAATGACTAGCATGCATGATGTATATATTTGTTTGCATAGCTGAAAGCTTGTGAAGCTCTTCATAAACTAGTCCATCGCTGGAAGACGTTGAAATTAGGCTCATATACGTTACAAAGATGTTCTTCTCTTGTAAGGTATTTGTCATAAGCTTCGCCACTTCTATCTCATTTGCAGCGTCCTCACATATGAGAATGACATTCTTCCATTTAAATGATTCTGCCATTGCAGCAATGGCTTTAAATTGAGTAGTTTCATCTTGTGAAACTTGAAGGAAATAAGGATGTTTGTTGGAAGATGGAGTTGGTGAAAAAGAAAGAATAGGTACTCTATTTTCGTCTCCTAATACTGAAAGAAACTTTGCTTCGGTTGCTGACTCAGAAGCTATGATTGCTTGGACCTTTTGCTTCACCAATAGATCAAGAGCTGGCAGGAAAACAAGAATTTCAAGTTTAGTATGTGGTTAACTTTTAGAATGTCATATTAGCCGAATGGATTATGAGGCCCAAGTGCTATTGGTTTAGGATTAGCCCATTGTGTTAGCTTTCTTATCAAGTATATATAGGAGACATTATATATAATATTGTGACAACTCTTGGATATATGAGACGCTACTCTCACAAAAATTGCTCACAAAAATTATTACGCCAAAATATTAAATAACTCTTGGTCATTTTAGACACAATGCACTCAAAATATTCTTATTTGAAAATCTCTTTTATTTGTAACTCACTGGTACAATCACTACTACATTCTTGTTCCTTTATATCGGCTTCTTGTAGTATATTATTACAATATGAATACAAATACAAACTTGGTCCAAGATATGCAATATCTTTTAGCCGTAATATCTTCCATATGATGTACTACCTCCGTCCCATATTAAGTGTCAATAATGAAATCTTGGGATATCCCAAATTAAGTGTCCAGGGAATATTTTCAACCAATGAGAAGAGACTTTAGTGGGTAATAGTGATATTTGATTGGTGGAGAGTGTAGTTAGTGGAATTTCCTAAAACTTTGTGCATTTAAAGTGGACACTTAATATGGGACGGAGGGAGTAGTTGTCAAGGAAGCAAAAAACTTGAAGTTTCTTCATCATAAAAAACATGTCTAAAAACTAGCCATACTATTCTTTTCTCAACTCCAATAGTAAGGCTTGTCTCTTTTTCTTTTGGTCGGTAAAACACATTAGTTCACATCAACTATCATTTTCAGGTTAACACTTATTCATAAACTTGAAAGTTTTATGCTATACATGCAAACTATGAACTTTACGCATAACCGTTAGGCTATTCCGTGCATAACAAGAAACATCTTTGAACGTATTCCATCACTAGACCAAATTTTCTCTATGTCAAGCTAGTACTTTATTATTCCCATGAGCATGATTTTTATAATCATATACATTCGGTTTTACAAATTTTACGTAAGTATTCCAAGTCTTGCATTATATTACATGCATGCATGCACAACATAGCCAATACCCTCACCACCTTGGAGGTATTAATACTACAAGTATTTACCACTTTCAAAAGCAAATATGCGGCCCCCCCCCCCGGCTTGTCCAAAACACGCTCCCCTAAGTGGGTGTACCAACATTGCCTTTACAACTTGATAACACAACCTTTCCCTAGCAATGCAAAGTCTAAAAGCAATGAATCAAGGAATGCACTCCTTTCTCTTGTCCTTCTCACTTCACACGTCTCCAAGGAGAGTCACAAGACTCCATCCTACTTATTCTCTTATTGGCTTTGCAAAGACTTGTGAAGGGTAAAACCCCTTTTGACCTTACCATAAATTACAATAAAAGAAACAATTTTGCTAGTGAATGAAACACTCCCAAACACATTCATACACACACAAACTCAGCTGATCTAAGGTTTCCAAGCAAAGTTTAAGGTTGCTTTAAGAGTTGATAAGGAAAAGCTAGGGTTTGGTATTGATAATTAGGGTTTTTTAAGCTCTTGGATTAGTTTTTGTGCACTTCTTGACCCCCAAACGCACCACCATTCGTGTAAGTCTCTCATGAAAACCTATGTTACTCATTTTTAACATATCATGCATTATTTCATATCACCTTTGTAGATTTGTTGTGTTAAAAATCAATTTAAACTTTTTTACAAAACATACTAAATCTGTCCAAAAAATGAGTCACTTATGAACGACTTTTAACTATGATAATGAACTCATTTAGTAAATTTCTTTTAACCACAAGGTATCCTATTTCTTAAGAAGATTTATACGTAAATTTCATGGCCTATAAAGCTCGTTTGGTATTTTAAAATAAATATATACAAACAAGTGTCAAACAGCTCTTGTTGTTTGAACCCGTGTCATATAACATACTTTTGGAGACCTTAAACTTGGAATCTATGTTCTAAGCTTGGTCCCGATGGTGACGTTGTTTCGGATCCTACTTTGTATCACAGCTTAGCCGGTGTTCTTCAGTATCTTACATTTACTCGTCCTGGTTTGTCCTATGTTGTTCATGAGGTGTGTCTTTATATGCATGATCCATGGGAGCCGCATTTCTCTACTTTCAAGCGTATTCTTCGTTATGTTCGAGGTATTCTTGATTATGGTTTATAGTTGCATGTTTCTACTACTGGTCAGCTCACTGCTTACAAGATGTTGACTAGGCTGGTTGTCCTTTCACTCGTCGTTTCACCTCTGGCTATTGTGTTTTCCTTGGGGATAACTTGCTTTCTTGGTCTGTTAAGCATCAAGCTACTTTATCTAAGTCGAATGTTGAAGCTGAATATTGTGGTGTAGCCAATGTTGTTATTGAAACATCTTGGGTATGCAATCTTTTGTGTGAACTGCATGCACCTGTTTTTACTGCTACTTTGGTGTATTGTGATAATGTCAGTGTTTTTTATCTCTCTAATAATCCGGTTCAACATCAGCGCACCAAACATATAGAGCTTGATATTCATGTTGTTAGTGATTTTGTGGCAAAGGGTCTTGTGCGCATTATGCATGTTCCCTCTAGCTATCAGTATGCCGATATTTTTACCAATGGTCTTCCAAGTGCATTGTTTCATGATTTTTGCTCTAGTTTGAACGTCTGAAGACCTCCCGCTCCAACTGTGAGGGTGTATTAGCCGAATAGATTATGTGGCCAAAAGTGTTATTGGTTTAGGATTAACCCATTATGTTAGCTTTCTTATCCATCATTATATAATCTATATATATGGGACATTATTAATAATATGATCAAGCACCTTACAATATCTAATATGTCATACCAACCACTACAGGATAAACCATTCCCAAAACTGATTACCTAAGTCCTCCCTAAACCCGCCCCGATCCCCACCGTGGATCTAACCGAGGCACTCCGTTGGAGCGCATTGCTCCACTAAACCCGCCTCGTACTAGTCGGTATCTTATCCGGGTTTCCTCTTTGGGCGCGATTCTCTACCAAAGATGCACAATTTCACATTTATTATTATTTTCACACCAATAATTAAAGAATTAAAAACCTATTAATAATTAATTATAAACAAATTTAATAAGTTTTCAAAGATTGTATCTTAAATAACTAATGATAAATTGCATCGCTACAAATAGTTAAAAAATATGACATTAAATAAGTTTCTATATTCAAAATTTTGCAATCTTACAAAGATTAATATATATATATATATATATATATATATATATATATATATATATATATATATATATATATATATAGGGAAGAGATCGGGTAGGAAAAAAACTAAAATGAGAAGAATAAGAAGAATTTATAGCCACATATTTCAAATAAGGGAGAGACTTTCAAGGGGAGATGTATCAATTTTAATAGATGTATCTGAAATGTGTAGTTGTTGTTTCTTCTTATCTTTCTTATTTTAATTTTTCTTATTATTTGATTGTATATATATATATATATATATATATTATATATATATATATACAATCATGTTCATACGGTGAACATCCTTAAACTACGGAGTACAAAACAATAGGCACAATAGAAATAGGGCAATATGGTATTTCTGATAAAAGAAAAAGTAAAATTAATTTATATATATTTAGGGGTATTTTCGGCATTTGAGCAAGTCCTGTATTTTTGCTAAAACTGAATCATTCACCTCTTATTTATACGTAGCCCCTCATCTCACACATCTTATTTTTCTCTCACTTACAACAAAAAACCATTATCTCTCAAAACAAAACTAGATCTAAAACCATATCTCACATTCTCACGCCCCATCTTCTTCTTTACAAACTACACACATCTTTTTTTTTTTTTTTTTTTACTTGACACCAGCCTCATTTGATGGCGACCAGCACCACCATAAAGGCCTTCGTTTTTCTCCTTCAACGGCCACAACCGGTGCTTGTTTAGTGCCACAAATCCGACCACAACCGTTGTCGAATCAAACTTGTTGCCATCGTTGCGTACCAGTTTTTGACATATTCTTATTTATAGTGACACACTTAGTTTTTGACACGTTCTATCTCCCAACCCACGGTAGTAGTTTTACACGGTGTTACATGTTCTTATTTTCCGATGAGGTTCAAGGTCAATCATGGTCTTTGGATTTTTTAGGGTGCATAAAGATAGCGACTTTCTGCCTCAAAGACGTGCTAGCGTCGTCTTCGGATTTGAAAGATTTGTTTAATTTCCTTTGTTTAATATTTGACAAAACAATATGAGCCTTAATTGTATAGAAGGGATTTAGTTAGTTTTATTCTCATCGGATGTATTACATGGCTATTTAGTTAATATATTAATTTTTTTTATGCATGTTCAACTTTCTTGTTTTATCAAATGGAATTCATATGGTGCATCAGGCAAAAAGTAAATATTTTTTATGCTCAGTTGGTCCCTTTGATGTTTTGTGTGTTTTTGGTTATATGTGTCAGTTGGTATTCGTGATGTTCCAATGTGATTAGTTTGTTACATGTATAATTATCACTGTTAATTGTGTATATTTTTTAATACTAGGTTTGTAATTACTTTATGTACAATGGAGGAACAACAAAGTATGTTGTGTTCAAAGGTGAAACATGTAGTTGTAATCTGTTAACCGACTTAAAAAGTCAAAACTTATGGTTGATTACACTAAATATAAACCCATCATGAAATCGAACGCGACCGTGTCTATCTCAATTTCAAAACGTATTAAGTGTGTCATTATAAATGTATTATGAAACTACTAAGTGAGTCACTATAAATGTATCATGAAACTAAGTGTGTCACAAAAAAATGTGTCGGTGTTACTACAAATATAAGGAATATCATGAAACCTAGTGTGCACAAAAAAAAATGTGTCAAAAAACTTAGTGTAGCACTAGAAATATCATGAAACTAAGTGTGTCAAAAGACTTAATTTGTCACTAGAAACGTGTCACAAAAATTAGTGTGTCATTACAAATGTATTATAATTTGGTAATGTGTCACTAAAAATATACTAAAATTTTAGTGTGTCACTATAAATGTATCCAGAAATTTAGTGTTACTACAAATATACTAAAATTTTAAAGTGTTTGTTATATATGTATCAAGAAATTTAGTGTCACGCCAAAAGACTGTCACAAATATGACGTGAAAAACCGTGAAAACATTCTAAACAAATAACGTCGTAATGAAATTTGTCTATAAAACAGGAACTAATATGAAAATAAAAAATGAGGGTTGTTGTATCGTACTGGATTTATAGCAAAAGTGGATTTATAGCAAAAGTAGATCTGTGATTTGCACATGTTTATTTTGTTATATCAATAAATTAAATTGTGATGCATGTTTTACCATGTATCACAAAAAGATTGTTAAGAGATTTGCCTAAAATTAAATTAATTTGTAAAGAAAAGATTTACATATATTTCTATTCATTTTTTAAATATATATATTTTTTTGTGACGTTCATGAAAAAAGTGACGAGAAAAGAAACTAAACAATTGCAAGACAAGAGGCATATTTATTTATTTCAAATTGATACAAATTGCCATTGACTTTTCATTTTATTACAATTGTGCCACCAATCTAATTAATTTTGAATCTCATCTATAAGATTTGATCCAATAGTCAACAAGTGTACTTATTATTTTTTACTTTAAAGTGTACATCATAATAACACCGCCTTATATATATATATATATATATATATATATATATATATATATATATATATATATATATATATTAGAGGAATATGTTTTGATTACGTAAATACTAACATAATATTATGTGAATATAGATTTATACGTATATGCATATATATTACTGTATTCGGGTGGGGTGGGGCGGGGCGGGGCGGGGATGTTATTCACCGCTCCCACCCAAATTCGATTAAAATCCCCGTTTAAGCCCCAAACCAGCCCCGTAACCCGATAAGCATGCCCCGCCCCACCCCCGTCTCAGTTAGTTTGGATTTCGAATTTTCCCGTCGAGTTGAGATTTTTTTTGCCATCCCTATTCACACTAGATCACCCGTTCTGATTCTAGTTTGAGTTATAGTTTGCCATCTATTTTTTCTCCAATTAGATATGGCAAGTATCACTTTGCTTTAGTTTGACCCTTTATATCTTGGAAGTTATAAGAGATATTTTATGTTCTTAAGTATAAATCAAATATAATCTGAAATAGTACGTTATTTACCTGCGGATAGAGCATGCAGTGGTTCTCCATGTGTATCCCTATTCTGGAGAACTATCCTTGTTTTGTAGTGGTTGTTAGAGGTGTAAAACTCAGATAGTGCCATGGTCATGCAGCTATGAACAATCTTTCCGACCAATGATCCCAAATCTAGAATCACCCCCACCGGGATCTCCATGTATGACGAATCTTCTTTTGCGTTTGAGCATATCTGAAAGCAAATCAGCATAAATATTAAGAACAACACATCTGTGCACTTCCTGCTTTTCATCTCCATGCTCGAATGACAAATAGGCAAAAGGCTCCTATCTCTGAAAGTACAAATTATACGTTATATTCCTGTAGGTTCTGTGTCATTTCACTTTCCATCGACTAGTCTCATGAATTGACTTTGTTTGAGTCAGTCAACTCTAAATAAATTTTCCAGAAATTGACTAATCTCATGAATAGACTAATGTGACAACTGATTGAAAACTTCTTTCCAGGAATTATGACCACAACTTGAAGCATGCCACTACAAGAAAACATATAACAGGCGAGGAACACCACGCCGACGACTCAATGTCGTCGGCACAATACACTAAACGACAAAAAAATACTTGACCAAGCCAAGGTTGCGTTGAATTTTTAAGTTAGTATCGTACCGACGACGTGTCGTCGGTATAATGATACAATTGTTTGACTTTTCTAAACCTGGTGAAAACCAGGGCGGGAATTTGACCCGCCAAAACGATGGCGACGTCATGTCGTCGGCACGGTATAAACAAAAAAATAATTGTGATTAGCGATTGATTAAAAATTATTTTGCCATTAGTTTTATTATACCGACGACATGGCGTCGGTAACTATTTAAGTCAAAATTTTGACTTTTTCTGCGTGTGAAAAATAGCGAATAATTGGGCGGGGTTTTTTCCCGCCTTTATTATGCCGACGACATGTCGACGGTAATGTTTCCCGCCAAAATTTTTTACTTATATATATATATATATCATATAATAAAATTATCACAAAACACGTAAATTCTCACAAAAAACACACATAACAATGGATGGTTTAACGCCGGAACAGGAATCGTCGAAGGCTTTATCACACGAGCTCCTGTATAATGAAATTATACTTCATTGGGGCTGGGAAATTTTTGATGAATATGGTTCTTATGCGAACTGTGCACCGTGGCAGAGAGACAAGATTCTGGAATGGTTGAGGAGAAAGCCGTACTATAGAGAGTATTTGGAAGAGCTAGATGCTGCTGAAGCTCAACGTGCTGCTGAAGCACAAGCTGCTGCTGTTGGAGGTGGCGATGAAGCTGAAAGCACGTTGGACCTCGACACCGAATTTGGTAATCTGGAAAATAGAGTAACAAATCTCGAAGCTACGTTTGCACGTATCAAGGAAATGAGAGCAAGGAAGGGAAAAGATGGTGCGAGTTCCAGCAAAGCGGGAAGTAGCCGCAAAAAAAAAAAAAAAAAAAAAAAAAAAAAAAAACGGGTTGTTTCGTTTGATCTGTTTCATTTGGTTGTCGAGTTGTTTAGTTTGAGTTGTTTCGTTTGGTTGTCTAGTTGTTTAGTTTGAGTTGTTTCGTTTGGTTGTCGAGTTTTTCGTTTGAGAACTCTTGCGTGTTTTAAATAAAATGTTTGCCTTCGTGTTTGTGGGCTGCTGTTAACAAAACAACATAAACCAAACGGCCCTGTTTGGACAGCATAAACCAAACGGCCCCTTATGGTTGAATCTTGATGGATACTTAAGTTTTCACAGCAACAACAACATCATTGGAACATTTTAAAGCGTACGAATTAAAAATATAAAGCACGTTCGACATCAGTTTTCACAACAACAACAACATTTTATTAAACAACAACAATAACACAACAAACAACAACAACGACAATAACAGCAACAACAACAACAATAACAGCAACAACAACAACCTACATACGAAGATTTCCCATATCACCTACCATGTCATTATAAAGGTCGTGAAATAAGGCAGCTGAATCAATTGTGTGTTTGTTTGGATGCATGTACACTTCTAGCATTTTATTGAGTACCATTATCTGGTGATTCAGTTTGATGCAGTTTGAGCACTCTGTATTTCCAGGACTCGATGTTGAAGGTCCTGCGGTGTAACGAGTTGGAGTTATGGATGGTCCTGCGGAATGAGTTGGAGGCGTTGAAGCTCCAAGAGAACCGGTCATTTTGGCTAGTCGTTCCTCCTTCCATAAAAAAAATCGCATCCATATCATCTCGGATCATTCGTTTAACATCTCGTGTACAACCTTACCATCTCGGATCATTCGTTTAACATCTCGTGTAGAACCTTATCATCTCGGATCATTCGTTTAACATCTCGTGTAGAACCTTACCATCTCGGCTCATTCGTTTAACATCTCGTGTACAACCATATCATCTCGGATCATTCGTTTAACATCTCGTGTAGAACCTTACCATCTTGGCTCATTCGTTTAACATCTCGTGTACAACCATATCATCTCGGATCATTCGTTTAACATCTTGTGTACAACCATATCATCTCGGATCATTCGTTTAACATCTCGTGTACAACAATATCATCTCGGATCATTCGTTTAACATCTCGTGTAGAACCTTATCATCTCGGATCATTCGTTTAACATCTCGTGTAGAACCTTACCATCTCGGCTCATTCGTTTAACATCTCGTGTACAACCATATCATCTCGGATCATTCGTTTAACATCTCGTGTAGAACCTTACCATCTCGGCTCATTCGTTTAACATCTCGTGTACAACCATATCATCTCGGATCATTCGTTTAACATCTCGTGTACAACCATATCATCTCGGATCATTCATTTAACATCTCATGTAGAACCTTACCATCTCGGCTCATTCGTTTAACATCTCGTGTACAACCATATCATCTCGGATCATTCGTTTAACATCTCGTGTAGAACCTTACCATCTTGGCTCATTCGTTTAACATCTCGTGTACAACCATATCATCTCGGATCATTCATTTAACATCTCGTGTACAACCATATCATCTCGGATCATTCGTTTAACATCTCGTTTACAACAATATCACCTCGGATCATTCGTTTAACATCTTGTGTAGAACCTTATCATCTCGGATCATTCGTTTAACATCTCGTGTAGAACCTTACCATCTCAGCTCATTCGTTTAACATCTCGTGTACAACCATATCATCTCGGATCATTCGTTTAACATCTCGTGTAGAACCTTACCATCTCGGCTCATTCGTTTAACATCTCGTGTACAACCATATCATCTCGGATCATTCGTTTAACATCTCGTGTACAACCATATCATCTCGGATCATTCGTTTAACATCTCGTGTAGAACCCTACCATCTCGGATCATTCGTTTAACATCTCGTGTACAACCATATCATCTCGGATCATTCGTTTAACATCTCGTGTACAACCTTACAATCTCGGCTCATTCGTTTAACATCTCGTGTACAACCATATCATCTCGGATCATTCGTTTAACATCTCGTGTACAACCATATCATCTCGGATCATTCGTTTAACATCTCGTGTACAACAATATCATCTCGGATCATTCGTTTAACATCTCGTGTAGAACCTTATCATCTCGGGTCATTCGTTTAACATCTCGTGTAGAACCTTACCATCTCGGCTCATTCGTTTAACATCTCGTGTACAACCATATCATCCCGGTTCATTCGTTTAACATCTCGTGTAGAACCTTACCATCTCGGCTCATTCGTTTAACATCTCGTGTACAACCATATCATCTCGGATCATTTGTTTAACATCTCGTGTACAACTCGACAAGCAAATGAAACAACTCGGCTCATTAGTTAGGAATTGCATCTTTCAAACTGGAACAAGATAAGCTGGAACTTTGTTGTTGAGCACGAGTTCCATAATTGCTCGGATCATTCGTTTAACATCTCGTGTATTTGTCGACTACAACTTTCAAGAAATTGTAGCAGGTAATACTCTCTCGTATTTGTCGACTCATCCGTTTAACCAATTCCTATAAACATGGTGGTTGAAAGTGAAGTGGGTCTGAGAAAATAGGCAAGTTTACGGGTCGGGTTATGGTGTTTGGGTGATATCATCGGCTCTTCTCTTTCTTCCATTATTATGTCTTCCGCCATTGTTGTACTTTTATAAGAAGTTTGTTCGAGGTGACTACTCTTTGAAGTGTGTGTAAAAGAACTAGTAAATTATATATTAACGACTTTTTTTTAAAATTTTATAAAACTATTTTTTAAATATTTTTTTTAATTTTATAAAAGTATTTATAATAAATAAAAAATTTAACTACTTATTTTTTAATTTTATAAAACTATTTTTTAAATATTTTTTTTAATTTTATAAAAGTATTTATAATAAATAAAAAAATTTAATTATATAACAGTAATACTACCGTGGACTTGTCGTCGGTAATATTACCGCCAAAATTTTCGCCAAAATTCCATACGTCCCGCCAAACGAGAAACGACAAATTTTCTTTATGATCCTGACGACATGACGTCGGGACCATTAAAAGAGATAACAAAACTAGATCTCAAACACTTAGAAAAAAAAAACGCATTTACTTTTTATCCTCTCCTCAATTATTGACGTCGCCGGCGATTATACTCCACCACCACCTCCGACACCACTACCACAGCTCCACCATCACTACACCCCACCACCTCCGACACCACAGCTCCACCTCCGACACCACCGCAGCTCCACCACAGCTCCACCACCTCCTCCTCCTCCTCCTCCTCCACCTCTCATGTTTAATTCACTCCTCAACCCCTCCTTTGTTTAATTCTTCTTCTTCCCCACTTCTTCTTCTTCTACAAAACAGGTAATTTTGATTTTTGTTAATTTTGATTTTTGTTAAATTTGTTTTTTGTTAATTTTGTTTAATTTTAGTGTTAATTTAAGTGTTAATTTTGTATTAATTTTGTTTTTTGTTAATTTTGTTTATTTTTTTTATACAGCCGAGACAGCCGAGAGCGAGAGTCGAGAGCTGAGACAGCCGAGAGCGAGAGTCGAGAGCTGAGACAGCCGAGACAGAGGTAATGTGGTCCCTCTTTTATTTTTTTTAAACTTTTGGTATCCCGACGACATGTCGCCGACAACAGTTTTTTTTAAAACTTTTTATATACTAATGTGCTCTCTTTTAATATAGCCCGAGCCCGAGACCGCAACCCGAGACTGCAGCCAGAGACCACGGCCAAGAGCCCGAGACTGCAGCCCGAGACCACAGCCGAGATAGTATGTTGTTATATATGTTTGTGAAATGTTGCGTGAAATGTTTGTGAAATGTTGCGTTTAAAAATCAGTTGGTGTAGGATAGAAGTAGGGCGCGTTAGCTACTAAATGTTTGTGAAATGTTGCGTGAAATGTTCCGCTTATTTTCTACACAAATAGGGCACGTTTGCTGCTGATAGGCCAAATAGGCCAAAATGGGTATCTCTCGAAGGTCTTAAACGCCACATAGGCCAAAATGGGTGGGACCCAACTTATACACAATGGAAGGATCACGGCGAACCGGATCCTCCGAATAATGATCAAAATGATATTCTTTATAACACAAAACAACGTGAGATGAGTGACATGGGTGCGTGCCTTAATGATATTCTTGATATTCCTCCGAATAATGATCAAAATGATATTCTTGATATTCCTTCGAATAATGAGCCGACTCATGGAAATATTGGCGAGACAAGTAACGAGCCTACTCAAGCAGCGACACCTCCTCTGCGTAACGAGTATGAAGAGTTACTTGCAAGTTCCAACCAGCCTCTGTACCCTGGTTGTGACTTTATGACAACAATGGATTTTATGGCAAAGTTTACACATCTCAAGGTCAGCGGTAAATGAAGTGATACTTCATTTAACAAAACACTAAAATTTCTCCAGGAGGTATTTCCGCCCAGGTTAGGTTACAATCTCCCACTATCATACTATCATATAAAGAAGTCATTTAAAAAGGTCGGGTTAGGGTACGAGTCGATACATGCTTGTGAAAATGATTGCTTTCTATATCGGGGGAATGATGGCGAAGATTTGGAGTATTGTCCGGTCTGCAAAACGAGTAGATGGAAATACAATAAAACAACGGGGAAGAAAGTTCCTAACAAGGTGTTGCGTTACTTCCCTATCATTCCTAGACTACAACGTTTGTACAAGTCTATTCACACTGCAAAACATATGACTTGGCATGCTACTGGAAAGTCTACGGACGGTAAGATGCAACACCCGGTTGATGGTAAAGCATGGCAGAAGTTTGACAATAAATATTCGGATTTTGCTATAGAACCAAGAAACGTTCGATTAGGGTTGGCTGCTGATGGTTTCAATCCGTTCGGCAACCTTAGTCAGACTTACAGCATGTGGCCGGTTATATTAACAACATACAACTTGCCTCCGTGGTTATGCATGAAAGAGACTTCTTTGATGCTGACGTTGTTGATTCATGGCCCTAAATCACCGGCGAAGGACATCGATGTTTACTTGAAGCCCTTGATTGATGACCTTGTGGAATTAGGGAAAAAACCAGGTATCTTGACTATGGACGCTGCTACAGGCACTCAATTCCACATGAGAGCGATGCTTTTATGGACCATCAATGATTTTCCTGCTCGAAGTAGTTTGTCTGGTTGGCAAGGGCAAGGTTACTACGCTTGCCCTACATGCAAAGTAGACACTCCGGCTACGCGTGTGATAAGCAAAACAACTTATGTTGGTCATAGAAGATTCTTAAAAAAAACCATAAATGGAGGAGGGACTGTACGACATTCAATGGTGAACCCGATTATTGAGATCCTCCTAGAAAAGATACCAGGGCTGATATCTTGACTCAACTTGCGACATTGCCCACACGTGTGCCGGGGAAACATCCGGATTATGGGGGTGGGAAGATAAAATGTAATCATACAGTCGAGCTGAACTGGACTAAACGGTCTATCTTCTACGATCTTGAATATTGGTCTTTTCTTTCTCTACCACACAATTTAGATGTCATGCATATAAAAAAAATGTGTTGGAGAGTATCTTGAACACCTTGTTAATGAATGACAAATCTAAAGACATCGCGAAGGCAAGACAAGATTTGCAAGCTCTGGGCATTCGACAGGAGTTGTGGCTCGGAAACAAACAAAACGGGAAGTGCTCGAAGCCTCATGCAAAGTACTCCTTCACACCCGATAAAAGAAAACTCTTCTGTCAATACATCAAAACAGTTAAACTACCAGATGGGTTCGGATCTAAGTTCAAGTCAAAAGTGACCAAAGATGATAATAGTATAACGGGCATGAAGTCTCATGGCTGTCATATAATGATGCAACGGTTACTTCCTTATGGACTTCAGCAATACTTGGACGCACAGACTTATACACCATTGATCGAGCTTTGTTTCTTCTTTAAGCAAATTTGCGCCCAAATTTTGATGGTGAAAGACATGGTGAAAGCTAAAGACCAGTTGATCAATATTTTGTGCAGTCTCGAGCAAATATATCCTCCTGCTTTTTTTGACATTATGATTCACTTGGTTATGCATTTACCTGAAGAGGCTATTGAAGGTGGGCCTGTTTTATTCCGGTGGATGTATCCATTTGAAAGATACATGAAGAAGCTTAAAAACTATGTTCGAAATAAAGCTAAGCCGGAGGGTTCAATAGCGGAGGGTTATGTTGCAGATGAAGCATTAACTTTCTGTTCTCGTTATTTTCGTGGTGTTGGGACAAAATTTAATCATCCCGCTGCATCTCAGGACCGTCCTCGCCCAACAAGTGATTTCCAGGTGTTCCGATTACTATGTACCAATTCTGGTAAAGAGACATTGATTAAGTTAGGTCTCCAAGAAATGAAGAGAGTGATATGGTATGTACTTCACAACAGTCCTGAGATCGACAAGTACATGGACAAGTTTGAGAGGTATGCGTTTATATTTTGAAATTTCTGTTTCCCAAGTTATCTTTTCGATTTATTCTAATATCATGAACATTTTCAGGGAATTTCCTGATATCGACATGCAACAAGCATTTCCGAGCTGGTTTGAGACGAAGGTAAACTTATTGTATGTATTTCCATGTATAAATAACGACTATTACTCATCTCCATCTATTCTTATCTTTTTTCATAGATCCGTAAACTTTACATTGCCGATGACCCAATCTGTACTCCCGACTTATTCGCTTTGGCTTGTGGACCATCACCGACCCCAATCTCAGTAAACTCTTGCGTAGTCAACGGTGTGAGGTTTGTCGTACACAGCCGCGATATAAAACGTACAACTCAGAAAAGCGGAATTTGTTCACCTGGTGAGAAGGAGGGAGAAATGTATTATGGTCAGCTAGAAGAAATTCTGGAGTTCGCATATTCCCAGTTCAAAGTTGTGTTGTTTCGAGTTAAGTGGTTCGACTTAAGCAACAAAAACCGTAGAGTCCAACGTTTTACCACTAGAAACAATATGACACAAATTTTGGCATGTAGCTATGCGTTCGAAGATCAACCTTACATTCTCGCAACACAAGCAAAACAAGTCTTCTACCTTGAAGATCCTGCCAGACGACCACTCCATTGGAAGGTCGTCCAAGAAGTAAATCACAACACAACCTGGGATGTCATCGTGGTAGAAGACGATGATGATGTGATACATGGCAACAACTCATCCGATCTCCAACTGTCTGCTAATTTCAATGATTTGGAACTTGAAACCTTAAATATCGATGGTGAATCAACGTTAGTTGAGGCACCACCACAATCATTCCTGTTGATGACGACGATGATTTTATTGATGATGAAGACGAAGATCCTTATGATTTAGCAGATTTTGATAATGAAGTCGCAAACAATTCTGATGATGAAGTTGAAGTTGCGACTAATGTTGTTTATGATAGTGATTGTGATTGTGCAGATTGATCTTAAAATGTAACTTGTAAAACGACACTTATTTTAATGAAATTGTTATGGATTGTTTAAAAGTGTATATTTATTTTGAATGTGTATGTATTTGAATGTGTGCATGCTTATGTTAATTTGTTCCCGAATTTCTATATGTTATTCAACTTGTACTTTTACAGATGGCAGCAGCAGTTGCGCGCAGTCATGGTGGTGACGGTGCCGGTGACCCACCACCTTCCCCTACCCGTCAGATTGAGAGCGGGTGCCGTGATGGTGGTAAGAATTTCTAGATTACATATATATGTATATATATACACATATTATGTATATATATAGATATATGTGTATATATATACATATATGTATACACATATATGTGTATATATATACATATATCTATATATGTATATATATACATATATCTATATTTGTGTGTGTGTATATATATATATACACACACATATATAAGTTACTTTATGACGTTTTCACTCACTCCAATTGCAGGATCAGGGCGACCCCGCCGAGGAGGTAGGGCCAGGGGGAGGCAGGGGTAGGGGAGGTCAGAATGGCGGTAGGCAGCGAGTACGCGAAGAAAATAAGAATGTGAAGCTCAAGAACGCCGTGAAAAATAGCGGCCCACAGTCGATTGAGTTTGAGATTGGTGATCAGGGGACTTACTGTCATGTGGGCCCGCACCGAGCATGGTTTAGCAATTACGTCGGCGAGCTCATTCGGCAGCTGCCGCTACACTATGACTCCTGGTACGATATAGAACCGGAGAAGACGGCTAACTTCCTTCCACAGCTCGGGGTCAGTTATTTCATTTTCCTTTTATATTGTTATGTTATCGTGTTTATTTATTTAAATGTACATATTTATTTAAATTTGTTTATTTATTTATATCTCTATATTTAATTATTTGAATGTGTACATTTATTAAAATTTGTTTATTTATTTATATCTTTATATTAATTTTAACTATATTTGTTTGCAGCGTATGTTCGATTTGGAACGCCACAGGCGCAGACCGGACTGGGAGGCCATTCGGTCGGCGCTCACCGCTTATTTCGCTACACGATATTCTGACAACAAATATGATATGAAACGCGATTACTTTACCAAAAAGGGTGGGGCTGAGAAAGTGGAAGAGATCAGAAGAAATCCTCCTCCGAACTTGGAGCAGGCTGAGTGGGAGAAGTATGTTGATTTGTACATGTCGGAGAAGGCCCAGAAACGATCGGCTGTGAACAAAGAGAATAGAAAGAAGAACAAGATTCTCAGCCGCCACGGTTCGAAATCATTTGCCGCATCTCGACACGAATATGTAAGACACATTTTATTTTTATAAGATTATTTAATTTTAATAATATATTAATTAAAAGTATTTATACTAAATAAAATATATATGGTGTTTGATTTGTCATTTTAATTTGTTTCATCCTATATGCATGTGTATATATTTATACAGTTCGAGAACAGCGAGGACCACCAGTATCCATCCCTGTTCGATACCTATCTTGACACCCACTTCAAGAATGGTGTTTGGTTGCAGGATGAGGCTCGTGCTCGGTTTGTAAGTATCGTTATTTATTTATTTATTTATTTATTTATTTATTTTCCAAACACGCACTTAGTGATTTATTGAAACATAATCTAGTAATTAACCCGACTAACATATTAATTTTCTCATTTTTTTTCAACTACATAGGATGAGATGGTCAGGCTAAGGCAGCCTAGATCCGATATGCCGACAGACGAGGCCTGCCTCACGGAGCAGGAGATATTTGCCCGGGTAATCAGGGGCAAGCAGCGTGGTCATATACCCGGCGTCGGCAGGGTGGTACCCTTCTTGAAGAGGCCACGGGTAGACATGCCGCCTCCAGCTCCACCAGGTATGTACAGTTGGATAATATTAAATGACTCATCTTATGTATTGAAATAACCGTTTTTAAATTTTGATTATTTCGTTTATAGGTACGGCCGATGTCGACGGGAAGCTTGCTGAAGCTTAGGAGAAGCTTGATGAAGCTAAAAAGATAGTGGCTGAAGCTTAGAAGGAGAGAAAAAAAGCTAAGAAGAAAGCTGCGAAAAATGAGAAGAAGCTCGAGTTGTTGACGCGTTTTATGTCGACCAACCCAGACTGGGCGGTGTTTATTAGCTAGGCTGGTTCTCGAGGTGCTGCTGGAAAGAGCAGTAGGAGTGGCGCGAGAGGGAGCAGCGCAAGCGCTCTCGCCAGTGGCCTCGTCGGCGAGAGTGGCTCTAGCAGCGACAGTGGCTCTCGCAGCGGGAGTAATGATGATGATCAGGATGACGACGAGGGGCTCTAGAGGTATTATTTTGTGTTGTTTTGTCTTTGGAACTATATTTTGACGACCCAATTGCAACATTTGTAGATATAGTAGCTAGGTTTAGCGATTATAACACCCCTTTTTGATGTATTTTGAGGGTGTTATAAAGATTTAGCGCCGTTTTGTAAAGTTTATTAAGTGTTTCGTGGTTATATATAACCGTTTTAGCCGTTTAGCCATTTTATCCGTTTTAGCCGTTGTTTGTATTGGAATGTCTTGTATATAGTGGTTATAGAAAGCAGGTTAGAAACCAGGTTTGTGTAGATTTTTTATGCAAATTATTGCGGCAAAAATCTAGGCATTGCAGCTGCGCAGGCTGTTGTGCAGCTGCAATAGAACTTCCATACCGTGGACATGTCGTCAGTAACGTAGACTTGTGTATATTATACCGACATATTGTCGTCGGTACCATATTGAACTTAGGGATAATTACTAAAATGCCCCGGTTGCCCAAGTGCTAAGACTATCCGACCCGGTTTCACAAAATTCTCCCCTTAGACCAGGGCAACCGATCCGACGGACACAGGATGCCACGTCACCCACCAAAATACCTCTACTACTGTTGCTACGATGTACATGGGACGTATTGTTTTTTGGGCAACTTTTGATTTTTGGGCAACAAATACATGAACAAAAGGATATTTTGGTCATTTTACATGCATTAAAATTAGGCAGTTTTTTTATAGATATTAGCCTGTAATTCGATAATTCGATTACAATTCATTACAGAATACACATCAATACACAAACAACTTCTTTTCCATAGGCAAAGCATCACACAACTAACAAATCATAATTCCTTAACACCCTGTAATTTGATATGTCGAGTGAGTTGTACACCTGTAAAATCGTCGTTCGATCTGATATGGATTTGCTTACAAAAATCAAAGACATTTTGGTGAAGAATGAAAAGCGGCATAGGCTGTTCAGAAACACAGTCTTTGGTCCATGGTTGGATATTCGGTTTTGTGGTAATGACTGCCAGTTGATGCATTCTGTTTTACAGCATCAGTTAAAAGTTCATAACATATCGTCTGATTCCCCACCATTGCAGTTCAAAATTGGGGATGATTTGTTAGAGTTTGGGCGTAAAGAATTTTGTTTAATAACAGGTTTTCGATTTGGGAAAGTTTGTGAAAATGAAAATCAAGCAAATGCATTTCATGACCGTGTATTTCCAGAAAAAAAGACAGGTGGTATAAAAACTGTATATGGCAGTGATTTTTTGACACTACTTAAAGATACAAATAGGTTCTTAGCTGTTTCGGATGAGGATGCTATTAGGTTGTGTCTTTTGATAGTTGCTATGTTGGTGTTTATGGGTAATGAAGAAAGGAATTGTATCCCTCGTCATATACTGTCTTTGGTGGAGGACTTTGATGCTTGGAACGATTTTCCTTGGGGTGAATACATGTGGCATAAATTTTATCAAAGGACTGTGAATGTTGTTGAGAAACACAGAAAAGTTCATTTGGCGAAGTTGAAAAAAAACCCAAAGTATAGTGCGACATACAATCTATACGGTTTTGTTTGGGCTTTCAAGGTATGCCATACTTACTACTCTGTACTGAAGTTCCCAACTATACTCATTATACTATTTAGTATTGTTGTATTTAGTCTGAATTCTGAGTAATTGCTATATATATATGTATCTGGTGTACAAAATGTTTGTATCTGTTTTGTATCCATTACTAGGTTTTTTCTATTAGATATATATATTGATTATATAGTTTTGAACACGGTTATAACCTGCACTTTGAACCACTTTTTTTCCACATTATATACATTTTAAACAAGCACATATTACAGATATGGATTTTGGAGACTTTTCCTAAATGCGGCAACTGGTGGGCGAAAGACACGAACGTCATTCCACGAGGTCTTGCTTGGTCTAAAAGTCGAAAGTTTAGAAGATCAGACCCTAAAACACTCTTTGGACCGGTAAGCACGACACTATCTTTGACGGCAAATTTCTTGGACATTTATTTAAATTTGTTCACATACAAAGTTATTTACTATTTGTTTTTTTAGGAGTCAATTCCTATTAAGGCACTTTATGCAACCAAGCGCAAATTGAGACAACCGTGGTGTATTGCCAGCATCCCCTTTATAAAGGGTTTGTCTGATTCAGACCTGTCAAGGGCAGAGGAAGACCAACAACCTGATAGCGCAGAGGATGATCACCAACCTGATAGCGCAGAGGATGACCGCCAACCTGATACCGCAGACGATCACAACCAACTTCGTAGATCAGAGGATCACCAACAAGCTGGTAGCGTAGACGATCAACATGAAGCACCAAGTTTAGAAACTTTAGATAAAAATGATGTTGAAAACGTAAATGGTGTCCAATCAGGCGAAGGCCAAGATGAAAAGATTTTTGGAACAAATCCTATATTGGGCAAGATATTTGATTTGCAAACTGATATTTCGTTGATAGCGAAGCACATAGCGTCTGTCCCTAAACAAGACATTCGCGAGCTGTTTCAGAAGGTGAAAACAAAATTTTCAGAGTTAGAGACAGTTTTTAACGAAAACACCGATGATCCAGATTTTCCAGTCAAGTCTGATGTCAACCCTGATATTTACATGGTTTGTATTCACCTTATATGTTTTATTCTCCTAACTTTATACGAAGTTCAATTCCTCGTTGATGCAAATAATGTTCTAAAAACGTTATTTTATATCTTTCGATTACTTCACGTTTTGAGGATGACAAAATGTGAACTCACGTTACGTTAAAATTAACGTTAACAAGTTTTTAATCGGAAGATCCCGTTTCTACGCAAATCACTCTTGAACAAAGTTACAACTTGAACAAGTGATCAAAGAAGTGAATTCATGTTTTGAAAATTCACATTTTAAATGGGACAAAACATTTTTTCAAAAATACACATGACAAATTATTTTTGAAATATTAAGAAATGTTTTAATGGAAAAATAAGTTTGAAAATCACAACAGCTATTTTTCCCCCAAAATCAGCTCCAACCTTCCCCAAATAAGTTTTCACCAGAAAAGACAAAATTTGGAGCGTCCTAGTCTACCACGGCTCCACGGTACCGTTAAATTTAACGGAGCCGTGGGTCATTTAGTGGAGCCGTCCGTACCATTTTGAATTGTAACGTTCAGATTTTCTTTGCCTATAAATACCCACCTCTTTCACAGTTTTAGGCACCCTTCACACACAGAAAAATCCCTTAGTTAAATCCTCTCACACCTTTTACTTCTTAGGGTCAATTAGATTAGTTTTTCTTTGTTTCAAGAGTGATCCAATCATCCTTTAAGTGATCCTCTTCATACCTCTTCACTAGCAAGAGAAGAACACAAGTATCCTAGTTGATGCAAGGTGTTGCCATCCCTCTTCATTAGCAAGAGAAGAACTCAAGTAATCAAGAAGATACTAGAGTTGTAGTTGATAGGTTTTTGTAACACTTGTTACAACCTTGTTGTATCTTAGCATACATCAAGTATATTTCCTTTTTGTGAGTGAGAGTGAAGATCAAGTGTGATCTATAGAGATAGTGAACATCTCTTGAAGCCATTGGGCTTGTGTGATTGATCAAGAAGATCAAGGGTCATTAGGTTAGTGTTAGTTGAGTAGAGTGAAGTGAGTGTTGATCATTGTGATCGTGTTGAGATCTTGGTGATCTCTTGAAGCCATTGGGCTTGTGTGTTTGGTCACGTGGACCTTGGTAGATTGGTGCTAGCTAAGATTAGCACTCGACATCTAGCTTAGTGTCGGAAATAGGATAAGCGACGTGTACGGTTTTCTCCGCCTGAAGGGAGGTTGTTGATATAGTGTTTGAAACTCTCGAGTGTGGTACTCGGGGAGTGGAGTAGGGCGAAGAAGAGCTTCGTAGCCGAACCACTATAAATCCTCTGTCTCGGTTTGATCTTTCCATCTCTACTCTTTACTTTCATTTGTTATTATTACGTAGCTTAGCTTGTAGTTCATATTGGTGTTGTTTGATTACGCATAGAGTTCGAATCAAAGTTTCCAATAGCATACTTTTAAAACAAGATTTTTAAAAGAAGTTTTTAAACCGGTAAACTATTCAACCCCCCTTCTAGTTTCCCACAATTGGTATCAGAGCCACGTCAGTCAAGTTTTTAAAGTATATTGTATTTTAAAGCTTGAACCGATCAATGGATTCCAAAAAATATCTAGAAGGGCAATCTATGCAAAGACCACCACTTTTCGAAACCGATTGTTTTATTTATTGGAAAACAAGATTCGAAACGTATGTGAAATCAAAAGACATTGATCTTTGACATGTTATTACCGAGGGTGACTTTCAACCTATTCAAAAGAATCCGGAAACTAAAAAGGATGAAATAGTTTCTTATGATAAACAAAGTGATGAACTTAAAAGGAAATTAGCCAAAAATAATGAGGCTAAAATGATGATTTATAATGCTTTGCCTAAAAAGGAATTTGAAAGAATTTTTATGTGTAATACGGCAAACGACATTTGGAAAACTTTGCTAGTCACTCACCAAGGTAATAACCAAGTCAAAGAGAACAAGATAGATCTTCTTGTTCAACAATATGAACAATTCTCCATTTCGGAGGATGAGTCAATAGATAATGCTTTTGCTAGATTTAATACTATTATCACTAGTCTTAAAGCTCTTGATGAAGGTTATTCTAGTAAGAACTATGTTAGGAAGTTTCTTAGAGCTCTACATCCTAAATGGAGAGCAAAGGTCACCGCCATAGAAGAGTCAAAGAACTTGGCGGCATTGTCACTCGATGAACTTATAGGAAACTTGAAAGTTCACGAGATGATCATCAAGAAGGATTCCGACATTGTCAAAGGCAAAAGCGAGAGAGTTAGATCTCTAGCATTAAAAGCCAAGAAGGAGTCTAGTGATGAGGAATGTTCGAGTTCCGATAGTGAAGATGAAGAATACGCACTAGCCGTTAGGAACTTTAGAAAGTTCTTTAGGAGGAAAGGTAGATTTCCTAGGCAATCTCGAGATGAGAAGAAGTCATCCCAAAGAAATCATGATGAAAGAAAAGGGACAAATGATAGGAGATGCTTTAGATGCGGAGATCCTAATCACTTCATAGGAGAATGTCCTAAGCCACCAAAATCCAACAACCAAAGAGCCTTTGTAGGAGGTTCTTGGAGTGATAGCGGTGAAGAAGAAGAGAAGAAGCCTAACGATGAAACGTGCTTAATGGCTCAAGCTTCTAACGAGGTACAATCCGACTCTTCTTATTATAGTGATAATAATTTGTCAGTAGATGACAATGAATTACATGACGAATACAACAAACTATGCGTAGTTAGTACTAAGATCTTAGGTAGAAACACAAAGCTAAAATTAAAATTAAAAAAACTAGAACTACAAGTCTTAGAACTAAATGATCAAGTCAAGAGACTTGAGAAAAACAAGGAAGTAGATTTAGGATGCGGGTCATGTATTAGTCTTCAAGTAGAAAATGAAAAACTTAAAGAAAATGATTTAAGAATCATTAGGTTTGATGAAGGAACTAAAAAGATTAATGATATACTTGAAAATATTAGATATAGTGAACATGACCGTTCGGGTTTAGGATTTGACCCAAATCAGGCTTCTACAAGTAGTACTAAATAAGTAAAATTTGTAATGCCTGAAAAGTCCATGTCTGAAGGTGACGGCACCATTAAAGATACAGACGGCACCACTAAATTTAGTGGTACCGTGGTACCGTGTGGTGCTGAGGACAAAACTGGGTCAATTCTGAAAAGTAACTTAAGTCCTAAACCAAGTCAAGTAGTTATAAATAGAACTAGAGTGTCTACTCCAAGTAGAGAGGAAACCAAAGGCTTTAACAAACCATTGTCATCTCCCGAACATGGATTTGTAAAGCGTGACACTAGGTCAACTACTCCTCCACCTAGAAAGGTAAACTCTCCCAAACCTCGGTCTAGAACTCCTCTACCGAGAGGTAACTTTAGAAGACAAAATCATCCAAGTAACTTTCCCGTAACTTGGAATGATCGTCCACCACAAAGTTACTTACCATGGGAAATGTGTCCTCCATTCTCAAATCCTAAACTAACGCAACAAATGCGTAGGATGTTTAACTCTAACAACTTTGGACCCATGAGATATTGGGGACCAGATGTTTGAACATTTGTTTTGCTAGGAAAACATGAGTGTAAATAAACCTTGAAGTATAACAAAAGGAGTATGATGCGTTATCAAGCATACCCGGTGACGCAATAGTCAAGTCGTGTCTTTCATGCTTAACATTCAACAAATGTACCCTAGTCTTCTAGTTTTAAGAGCAAACACCTCAGGCACAGGTACGCTTTCTTAAAACACCCTTTGTTAGTAGTAATGTTTGGCATGAAATAGTGTAGTTAGAATCTAACATGGTAGGCACTATAACACATAAACTCTATTCACATCTCATCATGCCAAATTCAACCTGTCCAGAAATGTTCGATGATCGCTTGAAGATCATGCGTGACAAGTTTGAATTAAGCATTGATAAGTGAATCAAGTTCCCTTCCTTGCACATACGTAATCTTGCCTAAATGAAGTATCCCTGTAAACTTATGTATACTATATGTATGAGATACATAGTTTAAGTAATAGTCTTTATTGACAATAACGCCTATATCTGCAAATGCGAAACTCACAAGAGACGAAGAAGGTGAGTGCGCGGATATAACTAGGTTAAGGGCATAATAGGTAAAGTAGTTTACCTAACGGCAAGTAGGTCCATTATCATGAATAGTGTTGGCTTTGTGCCCACTCGTAAGAAGTATCCCAAAACTTCTTACATCAAAGTGTTTAATGTATCATACCATACATTAAAGATACTATACACTTGAGATTACGATATCTTGAGGAGATTGATGTAGAAAATGTTTCTATACCAACTCTGATAATGTGAGAGTTAATGTGGGTTGAAACATAATGAGTAATGTTTGTACCTTCATAGGTTGATTAACAAACATCTTGGTTCCCCAAGAAACAAACTACTCTTATTATCACCACAACCAAAACCGAGTACGCAAGCGCCGGAAAGGCATGACAACAAACACTATAGATGAGACAACTCCCTGTGAAGAGTAGCAGTCAAGATGCCATTAGACTTGTCCGGGAACCCTATAGTTTGCTCATGAACGAAGCTCGTCGAAGTACGTCATCTCCCCGCGGAAAGACATCTCCTCCGTCATGATAACGTCAAATGAGAAATCTTTTCTTTGAAAAGTATTTCTTCTCACCTTAACCTTTTCATTCTCGTCAAATGACCTCTTAATACTCCATTGGAATTATTAATGTCATTTCTCACGTCTCATCATATGACTTTTCAAGTCATTCCTCATATCCCGCTCATGACTATTTCAATATTTCTATGGAAATATTAAAGTCATCTCACACATCCATCCTATTCTCGACTCATGACTCTTGAATATTTCATTGGAAATTTCAAGTCATTCCCTAAGCCTCATCCCATGACTTCGTAATATTTCACTGGAAATATTAACGTCATTCTTCGCGTCTCGTCATATGACTTTTCAAGTCATTCCTCTCATCCCGCTCATGACTATTTGAATATTCCTTCGGAAATATTAAAGTCATCCGTCACGTCATACCTCATAACCTTTCATCCCTTCTATGACCTCTCGAAAGTTTCACGGGAAACATTGAAGTCATTCTCTACAAATCGCTCATGACTTTTTAAGTCATATCTTTCACTCGTCACATGACTCATGAATATTTCACGAGAAATATCTAGTCATTCCTTGTGTCGCGTACTCTGACTAATTAAATATTTCATGGGAAATATTATAGTCATCCTCCGAAACACAACTCATAACTTCTATTTATTTCACGGGAAATACTAGAAGTAAATCCTCATCCAATGACATCTTAGTCAATTTCCTCGGAAACACTAAGGTCATTTCCGGTCATCCTATTTAATCATCTTTCGTCAAAAAGTTTATTAGGTATAAACTTTTTCCTCGTGTCAAAAAGTCTTACTAAATAAGTAAGATTAATCAGCCAAAAGTCAAAACAGAAGAAAAACTGGACAATCAGACATACGGCTCCACTAAAGAGCCACGGCTCCACTAATGTTTAGTGGAACCGTGGAGCCGTGCATCTGAAAAACGCGCCCAGTCACTTTTTTCTTCTGCAGAAATTTTCCAAACACACAAAACCTCTTCCACTTACTGTCAAAATCGAACCATAACACCATAATTCAACTAAACTCTTGCAAATCAAGATTGAGGCATTGGAATTAACAAATCCTAACCACAACATCATCAATTGTAAGTAATTCACTCTTATTTTCTTTTAATTTGAGTCTAGGGTTTGTTCTTGAGTATAAATCCGAATTGGGGATTTTCAAAATTAGTTAAACCCTTGTGAAATTAAGACTAGGATTAGACAATGTAGTATTCACATGATTCCCTAAACCTAGGATTTCCAAAAACCCATTTATGTTGCAAAACCTAATCCGAAATTAATCACTAAATTCGGATTATGATTGATTATTTGTAATGGAATCATGTTTAGGATGATTAAAATTGGATTAGGAACGTTCTGCATTAAAGCTTTTCAATCTTAAAGCTTGATTGGCACCATGTTGAGGCATTTGCCAAACACCCCAATTCGATCATTTTTTTGAAAAACTTCACAAGTCTAGGATCATGAAACCTTTTTCATACATTGTTGATGCAAATTAAAAACGTTTTTGCATGCATACATGAACTCTCAAATATGGCTCGAAGTACATAATTGATATGTATTGTTCGAAATATTTGATTGAGCAAAAGTGAAGTTAGGAGCGTTTGGGTAATCTCTTTAGGATAATTTTAGAGTCGAGATTGCCGCACCTCCACATTGTTTGCATTTAGGCACACACACTAGAAGTGTAATCATTAAAATGCAACGAACTAACATATACAAAAATATTTTTTTTTTGTAGACGAACCATGCCTCGAAATGATTATCAAGATACCAAACCATACATTCTTAGTACTCTTGAAAATCTAAACATTCCTAATGAGCAAAAAGCTTATTTCGAAAAAGTCCAAAATCGATACATACACGAAGGGCGTGTAGTCGATGCACTCTATGTCACAACAGACAACATCCGTTCCTGTTTTCCTTCTATCGAGTTCGATTGTTTATACAAAATAAACGATCAAGTCTGTCCTCGTTTTGTTCTCGAGTTTTATAGTCGAGTCCGTACCTTCACTGATGATGATGGTAATGTTTTTCTTGATTTTTGGATTCAAAACCAAAATATCATCCTGTCTGTCTCCGAGATTGGACAAATTCTCGGTGTTCCTGCATATGGTCAGTGTGCATACACTGAAGACCATACTCTCGAGTCTCTCTTCTATAATCTTGAGGATGTAGGTGCCTATCGCACTGAAATTCCCGACCTCGAGTCCATCAAACAAGTCATCCAAACACCTCGAGTCGTCCACACGTATCAAAAGCGTGATGGTTCAATTATCCACCTTGACCCAAACCGTATCTACCTCAAAGAGCTCCTTCCCGACCTTAGAAGTTGGGAACTCCTTCTTCGTGAGAACGTGTTGAGCCTTACAGGCAACCGTGATCACGTCTCTGCGAGTCTCGCCCATATGCTCTACTATCTTAGTATCGAGGAACCATATAACCTCGCATACTATATGGTCAAAAGGATGGCCAATATTCACAGTCGTTCGGATAAGCTCATGCCATATGGCATGCTGCTTACTCGTCTGTTCCATTGGGTCATGGAACATTTTCCTAATCTCCAAAGTGTCGACTATGTCCTAGTCAATTATGTTATGAAACCTCTTGGTGGACCACGACGTCGCACAAAGAAACGTAAGGACAAAGGGTCCAAGCGTGGTCGTAAATCCACTTTCGACATTCCTCTCTCATCCTCTTCCTTCGGTCATGAATCATCTTCTCAACCTATGCATGCAGATGATGATGAGGTGAACGAAGAAGGAACGTCTTGTACACGTTCTCCTTCTCCCGACATCTACTTTGATAACCTTGACACCTCATCATTTCGACGTACAACCTTCCCCGAAGACGGGATGGTCAATCTAACCCAAGTGATGAGAGAACAAACTACAATGTACAATAGACAAGTGGAGATGCATGAGCAAACTGTCGGGGGTTTCAAGTCTATTGGGAAGGCGCTAAAAGGGATCGGGAGCAAGCTGAAGAAGTTGGGGAAGAAACGAGACTAGTTAGGATTAGCTTAAGTAGTACTATTAACTTAAGTATTAGTAAGCTATTATAAATAAAGAGATGGCACTAACTTGCTTGGAATGTTCCCTTCCTAACATTCTAACACTTCAACATGGTTAATTTTCTTGTTAATCAATCCTCATGTTGTTTTATCTTGCCTAAACCATGCATGTTAGCTTATTTTATTACATGCACTAGATGTTAAAAATGCTTGAATTCATGCATGCTTAATAGTTTCCTAAATACATAGATGATCACATGATCATGTTAGTTGCTAGTTGAAACTAGCTTTAGGAATTCTATGTGTTTAGTAATTTGAGGCTTTGAGATTTGCAGCCAATGGATTCCCCAGAAAATTCCCCATTTAGGCTGCCTAAAACCTGCAGACCTGGAAAGAAGGTCAAAAGAGCCCACGGCTCCATTAAATAGGCCACGGCTCCACTAAATTTAGTGGTGCCGTATCACCTTTAATGGTGTCGTGCCTCTGGAAGACGAAAACTGCCATTCTCTTCCACTTTTTGACTATCTTTTCCAGAAAATCTGCAACCAAAACCTGATTCCCATGCACCAAAATCCCCAAATCCAACATTTCAAACTTGCATGCTTATGTTTTGGCTATTTAAGCTAACATTATGCATTGCCATCCTTACACCCATCCTTACACCTTCACACTCACCATATCACCATCATGGGATCAAGGGTATTCAAGAAGAAAAAATTCTACATCAAACCAACAAATGAAACCACTCAAATTGATCAATGGATCAAGAGTACTCACACATCACAAATCTCACCAAACACCAAAGAGACAATTTTCATTGATCTCACCTTGGATGATGATGATGATACATACACACCCATAGCCTCAACCAAATCATCATCTTCTTTCACTACACCCCATGCTCCATCCAAGGCAACATCAACCAAACCAACATCCTCATCCTCCACAACCTTTAGAACTAACACACCTTTAACCTTCACCCCATCATCTTCACCATCACCACAACCTTTAGCCCTCACACTAGCCCTAACACCCATATCACCTTTTGAACTTACCACCAACACATCATCATCTTCCCTATCACCATCACCTCAACCTTTAATGGGTCATCCCATCCTTTATCCCCTACAACCACACACCTTGAGTTGTGCTTGTTGTCACCACAACCAACTCCTTATCATGGGCCTTAGAGATGAATTGAATCTTCAATTCTCCTACCTTGAACACCTCCTCACACCACCACAAGGACCCATTATTTTACCACCTCCACCACCACATAGCCCATCCAACTAAACATAGTCATGTTTAGTCTTTCCCAATAAACACCTAGGAACCCTTTTGAAATTGGAAGCAAATCTAGAAGCCTCATGTTACTTTAGAAGTTTATGTGTCTTCTTGTTAGTTTAATTTGCTTTTCTAATGTAGTCATACTTATGTATGACATTTAATTTATGTTTATGTAATGGGCTTTTCATTTTGGCTACTTAGCCATAATTTTTCTTGTGGTTGGATATTTGTCTAATGTGCTACTTGTTAGATATTGTATATTTGTCGTCTAACTTTGTTTTGTAGCACGATCCATTGCTCGATTCCTTTGTGTTCTCCAAATGAGGGGGAGTACACATCAAGGGGTAGCCTTAACCACCTTTTTGATTTGACAAAAAGGGGGAGAAATGGGAGTAAACTCATTAAAAAGTTGTTAAAACTAATTTTAACCTAAAATGAGTTTATATTTTGTCATCATCAAAAAGGGGGAGATTGTTGATGCAAATAATGTTCTAAAAACGTTATTTATATCTTTCGATTACTTCACGTTTTGAGGATGACAAAATGTGAACTCACGTTACGTTAAAATTAACGTTAACAAGTTTTTAATCGGAAGATCCCGTTTCTACGCAAATCACTCTTGAACAAAGTTACAACTTGAACAAGTGATCAAAGAAGTGAATTCATGTTTTGAAAATTCACATTTTAAATGGGACAAAACATTTTTTCAAAAATACACATGACAAATTATTTTTGAAATATTAAGAAATGTTTTAATGGAAAAATAAGTTTGAAAATCACAACAGCTATTTTTCCCCCCAAAATCAGCTCCAACCTTCCCCAAATAAGTTTTCACCAGAAAAGACAAAATTTGGAGCGTCCTAGTCTACCACGGCTCCACGGTACCGTTAAATTTAACGGAGCCGTGGTTCATTTAGTTGAGCCGTCCGTACCATTTTGAATTGTAACGTTCAGATGTTCTTTGCCTATAAATACCCACCTCTTTCACAGTTTTAGGCACCCTTCACACACAGAAAAATCCCTTAGTTAAATCCTCTCACACCTTTTACTTCTTAGGGTCAATTAGATTAGTTTTTCTTTGTTTCAAGAGTGATCCAATCATCCTTCAAGTGATCCTCTTCATACCTCTTCACTAGTAAGAGAAGAACACAAGTATCCTAGTTGATGCAAGGTGTTGTCATCCCTCTTCATTAGCAAGAGAAGAACTCAAGTAATCAAGAAGATACTAGAGTTGTAGTTGATAGGTTTTTGTAACACTTGTTACAACCTTGTTGTATCTTAGCATACATCAAGTATATTTCCTTTTTGTGAGTGAGAGTGAAGATCAAGTGTGATCTATAGAGATAGTGAACATCTCTTGAAGCCATTGGGCTTGTGTGATTGATCAAGAAGATCAAGGGTCATTAGGTTAGTGTTAGTTGAGTAGGGTGAAGTGAGTGTTGATCATTGTGATCGTGTTGAGATCTTGGTGATCTCTTGAAGCCATTGGGCTTGTGTGTTTGGTCACATGGACCTTGGTAGATTGGTGCTAGCTAAGATTAGCACTCGACATCTAGCTTAGTGTCAGAAATAGGATAAGCGACGTGTACGGTTTTCTCCGCCTGAAGGGAGGTTGTTGATATAGTGTTTGAAACTCTTCAGTGTGGTACTCAGGGAGTGGAGTAGGGCGAAGAAGAGCTTCGTAGCCGAACCACTATAAATCCTCTGTATCGGTTTGATCTTTCCAACTCTACTCTTTACTTTCATTTGTTATTATTACGTAGCTTAGCTTGTAGTTCATATTGGTGTTGTTTGATTACGCATAAAGTTCGAATCAAAGTTTCCAATAGCATACTTTTAAAACAAGATTTTTAAAAGAAGTTTTTAAACCGGTAAACTATTCAAACCCCCTTCTAGTTTCCCACACGAAGATCAATTCCTCGTTAAGTATTACACTTATATCATTTTGTCAACTACAGACCCCGTCATCACGTTGTGAAGATGATGTTGATAATGGTGTTACGGGCCGAGATGTTGATGATGATCATGCTGATGATGATGTCGATCATGCTCATCCAATGGAAGTTGACAATCCTGTTTGTTTAAAGGTTACTTTTACTTTGTGTTTTTTTGGCATACGTTTATAAGTATCTAATTTCCCCGTTAATGTTTACCCTTTAATCGTACATTTAATTCATTAAATGTTGTATTATTTCGTCAACTACAGGCCACGTCATTAGCTTGTGAAGCTGATACTGGTGTTACGACCAGTGTTGCAGCCCATCACATGGAAATTGACATGGATGTTGGGCAGCAAGGCTACAACGAATCTCAGGTGGGTGGGATGGACGTTCTTGTAAAAGCATGTGAATTAGGGGTTACCCCTGACTTCCCTGCTCTTGATCATCATCAACCTGCGAATCAAGTTGTGGCATTCCATGAGAAGGACATTAATCAAACAACATCCTTCGTCTACGTTGATGTATGTTATCTTGAAAAAATACTTTCGCAACATACAAGCTTCCTTATTTGCCTATTTATTTATACATCTTTATTGTACCAGGATCATCCGGTGGTGTATGATGATGTCATGAGTTATGTAAACGACGAAGCGGATGTCACTAGTGTTTCGTTAGAAGAAGTACCGTTTGATAATGAAAATGGTAAGGGTGTTGAGAATGCAAATGCTATTTGCGAGCATAAAGAACAAACAACCCCATTGCAGACATATGTTGAGGTACATGGTTTACTTTAATTTTAAAAAGGTTAATAATTGTTCCTTTCTATGTCTTGTGGTCGGTGTTAATTACAACCTATGCTATGCAGCAAGATCAAACAACACCATTTCAACAAACACTCACCAACCAAGGATATGCAAATGTGGTCGGTCCCAATGACAAACCTTGCTTGGACTCTGTTTTTTCTGAACGCAAAAGGAAGACAATCAAAAAGAAAAAAAAAGGCGGCTAAAGTTGCTCTAGTGGCTAAAGCCTTTAAATCAAAGCACGATAAGTTTTTAGGATCTCCGAATTCAGACAACGTCCAACCCGCACGACTGACCAGAGCAGCTACTTGCAGAAAGAAGTTGATTGAGCCTATAGTCATTTTAGATGTAAAGCACCGTAAAACATTGATACTGAAATCAATATCTGGTTGGCCTATGCTAATATATGGTATGTGTCTTTTCAGGATGTATCTGGAAACCCAAGAACTCGGTCAATTACTGAGTTCTATTCGGCCAACCCAGATCCTTTTGTAGAGGTAGTCTGATTTGTTATTCTTAAATTAACAATATTATGATTCGTTTATTGTTAATCATTTATTTGTTTATTTTAGGATCTGACTCGACATCCCAAATTGAAAAAGGACAAGGTGTCTCTGCCTGATTCGCTTCGTGTTTATTTAAAGCAAAAAAAACCAAAAAGCTTTAAGTTTCCATGGGGCGGTCGTAACATTGTTTCTGATATGAATTTTTGGCTAGCGTTGGCATGTCTTGAAGATTGTAAAGGTGGTTGGCTATATGACTATGTAAGGAACCATCATCACTATCTGGTCATATACATTTGTATATACTTTTGATTGAGTAACCACTATAAGTTTTATAATTTTTGTTTTGTGTACACAGCACTTGGATATATGGTTTGACCTTATGTGGTCTATTAGACCAAGCAATGCAGATTGGACCTTGGCAGGTTCTCTGTTCGCCCGACATATCTTGGCTGGTCAGATGTATAGTCATTATTCAGATGGAACAAGCTACCCTGTGGCTTGGCGAGATGTTGAAAAGGTTAGTTTGCCACAATCCTTTTTAAATATAATTTTAACTGTATGCATAATAATATGTACATTTATTTGTCTATATTAGGTTTATTTTCCCGTGAATGAACCTAATAAACACTAGTGTCTCGCTGAGCTTCACCTACGTAGTGGTGTTGTTTCATTTTATGACACTCTTGGGTTCGTACACGGCAATGGTGCACGGTGGTGGAGAACTTTCAAAAGAATTTTGCCAAAACAACTTACCATGTATCTGGATCAGCAGGGTATATTGGCAAGCAAGGGCATATCAGCCGAGGAATATAAAATAACATAACAGTGTCCTGCAGTCCCGAAACAAGCAGACGTATATGGCGATTGCGGTGTATGGGTATGTATTATTTTATACAGATTGTGCCGCAACCAACCACTGGAAGTAGATGACCCGCTTCAAACAGCGGTAGCATACTGTGAGTGGATGCTTCAATACTTCTGGAAGCACAAGGAGTTAATAAACAATGTTTAATGGTATTTGAAAGGTAGTATACTTGATTTATAAATCTGTAACCCAAAATACAATTTACTATTATCTAGTAATCGTTGTTGTTTGTAACTGGTCAATAACATGTAACCCAACAATTTGAATAAGGTAGGAGCAGCAGCAGCTTCAATTTCACCAGCAGTAGGATTCACCCGTGCATTTCATGCTACATACAAGCACCTACTGCATCAGTGCATTTCACCAACTGCATCAATATCTGACATGGGAGTTTTATAGTTCCTGCAATGTGCATCATCTGTCAACACAGAGTGGAGTATATATCTTCATGTTAGCTGAATTGGAATATCCACTGAGTTTTGAAGTCTTAAGGGTGATGCTTACTGATGCGTGGTTTTGCGACCTTACAACAGGTTTTACCTCTCAAGGGATCTCAAGAGGCTTACAACCCCACCAGGCAGTGTACCTGACCGATGTAGTATAGTGTAGTGGTAAGTACGGGGGATTGATCGTTCTCCACAGGGAATAGTGTTCGTTAGGTATGAAAAACTACTCTAATTAGGTCTAAGGGTGAAGGAAGATTATTTTTGTATTTTTATAATTTTTATGAAAGCAAGTAAAATCTCGGGTTTGAAGGAGTGGGCGGAATTAGTTGCTAGTCAACTAACCCAAATAACTACAAATGCAAATAAAATAAAATAACTGAAAATGAAAAGGTTGGTAAAACTTATATGGAGAGAAATGTGTTTACTTAGATTTCCTTACTCCCTAACTATCTTTTACCGGTTGATTAGTGTGTATTAATTGCGTGGATGACGGGTGTATTCCTTAATACCAATCATGGGGTGGCGTACGTACTTCCCCAACTCTACAAGCTCCTACTTCACTCCTATGTCGAGCCGGCTAGGAAGCTCCTAACATGGGATCACTAGAATTCGCTCATGCATTAAATACAACCATTGAAACCTTAGTACGCATTGGTTCATGTTTCTTAAGACGTTCAAGCAAGTTACCGTATAGGAAGTTAGCCAGTTTTCTTAAGCCTAACATAGATGAACAATCACCCAATACAATTAATAACACACTAATAACCAATAATCAATAGCTAAGTTTCATTAGATCTAAGCAAACACAAGATAAATCTAGCCTAGCATGTTAATTAAAAGACAAGAACAATATATAATCAAACAACACATAGACATATTGATTGATTAAATGAACACTTATCTTCAATTAAACATGGGAGATCCAAGGGTATGAAAACCCTTAAAAATGGCAGAAATTCATCTAGGGTTTCTCCTCCAAAGTTACACATAATAAGTTCCACATTAATGACAAAATATTGCAAAACTATATATAGAGTTTAAGGGCTGACGGCGTCATGTTGTAGATCCTGACGCCGTCACCTCGCCGCTTTTAGGGTTCTCGGATGGCCTTCCTGACGCCGTCCCTCTTTAGACCTCCAAAATCCGCTCTGGCTTATCAAAGCTTGACGCCGTCAGAATATGGCTTGACGCCGTCCCTCTTTAATTTAAACCGTGACGACCTTGATCACTTCAAAGGGTGACGCCATCAGATTTTTCATGCAAAATTCTCTGGCTTATCATGAGTAATTTTTATATCCACTTCTTTTGCCAAGCCATGACGCCGTCTGGACCAATTCCTGACGCCGTCAAAGGTACTTTCCAGCATAATTTTGAGACTTTGTCGTTTTCTTCACTTTTATGCTCCAAAAACGTCCAAAATGCTTCCTTTTCCAGATTTCTTCTCCAAAGTACCTAAAATAACAAAAGGAACGATTTAGGGCAATATTTGATCAAATAAATACGATTTAGGGCTTAAATGACCCCCTAAAAGCGGTACACTTTTCGCTTCATCAAATACCCTTACACTTGAGATTTGCTTGTCCTCAAGCAAATGCGCTTTTATTCTAATCAAAATACAAGTTAGGGGTCATTTAACACTAATATAAAAGTAATTACAATAAATAGTCATTCCACTTTAATCATAATAAGCACGGAGATTACAAACTAGCACCTCACAAGTAGTGTTTAGATACTCACATCTCTCAGGTGTCATCAAAATAAATCTCATAAATGAAAACGGATAATATCTCTCACTACCTGTCATAGCAAATAGATTACCATAGGCTTGGGAAAGGATCAAAAACCTCCTCCACTAGGTGTAAGCACCAAAGATAAACTATCAAAGAGGGCTTTTAAACGGGTTATAACGTTAGGTGTAAGGATATGATAAACACGGTTTTGTTGGATAAAGGATATTTTACTGGTGGCGAGTTAAAGATCTTGATCAATTACATGTACTATACAATGTTGCTAAGCCAAGACTCGACTCAATTTAAGCTAAAAACAAAATAACAAAAACATAAAATAAGCAAAAGATGAAACGGGATGGTAGTCCGTATGTTTTTTTTTCTATTTTTCTTTTTCTCATTTTTTTGTATTTTTCTTGATTTTTTTTTTTTTTTTTTTTTTTTTTTTTTTCATACACTCTTGCCCTACCATCCAAAATAATACATCATAGGGGCGTTGCATTCCCCTTACACTTGAACTTTTACGTAACTTTACAAATAACTATTCTAATGACTCGAATTAAGATAATTGAAAAACTTGGAGTACTTTTAAAATATTTAGCACATATGGGGGTAATAAATGATGTTCTTCCCCATTACTCCATTACACTAGTACTTTACCCATGAGTCCCAATCGTCCCAAAACAATATGTACAAGGATATGACTCGACTTAGCAACCATGTAATCAATTAGATAATTAACTTGGGGTTAAACAAATGTTGTCACAATAATGCACTAAAAATGAGTGCATACAAGGTAGGCTAAGGCGATTTGGGTGTACATTTTAGTGGGGATTAACAAATTCTTCCTTTAAGTAAAATGCTTAAAGGTCGAAATGAAAAGATAGGCTCTGAGGGGTGTACTAGGGGTATCGTGTACTAAAAATGAGTACAACGCAAAGGGTGTGGGAGAATTACTTGACCAATGTAGCTAAAGTAATTATAACAAAAACACAGGTGTAAAACAATGGGTTAATCCTAATGCCTCTTATCATGTAGTAAATCTAACTACACGAATGTAGTCTCACTTTTGGCCTCGGAATGGTCCTAACGCAAGTTCTAGAATCTAAGTGCTACCGGTACACACATCATAGCATAAATGCTTTTCCTACCAATTCTAGGGGCGAACCTCACATATTTGGGGGTGGAAAATTTTTTAGTGGTACGGTTTTGTGCTAGTCATATAACTCCTATCCGTGAGACCCTCATTAAGACCAAAGTTTCACTCCTATATGTTATAAAAAATTTTAAATTTGGCACTAAAATTGCCTTAACAGGTATTTATCTCAGTTTTATTACACATCTACTATTAAACAAACAAAAATCAAGTGCAATTGCATTTTCTAAAGTATCGTACTTTTACCCCCCCTTACACTTAAGATGAACATTGTCCCCAATGTTCAAATAACAAGATGTAAAAGTAAAAAGTAAAAGAATGAAATCAAATACTCCCCTGATTCGCTTGGTGGATAATGAAGTAACATGGTTAAATATTCTTCCTAGAGAATGTAAAAGCTCCAAGACTAATGCATCGCCAAAAGCTTGATTCCACATACATCTCCTTGTCCAAAATAACCTGTTAAACCTGAGAAAACAAACACGAAAACCTGCATAACATCGGCGGGATAAATTCTATATATAAGGATATAATGCTTGTGGAATGATAGTTTTGCAGATTCCTGGAGATTATAAGTTAGAGATTTAATAAAAACTTTTTATGAAAACAAAACTTTCAAAATTTTCAGAAAATTCAAATCTGACGCCGTCAGGTTGTAACTCCTGACGCCGTCAGAAATGATCTGACAGAATTCTCATGTTAAGTTTCCAGAAAAATTTTGGAAAAACCTATACCTTACTTCCTGGAAATCCTGCAAAACATCATCATGACTCGATACAAGCATTTGACTCAAACAAATACTAATATGTATGTTAATTTAATATTATTACGATTCATGTCCATTTGTTCTTGTAAACCGATTTGGATTTCCCTTACACTTAACTTTTGCAAAATACCTTTATATGTAGTTAAGACGAAGTTAAAAACAAGATAAAGCATTTTCACAATTTACTTTTGAACGTGAATCAATAATAATAAAATTTAAACATACATACGGAAACAATTAAAATCAAACAAACAAATAAATAAATAAACAAACAAATAAGGCTTGCATGCAATAAAGAAAATCAATGTCACAAATGTTTAAAGGCCAAAAGATGCCTTATCCTAAACTATTACAGACCAAATTGTTCCAAAACATACAACCATAGATTAAATTGTTCAAACATCAAAACATCACATCAAATAATCACTGGGGTGGGGGACCTTGGCGATAGTCGTAGTCAGGAGTGAGATGCCCGTAGTACCCATATGGTGGGTAGTCCTGCTCACGTCTAGGGAAAGGGTCGATCTGCAGTTGTGGGTCCAACTGATCACGCGTAGATAAATGTTGCATCTGACGAACAGTGTGATCATACATCCAGTTGAACCTCTCGTCCACCCGGGTCCTCCAAGTATCAACCTGGCCCATCTATGCCCCCTGGTGAGCCTACCAATCCCCCCTGCTCATGTGCCGGTAGTAATCTGCCGTACCAGCCTCATAACCCCCATGCTGCTGCTGCTGATGCTCCTCCTCCTCATCATCCCCACCATCATCATCCTCGGCTCCGTCTGGATGATACCACATAAAGGTCCCATCATGCATCTCCATAACCACATCCATCTGCTTCAGGGACCTAACCTTCACTGTCCTGCATGCATCACCACCACTCAAATACCTCATGACCTCGGGCCTGAGGACTCCATAAGATCGGGCCAGCCGGGTGATAAACATCCCACCATAAATCCTGTCTCCTTCCCTTTCCCCAACTCCACCATACAGAAAGCTAGCAACCCAAAATGGGATGTTGCAGTAAACCTCATTTGAGTAAATGGTGTACAAGTAGAAGAGGTCTGAAGCAGTGACACGGTGGTGAGAGCTGTGGCGCCCTGTCA
Source organism: Artemisia tridentata subsp. tridentata (assembly GCA_021014915.2). Classification (NCBI taxonomy): domain Eukaryota; kingdom Viridiplantae; phylum Streptophyta; class Magnoliopsida; order Asterales; family Asteraceae; genus Artemisia; species Artemisia tridentata. Next base: position 40,953,717 of record CP139506.1, on the reverse strand, counting down.
AGCCGTAGGTGAGACATTTATGGGTCAACCTAACCCTAGGTTCCCTGATTTGAGATGCCACAGTAGTCGAGGTGTACACCCCATCCCCAATAGTAGGCCAGAACATGGAACATCTAAAATCATTCCTCATCGACTCTCCATGCAACAACCTAGGCATGAACCCTGCTTGAGTGGTTTCATGCTGACTATACAACCCAAGTCTCCATCCAAACTCAGTAACCGAGCACGTCCTAAGCTCACCCCCCAGCCTGAAGTAGATTGTGGTTCTGCCCACATCGGTCCTTGCCTCAGCCATGTCAAAGTGAAAAGTGGCAAAGAATTCACGTACCAATTCGTCATAGACCGGCTCTTGAATTCTAAACAGGCTTTCCCACTGAGGGCCGGTAAATTCATCCGTTTGAAAGCTTTGGAGAAAGGTTTGCTCAAGACCTTCCCTCCTCAGAAAGCTCCAATCTACCACGGCCCCATTTTCAACCTTGTGTTGTAGCAATTGGGTGTATTTAGTCGTGGCCGCATCGTCATCAAAGACACCCCAACTGAGGACCGTGTCGCCAAAGTTCTCATGTTGAGATCTAGAAGAACTCCCTCTGCTGGGTCTTTGACGCTTACTCATTATCTGGAACAAAGCAAGGAGGAACAAAAAGGGTTAATTTTTGAATCAAAGAATTGGTTGAGCATCAGACAAGTCTGACGCCGTCACCCTTTGCTAGGTGACGCCGTCAGGTTCGACCAAATTCAAATCCAAAATTACGAGGGAAAAATCAATATCCAAACTTCAAGCTTATAAACCAAACGCCCCTTTTTACAGCAAAATGGGCGATTGGATCATAGGTTATGGTTCAAATTCGTGGCCACCCAATTAGTGAATAAACCCATTTGATTGCCAATCATCAAATGCTTTAATCATTGCTAACTAACACTAATTAAAGGCATTATAAGTTCTAGGCATGAATCAATCCTAGGGTTTCATGAGTTGGGGGTTTTTGAACTTTAAGAATCCTATGAGTAATTAAAGCGAAAAGAATGAATAAGAATTACTTACCACGTGGAGATTGATAACGAAAGTCGGTGAATTTGATCTTGAAAATTCATGGGTGGGGTTGGAGTGGATATGGTTTGTGGGGTTTGTGATGAAAGTGATGGAGGTAAAGTTATTATTGCTGTGCAGACGTGGTGACGGCGTCACGTTCATAGTCTGACGCCGTCAGACCAGCGTGATTTACCACTTTGTGCCAGTTTACAAATGAGCCCCTTGTACTTTAAGGGAGCAGCTAGTCAGGGTCAATAACCCTGATAGCTAGTCTCGTTAACAAGTTCCTCCTGGGTCAAATGTTTTGTTACTGTCACGGGATGTAGTAAAATTTTGGAAAGGGCCGGTTGACGTCTCATTCAGGTTCCAATTTCCATCACGGCAGGTATTCAGAGAGTGAGAGGAACTTTTCCAGGGGGTTTTCGAAATGAGGGTGTGCTTTAATTGAGTTCTTCTCACACCTGGCTTAAAGCCAAAAGATCGTTTCCTAGCTTCATGAAAGTTAGGGAGCGTGACAACCATGCATCCTACGAAAATGCTATGATCTTGAGAATTTTCTTTCTCGCGAGGGGATCCAAATGGATAAGAGGGTTTTAAAGGTGAAGGCTTGGGGGGAGGGGCTTCATCATCCCATTCGTTGTATGGTTCATTAGGGACCGGGAGTTCAAAGATCTTCTCGATCTTTTTGTGTGAGGCTTCTTCCCTAATTTTCTCTTTTATTCTCGAGATGAATTTTTCTGCTAGTTCCATGAACATATCTTGGGTGTTTTTCAAGTGAATTTCTAATTCCTGGATCCGTCTCTCTTGGTTGCTCACGAAAGTTAGCATTATCCCTTCAAATTCATCTTGTCGTGAGAATTGATGAAACGTATGTTTACCCATTGTGTTCACACACTCATCGGGATTCTCATTAGCCATAGGTGTCTCGGCTTTCATTAATTTCTCAACCTGCCTTTTTATGTTTTCGAACAGCTGTTCTTAGGTTGCACTTATGCAATTTAAAGTCCCTTCTTCCGAGAACGTTGAGTCATTCCATTCTTCTTCTTCGTACTGTGCTAAGTCTTCGATGACTTCCCAGCACTTATCGATACTGAGCCTGCTCAGCCTCCCATTGGCAGCGTAATCTATGGTTCTTCTAGTTTGATGGTTTACGCCATCATAAAATCGTTGGATTTGTAGCCAAGGATCCATGCCATGGTGAGGGACTTTTTGGAGTAAGTCCTTGAATCGAGTCCATGCCTCGTAGAGGGTTTCGCCTTGACGTTGTTGGAACATCAAGATATCATTCCTTAGCTTGGTAGTTCTTCCCGGTGGGAAAAACTGAGCAAGGAAACGAGTGGTGAGATCATCCCAAAAGGTGATGGATCCTGCGGGTAGACGCTCTAGCCATTGACTAGCTTGGTCCCGCAAAGAGAATTGAAAGAGACGCAGTCGGGTCTTCTCTCGAGTGGCAACATCAAGGTCTATGGAATCAACGATTTTGAGAAAGTCCTTGAGATGTTGATTAGGATCTTCAGAACGAAGTCCATGGAATGCGCATCCGCTTTGCACCAACCGGATAGTGTCGGATCGCAAGGGAGTGACATTGGCTCCTTGAGTGAGCTCAATGGTGTTTCGATAGCCATGGTGGCTAGGACGGGAGTAGTCTCCTAAGGTACGGGCTCTAGGAGGTGGTGGTGGTTGTTGTGGTGGTGGGTTGTTGGGATCAAGGATATTACTACCTTCCATGATGTCGGATGGTAATGGTTACGAACAAAGAAACGAAGAAAAAAAGATAGACTGAAGAAAAACCTAGAAAAATAAAATAAAAATCTCACTAGAAAGGAATCTAGTGAGTAGACCTATAAAATAAAAATTCAACCTAAACAATAACTATTCCCCGGCAGCGGCGCCAAAAACTTGATGCGTGGTTTTGCGACCTTACAACAGGTTTTACCTCTCAAGGGATCTCAAGAGGCTTACAACCCCACCAGGCAGTGTACCTGACCGATGTAGTATAGTGTAGTGGTAAGTACGGGGGATTGATCATTCTCCACAGGGAATAGTGTTCGTTAGGTATGAAAAACTACTCTAATTAGGTCTAAGGGTGAAGGAAGATTATTTTTGTATTTTTATAATTTTTATGAAAGCAAGTAAAATCTCGGGTTTGAAGGAGTGGGCGGAATTAGTTGCTAGTCAACTAACCCAAATAACTACAAATGCAAATAAAATAAAATAACTGAAAATGAAAAGGTTGGTAAAACTTATATGGAGATAAATGTGTTTACTTAGATTTCCTTACTCCCTAACTATCTTTTACCGGTTGATTAGTGTGTATTAATTGCGTGGATGACGGGTGTATTCCTTAATACCAATCGTGGGGTGGCGTACGTACTTCCCCAACTCTACAAGCTCCTACTTCACTCCTATGTCGAGCCGGCTAGGAAGCTCCTAACATGGGATCACTAGAATTCGCTCATGCATTAAATACAACCATTAAAACCTTAGTACGCATTGGTTCATGTTTCTTAAGACGTTCAAGCAAGTTACCGTATAGGAAGTTAGCCAGTTTTCTTAAGCCTAACATAGATGAACAATCACCCAATACAATTAATAACACACTAATAACCAATAATCAATAGCTAAGTTTCATTAGATCTAAGCAAACACAAGATAAATCTAGCCTAGCATGTTAATTAAAAGACAAGAACAATATATAATCAAACAACACATAGACATATTGATTGATTAAATGAACACTTATCTTCAATTAAACATGGGAGATCCAAGGGTATGAAAACCCTTAAAAATGGCAGAAATTCGTCTAGGGTTTCTCCTCCAAAGTTACACACAATAAGTTCCACACTAATGACAAAAAATTGCAAAACTATATATAGAGTTTAAGGGCTGACGGCGTCATGTTGTAGATCCTGACGCCGTCACCTCGCCGCTTTTAGGGTTCCCGGATGGCCTTCTTGACGCCGTCCCTCTTTAGACCTCCAAAATCCGCTCTGGCTTATCAAAGCTTGACGCCGTCAGAATATGGCTTGACGCCGTCCCTCTTTAATTTAAACCGTGACAACCTTGATCACTTCAAAGGGTGACGCCGTCAGATTTTTCATGCAAAATTCTCTGGCTTATCATGAGTAATTTTCATATCCACTTCTTTTGCCAAGCCATGACACCGTCTGGACCAATTCCTGACGCCGTCAAAGGTACTTTCCAGCATAATTTTGAGACTTTGTCATTTTCTTCACTTTTATGATCCAAAAACGTCCAAAATGCTTCCTTTTCCAGATTTCTTCTCCAAAGTACCTAAAATGACAAAAGGAACGATTTAGGGCAATATTTGATCAAATAAATACGATTTAGGGCTTAAATGACCCCCTAAAAGCGGTACACTTTTCGCTTCATCACTTACCTCAAAACTCAGGTGTGAACAACAATCGGATGTGGTTAAGGATTTACTACAAAGAATCTATGATCAGTGTCAAGCTATGAGGAAGAAGATAGTTTAATTCAAGAAAAAACTTTGTGATTTGGTGTTGATCCCAGATGAGCCCTTGATAGATCTTTGTTAATTATCTTAGATATGAATGTAAAACAATATGTCTAGAAACTGTGTAGGATCGTGCCTCTTGATAGATCTTTGAGCCAAAAGAACTTGTACATAGCTTATTTAAACACAAGCCAACTACTATGAGAATCTCTGTATAATAAACTTGTGCTTATGCGGAAACTAAACACAAGAGTTGAAGAAGACAATGACTAAAAGACTTTGATCCTCTATGGATCTTGTATTAACTATTTTCTTTGGAATTGGATGCAAAACACAATGTCGTATGTTTCTCTTCCTAAAATAACTCTAACAAACATACAAAAAATACGCCATGACCAGCAGTAACAAACACTGCCAGCAGAAACTAAACAATGCTACCAGCAGGAACCATGAACGGCAGAAACTAACACTGCCAGCAGGAATCAAATTACACTAACAGCAGCAATGAAAATAAACATTATTCTAATAATTCCTAACAAACTGTTATCGAATTGACACAATATTAAACACTATGCGGAATGTATCATTCAATGGTAAGAAGAAGACTATGTAAACAAACGAATTATGTCAACAAACACTTCAATATATGTATATGGTTATGGTGGAAGTAACAGGGTTACAAAAACCTTCAAGGTAATCAACTTAACAAACACTACGTACTTGTACCCTTTTGTACAAACATACTATCTTGGACAGAAGCTTGAAACATGGTCGTCAGATATCCGCAAAGCACTCTATCAAGCTTATCTATTGGTTTTCCATTTCCATACTTGTTTTTCATTAATGCCGACAGGTTTACCAAATCCTTTCTGTCAATGTGTTTAAGCATTTGAGGAATTGTTTTAAACCTTTGCATTCTTCCAGCAACTCTGTGTATCTCAAACCAAGGAACTTTCCCATTATAACCAACTTTCCATCCAATAACCGGAGATTTAACTGCCGAAGGAGCAGTATCTTCAAACAGGTCATCATCATCAGACACAACCTGGGTCACCAGTTGTAAATCAACCGTCTCTTTCTTTTTATACCCTGTTTCATCAATGCCTTCTGAACTACTCACTACCACTCGCCTAGTTCTCTTCTTCCTTCTGGCCATCGTTTTCATTCTTCTCCCAGTTCTTTTCACACCAATTGTAGACTTAGCCTTTGACTCTTTTTCCTTACTTTTCTTATCATCCTTCACTTCTTCAGCATTAGGTTTGTTAGCCTCGTCTGTATCAGGTTTATCCTTAATCTCTTCTGCCGAAAGATGACCATGTGCCTTTTCAGACTCTTCCACCATCATTTCTTTGCCTTTCCCAGATCCTTTGACACCAATTGTAGACTTACCCTTTACATCATCCCTAGAATTGAACCTTTCTTCAAACTTAGCCCGTTCTGGATGTATTGCTTGAATTTCTTTTGGCCAACGATGATATGGGACATATGCAGAATCATGAGCATTTTCTAACTCTTCCATCATCTTTCATTTGGCTTCCACAGTGTATGTAGGTGGTTGTGTGGATTTCGTAAATGGAGTGGGTTCTCTAATAGTTACACTTACACACTTGACAGGAACCCTTGGAATTGCAGGTTTTGTAGTTGGTTGTTTTGTTGTAGATGCAGTTGTTTGTTTTGATGTTATAGGTTGAGTTTGTGATATTGATTTTGGTTGATGTTGAGGTTCATATTGTTTTGGTTGTGGTGATGGATGTTGTTGTTGTGGTGATGATGATTTCTGTTCAGCAGTAGGTTCTCTTATGGTAACTCCTTTGTCGGGAGCTCTAGGAAGTGTAGGTGATGAATTTGTCTGATTAGTTGTTGGTTAGAGTTGTGGTTGAGGTTGTTGTTCAGCTGCTGATGTAGGTTGTGTTTGTGTTTGTGATTGTGATTCTGGTGGTGGTGTTGATTGTTTTGGTGTTGATGATTTGCTAGTATTTAGTGGGATGACCACCTGAGCCAAGCTAACATCATCATCTTCAGCAGTAGAAGGTTCAAACTTAGGACTAGGATCTCTAGTACTAGCAGCAGGTTTAATTACCTCATCAGTAGAATCTTTAACCAACTGCTCAGCATTTGAAGTCTTTAGATTAGGCCCAACACCACTATCCACATCCATATCAACCTGATCATTTCCCTCATTGCTAGGACAACCTTCAGGAGAGCTCACCCTATGTGCCGTTCCAGCCTTCTTGAGCCTTTTGAATACCCTTGTTCTAGACCTCTGCCTTCCCTTCAAAAGGTTAATTCTCATCTTCATTTGTTTGACTGTTTGTGTGATATCAAGAACTTGTGATTCTAGTGTCCTACATCTTGTCATGTATTCCTCCATAAGGGTAGTCTTATCTGCCCCGTCAGGCTGATCACTGGAATTGTCATCTTGTACATTTTGGGTGTCCCTCAATTCCTAAGTTGCATTCCTACCCTCATCACGTCTGGATGTATTACCTTCCCTGATAGTTGAATCATTGGGTTCATAGTCAGTATGAAACCTGGGTTGATCACCTGAGCTCCCCATTTTTGCCATTTGACTGGGATTTTCATCATTTGATTCAGGTTCATGAGAACCTTGCACAGTTGGTGTTGCCATGCTCAGGGTCTTACTTATGTTAACACTTACCTGCCCACCTACTAAGCCAGGATCAGTAGTGTTAGCCCCTTCCATCATTCCACCTCCCACACCTGTGGCAGCCTCATCTGCATCTATCCTAACACTGGTCTGATGAAAATCTGTGTTCTTATTTAGTGAAATCCTAGGTGTTTGGGTATTATGAGGGTGAGATGATGAGTGTTCAGAGGTGGGTGTGGGATGTGTAGGTGTTGTGATTTCAGCACATTGACCCTGAGTGGCAGCCAATTGCAACATATGTGGGAACAATGGAGTAATAGTCCCAGAGAAGCCTTTTCCACTTTTTTTCAAATAAGAAAATAATTTCCTTTTAAGCATAGGAGTTCTGTAGGGCCTTTTATGAATCTTAGGCTTTGATAGTTGCTTATTCACAATCAATTGCAAAAACCAAGGGTAAATGTAATGTTCTCCTGAAACATTCTTTTTGAAGCCATCCATTACCATAGCCGAAAAATTAAAGGGTTTTCCTATGGCCAGACAAATAATAGCATATGCTTGCCTTGAACTGAACTCATTCCACGCTGTAGTTTTAGGACTCAGACAATGGAGAATGGTGTGAATAAGAAATTTCCAGTGTGGGCAGAGAAGAGGTTTATAAAACGTTAAAACATCCTTTTTCTTCTCATAACCCATATTCTCAAGTTCTTTAAAAATGACATCATTTTCAAGGCACATTATCTCTTCTTCATCTAAAAAGTTAAGAGATTTTCTTACATATGATTCAGAAATAATTATCCGTTTGCCATCTACCATAGCCATTAATTGCTGTTCACCATTTTTTGTTGTTTGGGTCCTAACAGTGGACCAGAACTGTTCCATATGGGATTTGTATATAGTGGGATTTTCTGTTAATGCATACCTAAGGTGAGTAGCATTAAGAAAGTCAATAACGTCAGCAAATGCTTCAGCTCCTGGGACCTTTTCAAGAAATGCAACCTGATTGTGGCTGCTTGAGTATTTCCTTTCCGCCATTGTTTATTAGGGTTTTCAATTTGGGGGTACCGACAATCAGATGATAACAGGTGTGTTAGGGTTTGTATTAAAGTGAAATTTGGGCGCACAAAGTGAATTGTGTGATCCAATTGTGATTTATTACCGTTCGGATTCTAATTCGGGTTATATTGGCGCCAAGTTACAAAACAGTCCCTTAACTTTCAAACCAAGCAGCAGGATTACAAAAATTTGCAAAACAGCATGAAAATTTGTAAAAAGTTTTAGAAGCAGCAGAATCTTTTTAAGTTGCCCATGTTTTAAAAATTCCTGATTTTTTTTTTAAATTATTTTCTAAAGTTGCCCATCTTTTTAAATATGCCATTTAGGTTGCGCAACAGTACACACTCGTACATCTACTTTAAAATTATTAATTTAATGCCACTTAACAGGTGCAATCATAATCAATGAGACAAATATATATGTGTGTCATTTTAGCCATTGCCTTCTCATACACAACAACTTTATACATCCTACCTATAGCCCACCCATTTCCTCCAAACTATTTAAACTATGTCTGACAACATACCTTTGGATGTTCAAATAGATATCTTGAATAGGGTACCAGTTAAAGGTATACTCCAGATACGTAGTGTTTCAAAGATATGGAAGGCAATCATAGATTCACAAATCTTCATCACTTCATACGGTGCTCGTCCCAATGATGAGTGTCTTTTTAATCTAACATTTGATCAGGGTCATACAGGTTTTATGACATATGTAGCTAAAAATTTAACCATTTCCCTATATGATTCACATCTAAACCTTGCATTTATGATGCCTTTAGGCACTTCTAGTGGCCTTACGTGCTTTATGTATGGTACTAACATGATGGCTGTTCTTTGGAACCCATCCATAAGAAAATTTGTTTGCATATTCATCCCTTTTTACAATAACCAAATAGAATGTTCAAAGATTGCTTTTGATTTTGGTGTCCGTCTGGACACTCTAGACCCGACAATTGTTAAGGTATCTTATCCTGTTTTCAAAACTGGTATTTGGTATGTGTCAGTCTTTTCATTGAACACTAAGACCTGGTCACGTGTCCAAGATTTTGAGTTGCCACGTCCCCTAATAAGATTGAAAAGAAAAAGTCAGGCAGTTGTGGGTCGTTTTATCTATTGGGGTGGCACTGAAAGGTTACATAGTGCAAAGGGGGGTCCCTACAAGGATTACACTTTGATTTCTTTTGATATGATTACCCGCCAATTTCACGTCATAGAGATACCTTCTCTTTTGAAAGTGGTAATGCCAGTTTCTTTTTCTATTCACGAGCTAGGAAACTCTCTTGTGCTTTCTGGTATGATCATGAATTCTGAGGTCCCACTGTTCAGCGCATGGCTTTTGGAGGTGGATGGTGCATCCGTAACACGATTTTCAAATCTATTCTGCATCCCTACCCCCATGGCGATTAGGCTGATTGGCTTTACAAGTAGGCAAGCTCCAATAGTGGAAGGCAATGTCAGAAACATTTTGGGTAACACAATTTTTGTCTACGATCATCAGGTTGGACACTTTGTTAGTTTGGGAATTGAAGGAAATGCTGGTTCATTCTACATCGCTCCTTACAAAGAATCTCTTCTTCTGGCAAACCTCCCAGACCGTGCGTTGTACAGTACGTTTACATTTTAAGCTATCATTCAATTGCATTTGTATTATATACTAACACTCACAAATATTGTCTAGTACACTTACACATGTTAAAACGTTAACACTAATTTCATACATTTATGTGAACAGGTTTACCTCCGGTTTGAGAAGGTATGAAGTTATTGATCCAGCGTCGTCGTTTGACATGTTTTCAGTATGGCTTCGAAGTCTAGTGTCATTCGCCTTTGGAACCTTGTTACTGTCATCAATGGAAGGCGTTCGTTAACATGTAACCTTCAAATTATTGGCTACTATTTAGTCATCGTTGTGGTTTATCATTTCAGCAAAAAACTTAGTAATTGTACTATGTTATGTTGTTATTGTGTTGTATTTTTTTACTTGTTTATGTTTGTCATGGTTTGCAACCGACGTACCAAAATAACAATAGAGCAACAATAGTTATGCCATAACTATTTTGGGCAACTTAAATAGACCTTTTGGGTACCAAACTACTGTGCTCATTAAACCCAATTGAACTCCAATGTCGTCTTGCTTTAAGCAGTTTTTGCAAAAAGTTTTGGAATAAAACAATTTTTATAAATCTTTATACAGTATTTGGTAATAACTAATAAGGTAATAGCAAACAACAAAATACGAAGTTGATTGTCATAGAGTATTCAACCCATACATGCATAAACTACAAGACTAAAAAAAATCAACCAATGTTGTGCGGGAAGCTCGGTGGAGTTTCAACAGCTTCTTAGCCAACTCCCAATTCATCCTCACATTTTCAGCCTCATCATAACTCAAATCAAACAGCTTGATATAAACCATCTTCAGCAAGGGGGAACACGCAAGTATGAGCTTTATTATTGTGAATTCATTCTCTGATCTAGGAAAAGATCGAAACACCACACTCTTGAGCTGCCCCGACCTCATTCCGTTGCTAAGTAAATCTAATGAATCAACTTCCAAAGGTAGATCACTTTCCAATGCAGCCTGTAGGTTGCGCTACAGTTCACACAATGGAAATCTACTTTATTTTAAATTTTGTTTTAATGCCACTTGATACTTTAAGCATAATTAATGAGACTCCTATATATTCTTCTGAACGCCTGACGACTAAAATACTGAAATGTTGTCTAGCCACAACGATGCATCAATTTAAAGTTGCCCATCTTTTTTACATTGCCCAATTTTATTAAACGTTTCCCAATTTTGCCATGTAGGTTGCTCTACAGTTCACACAAGTACATCTACTTTATTTTTTTAAATGGCACTTCAACCTGTAGGTGTAATCATAATCAATTAGACTCCAATATATATGTGTCATCTACTTTATTTATTGTTTCTACTTTGCAAACCCATATATTGTAAGGTTTTTAAAATGGAAAAACGTTGTATTTTTAAAAATAAATACGCAACAATCTTATAGATAATAGGTCACCAAATACGCACAACAATCTTTTACTAAGTAGAAAACCCTATCACAGTAACATAAAAAAATGAACAAAACATAAAAAAATTACAAATCTACCAAATTAAAAATAAAGTGCACAACAATCTTTTAGAAAATACGTAATTACATTACAAAATATTGTGGTGTTTGGGCGAGAAGTCGCTTAATAGAAGTCATTTTATTATATGCATGCCATTTGAATAACCGGACTGAAGTCAACATTACTTTTGTCTATATACCACTTCGTATGGTTACTTTTGTCTATATATCGCCTTGGTCTTTTAACTTCTTCCCACCGTTACTTGGTCCTTCATGTTGTAAGGAGTCTTTTGATAATCAGGTGCAAGTGTGGCACTTTATGCAACAAATTGCCTCCTGTATCTCCCAGCAAAAGTGCTCTTCCCATTCTATATCTCCCTTCCGTGGTTTTGGGAATGCTTGCAGAGACGCCCTTCTGCACAAGAACGGTTTGAAATTCACCATACCGTTCGAAAGGACGCTCTAGGATGTTATGGAAGGGTGTTTAGATGAGTGAGATTTGTAGAGCGTTATGGTTTAGGGTTATTAGTCATCATTTAAGAACGACTAACTGCTATTAGTAGTCATTTAAGAACATGTGTGGGCCGTCAGATGACCCTCTTGACGATGCTTGCTAACCCACGTATTGTGTGAGCACATACTTAAATTAACGAGTATGTAAATGATGATCATCAGCAAATGACGTTTTGGCATTGAGTGAAGACCGTGGTTATCATATATGGTAAGCAACTTTATATTGTTATTCAGCAACCAGTTGTAAGAAAACGATAACATCTTCAACTTGTCTCAAACGGTGGTTGTGAGTTCGGTCGCTGTGATACTCTGTATTATTCTATGTGTTATGTGTTAGATGTCTTTATTGTTTTTTGTGGGGTTGGTTGCACCTTCTTTCGTTGTAATAACCTTTTATAGAGGATGAACCACTGTTGTGTCACGTGTGAACAGTCACGTTCCCTTAGTCTTATGCGTCTGGTCACGTGCCTAAACTTGTAGCTGGATGCCTACCTAGCATGTTGGATTAGACATAAAGTATATTGTCTTGAGTTTTCAACGTCTTGGGAAGGTACACAAATTTGTGTTTAAACTTGTTTGGAGTATCGGCTGAAATTTCCAAAGGTGGATAGTCCGCTCAACTGCCTTTTATTTTGGAAAGCCACTTTAATTTTTTTAATTTTGATTTGATTGTGAAATTGAACATACACTAAAAATTGCCTCGAAACGGGACAAGTTATACAAGCCCCCCTTTTTTTTGTTATCCAAGCCCCCCCCCCCCTTTTTTTTGATTTTTTTGTATTTTTTTTATTTTTTTTTATTTTTATAATTTTATTTATATCAAAAAACTATAAACCTGAAAGTACGGAACAGAAAATATAAAGTTTAATATGTCAAACGCTAAAAACTGTCAGAAATACGGAACAAAAACTGACAGAAAACTGTGTTATACTGCAAAATAAAAGGAAGATTCCCTTTGTCCCCTATGATTTGACATCATAGGGGGGGGGGGGGGGGCTTGTATATTATAACCCCCTGGAAACTTGAGAGGTAAAATTGGGCAGTTCCCATTTAATGCTATTAAATGCAAAAACTCTAGAAAGACTTTTGGCAGTGTCGATGCAATCAACTATTGTCTGCAACTGACAGGTGTAATGATGACTTCTCAGGGTAAGTAAGTCAATCACACTTGCAAAATGGCAATTTAAAAGATTGGCAAACTTAAAAGATGGGCAACTTAAAAAATGGGCAACTTAGAAAATGGACAACTTTAAAAAACTTATGAAACTTTAGAAAATGGACAACTTTAGTTGCCCATTTTAAGTTGCCCAATTTTTAAAGTTGCCCATTTTAAAACATTGCCTAATTTTGCCATGTAGGTTGCGCTATAAAATGCCTTTTTAAAACATTGCCTAATTTTGCCAAATTTGTGTTTAAACTTGTTGGGAGTATCGGCTGAAATTTCCAAAGGTGGATAGTCCGCTCAACTGCCTTTAACATTTTATTTTGGAAAGCCACTTTAATTTTTTATAATTTTGATTTGATTGTGAAATTGAACATACACTAAAAATTGTCTGGAAACTTGAGAGGTAAAATTGGGCAGTTCCCATTTAATGCTATTAAATGCAAAACCTCTAGAAAGACTTTTGGCAGTGTCGATGCAATCAACTATTGTCTGCAACTGACAGGTGTAATGATGACTTCTCAGGGTAAGTAAGTCAATCACACTTGCAAAATGGCAATTTAAAAGATGGGCAAACTTAAAAGATGGGCAACTTAAAAAATGGGCAACTTAGAAAATGGACAACTTTAAAAAACTTATGAAACTTATCTCATACATGCACTCTTCCTTATCTTGAAACATGTCATGAACTTTTAGACCACCTTTTTTCTTATTTGGAAGGGTATAATCAAAAGTGGGTGGTTGGGGTTGGATTGGCATACAGTTAAGATCTAAAGCGTGGTATACGTTTATTGTCTGCTCATGTGACGGCATCGTAAAAACAAGATTTTTGAAAACTTCGAGGTCGACGTCATTAAGTAGGTTCCTTTTTGTTGCACCGGTGTTGTAAGATAAAACGAATTGCGTTTACATCGTTAACATTCACCTTTTTCCATACATACTTCACAAGATTGCCAAAATTGATGGCATTTGGAAGTAAAACGGCAATCAGATTCTCTTCATACCGTATAAACACCTTGAACTTATCTGTTGTGCAAGAATTCATTTTTTGTTTTTTTCTGTTTTTTTTTTTTTTTTTTTTTTTTTTTTTTTTTTTTTTTTTTATTTTCTTGGCTTGTGATGTTTGTGTTGTATATGGTGAAGATTTATATAAGCAAATCTAGTTGCCCAAAGTACAGCTGTCTACAAGCATACACAATATTTTGTTGCCCAAAATGAAAAGCCAATAGTAGGTGCCTATAATCAAGTACTAATTAACTTTCCATTTTTATGAAAAGGCAATGGCAAATATGACACATACATTTAGGATTCGCATTGATTATGATTACACCTATCAAGTGGCATTAAAATAAAATAAAGTTGATGTACTTGTGTGTACTGTAGCGCAACCTGCATGGCCAAATTAGGCAACGTTTTTAAAAAACAGTGAATTTTTAAAAGATGGCCAGCTTAAAAATGGGCAGCTTTACAAAATTGGGGAACTTGCTACTGCTCGTGAGCAGACATTCTACTGCTAGTTAGAAAGTTCCTACTGCTTGGATAAAATTTCTACTGCTGAGAGGGTCCTACTGCTGGCGTTGTAAGTGGTGGAATCTACTGCTTGATTTGTAAGTGAATGGATGTTGTGTAAATTTCTTATCTGAACAGATTAAAAACTCCCCAAATCGCTTGAATTAGGGTTTCAAAATCTAAGTGGATCTCATAATTAATTTCACGCGCTCATAAATCAGACTAATTCAAACTATAGCCAACTGATTGATACATAGCCATATGATTGATACAAAATATTTCATGCTTCTTATCATACAGAGATACGAAAACATTATTACTTTCAACTTAAACACACTAAAGTCACCATAGCATATGGTGGAATCTAACAATAAAACCTTCAACAAAGTTTCTTTATCTTTTCAAGGAATGCCGTTTTTTCGAATGTCTTAAACTGTGCTTCCTTGCATTCAGATCTTTAACAACATCAAACAGCTTTCTTACTATTTGAAAATCTATTTCGGTCTCCTCTTGGATTACCATAAATAACAAACTAAAAACATAAAAACACCGTCATCCTAAACTGCTTCCATGCATTTCACCCCATCTTGATGGTCTCCCTAGTTTTGAGGCACCACAGCATTTTGCTGATCCACCACATTTTGCTGCTCATCCTCTTAATTTTACGGCACCGCCACACTTTCAGCCACCTCGTCCTCTTCACTATGGACGGTTTCTTGGTTGGTTTGTAGTTGTAAACGGCATGAAAAAAATAAAATAAATAATACTCGTAACTAAATAAAGAAACACATAAAAATTAAAGGAACTAAAATGTTAATACACCTATGGTAATCGTATCCTAATTCTAATGATGTTGATGAAGTACAAATAGCCTCTGATTAGACCTATCAAGTGGCATTAAAATAAAATAAAGAAGATGTACTTGTGTGAACTGTAGCGCAACCTACATGACAAAATTTGGCAACGTTTATAAAAATGGGCAATATTTAAAAGATGGACATCTTAAAAAATGGGCAACTAAAAAATGGGCAACTTTTTAAAATGGCCAACTAAAAGATGACCAACTTAAAAAATGGGCAACTAAAATATGGGCAACTTTATAAAATTGGGCAAATTTCTACGGCCAGTTTCCGGCCGGAAGTCGTTAAAAGTCCCCACTACGACAGCGTGGGCCCGGTTCAGACAACATACTCTGGGTACGTGGTGGATGAGGGCCTGCCGATGTGGTGGGTTCGACTCCAAAAAGTGGCTTTCCAAAAAAAAGTTAAAGGCAGATGAGCAGACTATCCACCTTTGGAAATTTCAGCCGACATTCCCAAGACGTTGAAATTCGATCTCATAAACACAAATTTGTGTACCTTCCCAAGACGTTGAAAAGACAAGACACTATACTTTATGTCTAATCCAACGTGCCTAGACGCATAAGACTCAGTCAAAGTCACTGTTCACACGTGACACAACAGTGGTTCCTCCTATATAAAAGGTTATTACAACAAAAGAAGGCCCAACCAACCCCACAGAAAACAATAAAGACATTTAACACAAAGCTGTGATACAGAGTATCACAACGATCGAACTCACAACAACCATTTTAGAGAAGTTGAAGATGTTATCCATTTTTTACAACTGGTTCCTGAATAACAATATAATGTTGTTTACCATATATGATAACCAAGGTCTTCACTCAATGACAAAACGTCATTTGCTGATGATCATCATTTACATACTCGTTAATTCAAGTATGTACTCACACATTACGTGGGTTAGCAAGCAGCGTCAAGAAGGTCATCTCACAGCCCAGACATGTTCTTAAATGACTACTAATAGCAGTTAGTCGTTCTTAAATGACGACTAATAACCCTAAACAATAACGCTCACAAATCCTTTTCATTCTAAACACCCTTCCATAACATCCTAGAGCGTCCTTTCGATGAATATGTAGGGGATTTTGATGTTAGGGTTTTTATAGAGGATGGTGGTTGTATGTTATTAGCCGTCATTTAAGAACGGCTAAAAGTTATTAGCAGTCATTTCAGAACGAATCTAGATAATAAGAGTGATCCACCCGCTGTGATACCATTTGTTGGTGCGCTTTAAACTTGAGCAACTGATGAATTAACAAGATAAACATAAACACGTGCCGCTTGGACATTGAAAGAATAACGAGTTTATGATTCATGATGGGCAAAATTACAAGGTTACTACGGTGAGAGACAATTAAAAGTAACTAGTAGGCTTGGGTTAAGTTTGTTGGAGGATTGTAAGAATCTAACTATGTTATGGAATTCTAAGTTGTTAATCTCGTTCAACGCGCACATTTTGCTTCGGTTGGGAGTGCTTTATATAGCAGATAGATTACTGTTGTTGCACGTGAGACTAGTTATCTTATTTGATTTCCGAATTTTTTATTTGTAGTCTAATAAAAAAAGCATTTGATTGTGAAGCGGATCGTGCACAAAAATAGGCTTGAGAGGTAGATGAATGGTTCCCATTTAATGCTATTAAATGCAAAAAAGGTCATGAAAGACTTTTGACATTGTGGATGGTAATCCACTTATGGGGGCAAGTGACAGGTGTAATGATCACTTAATTGGTAGTCAGACTTGTAAAATGGCAACTTTAAAGATGGGGCAACTTAAAAAAAGTGCAACTTTAATGGTGCAACTTTATAAAATTGAGCAAATTTGTGACGCAACTTAAAATGGGCAACTGAGAAGACTTTTCACTTTTGGAAATTTCAGCCGACATTCTACTGCTACTTACAAAGTTTATGCTGCTAGGTAAAACATTCTACTGCTACATCCCATGTTGAAGTTGTGCTTAATCATCTAAAGGATAAGAAGGACAAGGAAGAAAAAGAAATGAAGAAAAGGACGAATGAAAGTTTGTAATGGTTTATGATTCAATTTGTAATGGTTTGTGTAATGGAAATTTGTAATGGTTGTAATGGAAATTTGTAATGGTTTGTGTTTCTATTTTGGAACAGGGCCTGTTTGTGTTTCAATTTTGGATCTTTATGTTAAATTAAAAATCAAGTATTTACACTATATATTCAAAACAGCCTATATGAACATGGTCATATAACTTGACAAGTTGCCCAACTTGACAAGACCCAACTATTCACCAATTGACCATCCACCCACCATTAATTAACATTGATTTTTCTGACAACTATTTACTTTTTTCCCGCGGGAAATAATAAACCCACCCACCAAACCCCTATACACACCATAATTACACAAACCCTTATCAAAAAAATAAATCCAAAAAGAAATCCAAACTCTCATTTTTGAGAACTCACAAAAGCAAATCAAATTCCAGCAATACCATGTCTTTTGGACGTAATGTTAGCCCTAAAATGATGGATTATATTAGCAACATGCCAGATAACGTGATCACTAATATTATGAATCGTTTGCCACTAAAAGATGTGGTGAAGACCGATACTTTAGCGAGTAACTGGAGGTTTAAGTGGACTTTGCTCACCGATGTTATAGTTGATGAGGATTTCTTTTATTTTTTGACGAATAATTTTGATGGGAAGGAACTTACTAGACTGCTACTTCAGCTTAGAGGTCCAGTAAGAAGGTTTGTCTTCTCCGTAGATCCCAAACCGCTGTTTGGACAAGATTACTTCAAATATGAAGATATTCATGATTGGCTGTTGTTTTTGGCTCGGGAAGGAATCGAGGAGCTGACAATTCGAAACTGGTATGGTGAACTAGTTATGTTGCCAACCCAACTGTACTCTCGTATGGAGTTGAAACATCTTGAACTTCATTGGTGTACTCTTCCTAGTTTGGTATCTTTTATTAGCTTTCCAAATCTATTGAGCTTAGAATTGTTATATGTTGACTTTCAAACCGGTTCAGTTGTAACACCCCCAATTTCGTGATACGCAGCGAAAATTCAAGCTGGGTGTTACTCGACAGTACAACAGTTATAGTAATAGAAAACGATCTCTAATGGAGTCGTTTTAAAAGATTTATTATTGAATTTTATAAATATCAGAGTTTACAAAATGAGGTCCCCGTAGGTTTATAGTTTATAAAAATAAGTTTTGAATGATAATTAGCCTTTTATCAGTATCCGCGCCTCTCCATGCCATCCTCGCTCATTATGGACCTGAGATAAACATGCTAAAAAGTGTCAACACAAAGGTTGGTGAGTTCATAGAGTTTAGTATAAAAGGTAAAGTATTTGAATAAAGATTTCCCAGCAAAGGCCTTGTAAATCCACTCAGTTGCAAATTCTGCCCATTCAAAACTTGCAACCTGTGTGTTTACAACCCATTGCTAAAATATAGAATAAGTATGACATGAGTATATACGATATATGTAAGCACTTAATGTAAAGCATAACAGCAACTGAACCTCATGACTAGAATAATTAAGTATCATGAATAAACTGGATTATATTCACCAATGGCCATGAATCATGGGGGTGTCAACCCGATAGTACTATCAATACCTCTCCAACGACATAGATGACTAGTATACCAATGCACAATGTATTAAATGATTTGCATACCAATGCACAATATAATCGATGACTTGCATACCAATGCACAATGTATTAAAGACTTGCATATCAATGCAAAATATATAAATTGATGACTTGCGTACCAATGCAAAACGTATTTGATAAACGAGTAAAATAGTTTAAGCATGTATCTCCCCCAAAAGTAGTTTAAAACGTATAAAAATAGGGGCTATGAAACTCACCTTAGCAATCTGGATGGAAAACAAAATGAAAGAAAGTTGATAAACATCTCCGGACAAGAAACCTGGGTTGTTATGTCAATATTTAGTAATCATTTTAGATGATTATATGTTTATTCGTTTCGTTTCGTTGTTTACATCTTTCGTTCTTATGTTTCTGTTCTTTTGTTTTATATATCTCTTGTTCGTTAAATATAACTTTCGTTTGTTAAAGACATCTTACGTTCGTTAATAAAATAAACGTATTTCGTTGGTATTAAAACGGAAAAATAAAAATAGAAATGATAAAAATAATAGTTACGAAAAGTTACGTTTTAATCCCTAAGGTTTGGTCAAATGACAGTTTATACCCTGGACTTTGGGAAAATGACAGTTTCTACCCTTAAGTTTCAAAAATAACACTTTCACCCCTTTTTATGTGTTATTGACAAAAATGACCTTTGATAATAAGTATTTACAAAATTGACACAATAAGACTCTTATTATCAAAAATAGGGCACATGAAATTAATGACTTGGCTAGTGTTTTGGACGCGAATAACTTAACGTATATTAAATCATTTTGCGAACTCTTTGTTCCTATAAAAAGTTAGCTAGGTCGTTGTTAAATAGGTCAAGTTTCGTTATTTGTGAAAATCATTTACTACTCGAAATACTTGACCAAAGTCGACTAGGTGAAACATGTTTCTACAAAAATCTGGTAAATGGGTTTTTGAACTAGCGATTAGAACAACCTTTGGGCATAATTATCTTCCAACTCACTTGATCGTTTTTCATAATTTTTCCTTCTAAAATAAGTTTGTTATGTAGACTTTAATATGCCAAATCCTTATAATTTTTAGAGGAGATCTAAGGGTTGAAAACTGGGTTCAAAATAGGTGAGTTGGGCGATAAAACTGAAAAATTCATAACTGATAGTTTAGTTTCTAGTCTTAGCGATATACATCAAACTTTAGGCTTAAATAACTTTTGACTCACTTAACCAATTTACGTGATTCTTTCTCCTAAATTAAGTTTGATATGTGAACTTTACGTATACCGAAAATTAGATTTTATAAAGGCCTCTAGGTGGTTGATAACTAGGTTGAAAGTAGGGCATCTGGTCGAATGAAAAACTAAAATAAATAACTGAAAATAAGGTTTCTACTTTTAGCGATATGGGGCAGTTTTTGGGACTTAATAACTTGATGAAAACTTAACCTTTTTCCATGATTCTTTTTCCTAAACAAAGGTAGCTAGGTGAAATTTAAAAGTACCAAAGATCAGAAATTATGAGGATCATTTGAGGGTCGGTTTAGAGGTCACAAGTTAGGTGTCTGGGATTGTGGTCTGCTCAATATAAACACAGACCAAGAACCCGATTGAGTTTTAGGGTTTCTAATCATTCTTAACTAATATTTTATGTATGATATGAGGTTATTTTGATAAGTTTTAACATGTTTCATGGGTTTGTGATTTGTTTAAACAATAACTCGAATATATTGAGTGTGTTAGGGTTCTGATTGAACAGGCAACAAAAGGAAGAAGAAAACGTAAGATTTTTGATTAGGTTTCTTTTTAGATATTATGTATTAGGGTTTTTAGTTAATATAAAGTAACTGAAAATGAATTTAAAAGAGAGAGTGAAACTTACTTAAGATTGTGGCTCGACTAGGGTTTTATACTTGGAATGGGTTCGACTCTTTCCTCCTCTTCTGTGGCTTCTAGTGTTTTTGTTTGGCTCGGATAATGATTATTGATCAGTAGTGGAATGATATGGTGTTGGGGTTTAGTCGTATTTTTGGTGTGTGATAAAAGGGTGATACTTTGGCTGCTATTTAAGGAGAGGAGAGTTAGGGTTTGTAGAAGGTGGTAAGGAAACAAGATAAGGGAACCATGGCTGACAGGAAATGAACATTGTGCCACTTGGATAGGAGGAGGGGGAAGATGATGTGGCCAAATATTAGCCTAAGGTTTTATCCACCAATGAGGAGAATTCTTAAACATAAAGGGCGACATGTGGACTGCTTGTTTGAAGAGAAGAGAGGAGAGTGTGTGTTGTGTGTCTTTGGCTAGGTTCAATGTATTTGAGGAAGATTACATCAAGTTGGTATTTTGGTTATGATAGAGTTGGGTTCGAACAGAATTTCAGGGAGGAGGGTCGATTGGCATTGGGGTGTTGTACATTAGGTTTAGTGAGTGGTATTTAAGGGTTTAAGGATTAGTTCATTTAGTTAGTTTATATGTTTAGTTATTTTAGAAAGTTATTTAAGTTATTTACATTTCACATAAACCGAATTAATTAAATATGAAAAGAAAATAGACTAAGCTTAAGGGAGTTGTATTATAGGCTTAATAGGGTGGTACAATAATTTAGAACATGAGAAAAATATAATTTTAGTAATTTATTAGTTTATAAAAATGATTTGTTACCTTTTATTATGTTAAAAAGTAATTAAATGGAATTTATAGTGTTTGTGTATTAGGCACTTGTACATGGTGTTTAAAGACTTGTAAAAATATTTAAGGAGTTTAGGAAAAATAATTTCTAAGAGTTATGCATGTATGGTTTGTAAATCGTGCTCTAAAAATATATAAATAGGATTTTAAATAAGGATTTTGTATATAAATGGTTTTATGCATAAAGGGCTTGTACTTCAGCTTTAATAACTTGTAAAATTAATATTTTGTAGAAATATTGTATAAATAATTTAGGGTTTGTGAAATGTATACATAAAATCATAATTTTATGAAATTAGGGTTTTACCGGGAACTAAAATAGAATTAGGGTTTCTAGTGCTTTAGTGACTTGTACATTAGCTTAGATAAGTTGTATTTTTATGTTCTAAGATTTTGTTGTTCATATTTGGTGGTGTGATGAATTTTAGGGTTTCCTAGAAACTCTATATATAATGAATGTTTTGTTAAGGATTTATCGTAAAATGGTAAATGGTATTCTGTAATGTTTTTATATCGTTATGTTTATAAAATAAACATTAGGTTCGTTAGGCAGGTCTGTGGGAGCACGTTTATCAATGATGTGATCTACGTCACATAAGATGAAAGATACATTTAAAAAAAAATTTATCCGTGGAAAAAGGATAATAATTCTGTAAAGTAAATGAGGAATTTTACGAGAGGTTACAGTCTCACCCCCTTAACGGAATCCCGTCCCGGGATTCAGTCTGTGTTAGGGGTTGAGATGATGTTGACGAATAACCGGTATGTATAGTCTAAGTAATTATGCTAAAACTTACGCATCTAGGTTTCTTATTTAACTAAGTACGTCCTTGTGATTATCGCGACTATTATTCATTCTAAAGACATATTCTCTTATGGCTAGGTTTGATGAGGCAAACTTTGCCATTCTCGAGCATAACCCTCAAAAGACCTTTAGGTAACCGATTTTTACTTAATCTCACAACTCATCAAACAAGAACTGTCATGGGATTAGGCTAAATCGGTTTGAGTAACAACTTATTTCTAGCTTGATCTTCGCAACTCATCAAACAAGAACTGTCACTCAGATCAAGTTGAGAAACAAGTGGTATGAAAGAGGTCTTTTGAAAATCTGGCTCAATTATGGGATTGCTTACACATTTGAGACTACTACTCCCTTCATTGCATGATTCTTCCTGAATTAGACATAGGTGATCAGGCTATGTATAATTTAGGAGTAACAATGCAATGTTTGGACTAATCGTCTCGAACCACTTAAGAATTTCTTACTCAAAATTCGTACTTTAAGGTATTTTAGTGAGAGTACGGAAGGAGTATTTACACTCATCTGTTGAGATGAGAGTAAGATAATCAAGGAAAATTGACATAGTATATATTTAACGTATATAGAATAAGAATTGTGCAAATCACAATGTCTTAAGAAGGTTTCGCAAATTACAAAATATAGAAGTAGGTACATGCTCAGGGAAATATGATTAAGTCGTGATGCCTTAGAATTTAGGCATATGCAGTTATGTTCAGAAGTATGTTATATATATCAATATAATAAAGCAGAAATTACCTAGATGTCACATAATTGTCTGGAGGATGGAAGGCACGGACCGCGAAAGGCTATAAAATGTTTTTTATGAAAAAGTAGTTATAGTTTGGGTCTTAATTAGACCCATTTCTCTATAACTATAAGCTCTGATACCAATCTGTAACACCCCCAATTTCGTGATACGCAGCGGAAATTCAAGCTGGGTGTTACTTGACAGTACAACAGTTATAGTAATAGAAAACGATCTCTAATGAAGTCGTTTTAAAAGATTTATCATTGAATTTTATAAATATCAGAGTTTACAAAATGAGGTCCCCGTAGGTTTACAGTTTATTAAAATAAGTTTTGAATGATAATTAGCCTTTTATCAGTATTCGCGCCTCTCCATGCCATCCTCGCTCATTATGGACCTGAGATAAACATGCTAAAAAGTGTCAACACAAAGGTTGGTGAGTTCATAGAGTTTAGTATAAAATGTAAAGTATTTGAATAAAGATTTCCCAGCAAAGGCCTTGCAAATCCACTCAGTTGCAAATTCTGCCCATTCAAAACTTGCAACCTGTGTATTTACAACCCATTGCTAAAATATAGAATAAGTATGACATGAGTATATACGATATATGTAAGCACTTAATGTAAAGCATAACAGCAACTGAACCTCATGACTAGAATAAATAAGTATCATGAATAAACTGGATTATATTCACCAATGGCCATGAATCGTGGGGGTGTCAACCCGATAGTACTATCAATACCTCTCCAACGACATAGATGACTAGTATACCAATGCACAATGTATTAAATGATTTGCATACCAATGCACAATATAATCGATGACTTGCATACCAATGCACAATGTATTAAAGACTTGCATATCAATGCAAAATATATAAATTGATGACTTGCGTACCAATGCAAAACGTATTTGATAAACGAGTAAAATAGTTTAAGCATGTATCTCCCCCAAAAGTAGTTTAAAACGTATAAAAATAGGGGCTATGAAACTCACCTTAGCAATCTGGATGGAAAACAAAATGAAAGAAAGTTGATAAACATCTCCGGACAAGAAACCTGGGTTGTTATGTCAATATTTAGTAATCATTTTAGATGATTATATGTTTATTCGTTTCATTTCGTTGTTTACATCTTTCGTTCTTATGTTTCTGTTCTTTTGTTTTATATATCTCTTGTTCGTTAAATATAACTTTCGTTTGTTAAAGACATCTTACGTTCGTTAATAAAATAAACGTATTTCGTTGGTATTAAAACGGAAAAATAAAAATAGAAATGATAAAAATAATAGTTACGAAAAGTTACGTTTTAATCCCTAAGGTTTGGTCAAATGACAGTTTATACCCTGGACTTTGGGAAAATGACAGTTTCTACCCTTAAGTTTCAAAAATAACACTTTCACCCCTTTTTATGTGTTATTGACAAAAATGACCTTTGATAATAAGTATTTACAAAATTGACACAATAAGACTCTTATTATTCAAAAATAGGGCACATGAAATTAATGACTTGGCTAGTGTTTTGGACGCGAATAACTTAACGTATATTAAATCATTTTGCGAACTCTTTGTTCCTATAAAAAGTTAGCTAGGTCGTTGTTAAATAGGTCAAGTTTCGTTATTTGTGAAAATCATTTACTACTCGAAATACTTGACCAAAGTCGACTAGGTGAAACATGTTTCTACAAAAATCTGGTAAATGGGTTTTTGAACTAGCGATTAGACCAACCTTTGGGCATAATTATCTTCCAACTCACTTGATCGTTTTTCATAATTTTTCATTCTAAAATAAGTTTGTTATGTAGACTTTAATATGCCAAATCCTTATAATTTTTAGAGGAGATCTAAGGGTTGAAAACTGGGTTCAAAATAGGTGAGTTGGGCGATAAAACTGAAAAATTCATAACTGATAGTTTAGTTTCTAGTCTAAATTAAGTTTGATATACATCAAACTTTAGGCTTAAATAACTTTTGACTCACTTAACCAATTTACGTGATTCTTTCTCCTAAATTAAGTTTGATATGTGAGCTTTACGTATATCGAAAATTAGATTTTATAAAGGCCTCTAGGTGGTTGATAACTAGGTTGAAAGTAGGGCATCTGGTCGAATGAAAAACTAAAATAAATAACTGAAAATAAGGTTTATACTTTTAGCGATATGAGGCAGTTTTTGGGACTTAATAACTTGATGAAAACTTAACCTTTTTCCATGATTCTTTTTCCTAAACAAAGGTAGCTGGGTGAACTTAAATTATACCAAAAATCAGAATTTATGGTGATCGTTGAAGGGTCGGTTTAAAGGCCACAAGTTGGGTGTCTGGGATTGTGGTCTGCTCGATATAAACACAGACCAAGAACCCGATTGAGTTTTAGGGTTTCTAATCATTCTTAACTAATATTTTATGTATGATATGAGGTTATTTTGATAAGTTTTAACATGTTTCATGGGTTTGTGATTTGTTTAAACAATAACTCGAATATATTGAGTGTGTTAGGGTTCTGATTGAACAGGCAACAAAAGGAAGAAGAAAACTTAAGATTTTTTATTAGGTTTCTTTTTAGATATTATGTATTAGGGTTTTTAGTTAATATAAAGTAACTGAAAATGAATTTAAAAGAGAGAGTGAAACTTACTTAAGATTGTGGCTCGACTAGGGTTTTATACTTGGAATGGGTTCGACTCTTTCCTCCTCTTCTGTGGCTTCTAGTGTTTTGTTTGGCTCGGATAATGATTATTGATCAGTAGTGGAATGATATGGTGTTGGGGTTTAGTCGTATTTTTGGTGTGTGATAAAAGGGTGATACTTTGGCTGCTATTTAAGGAGACGAGAGTTAGGGTTTGTAGAAGGTGGTAAGGAAACAAGATAAGGGAACAATGGCTGACAGGAAATGAACATTGTGCCACTTGGATAGGAGGAGGGGGAAGATGATGTGGCCAAATATTAGCCTAAGGTTTTATCCACCAATGAGGAGAATTCTTAAACATAAAGGGCGACATGTGGACTGCTTGTTTGAAGAGAAGAGAGGAGAGTGTGTGTTGTGTGTCTTTGGCTAGGTTCAATGTATTTGAGGAAGATTACATCAAGTTGGTATTTTGGTTATGATAGAGTTGGGTTCGAACAGAATTTCAGGGAGGAGGGTCGATTGGCATTGGGGTGTTGTACATTAGGTTTAGTGAGTGGTATTTAAGGGTTTAAGGATTAGTTCATTTAGTTAGTTTATATGTTTAGTTATTTTAGAAAGTTATTTAAGTTATTTACATTTCACATGAACCGAATTAATTAAATATGAAAAGAAAATAGACTAAGCTTAAGGGAGTTGTATTATAGGCTTAATAGGGTGGTACAATAATTTAGAACATGAGAAAAATATAATTTTAGTAATTTATTAGTTTATAAAAATGATTTGTTACCTTTTATTATGTTAAAAAGTAACTAAATGGAATTTATAGTGTTTGTGTATTAGGCACTTGTACATGGTGTTTAAAGACTTGTAAAAATATTTAAGGAGTTTAGGAAAAATAATTTCTAAGAGTTATGCATGTATGGTTTGTAAATCGTGCTCTAAAAATATATAAATAGGGTTTTAAATAAGGATTTTGTATATAAATGGTTTTATGCATAAAGGGCTTGTACTTCAGCTTTAATAACTTGTACAATTAATATTTTGTAGAAATATTGTATAAATAATTTAGGGTTTGTGAAATGTATACATAAAATCATAATTTTATGAAATTAGGGTTTTACCGGGAACTAAAATAGAATTAGGGTTTCTAGTGCTTTAGTGACTTGTACATTAGCTTAGATAAGTTGTATTTTTATGTTCTGAGATTTAGTTGTTCATATTTGGTGGTGTGATGAATTTTAGGGTTTCCTAGAAACTCTATATATAATGAATGTTTTGTTAAGGATTTATCGTAAAATGGTAAATGGTATTCTGTAATGTTTTTATATCGTTATGTTTATAAAATAAACATTAGGTTCGTTAGGCAGGTCTGTGGGAGCATGTTTATCAATGATGTGATCTACGTCACATAAGATGAAAGATACATTTAAAAAAAAATTATCCGTGGAAAAATGATAATAATTCTGTAAAGTAAATGAGGAATTTTACGAGAGGTTACATCAGTTTGGAAGTTTATTTCTCGTTGTCCCTTACTTGAGTCTCTTAAAATGAATCGTATTCATAAAAACGACATGAGACTTTTGGATATTGCACAGCTTGGAAATTTGAAGAAGTTGTATTTGTCATTCGGTGTTTCGAACCATCCTACGACAATCAAAACTTACAATATCTTTCAGCTTAGAACTCTTCCCAATCTTGAGTCCCTTACATTGGATTTTCAGGAGTGCAAGGTTAGACAAATTTGAGTTTTACAGTTCAAATTACATAATGTTAAAGTAATCTCTAATACTTATGAAATATAATCTTTAGAACTTATGAAAAGTCGACCATTTGTAGTTGTTGGAAGAAGGAAGCTCCTGGATGAATGTCCCTATGGCATTTGTAACCCTTAAGACTCTAAATCTATCCGGAGTTGATTTTGGAAACAATGCAATGGTGTCATTCATCATTCAAATGATTTGTGGAGCTCAAAAATTGCAAACTCTAGAAACCATGGTAAGTGGAATGCATATGTATGAAATACGTCATCTTAAATTAACATGGTTGTGCATCTCAATACTATCTCAATTTGCAGGCTGTATTGGAAAGTGATCTACCTTTGGAAGTTTATTCATTAGATTTAGGTAGCAATGGAATGAGGTCGGGGCAGCTCAAGAGTGTGGCGTTTCGATCTTTTCCTAGATCAGAGAATGAATTAACAATAATAAAGCTCATACTTGCATGTTCCCCCTTGCTAAAGATGGTTTATATCAAGCTCAGCAATTTGAGTTATGATGAGTCTGAAAATGTGAGGATGAATTGGGAGTTAGCTAGGAAGCTGTTGAAACTCCACCGAGCTTCTCGCACAGCCTTGGTGGAATTCTTTTAGTCTTTTAGTTTATGTATGGGTTGAATACCCTATGACAATCAACTTTTCAGTTTCCTTTAATTTGTATGCATTTAGTTATGGGGAAATGATGACTACTTTATAAAAGTAGGAAAGTTGCCTACTTTTCTTTATAATTGAATGGAGATAACATGTATTCATGATATAACGAAGGAGCTTAATTGTAACTATTTTTAATTTCCTACAAAAGAAAGTAGGTACCTTTACCACTTATTAATTTTTTTTTCATGACTATTACATAAAAAAACCAAGCAAGAATACGTCCATAGTTAAACCACAATGTACCAAAGTTCTATCTGGTTTGGAACTGATGGAAAGCGACAAATAACAACAATGTCGCTCTAAAGTAAACACAAGTTTAAAATGTTGTCCAGTTTTTACTTGCCCATTTTTTAAAACATTGCCTAATTTTGCCACTTAGGTTGCGCTATAAAATGCCTTTTTAAAAAATTGCCTAATTTTGCCAGCAGGAAGAGAAATGTCACCAGCAGGAACAAGGGTGTCACTACCAGTAGCAATGGAAGAGCTACCAGCAGCATCACTCTTCTTTGGCCATTTTGAGTTGCCCATAATGAATTGCCCTATTTGTAAATTTGCCAATTTTAAAACATTGCCTAATTTTGCCATGTAGGTTGCGCTATAAAATGCATTTTTAAAACAATGCCTAATTTTGCTAGCAAGAAGAGAAATGTCACCAGCAGGAGCAAGGGTGACACTACCAGTAGCAATGGAAGATCTACCAGCAGCATCACATTTTTAGTTGCCCATTATTAGTTGCCCAATTTGTAAAGTTGCCCATTTTACGTTGCCCATTTATTTAAGTTGTCCTTTAAATTTTGATTTTTTGTACAACAAAAAGACAAACCAATTAAACGTCGATACTTAAACCACATATTGTTTGTTATTTCGAGTGACGGTCTAAAATTTGCTTATGGCGGCCATGTACCAACTAAACCAAGCAGTAGAACATTTAGCCTAGCAGCAGTAGAATGTATGTTAACTGGCACTACCAATTTACCCACTTTAGTATAGTCATTTTTATGTTGCCTAGTTTTAGTTGACCGTCCATTGTAAGTTGCCCATTTTAAAAACGATGCCTAATTTTCCCATGTAGGTTGCGATACATACAGTACACAATAGTACTTCAACTTTATTTTATTTCACTGCCACATGGTAGGTGTAATCATAGTCATGCGATTGTCCCTTTACCAAATTTGGTACAATGCCAACACAAGTACATATAATTTATTTTATATTATTTTTAATGCCACGTAAACCTCCAGGTGTAATCATAACTATATATATGTGTCATCTACTTTATTTATTGTTTCTACTTTGCAAACCATATATTCTAACGTTTTTATAAAATGGAAACAAACGTTGAATTTTTAAAAATAAATACACAACAAGTAACATAAATAAAAGAACAAAACAGAAAAAAATTAAAATCTACGAAATTAAAAATAAAGTACACAACAATCTTTTATAAAATAGTTACACTACGAAATAATGTGGTGTTTTGGGTGAGAAGTCGCTTAAAAGAAGTCTATATACCACTTAGTATGGTTACAAGTTTTCCATGTCTGGCCAGCAAAAAAATTGAAGGCATCATTTTAATCCTTTGTTGCTTGATGTTGTAGGAGCCTTTTAAGCTTTATCGGGTCCAACTCTATGCAATGAATTGCCCCTGTATCTCCCTACCAACGTGGGCTCTTCTCATTATCTATCTCCCTTTTCGTGATACCACAATGAACGAGAGCCTTGATGGCCAACGAGACCATTGATGGCCAACGAGAGTCTACTTCACTGGAAGGGAGTTTAGATGAGTGAGATTTGTAGAGCGTTATGGTTTAGGGTTATTAGTCGTCATTTAAGAACGACTAAGTGCTATTAGTAGTCATTTAAGAACATGTGTGGGCCGTGAGATGACCCTCTTGACGCTGCTTGCTAAGCCACGTAATGTGTGAGTACATGCTTGAATAAACGAGTATGTAAATGATGATCATCAGCAAATGATGTTTTGTCATTTAGTGAAGACCGTGGTTGTAATATATGGTAAGCAACTTTATATTGTTATTCAGGAACCAGTCGTAAAAAATCGATAACATCTTCAACTTCTCTAAAACGGTTGTGATTTTGATCGCTGTGATACAAAGTATTATTCTGTGTGTTAGATGTCTTTATTGTTTCGGGGTTGGTTGCGCCTTCTTTCGTTGTAATAACCTTTTATAGAACAGGAAACACTGTAGTTTCAAGTGTGAACAGTGACGTTGCCTGACTCTTATGAGTCTGGCCACGTGCCTAAACTTGTAGCTGGAGTGCCTACCTTGCATGTTGGATTAGACATAAAGTAAATTGTCTTGTCTTTTCAAAGATTGAAATTTCCAAAGGTGGATAGTCTGCTCAACTGCCTATAACTTCTTTTTTTTTGGAAAGCCACTTTAATTTTTTGCCCAATTTTATAAAGTTGCCCATTTTTTAGTTGCCAAACTTTTAATTTGCTCATTTATTGTAAATATTGCCCATTTCTTAAAACGTTACCACATTTTGCCTTGTAGGTTGCGATACAGTTCACACAAGTACATCTAATTTATTTTATTTTATACTTCATCAAAATGTAGGTCTAATCAGAGGCTATTTGTATTTCATCAACATCATTAGAATGAGGATACGATTAACATAAGTGTATTAACATTTCAGTTTCCTTTAATTTGTATGTATTGTTTTATTTTGTTATCATTTATTTTTAATTTCTGCATGTCATTAACAACTACAAACCAACCAAGAAACCGTCCATAGTGAAGAGGAGGAGATGGCTGAAAGTGAGGCGGTGCAGCAAAATTAATAGGATGAGCAGCAAAATGTGGTGGATCACAAAATGTGGTGGTTCCTCAAAACCAGGGACACCGGCAAGATGGGTTTCAAAGCCCTTATTATCTAGAAAAGAGGATTGGCGATCTTTAGGATGACGGTGTTTTTATGTTTTTAGTTTGTTTAGTAATTGTTGAAGGTTTTATTATTATAATCCACCATATGCTATGGTGACTTTAGTGTGTTTAATTTGGAAGTAATAATGTTTCGTGTCTGTGTATGGTGGGATGCATGAAATATTTTTGTATCAATCATTTGGCTATGTATCAATCAGTTAGCTATACTTTGAATTAGTGTGATTTATGAGCGCGTGAAACTAGTTATGAGGTCCACTTACCTTTTTAAACCCTTAGAAACCAAGCAGTAGATTCCACCACTTACAAATCGATCAGAAGAACCATATCAGCTGCCGAAATTATAGCCAAGCAGCAGGAACTTTGTAACAAGCAGTAGAATGTCTGCTCAAGAGCAGCAGGAACTTTTCCCACTTTTGTAAAGTTGCCTAATTTAAGTTGCCCATTTTTTAATTGCAAATGTTTTAAAAATGGCCCATTTATTTAAAACGTTGGCTAATTTTGCCATGCTGGTTGCACTACAGTACACACAAGTACATCAACTTTATTTAATGCCACTTGATAGGTGTAATCATAATCAATGAGAGTCTTGTAGGCACATACTATTGGCATTTCATTTTGGGCAACAAATTATTGTGTATGCTTGTAGACATTTGTACTTTGGGCAACTAAATTTGCATATATAATTCTTAACCATATACAACACAAACAACACAACCCAAAAAAACAAAAAAAAAACAAAAAAAAAAATTAAGAAAAAAAAAAAAAAAAAAAAAAAAAAAAAAGCAAAATGAATTCTTGCACAACAGATAAGTTCAAGGTGTTTATACGGTATGAAGAGAATGTGATTGCTGTTTTACTTCCAAAAGCCGTCAACTTTGGCAATCTTGTGAAGTATGTATGGAAGAAGTTTCAGGTTAATGATGCATACGCAATACGGTTATCTTACAACACCGGTGCAGACAACAGGACTATACTTAATGAAGTCGACCTCGAAGTTTTCAAAACTCTTGTTTCGGCGACGCCGTCACAAGAGCACACATTAATCGTACACCGCGCTATGCATACACCTGTCTTTAATTTAGATCCAGATCACCAAATGCACCGCACTAGTCTTAACTGTATGCCAACCCAACCCCAACCACCCACTTTTGAATATACCGCACCATATAAGAATAAAGGTGGTTTAAAAGTTCATCATCTGTTTGAAGATAAGGAAGAGTGCATGTATGAGATAAGTTTCAAATGTTTAAAAGAAGGGTATGAGTTTTGTGTTTCTAAATCGTGTACGGCAAGATACACTGTGAAGTGTGTCCAACCAGAATGTGATTGGCACATAAGCTGTCGTCGATATGGGCCAACTAGCCGATTTAGAATCACTTCACTAAACGACAATCATAAATGTTCAAAAATCAAATTCAATCCAAATCACCGAAATGCATATACAAAAACATTGGCTAGAATAATATCCCGAAGCTCGGAGATCCGACAAGAGTGTATAAGCCAAAGGACATTATACATGATCTGAAGTTGGATATGAAGATAGACATTTCATACAAACGAGCTTGGAGAGGGAGACAGTTGGCGCTGGAATCAAATCAGGGCTGCCCAAAGGCCTCATTTTCGCAGCTGCCCATATATTGCCATAATCTAAAGATTGCAAACAGGGGCACAGTTACACACATACATACCGACGATGCATGCTGTTTTAAGAACCTATTTATAGGTTTCGGTGCTGTGGTAAGCATATTATTAAGATTCTAATCCTCTTTGTTTAGTTGCAAAAGATTTTTTTTTTCATAAGGTTATCAAAAGAAATAGCTATGGTTTTCATGTCATACACTATTCTAGGGGTATGAATATAGAAAAATAAAATCTAACTTAAAATAAAAAAAAATAAAAAAAAATAAAAAAAATAGGGATAATGATTACCAGTAGGATTTATGCATAGCAAAGTGTATACAACATAAATTATCTAGTTTTAATGAAATGCAACAGTATATCACTGAAACTTAACTTATCAGTTATAGAAACACAGAAACATGTATCTGCATATGCAGGAACAACATAAAGGTACAAAATAGATACTTTTTTGCAACATACTTCTGATACCTAGTTTTCTAAAACAAAAGCAACAAATCAATATTACGTGCATTAAAACAAAAGCAACACATCCATCTTATGTGCACACCGCACCTGTCATATCAAACAACAAACAATAAATTGTTATTACTTTAGGTACTCGTTTGTCAATTAACAATAAACAATAAATTGTTAAATATATATATATATATATATATATATATATATATATATATATTTTATTCTATATATTTCATATTTATTTTATTTTGTATATGTTTATATGTTTTAAACCTTATGTACCATGATATATGCTACATTGTACTTCACAGATTAAGAGTTTCCTGTGTTATATGCGCCCTCTGATCATAATTGATGCCGCACATCTAAAAGGGACATACCAGGGAACAAATCTTGTCGCAGTTGCAATGGACGGAAACAATCAGATACTACCGCTTGCCACCGGTGTTGCTCAGGGCGAGACTGGTGAATCATGGACTTGGTTTATGACGAAACTCAAAGAATGCATAGGGGAAGTTCCTAATTTGGCCATCATATCTGACAGACATCACGGAATCATCCTTGCATGTAAAACTGTATTCCCGAATGCCTTTCACGGCTATTGTTGTCGGCATTTGATGTTAAATACAAAGATGCAGGCAGATACACTGAAATGCTTATACTGGAAGACATGCAAAGCGTACACAACGGAGGATTTTGCAAAGCTAATGTCTGATATTCGTTCGGTAAGACGACAGGCTCACAAAAAACTTGTTGAAGCAGGCGTCGAGAAATGGTCAAGGGCACATTGCCCTGGGCAGAGGTACAATTATTTAACCTCAAACAGTGTCGAATCCATAAATGCTTTAACAAAGCTTGTGCGCCACTGCCCGATAACAACGCTGATGGAATGGTATAGAGGTCTTCTTCAGAGCTGGTATTACCACCGCCGAGAAAAATATGCAGGTAATAGATGGTATAATTTTCAATACGTTTACTGAAGAATAATGAAATACTACACACTAAACAAACTTTATTATTTATGGTTAGATGCCCCGGATGATGATCTTTCTGAATGGGCAACTGCAAAAGTGAATGGCAGAATGGCCAAAAGTGCAAACTGGAAGGTTTTGGGGATTGACAAGGATAGAGTGTATGAAGTACGCGACACAAAAAAAAGGCATATTGTTGATTTAGAACAGGGTGAATGCACTTGCCGACAATGGCAGCTTTCGGGCTTACCATGTGGACATGTCTGTGCTGTTGGTAGATTTGCAGGGCTGACTAGTGTGAAGAAACTGGCTAAAGCTTGGTTTTATAATACAACACTTAAAGGCACATACGAAGAAATGGTTTATCCTTTAAAAGACATGACGATGTGGGACACTCCAGACGACATCCAAGTTGTATCACCCCCTATTGTTTGCAACAGCCGACCAGGTAGACCCAAAAAAAGAAACAGAATTCCCTCTCAAGGCGAGGTGCCTACAAGGAGTACGTGTGGAAGGTGCGGAAGGCCAGGACATAACCGGCTAACGTGCAATGCAACTATTGTGATAGAAAAGGTTGAAATTTTTTTTATTATGCCACAATTAAGTAGTTGTGATTATTGGCACCTAATGTTTATGTGTACCTGTATACAGAAAGGTCCAGCCGGTTCAAGGAAAAAGACCCGTGTGGTGGAGGGTTCATCTAATCAAAGTAACGGAACACAACCCGAGGCAAATGCAGAGTTTATGCATGGGGTGATGAATGCGGCCGAGGCACCCAACTCAAGTCAAGCACAGGAACAACCGAACTCATCCAATCCACACATTAATTCGCTCTCTGATTTCCCTACTCCAGACAAGTTTTTACAGTAAAGACCCCCAATGACACACCCTATATTTAAATGTATGCACTCACTTCCTAGTTGGTACCATGTGTTGTTTAACCTTAAATAACAAGTGTGGGTCGTTTGGTGTGTAATAAACATTAGTATTAAACTATGTTATGAATGTGTGATGGAGGCAAACAATTAGCGGTTGTGTGTGTTTGTGGTAAATTAAATTGAAAATGCAAGTAAATAAACGTACCAACCAGCAATCAATCAGATTGCACTTCAACCATATTGGGTCGCCCGTTAATGAAGGACCCGACTGTATGTTTTTACAACATGGAAAATGCTATGATTGCTTGATTCAGATTGATTCATTGTTTCATTTCGTCTGTTTCTACCCTTAACTATGTTTCTTTCCAGCAGATCATCTTCAAACAGCTTCGATTTAGCTTTATCTGAACCATTTGCATTCGCTATTTGTACGCCAACCTCGTGTAACATTTTTTCTTAACCAGTTCCACTTCCTCCTATATCGGTACCATTTTCATTGACATCCAACCAACCATTTTCATTGTATTTGAACGGAGTTGAACTACACCAACGCTGGCCAGCGCCCTCCTCTTGCCAAACCATGTTGTTAAAATTATACTTTGACAACGGCTGTTGCTTGTGAGCAATAAACAGGTCTATGGAACCATTGTTCAAAGCATGACTGAAAAATCTACGAACATCATTATCAATGTGTAGCAAAGTTAAACCATTTGCAAGTGACATGTTGGGGTTACAATAAAACAAAGCCCATTTATCACCACCAATGTCATTTATAACACTATTAAGTGCCCTAGTGAAAACACCCCTGCGTGGGTTTTGCAACCTTACAACAGGTTTTACCTCTCAAGGGATCTCAAGAGGCTTACAACCCCACCAGGCAGTGTACCTGACCGATGTAGTATAGTGTAGTGGTAAGTACGGGGGATTGATCGTTCTCCACAGGGAATAGTGTTCGTTAGGTGTGAAAGGCTACTCTAATTAGGTCTAAGGGTTGAGGAAGATTCTTTTTATGTTTTTATATTTTTATGAAAGCAAGTAAAATCTCGGGTTTTGAAGGAGTGGGCGGAATTAGTTGCTAGTCAACTAACCCAAATTACTACAAATGCAAATAAAATAAAATAACAAAAATGAAAAGTGGTGAGAAACTTATGTGTGGAGAAATGTGTTTACTTAGATTTCCTTACTCCCTAACTATCTTTTACCGGTTAATTAGTGTGTATTAGTCGCGTGGATGACGGGTGTATTCCTTAATACCATTCGTGGGGTGGCGTACTTACTTCCCCAAACTCTACAAGCTCCTACTTCACTCCTATGTCGAGCCGGCTAGGAAGCTCCTAACATGGGATCACTAGAATTCGCTTGTGCATTAAATACAACCATAAAAACCTTTAGTACGCGTTTGGTTCATGTTTCTTAAGACGTTCAAGCAAGTTACCGAATAGGAAGTTAGCCAGTTTTCTTAAGCCTAACATAGATAAACAATCATCCAATACAACTAACAACACACTAACAACCAATAATCAATAGCTAGGTTTCATTAGATCTAAGCAAACACAAGATAAAATTAGCCTAACATGTTAAACAAAAGACAAGCATAAGATAGAATCAAACAACACATAGACATATTGAATGATTAATTGATAACTTATCTTTCAATGAAACATGGAAGATCTCAAGGCAAGAAGCCCTGAAAAAGTAGCTAAAATCGTCTTAGGGTTTTATCCCAAAATTCCACACACTAAGCTCTCCCTTAATGACAAAAAATTAGAAAACTATATATAGACTTTGACATCTGACGGCGTCACCTTATGCATTGTGACGCCGTCACCTCGCCGCTTTTAGGGTTCCCGGGTGACCATCTTGACGCCGTCCCTCTTTAGCTCTTCAAAAATCCATTCTGGCTTATCAAGGCTTGACGCCGTCGGATCCTGAACGTGACGCCGTCCCCTTATGATTTAAGCCGTGACGCCCTTGATTTAGTTAAAGCTTGACGCCGTCAGAATTCTTATGCAAACTCACTGGCCCGTCATGAGTAAATTTCACATCCAA
Source organism: Artemisia tridentata subsp. tridentata (assembly GCA_021014915.2). Classification (NCBI taxonomy): domain Eukaryota; kingdom Viridiplantae; phylum Streptophyta; class Magnoliopsida; order Asterales; family Asteraceae; genus Artemisia; species Artemisia tridentata. Next base: position 40,916,611 of record CP139506.1, on the reverse strand, counting down.
CTTTTCTTGCCAAAGCATGACGCCGTCTGGAGTTAATGTTGACGCCGTCAAAGGTGACTTTCAGCACAATTTTGAGACTTTGCCGTTTTCTTCACTTTTATGCTCCAAAAACGTCCAAAATGCCTCCTTTTCCAGATTTCTCCTCAAAAGTACCTAAAATGACAAAAGGAACGATTTAGGGCAATATTTGATCAAATAAATACGATTTCGGGCTTAAATGACCCCTTAAAAGCGGTACACTTTTCGCCTCATCAAATACCCTTACACTTGAGATTTGCTTGTCCTCAAGCAAATGCGCTTTTATTCTAATCAAAATACAAGTTAGGGGTCATTTAATGCAAACATAAAAGTAATTACAACAAATAATCGTTCCACTTCAATCATAATAAGCACGGAGATTATATACTAGCACCTCACAAGTAGTGTTTAGATACTCACATCTCTCAAGTGTCATCAAAATAAATCTCATAAATGAAAACGGATAATATCTCTCACTACCTGTCATAGCAACTAGATTACCATAGGCTTGGGAAAGGATCGAAAACCTCCTCCACTAGGCGTAAGCACCTAAGATAAACTATCAAAGAGGGCTTTTAAATGGGTTATAACGTTAGGTGTAGGGAAAAGGAAAACACGGTTTTGTTGGATAAGGGATATTTTACTGGTGGCGAGTTAAAGATCTTGATCAATTACATGTACTATACAATGTTGCTAAGCCAAGACTAGACTCGATCTTAAGCTAGAAACAAAATAACATAAACATAAAATAAACATAAAATAAAACGGGATGGTAGTCCGTATGTTTTTTCTATTTTTCTTTTTCTCATTTTTTTTTTTGTATTTTTCTTGATTTTTTCGATTTTTTTTTTTTTTTTTTTTTTTTTTTTTTTTTTTTTTTTTTTTTTTTTTTTACATACACTTTTACCCTACCATCCAAAATAATACATCAAAGGGGCGTTGCATCCCCTTACACTTGAACTTTTACATAACTTTACAAATAACTATTCTAATGACTCGAATTAAGATAATTGAAAAACTTGGAGTACTTTTAAAACATTTAGCACATATGGGGGTAATAAATGATGTTCTTCCCCATTACTCCATTACACTAGTACTTTACCCATGAGTCCCAATCGTCCCAAAACAATATGTACAAGGATATGACTCGACTTAGCAACCATGTAATCAACTAGATAATTAACTTGGGTTTAAACAAATGTTGTCACAATAATGCACTAAAGATGAGTGCATACAAGGTAGGCTAAGGCGATTTGGGTGTACATTTAAGTGGGGTGTAACAAATTCTTCCTTTAAGTAAAATGCTTAAAGGTCGAAACGAAAAGATAGGCTCTGAGGGGTGTACTAGGGGTATCGTGTACTAAAAATGAGTACAACGCAAAGGGTGTGGGAGAATTACTTGACCAATGTAGCCAACGTAATTATAACAAAAACACAGGTGTAAAACATGGGTTAATCCTAATGCCTCTTATCATGTAGTAAATCTAACTACACGAATGTAGTCTCACTTGTGGCCTCGGAATGGTCCTAACGCAAGTTCTAGAATCTAAGTGCTACCGGTACACACATCATAGCATAAATGCTTTTCCTACCAATTCTAGGGGCGAACCTCACATATTTGGGGGTGGAAAATTTTTTTAGTGGTACGGTTTTTGTGCTAGTCATATAACTCCTATCCGTGAGACGCTCATTAAGATCAAAGTTTCACTCCTAAATGTTGTAAAAAAATTTAAATTTGGCACTAAAATTGCCCTAACAGGTATTTCTCTCAGTTTTATTACACATCTACTATTAAACAAACAAAAATCAAGCGCAATTGTATTCTCTAAAATCGTACTTTTACCCTCCCCTTACACTTAAGATGAACATTGTCCCTAATGTTCAAATAACAAGATGTAAAAGAAAAAAAAAGTAAAAGAATGAAATCAAATACTCCCCTGATTCGCTCGTTGGATAATGAAATTACACGGTTAAATCTTCCTCCAAAGAGAATGTTGAAGCTCCATGACTAATGCATCGCCATAAGCTTGATTCAAAACATTTCCTTGTCCAAAATAACCTGTTGAACCTGAGAAAACAAACACGAAAACCTGCATAACATCGGCGGGATAAAATCTATATATAAGGATATAATGCTTGTGGAATGATAACTTTGCAGATTCCTGGAGATTATAAGTTGGAGATTTTAATAAAAACTTTTTATGAAAACAAAATTCTCAAAAATTTCTGGAAATTAAATCTGACGCCGTCAGGTTATAACCCCTGACGCCGTCAGAAATGACCTGACAAAAATTTTCGTTTTAAGTTTCCGGAAAATTTCTGGAAAAACCTTTACCTTACTTCCTGGAAATCCTGCAAAACATCATTATGACTCGATACAAGCATTTGACTCAAACAAATACGAATATGTATGTTAATTTAATATTATTATGATTCATGTTCATTTGTGTTCTAATAAACCGATTTAGATTTCCCTTACACTTATCTTTTGCAAAATACCTTTATATGTAGTTAAGACGAAGTTAAAAACAAAATAAAGCATTTTCACAAATCAGTTTTGAACACGAATCAATAAGAATAAAAATTACACACACATACGAAGCAAATAAAACAAACACACAAACAAATGAACACACAAAGCAAATAAAACAAATAAAGCTTGGGTTGCCTCCCAAGAAGCGCCTTTCTTTATTAACGAGTCTTGTAGCTAGACTCAAAGTCACGGGGTCTACGTTTTTCCGTTTTGCTTCTCAATTGCCCCTCTAATCATCCTAACAACCTCCATATCAATTTTGTATTTAGGTCCAAGGTTTAAGCAATCTTTATAATAAAGGCTTCTCTTATTCCAAACATGGTCCATGCCTTTTTCTTTATCCTCTTCATTGATGTCCTCAATCGCACCAATGTTGTCCATGTCAACTCGAGGCACAAAACGAAATTCTTTAACCCGATAAGGCATCCTATATGTGATCCTATCTATGTGATTAGAAAACTGAACCGTGCCTTTCGAACGGTCATACCTTAAATTGGATGCTTCGATAAATGGCTTACCTAACACAACGCGAGATAGGCGGCAGTCAACAACACTTGCCATATCTTCTAAAATCATGAAGTTGGTGATAAAGGTAAAGTTCCCAACAAGGATATGTATGTCCTTAATCCTTCCAACGAAGTTGCAAACTCCGCCTGGACATTTGGGGTCCATCCTAGGCTCAAGTGGTGTATTTATGATTTGGCTATAAAGGCCTGAGGACATAACGTTGATTGGGGATTCACAGTCAATGTAAGCATGCTCAACGTATTGATACCCAATCATACATGGTATCTTCACATTCCCGGGATCACCTCTCTTAATCTTTGGGTCAATTCTAACAAAAGGTGGTCGAGGGTTATCAACTAGGTTGTTATAGTAAGCAATCTCCTCCTTAGTGGGGTATTCGTTGAAACAATCATCCAACCTAGGATCTACCTTTACTTCCTCAATTTTCTCAACCAACTTATCAACCGTAAGATTATTACGTACTAAGTAATTATCTGAGTATATGGCGGTCCCTAAGTTGTTCAAGGCATAATCAAGCTCAATATCAATCACTCTACTGAGCTCCCTGAGCTCACTAATCTCATTCTCAAGTTGGCTACGCAACAAAGCTACTTCGCCAGGTGTAAGGGGTGGATTCGCGTTTTCCATAATGGCAAACTGAATAGTCAATGAGAATTTGTTACGAACAAAAGCACAAAGAAAATAGATAGACTAAAGAAAACCTAGAAAAATAAAATAAAAATCTCACTAGAAAGGAATCTAGTGAGTAGACCTAATAGAAATAAAAATTCAACCTAAACAATAACTATTCCCCGGCAGCGGCGCCAAAAACTTGATGCGTGGGTTTTGCAACCTTACAACAGGTTTTACCTCTCAAGGGATCTCAAGAGGCTTACAACCCCACCAGGCAGTGTACCTGACCGATGTAGTATAGTGTAGTGGTAAGTACGGGGGATTGATCGTTCTCCACAGGGAATAGTGTTCGTTAGGTGTGAAAGGCTACTCTAATTAGGTCTAAGGGTTGAGGAAGATTCTTTTTATGTTTTTATATTTTTATGAAAGCAAGTAAAATCTCGGGTTTTGAAGGAGTGGGCGGAATTAGTTGCTAGTCAACTAACCCAAATTACTACAAATGCAAATAAAATAAAATAACAAAAATGAAAAGTGGTGAGAAACTTATGTGTGGAGAAATGTGTTTACTTAGATTTCCTTACTCCCTAACTATCTTTTACCGGTTAATTAGTGTGTATTAGTCGCGTGGATGACGGGTGTATTCCTTAATACCATTCGTGGGGTGGCGTACTTACTTCCCCAAACTCTACAAGCTCCTACTTCACTCCTATGTCGAGCCGGCTAGGAAGCTCCTAACATGGGATCACTAGAATTCGCTTGTGCATTAAATACAACCATAAAAACCTTTAGTACGCGTTTGGTTCATGTTTCTTAAGACGTTCAAGCAAGTTACCGAATAGGAAGTTAGCCAGTTTTCTTAAGCCTAACATAGATAAACAATCATCCAATACAACTAACAACACACTAACAACCAATAATCAATAGCTAGGTTTCATTAGATCTAAGCAAACACAAGATAAAATTAGCCTAACATGTTAAACAAAAGACAAGCATAAGATAGAATCAAACAACACATAGACATATTGAATGATTAATTGATAACTTATCTTTCAATGAAACATGGAAGATCTCAAGGCAAGAAGCCCTGAAAAAGTAGCTAAAATCGTCTTAGGGTTTTATCCCAAAATTCCACACACTAAGCTCTCCCTTAATGACAAAAAATTAGAAAACTATATATAGACTTTGACATCTGACGGCGTCACCTTATGCATTGTGACGCCGTCACCTCGCCGCTTTTAGGGTTCCCGGGTGACCATCTTGACGCCGTCCCTCTTTAGCTCTTCAAAAATCCATTCTGGCTTATCAAGGCTTGACGCCGTCGGATCCTGAACGTGACGCCGTCCCCTTATGATTTAAGCCGTGACGCCCTTGATTTAGTTAAAGCTTGACGCCGTCAGAATTCTTATGCAAACTCACTGGCCCGTCATGAGTAAATTTCACATCCAACTTTTCTTGCCAAAGCATGACGCCGTCTGGAGTTAATGTTGACGCCGTCAAAGGTGACTTTCAGCACAATTTTGAGACTTTGCCGTTTTCTTCACTTTTATGCTCCAAAAACGTCCAAAATGCCTCCTTTTCCAGATTTCTCCTCAAAAGTACCTAAAATGACAAAAGGAACGATTTAGGGCAATATTTGATCAAATAAATACGATTTCGGGCTTAAATGACCCCTTAAAAGCGGTACACTTTTCGCCTCATCAGACTATTAAGTGCCCTAGTAAAAACACCCCTGTCAGAGGTAAAACACCAAACGTTCCCAACACACCCATCAACATAACGAAGTGGATCGAGAGCAAATTCCACATATTTGTGTACTTTGAACTCAACTTTCATCCAGAAACTTAATTAAACATGAGTATAGTTTATAGTTACAAACTAAAAGCAATTATGTAGCTTTTTGGCACCCATAATTAACAAACTAAGTACGTTGCACATAAAAAAAATCAAATAATGAAAAACTGATTTATTCACTGTAACATCATATTTATATGAACAAAAAAGGGAATAATATAGTTATGGGAAAGTACAACAAACCTAGAATACGTGATATAAAGATGAAAAGGACAGCAATTTTATTTTTTTGGATTCGTGTGGTGACAATGACCTAGGGTTTGATCTGCTTTTTGGGGATATTGTGTTTGTTGGGAACAAAAAGGATATGTGGGGTTACAGTGTTTCCCGTGCAAATTACACGTTTGGTCCTCAGACGTGCAATTTTATAATAAACTTTTGACTTAATTTCAAAAATGGTCCCTGTATTTTATGTTGTAAAAGTCGTTGTCTGTTTACAGCATTTACATTGTCCCTTTACCAAATTTGGTACATTGTAATTTGACTTCTAAAAGTCAAATAACAGACTTATGGTTTAAACCAATCTTTTGATTCATGTTTGTGTTTGATGTGTGTTGTGGTTTTGCAAGTGAAACCAGGTTTCACACTTGGTTATAATATGGTCATAGGTCATGGGACTAAACCCGTTATGTGCCGCAAGAATGGGTACTAAAAGTGTTCAACCCGTTCGAGTATAGGGTCCCTTTTTTTCAAATTAACTCTAAACTTTTTATAAGTCTTTTTTTAGCAAAAAAAAAAGTGGATTTATACAAAAATAAAATAAGGCCTCACACGTGCAAATATTTTAGTCCTTTATATAAACACCCCCACTCCCAACTGCTTTCCCTTATTTCCCAATTGTTTTAAATCTTGAAACCCTAAAGTATGAGTTCGCGAAATAGAGCGACAACCCGAGTAATTGATGGTAAAATTGAATACTTTTGTAGGTGTGCTATTCGACTCACAGTTAAGACTTCAACAACAAGGACAAATCCGGGTAAACGATTTGTAAAATGCTCAGTTTGTGAAGTGTATGACTTTTTAGATGGTGATCTTCCAAGTGAATACTATAAAGATTTGGTGTATGGATTCTTACAAAACGCCAAATGATTGAACAAGACTGTGGAGTACCAGCAGGTGATTGATGCTCTTGCTTTGGACAAGTCAATAATGGAAGAAGAGCTGAATGATATAAAGGCAAAGTTGAAGCTTTATGAGCGATTGTTTTTCATTTTGATAGGATCTTTTGCAGTTGTTTGTGTTGGGTTTGGGATGATAATAGGAAAATAATGTAGTGGCGTGGATTAGATGTAGTCCATGGAATGAAATGAAGTTGTATCTTTTGTTAGTAAATAATATGTTTCCTTTTGCAAATCTAGTGTTTCATATAAATAAAGATTGATTCATCATATAAGGCGTTCGCATGTTCTTCTTCATGGTTAATCGGATTAAAATGATTACAATTATACGTTCTTAGATACTGACATTTTTTTTTATTTGTTATTTTTTTTTCTTTATTTTTTACGGTTTATAAGCGGGTATGTTTGGTAGTACTAAAACACCCGCCAAAATAATCGGTTGCCCTAGCATTTCGTCTGTTTTATGGAGTGGTCATACAAGTAGCAAGAAAATATGATTAACAAAAAATATAATTACAATCTTGTTGTTTTCAACTTTTCATTACAACAACCCTAGATTGCAACTTTCTATCATTAAGGAACCAACTTATTGTTTCTCCAATACCTCCACTCTTCCGCTGCTTGCATAGAGCTTTATGATACATCAACCTTTTTCGCCTCCGCAAATATGAAGTTCGTGATCCAAACTTGAACTTCCTTGAGTATTTCTTTTTAGCAACACGTCGACCGGTCGTAGGATGCACACTAGTCCCACCTTCTTCATGAACTGCTGACCCACCCACATCCAGCACAACCTCGTCTGCAAAACAGTCATTAGAAAGACTTGGCAGTTTTGAACCATTGTAACTGAGTACAGCATTTTGCCACTCATAAGGCGGCGAGCGAGACCACCCAACGTCAATGGCAGGAACATCGAGACCAACAACACCTGGCATGCAATCTTCTTCAAAAAAATAAAGCCCATCAACGATAGAGTCACTATGCAAAAAGTCTTTAAAAAGATTTCTACATTTAAAATTAGTTCCTTTGATTCTCGGTTCTGAAGGAGGTGTTCTTAGAGGAGGTGAACGACCTTCTTCCTCCTCCCATGCCTCCAGAGCAGCAGCCGATTTAGATGTAGCAACTAGCATTGCTTGTTCATGTTTTTTAAACTTTAACAAAATTTCCTCATCATAAAAATCATAAGTAAGATTTTTATAATAGAAACCTGCTAGGTTTTGTGGTGCATGGACAACATACAAATGGAGCAAACCATAACACTCAGCCGTGTCATACATCTTTCGCATATGACATTCAGCTTCAATCAAATGCAAGCCTTCTGCTAGAGAATGTCTTGGACAACAAAAATACAAAAATCGAATTTCTTGCTCTAGTTGCAAGGTTAACAAGTCAAGCAACTGATCCAAGTTCATCCTGTTCGACTTGCATACCTTCAATGTCATTGTTTTGCCATATTGATACTTTAAGGCTGGATATTCTAAGAAAACACCATCATAGTGAATCTCAAAGACTATATGTGTAGTAGTGATGACGTGTGACCTGTACACAACAGACGGAAATTTCTTCAAAATCAAATAAAGTTAGCAACTAAGCATACTATTACATTACACAGTAAAATCATGCATACCTTTGTTTGATGTCAGCCGAATCAGCATGGGGGTTCGCAGGGACTTTCTTTGGAGGAGTTTGATGAGGGTCCATGATGATTTAACAAGTAATAATGTAAGTGGGACTTAATTAAGTGGTAAGTCAGTCGAACATATATATATATATATAAGAGATGCTAGCCATTTGGTTGAATAGGAACAAGTGACAAAGAGTGAATTAGTTTGTAATAATTTAAAATAAAATATATTATAGAGGTATTAAGGGTTGTACGTATTAGTAAATTGAAGTCTTGTTTTAGTGTTTTTGTATCGTTGTATTAACGCAAAATTATATGTACCCCTGTTGGTTAACTTGCCAAAGTTTACGATCATATAATGTTGTAAACTAATTTGACAAGCTAATTCACTACAAAAAACTAGTTGAATTCTCCAGATTTTCAAGGCCAAATGGCCACGTTAAAAAAGGTGTACAATTATTGAGTCCACACTTTCTCACGTGTGGTAATAATGGGTGTGACAAAATATTTTTACACATATAAGTGTGGAGATATTATCCAAATTGATGCGTGGTTTTGCAACCTTACAACAGGTTTTACCTCTCGAGGGATCTCAAGAGGCTTACAACCCCACCAGGCAGTGTACCTGACCGATGTAGTATAGTGTAGTGGTAAGTACGGGGGATTGATCGTTCTCCACAGGGAATAGTGTTCGTTAGGTATGAAAAACTATTCTAATAGGTCTAAGGGTGAGAGAAGATTCTTTTTATGTTTTTATATTTTTTATGAAAGCAAGTAAAATCTCGGGTTTGAAAGAGTGGGCGGAATTAGTTGCTAGTCAACTAACCCAAATAACTACAAATGCAAATAAAATAAAATAACAGAAAATGAAAAGGTGGTAAAACTTATATGGAGAGAAATGTGTTTACTTAGATTTCCTTACTCCCTAACTATCTTTTACCGGTTGATTAGTGTGTATTAGTTGCGTGGATGACGGGTGTATTCCTTAATACCAATCGTGGGGTGGCGTACGTACTTCCCCAACTCTACAAGCTCCTACTTCACTCCTATGTCGAGCCGGCTAGGAAGCTCTGTGGAAAACTAGAAGGGGGGTTGAATAGTTTTTACCGTTTTAAAGTTTTATTTGCTTTGTTACTATATGTTAGATTCAAAGGAAACAATCACAAATAAATAATCACACAATGTAAGTAAAAGATAAAGAGAGGAAAGATCAAACCACACGACACTGTTGTTTATAGTGGTTCGGCTACAAGGACTCTCTTCCTTGCCCTACTCCACTCCCCGAGTTTCCTACTCGAGAGTTTATCTTTCACTAAGAAACAAACTCCTTTCCTAGGTGGAGAAAACCTTTACACGTCGCTTACTTCCTTTTCCGGTACTAAGCTAAACACCGGGTTCTTTCACAAGGTAGAACCAACCTGACGTCGCCTATTTACTTTACCGACACTAAGCTAGATGTCGAGTTCTTTACACGGGTACAACTACTCCCTACACTCCTTGTGCTTTAAGGACTAAAGCACTAACCACACTCACTGATTACAAATGATAGATATGATGTGTGAAACAAACTACAATATCACACAGTAATGCAACTAAAGGATTACGGTTCTGTAGATCCTTGAATGCTTGATCTCCTTTCTACAAAATGAAAGATCAAAGTGAAATGCAACTATGAATGATGTTAGTAAGATATGTACTGAATGAATATGTGTGTTAAAGCTATATGAGTGATGAGAGAGCCAAATGATCAGCTTCCTATTTATAGGCAAGCTGATCTTCAGCTCACGGATCCCACGGATCCCTCACAAGGGATCCGTCCTTTATGTAATTTGGATCCGTGGGACATGACAGCTAAGGTATAGTTGTCTCTTACCATATCTTAGTTGTATCTTACCAAATCATCCAAGATCTTCAAATGTCAACTATGTATCTTGCAAATCTAACCAAGATATATCAAAGATCTTCTATGTGATGCATGCAATGATGTCATGGAATGGTTCTAGAATTAAAGTTTCCTTTTAAGGAAATAAGTTACTAAACTTGTAATTCTTAGTTAGTATGTGAAGTGTAAAATGTGTACTTAAGAGACTTAAGCTAGTATTTATTATTTGCTAAAAGATATTCCTTATATTTGTCATTAACAAAACTAATGAAAGATCAAAGAATATAAATAACGTTTTTGAGACGCTATTTGTATTAACAATCTCCCCCTTTTTGTTGATGACAAAACATAAGGTATATTTTTGAGCAAGAGAATAAATATAGCATGAGTTTTTAAAAATATATATTAAGTTTGTTTATTAAAGAAAAGTTTTGTAAAAAATGTATGTACTGTGATGAATCACAGTTGATGCAAACTTAGTTCCTTTCTCCCCCTTTTTGTCGAAACAAAAAGAGTAGCGTAGCGGAATGCGATTTTGAGAACTTTAAAGCTCCCCCTTGTTTTATACTCCCCCTAGATGGAGTAATCAAGGAAATGATGCATGAATCTACAAAACAAATGGTTAGTATATGAAATGCTTATGAGATGCTCCCCCTTGATGTATACTCCTCACTTCTCGAGTACCAACGTATACTATGAAAGGTATGATATGCTGCAAATGAAGTGTTAGTAATGAATGACTTCAATTAAGAAGTAGAATGCTTGTGAAGTATTCTCCCAAACAAGCCTTTCAATAAGTTTTGACTTTTAAAAGTCAAAGTAAGTGTCTGATCATTATTTGTACCTAGGGTAATCATAATCAAGGTATAATATATGCTATATAAGAATGTTAGTTCACAATGATAATGATAATATACAATATGTTGATCACTCATAAGCATAAAAACATCACATTCATTAATTGAAAATTATGTGACAAAAGTCACAAATATGATATGATGGTACATTACAAAATAAATCCTAAATAAAGACAACTACAACATCATCCTAGAAGGTTCCTAACAACACTTTTATTGAGGCGGATGAGAGATTGCGTTTAAACGTTCAAGAACATGGTTCAAGATGAACCTCATCTCATTTTGAAGCTCATGGACCAAGATGTTGGTCCTTTGGGCCAAGTGAGCCGTTCTCTCACAATGTGCGCAATCATGACTTGAGAAGCCGGGAGGAAGATTAGGCTCCAAGTTTTGCGGTGGTGATGGTGGTGGTGGTTGGTTGTTGTTGTTGTTTGATGGTTGTTGTGGTGTTTGGAGGGAGTTTATAAGGATTGTTTTGAATGTCCATTGCTTCATGAAGGCGATGGTCAACCATACCCGAGAGAGTGTAGAGACGGTTGAGCTCTTCACTAATCTCTTCTTGGGTTTGAGGCACATTCGTCCACATTGCCTCGTCAATGGCAACTAGAGTGGATGTGGGTGATAGAGGTTGTTGTTGAGGTTGGGATGATTGTGCATCATGGTATAAAGGACCATGGATATCCGGATAAACCGGGTGAAAAAGCATGGGTTGTTGACCTTCAAAGGTCATGGGTGGAAGATTGGGTAATTTTGGTGAAAGTTCTTCTAAGTCATCAAGATGTGGTGATGTAGGAGGAGTCCTAAATAATTCCAAAGGTTGGAGTTTGGGTGATTTTGGTGGTGATGGTGATCTAACAGGATGTGATGGAGCCGGTGGTGGAGTAGAGGCTATTGGAGTAATGGTTGGTGGTGGTGTTTGTATAACAACATGTGATGGTGTTGGGGTGGAGAGTGTAAGGAAATTTTCACTAGCAATGGGTGATGATATATTGAGAGGAGAATTTTCCTCAGATGAGGAGTTTGCTAAGTTGATAAAACAACAGGGTTTAACACTAATGCGGGCTGTTCTTCTTGAAGTTCTAGATGTGGAAGAGTTGTGTGACTTGGTCATGGTGAAGTATGATATCTAAGGTGTACAGGAGAGGAAATGGTTGTTGTGTGAAGGGATGATCCTAAAGTGCTAATTTATAGACAGAAGGTTTGTGAGTCTGTGTGTTTGGATTTGATGTGAATCCAATAGAGAATGTTGGTTACTAATGATTTGGAACAAAAATTTGTGCAGGTCATATCAAGGAAGTCAATCCATTGAGCTTTGGTTGAGTAATATGTTGTGGATTTGCAGTTATTACAAGAAGATAGTGGAAAGCATGATGATTTGATATTTCCACGGATTTGACGGATCCCTAAAAAGGGTTCCTTCTTTGTATCAGTTTGGTAACTCACACCTATATTTCAAAAATTTAAATTTTGGTGGGAAATTTTGTTCCTAAGTTTCTAAGGATTCCCTAATGATTCTAAGATGAATTATGATTAGTGAAAGAATCCTAAATGATACTTAACACTTAAGATTTTAAGAATCGGGATAAGTCGAAAAAGTTTTGTAATTTTACTGGGAAACTTGCGGATCCAAATGGTTGCAAATGCGGAACCCTATTTTGGAATCCGCCAAATCCGCAGGATGGCGGTTGGCGGATCCAACGATAAGCCTTGGCGGAGCCCTGTTTTGGGATCCACCGGATCCGTATGTCTAAAACTTAAAAACTAAACAGAACATATGTCATATTTTTTGTTTTTCGACGAAAACCCGAAAATTCACCTAGACCTTACTTAACATCTAATATGTATAGCAAAACAACTAAATATGATAACATTAACACATGTTTGCACATAGTTTAATCAGTACTTAGAAACTTACCGTTTTAGGTGTTATGCCAAACACTGGCTATAACCCGGAAAATTGATAACCATGATGGTTATCCACCTGCAAGTGTTAGTTATTACACATACACAACAAGTATTATCAGATAAATTCTAGACACATAGAAGTTTAACAACACAATATCCAACATTGTTTAAAACCAAACACTCCATCAACTCAGCTTCTTCTTCAACTTCTTCATCCCCTTGTGTAATTTCATCATCCAACGACCCAGATTCTTCACCATTCCTTTGATGTTTCGATACTCAGCGGATTCATGTTGAATTGGAGGAAGATGGCTCAAGTACTCGGGTGGAGGAATCCTAGAATTTGGCATACCATCATCTTCACTCATAGAAGATGATGAGGATGATGTTGGAACACGAGGACGTTTGCCCTTATCAACACTAACCCTAAAGTCACTCAAAGGAACGAAGGTATGTTCAATTTCATTGTAATCCGGAACAAAGCCTAGATGGTTTGGACGAGCGGGTGCAAAGGCTCTATAAAGTCGGGTTAAGAGCATACCATAAGGCATTGCAATCTTGCTTTGAACCGGAATGTCACACATTCTTTTGGCAACATAATAAGCAAGATTGAAGGGTTGACGAGTAGAGATGTTGTACATCATGTGGCATAAACAAGCATTGATATGATCACGGTTTCCTATGGTGCACATCACATTTGCCCTTAAGACATCTTCCATTTTCCTGAATTCGGGTCGTAGTTCATTAAGTTCCATTGCAAATGGATCTCTAGCAACTTCACGACCACGATACATTCTTGTGGGGTTGTTCTTAGGAATGAAGAGATGTTCCCTAATCACTTCTTTTGATTGGAGAGGAGTGGCATATGGTGCCGTCCTATCGAGATTGGAGTCTAAGATTGTTAAGGACCATTTGTCCGAGTAAATACATGTTCCTTGACTTGGAATTCCTAAGACCTCACCAAATTGATCAAGAGGGATGTTTACAAGATTTCCATTTAGAGTAAAATGAAGACTTAAGTAACCTTCATCACTCGAACTAAGACCTACACTAGCATAGAACTCAAGTATGAACCTAGGAATGATTGGTTCATCTATGTCTAAAAGAGAATCAAATCGAATTGCGGCTAATTGTTCCCTAAGTTGAGTTCCTTCATAGAACGATGAATCTATGGCTCTACCCTCATGGACATACTTTTTCTCTAAGGCTTTGAAAATTTCGATTTGGGCATCGGTTAGACCCTTGGTTTTGTGGACTTTGGGTAAGTAGTGAACGGTTTTCTTGTGATCGTAGTTGGTTGCGGGAGGCATGATTTTCCTAAGTACAAAAAGTTACATAGTTTTAGTTAAAATGATCAAAGGAAGTGTAAAATTCCTAGTGTGTGCCTACATGGGGACAATGTGGAGGTGCGGTTATCTCGACTCCTTTTGATGCAAGAAAAATTAGTTTATGCAAGTTTTGTTTACAAACGAGAGATAACCCAAACACTCCTACTTCAATGTAGCTACGGTTGAATGTACCCGAAAATACATATTAGTTATATATTCCCTTTAGCATTCAAGAGACATTATGCAAGTGAAGTCTAAAAGATAACGTTTTTGCATTTGTATGAACAATGTAAGAAAAAAAATCATTTTACCTAGTCGTTAAAAGATTTTAGTGAAAAATTTTCATGGGGTTTTTGTTAAATTAAGACAATGTGCTATGAGATGCAATTCCTAACTAAGAAAAACATGTCTTTAAGTATAATGCAATAAATATGCTTCATGATTTTTCAAGAATTATGCATATACCCCAAGTTTTGGTTTTGTGCATGAAATGGAAATCCTAGACGCAGATCAGGAGTATAAATATGATAAGAATACTTACAGTGATGTTAGAAGCACAAATTTGTGGAAGAAAATGGTCTAAAATGTGATGGAGATTAAGTGTGTGTCGGATGTAGTAAGGTGATATGTTTTGGAGTGAGGAATAAATAGTAGCTGTTCTTGTTTATTTAATAATATACTGAACATATCATGCGATGGATCCGGCAGATCCCAAACAAAGGATCCGTCTTTGTTGATGATTGGATCCGCAGATCAGAACACATGTTTTGGTTTGGTGTCGTGTGTGGCTAAACTAAAGTTTACACTAATGTTTCTCCTAATCACTAGGTTCCATTAGTCCTAATCCAAGTCTAAGATAATTGAAAGGTTCTCGTTTAAGTGGTTTAGTGAGAATATCGGCAATGTTGTCCTCTGAGGAAACTTTCTCAATTGAGATGATTCCCTTCTGTACATTGTCGCGAAGGAAGTGATGGCGTATTTCAATATGTTTAGTTCTAGCGTGTTGGACTGGATTTTTGCTTAGATCGATAGCACCTTTGTTGTCGCAAAGAATGGGAATGTTGTTGAGTTCAATTCCATAATCGACGAGAGCTTGTTTCATCCACAGTGCTTTTTGACACGCCTTTCCTGCAGACACATACTCTGCCTCTGTTGTTGAGATTGCGAGGGCAGTTTGTTTCTTAGCGAACCATGATGTTAGACAATATCCTACAAAAGTACAAATACCGATAGTACTTTTCCTATCAACATAATCACCTGCGTGATCTGAGTCAGTATACACTATGGTTTCTACACCCGTTCCTTTGGGATACCATAATCCTAAGTGTGTAGTACCTTTAATATACCTAAAGATTCTTTTAACAGCTTCAAGATGGGAAGTTTTTGGATCTTCTTGAAAACGTGCACATAGACAAACACTAAACATAATGTCAGGCCTACTAGCCGTAAGATAGAGTAAACTACCAATCATTCCTCTATATTTAGTGCTATCTACGGATTCATTTTCTTCATCCTTAGTAAGTTTGGTTTCGGAGGACATGGGTGTTCTCATGGGTTTTGAGTCTTCAAGACCAAACTTCTTAAGCATATCTTTGATATACTTTGATTGGTTGAAGAATATCCCATCTTCTAATTGTTTAATTTGGAGACCTAAGAAAAAGTTTAGTTCCCCCATCATACTCATTTCAAACTCGTCATGCATGATTTTTGAGAAATCGTCGCATAACTCTTGACAAGTTGAACCGAATATAATGTCATCCACATATATTTGGACTATAATAATATGTGATCCCTTTTTCTTGGTGAAGAGAGTATTGTCTACTAGGCCCATGGTATACTTATGGTCAACTAGGAAAGTCTTAAGTCGATCATACCAAGCCTTTGGTGCTTGCTTAAGTCCGTATAAAGCTTTCTTAAGTTTAAAAACATAATTTGGTTTTTCAAAGTCGGCAAAGCCGGGAGGTTGTGCAACATATACTTCTTCATTAATAAGACCATTTAAGAAAGCACTTTTGACATCCATTTGAAATAACTTAAAATCATGTGCACATGCATATGCAAGTAATATTCTAATAGACTCAAGTCTAGCTACGGGTGCAAAGGTTTCATCGTAATCTATACCTTCTTGTTGATTGTAACCTTGAGCTACTAGCCTAGCTTTATTTCTAGATATAATACCTTTTTCATCCATTTTATTTCTAAAGACCCATTTGGTGCCTATTATGGTTTGGTTTTTAGGTGGAGGAACCAATGTCCAAACATCATTTCTAATAAATTGATTAAGTTCTTCTTGCATAGCAATTACCCAAGATTCATCTTTTATTGCCTCGTCTATATTTTTAGGTTCAATAGTTGAAATAAAACAAAAATAATTACTTTCATTTTGAGCTTTGGATCTTAATGTTCTTTCATTAAGTTTTCCTATGACGTTTTCTAATGGATGACTTTTAGTTTCTTTAACATTGACTATTTCTCCTTTTACGGGTTCATTGTCATTTTCAATGTTTTCTATATCATTAACCATTTGACTTTCAACCAAGTCATCATCTACCAAAGGTGATGTCTTAGAGGGAGGTGGACTTTCGTTGAATGTTACATTCAACGATTCCTCGACTCTTGATGTTTCCTTGTTTAATACAATGTATGCTTTACTGTTTTGCGAGTACCCAAGGAATACACCTTCATACGACTTTGGGTCGAACTTAGTGAGATAGTCCTTTGTGTTTAAAATGAAGCACTTGCTTCCAAAAACTCTAAAATATCCTAATGTAGGCTTTTTGCCTCGATAAATTTCATAAGGAGTTTTATTTAAAAATTGTCTAATTAAAACTCTATTTAGGATATATGTAGAAGTATCTACAGCGTGACACCAAAACTTTTGTGGTATGTTTTGTTCATTTAACATAGTTCTACTCATTTCTTGAATTGTTCTATTTTTACGTTCTACTACACCATTAGATTGAGGTGTACGAGGAGCCGAGAAATTATGAGTTATTCCATTATTATCACAAAAATTTCCAAATTGAATTTCATTGTCAAATTCTCGACCATGGTCAGTTCTAATAGATACTATATTACTTCCTATTTGATTTTGAATTTTCTTGCTTAGAATTTCAAATTTGTCGAATGCCTCATTTTTAGTTTTCAAAAACCTTGTCCATGTATATCTAGAGTAATCATCTACTATAACTAAAGTGTAAAAATTTCCTCCATAACTTTGTATAGCCGACGGGCCAAACAAATCCATATGTAATAATTCTAGGCATCTAGATGTAGATACCATGTTTTTAGCCTTATGGCTACTATGTACTTGTTTTCCAATTTTGCAAGCATCACAAAAGTGTTGGTCATATTTCAACTTGGGTAGGTTCCTAACGAGTTCTTTGGATGACAAAGATTGAATAAGCCTCATGTTAGCATGACCTAAACGTCGATGCCATAGAGTTGAGTTTTCGTCCAAGGAGGTAAGACATAACTTATCTTTAGGTGTTTTATCTAATTTCATAACATAGACATTATTCTTTAAAACACCTTTTCCTACGGTTATGCCATCTTTAAGTATTTTACTTCCATTTTCACTGAAAAGGACGTTATACTTTTTGCGGCATAATTGACTTATACTAAGTAAATTAAAACCTAAATTATCTACATGAGCAACATCATCGATAGATAGAGAGTCATGAGAGATTGTACCTTTCCGATGATTTTACTTTTAAGCTTGCTACCGAATGTGACATTACCTCCGTCATATACTTGGTAGGTTGAGAAAAGATTTTTGTTTCCCGTCATGTGTCTTGAGCACCCACTATCTTTGATCCACTCATCAGGTTCAAGATCAACTTTCAAGCATACCTAAGTTCATAAAAGACTCAAGCATTTGGTCCCCAATATCTCATGGGTCCGTTTGGGTTAAATATGACATTATCATGGTTTATGTATGTAAATGGTGGACCATTATTCCATGACATATAGCTAGGACCATGAAAGTTTCTAGGCATGTTTTGGTTCCAGTTATTTTGATAAGTATGCTGTGGATTAACTATACTCTTTGGAAAGGGGTGTTTGGGAAAACTCATTTGAGGTCTCTGTTGATCCGTTTTAACTCTATATTCATTTCTAGCTTGTCCTCTTCCTAAAGATACTGCTGGTTTATGTTTATTATTGGTTATACTACTGTTAGGTTTCTTAGTAACTTTAACAAATTCGGAACGGTCGACTTTGTGAACCTTCTGTTCAACTTGAGTACCCGCGGATCCTTTGGATATACTTGGCGGATCCAAATTTTTGGATCCGTCGGATCCGTGAGTGTCCAACTTGGTTGAATCAGTTTTATTCACAGTCTGTTCCTTATACTCACTTAAAGTTCCTAGTTTCATAAAGCCTAGTCCTGTTTTATCATGAGGTAGCTTTTGCATTTTCATTATTTCATCTGCACAACTTATGTTTTTATCAAACCTTTTAAACTTTGAATTTTGTTTGATCAAATCTTCCTGTGTGGTTCTTAAGGTTTCTAATTCAAGTTTTAGTTCTTGACAAGACACACACGTTTCTTTACTATCTTTACCTTTTTCAATTCGTATTGCTTTTTCTTTAACCCAAAATACTTCATTTTCTAAAAGTGTTGTCTTAGTTTTCAAAAACTTGTTTTTGTTTATGATTTTTAAAGTAACGTCACACAGTTTGTTATATTCTACTTCTAATGTTTCGTCATCTATAAAGGAGCATGAATCAGAATGTACCTCTTCTGTGTCATTAGCCATAAGTGCCATTTCGTTGTTCTTAGGCTCATCATCATCATCTCCTTCACTATCGTTCCAAGCTCCGCTAACGAAGGCTCTTTGAGACTTGGTCTTTGGAGGCTTTGGACATTCTCCTATTAAGTGACTGGAGTCACCACACCTATAGCATTTCCTATCAACCTTACCTTTCTTATCTTCATGATCTTTCCGAGAGGATTTCTTTTCATCACGAGGTGGTTTCACAAACTTTCCTCGTCTCCTGAAGAATTTCTTGAAATCCCTCACGGCCATTGCATACTCTTCATCATCACTGTTTGAACAAGACTCATCATCACTTGACTCGACTTTGGCTTTCAAGGCAATAGACTTGATCTTCTCCTTTTTGCCTTTGACAATTTCCGAGTCTTTTTCCATAATCATTTCATGAACTTTTAGGTTTCCTATGAGCTCATCTAGTGTCATGCTTGAGAGATCTTTAGATTCTTCAATAGCTGTCACCTTTGCTCTCCATTTCGGATGGAGTGCTCTTAGAAATTTCCTGACAAAATTCTTACTAGAAAAAGATTCATCAAGTGCTTTAAGTGATGTAATAATAGTATTGAACTTAGCAAACGCACTATCAATGGTCTCATCTTCAGAGATAACAAATTGTTCGTATTGTTGGACAAGAAGATCAATTTTGTTATCTTTTACTTGTGAGTTCCCTTGATGTGTGATAATAAGAGATTGCCAAATATCCTTAGCCGTTTTACACATAAAAACTCTTTCATATTCTTTCTTAGGTAAGGCATTATAAAGCATCATTTTGGCTTCATTATTTTTGGCAATTAGCTTCTTTTGCTCATCACTGTGACGAGTAAGAGTAGCTCCTTCATCCCGACCACCCGAAATATTATTACTAATAGGTTTGTAATCACCATCAACTATAATATACCATAGATCTATGTCCTTTGACTTTACATAAGTCTCAAAGCGATTTTTCCAATAAATAAAACAATTTGGTTCAAATAGAGGTGGTCTCTGCATAGATTGCCCTTCTTTAAAGTTTTCAAAATCCATGGATCGTTTTAAGTTTTAAAATACAATATATTTTAAAGATCTTAAGTAACGTAGCTCTTGATGCCAATTGTGGAAAACTAGAAGGGGGGTTGAATAGTTTTTACCGTTTTAAAGTTTTATTTGCTTTGTTACTATATGTTAGATTCAAAGGAAACAATCACAAATAAATAATCACACAATGTAAGTAAAATATAAAGAGAGGAAAGATCAAACCACACGACACTATTGTTTATAGTGGTTCGGCTACAAGGACTCTCTTCCTTGCCCTACTCCACTCCCCGAGTTTCCTACTCGAGAGTTTATCTTTCACTAAGAAACAAACTCCTTTCCTAGGTGGAGAAAACCTTTACACGTCGCTTACTTCCTTTTCCGGTACTAAGCTAAACACCGGGTTCTTTCACAAGGTAGAACCAACCTGACGTCGCCTATTTACTTTACCGACACTAAGCTAGATGTCGAGTTCTTTACACGGGTACAACTACTCCCTACACTCCTTGTGCTTTAAGGACTAAAGCACTAACCACACTCACTGATTACAAATGATAGATATGATGTGTGAAACAAACTACAATATCACACAGTAATGCAACTAAAGGATTACGGTTCTGTAGATCCTTGAATGCTTGATATCCTTTCTACAAAATGAAAGATCAAAGTGAAACGCAACTATGAATGATGTTAGTAAGATATGTACTGAATGAATATGTGTGTTAAAGCTATATGAGTGATGAGAGAGCCAAATGATCAGCTTCCTATTTATAGGCAAGCTGATCTTCAGCTCACGGATCCCACGGATCCCTCACAAGGGATCCGTCCTTTATGTAATTTGGATCCGTGGGACATGACAGCTAAGGTATAGTTGTCTCTTACCATATCTTAGTTGTATCTTACCAAATCATCCAAGATCTTCAAATGTCAACTATGTATCTTGCAAATCTAACCAAGATATATCAAAGATCTTCTATGTGATGCATGCAATAATGTCATGGAATGGTTCTAGAATTAAAGTTTCCTTTTAAGGAAATAAGTTACTAAACTTGTAATTCTTAGTTAGTATGTGAAGTGTAAAATGTGTACTTAAGAGACTTAAGCTAGTATTTATTATTTGCTAAAAGATATTCCTTATATTTGTCATTAACAAAACTAATGAAAGATCAAAGAATATAAATAACGTTTTTGAGACGCTATTTGTATTAACAAGCTCCTAACATGGGATCACTAGAATTCGCTTGTGCATTAAATACAACCATAAAAACCTTAGTACGCATTGGTTCATGTTTCTTAAGACGTTCAAGCAAGTTACCGAATAGGAAGTTAGTCAGTTTTCTTAAGCCTAACATAGATAAACAATCATCCAATACAACTAATAACACACTAATAACCAATAATCAATAGCTAGGTTTCATTAGATCTAAGCAAACACAAGAAAAATCTAGCCTAGCATGTTAAACAAAAGACAAGAACAAGATAGAATCAAACAACACATAGACATATTGAATGATTAATTGATAACTTATCTTCAATGTAACATGGAAGATCTCAAGGCAAAAAGCCTTGAAAAAGCTGCTAAAATCGTCTTAGGGTTTTCACACACAAAGTTCCCCAATAAGTTCCACACTAATGACAAAAAATTGCAAAACTATATATAGACTTTCAGATCTGACAGCGTCACGTTATGGAGTGTGACGCCGTCACCTCGCCGCTTTTAGGGTTCCCGGATGGCCTTCCTGACGCCGTCCCTCTTTAGCTCTCCAAAATCCGTTCTGGCTTATCAAGGCTTGACGCCGTCAGAATTAGGCGTGACGTCGTCTCTCTCTAAATTAAGCCGTGACGACCTTGATCATTCCAAAGGGTGACGCCGTCAGAATTCCCATGCAAATTTCACTGGCTTATCATGAGTAATTTTCACATCCACCACTTTTGCCAAACCATGACGCCGTCTGGGGATAATCCTGACGCCGTCAAAGGTAACTTCCAGCATAATTTTAAGACTTTGTCGTTTTCTTCACTTTAATGCTCCAAAAACGTCCAAAATGCTTCCTTTTCCAGATTTCTTCTCAAAAGTACCTAAAATGACAAAAGGAACGATTTAGGGAAATATTTGATCAAATAAATACGATTTAGGGCTTAAATGACCCTTAAAAGCGGTACACTTTTCGCTTCATCAAATACCCTTACACTTGAGATTTGCTTGTCCTCAAGCAAATGCGCTTTTATTCTAATCAAAATACAAGTTAGGGGTCATTTAATGCTAACATAAAAGTAATTACAACAAATATTCGTTCCACCTTAATCATAATAAGCACGGAGATTACAAACTAGCACCTCACAAGTAGTGTTTAGATACTCACATCTCTCAAGTGTCATCAAAATAAATCTCATAAATGAAAACGGATAATATCTCTCACTACCTGTCATAGCAAATAGATTACCATAGGCTTGGGAAAGGATCGAAAACCTCCTCCACTAGGCGTAAGCACCTAAGATAAACTATCAAAGAGGGCTTTTAAATGGGTTATAATGTTAGGTGTAGGGAAAAGGAAAACACGGTTTTGTTGGATAAAGGATATTTTACTAGTGGCGAGTTAAAGATCTTGATTAATTACATGTACTATACAATGTTGCTAAGCCAAGACTCGACTCAATCTTAAGCTAAAAACTAAATAACAAAAACATAAAACAAACATAAAATGAAACAGGATGGTAGTCCGTATGTTTTTTCTACTTTTCTTTTTCTCATTTTTTTGTATTTTTCTTGATTTTTCGATTTTTTTTTTTTTTTTTTTTTTTTTTGTGCATACACTTTTGCCCTACCATCCAAAATATTACATCATAGGGGCGTTGCATTCCCCTTACACTTGAATTTTTACATAACTTTACAAATAACTAATCTAATGACTCGAATTAAGATAATCAAAACACTTGGAGTACTTTTAAAATATTTAGCACATATGGGGGTAATAAATGATGTTCTTCCCCATTACTCCATTACACTAGTACTTTACCCATGAGTCCCAATCGTCCCAAAACAATATGTACAAGGATATGACTCGACTTAGCAACCATGTAATCAACTAGATAATTAACTTGGGTTTAAACAAATGTTGTCACAATAATGCACTAAAAATGAGTGCATACAAGGTAGGCTAAGGCGATTTGGGTGTACATTTTAGTGGGGTGTAACAAATTCTTCCTTTAAGTAAAATGCTTAAAGGTCGAAACGAAAAGATAGGCTCTGAGGGGTGTACTAGGGGTATCGTGTACTAAAAATGAGTACAACGCAAAGG